>JARYHS010008075.1:161979647-162267303 GCA_031002005.1 Vandiemenella viatica
GTCTCTTGGACATAACTAATAGTAGCGTTTCTGACAGGGATGGATAAAAGATTAATAATTACGGACTGTTAAAGTTCAATCGAAGTTGGGGCAGGGTCTTTTGGGACAGGTGTTAGAAGGTTTTGGAGTGTAAGGTTGAGAAAGTGGGAAAGGCATGGCATTTTGGCAATCTAGGGAGTGCAGTGTTAATATTGGAGGGACATACCTAGAGCCAAATAGCTTGGCACTCGTGTTTTTGTGCATATTGGGCTCGCATCTATCTGCATTTTGACAAAATCTGACAAGCATAATGGATGAGGTGAAGGGATGTAAGGCAGAGTGTTTTGTAGAGGGAGACAAGTTGAGTTGAATGTAGAGTGTGTTTACCCTTTGACTGCTCTAGACGTGTTAATGCGCGTGGCTACTATGCGCCCAGGTGCTCCAGATGTGTATACACGCGCTGCCTTGCCGCCCTGTCTGTGCTCTGGACGTGTTAACACGTCAGACCACTCGGTCCCTGTGTGCTCTGCACGCATTAACGCGCTAGCCTCTTAGTGGCATGGTCGTGTAGCCATATTTCCACCCACGGTGGTTAGTTGTTTTCCTCATTTGGCCCTTGAGCGTTGGCAGCTGCGATCTAATTTGTGTTGCTCTTTTCCTTTTAGTTTTCACTGAGAAAATGGCACGCCGTCGTGTTTGTACAGCGGAAGAAATCATGGAGATTTTTACTAGAAGCGACTATGAATATGATCTCTTTGATATGGATGACAGTAATGACCCTTCGACAGGATAAAGTAATAGTCCTAAGCTGTGTACATCAGCTAGTGGAAAGTGACCATTTGTCTCCACAAGAGGTGAAAATTCTTCAGAATTTGAAACTAGAGATAGTGAGAGCGAAATATGTGGAAAAAGAGAATGCTTTAATGACACGTTTGACCGCACGCGCTTGACAATTAAGCTGCGGGATACAAGTGTGGATTGGGTTAACATTCCAGCAGTTTGTCATTTTTCCTGATATTTCAACAGAATATCATATGATATCTATTGCTGATGAGACGAACAGATACGCGAGAATCAGTTCATACTATATTTTCACTATGAAGACGTATAAAAAGTTCTTTTCCCACATTCTGGAACACTGCATTTTAAATGCTCAGGCTCTTCACCGAGTAGTAACAAGACGAAAAATGCCAGTTGCACAGTTTTATTTGTCTCTGGTAAGGTGGCATCCATAAATTACGTGAGGTGTTTTCCGGACCCCCCCCCCCCACCACTTGTGAGATCTGGTTCATGAGAACCCACCCCCCTAGAAATAGCCTTCGCAACTTTTTGAGACCTTTCTTTTTTAGGTCTTAACCTGCCAAAGCTGCACTTTTCGAGGAAATACCCCCCCTATAAAATCCACCTTCGCGTCATTTGTAGACCTTTTTTTTAGCTCTACAGTCCAACAAACATTTCAAAAATCTCGCGTGAGATTTCCGTTGACCCCCCTCTCCCCCTTGGTAAGATTTTGCCAGACCACCCCCCTCCCCCCATTTCACCTCACGTAATTTATGGACGCCCCCTTAGAGAACTTGTTGAAGCATATACCACAGAACAGAACGAACCTAGCAATGGAAGACGCTCTGATAAAGAATATCGTCAAGGATTAATGGGAGACATTTTCCAAATTTCATTCATATTGAAAATTCAAGGAAGAGCACCCCAATGCGTAAATGCGCTGTATGTTCGAAACGGAAAGTGCTTTGAGAAACCAATGCAGAACATGTAATGTACCACTGTGTGTTGTGCCATTTTTCAAGGCTTATCGCACTAAAAGAATTATTAACCATGGGTACTACAGACTAATAATTATATTACATTTATACGCCTCTAAAACTAAATGAAATACAAAAAAAAATTTTTTAACTTCGCAAGTGGCAGTCCATAGCCTGGGTCAAATAGAAGGCTGGAAAATATGTGCTGAATTTGTGAAAGGTATTCTTTCCAGATAAATTACTACGCTCACAAACAAAAAACATTTCAGTTGCTGTAATACCTATTTAGTATATGAAGTACCTGCATGTTTGCTTACGCAGACATTCGCTTTTAGAGGAGCTTTAAATTGAAAAACTTTAGTTGTTATATTAACAGCATTTATTTTGTATCTGGGGTTTCAAATCGCAGAGCGATAGCAGAAGAACATCACACACAACGCTCCAGACTTATTCAGCACACAGGTATGGGTCGAACCTGGCATTCCAGGACAGGTAAACAGCTTAGCCGTAAACGAAGCAGCATTCAGCGAGAGCTCGGCCGGGCAAACCGTAGCAGTTAAAGGGTTAAACAAACTAGGAACTTAGTGCTGTATATTGGTTTATGAAGATTTGTAGATAATTTATCCTGTCACCTAGTGGTTGACTTTCACCAAAGCATTTTAATAAACTTCTTAGAGGTAGGTTACTTCTTATATAACAACAGTGTTGATAAATTATTTACTGTACTTTTATTTCATAAAAATATTTCAGCTAAACATATTAAACTTTACTTCAGAGTGCTTTCTGAAGTTTTAGATCACATTACAATAACAAATGGTGTAGTATTCCATCAAAGGCCGATTCAGAGTTGGTGTAATCAGCTGCGATTATTGGGATTATTTTGTATATTTAAAAAAAAAAAAACTATTAAATGAGCTTAGCAATGCTTCTTGAGTGCCAAAAACAGAAATAATAAAAAAAATTGAAACTTGCACAAAATTACTATTGTAAGAAAACATTTTTTAATGAATATAGAAAATATTTATAAGTATTTCAAACACATTGAACAAATTAAAATTCCTCATTACCATCTTTGAATTAATATTCCAACACTTAAATTATGGTTTATTTGAACCATTTTCATCCATCAAAATACCACACATTCATAGGAAAAATATACTAATTTATAAACAGCCACTGCGTATCTCTGACGCAGCGGTAATCAATTTAAAGGATTGAAACAAGCAGTAATGCTCCGGCCTCACATTCGGGGTACATGGGTTCGAATCCCCATCTGCCCATCCAGATTTGGGTTTTCCTTGGTTTTCCCAAATCACTTTATTTGAATGCCAGGATGGTTCCTTCAAAGGGCCATAGTTAAATTATTTCCTGTGTGAATGAAGGCGTTCCCAGTGTGTCTCTGAAATATAATCTTTACGGGTTCGCCGCTTGATGAGGTCGAAGTGAGAAGAGCTTTTGGTGGTGAGCTCTGCCGTTATTTTCAGGTCTATTATTACTGCTGTGACAACAACTGGTGTCTGGCATCGGCACGTCTTATAAAGCGTGGCACTCCTGCCCCTCCCCTCCACCCACTCTGTTGTGCAGAAAGGCAGTGACTCCATATTGTGTCCATCATGCTGGGTGGCTAGCGATCGGCCCTCACCACCCGATATTGCGTCCGTGATGCTGCGTTTTTAATGATCTGACTGTGAATCGGTATTCTTGTTCATTTTCTGGTGGCGCCATACTGTCATTATGTATGAAACGTGCTTGTCTCAGACTGAAGAAAGCTGGTTTAGATGTGTTGCTGAGCCACAGGCACATGTCTCTGTTTAACCGTGTTATTATTCAGCCATATTTGTACGGCTTCTTTAATAACTGATTCCCAGAAGAAAGAACACTTTCACATTACCGAAGCCCACTTTGTGGCCATTTTCAGTTAGGTTCCTTCGTTCACACATCAAATACCTCCTAAGAGATACACCTGCGATTAAGGCATCTGGAGAAGTTGAGCAAGAAGGAAGCTAGACTTCTGTGCTCCTTACATGATGAGATTCCGACATTGTACCTCGCTTCTGTATGGTCGGGCATTACATTGACAGCACAAAAGCTAACCATATTCTGCATCGAGCTAGTTAAGTGCTCCTCCGAGAACCCATTCGCTACACCTTTCCTGCTTCTTGTGCCCTTGACAAGGCAAAAAGCTATATAAAATAATAATAATAATAATCTTACTCAGTCCAACAAAATTCAAGTGAATGCCTGGTATTAAATTATAAATGTGATAAGCTTGAAGGGACTGCTCAGGGAGGAGTCATCAGAATGGATAGAAACATTCTAAGAGTCGGAGCGTGGAATGTTAGAAGTCTGATTAGGGCAGGTAGGTTGGAAAGTCTAAAAAGGGGTCTAAAAAGGGAGATGGAACAATGTAAGTTAGATGTTGTTGGGATTAGTGAGATTAAATGGAAGGACGCACAGGATTTATGGTCTGGGGAACACAGGATAATTAGCACACAAGCTGTAAATTGAATCACTGGTGTAGGATTTGCAATTAATAAGAGAGTAGGGAAACGGGTGAGTTATTATGAACAGTTTAGTGATAGGATTATTTTGATGAGGTTAGAAACTAAGCCCGTCCCAACCACGTTAGTACAAGTGTATATGCCAACGTCACAGGAACATGATGAAGAAATAAAGAAAATATACACCGAAATTGAAGAATCAATCCAATATGTGAAGGGGGAGGAAAATCTAATAATCATTGGTGATTGGAATGCGATAGTGGGAGATGGAAAAGAGGGGAACACTAGGAAGTTTTGGTCTAAGAGAAAGAAATGAGCGAGGAAGCAGGTTGTTAGAATTTTGTGAAAGATATAAGCTAGTAGTGGCAAAGACATTGTTTAAGAACCATGCAAGAAGGGTATACACCTGGAAACATCCTGGGGATACAGGCAGATATCAGCTAGATTATATCATGGTCAGAGATTCAGGAATAAAGTTCTAGACTGTAAAGTGTACGCAGGACCAGGTATAGACTCTGACCATAATTTGATAATAATGAACTGCAGGCTGAAATTCAAGCAAATAAGGAAGCAGCATAAACAGAACAAACTGGAAGTGAATAAACTGAAACAATCTAGTACGAGAGAAAAATTTACAGAAATTGTAGACTTAAGTCTAAGAATTAACTCTGAAATGAGCTCAACTGAGAACAAATGGAATGCATTAAATACCGAAATAATGAAAGCTGGTAAAGAAACATTAGGCTTTAAGGAACAAGCTGTCCGAAAACCTTGGATCACAGAAGTAGTTTTGGAGCTGATGGACCAGAGGAGAATGTACAAAAATGCTCAGGAAGAGAGCAATACAGGCAATTTAGAAATCAAATAAATAGGAAATGCAGAAAAGCAAAAGAAAAATGGCTAGAAGAGAAGTGTGAAGAAGTAGAAAAGGAAAAGGTCACAGGTAAAGTAAATGTTGCATATAGAAAGATCAAACAGAATTTTGGAGAAATGAAGAAAAGAGGTATGAACATTAAAGCTGTCGATCGTAAACCTCTTTTAAGCTCATATGATAGAGCGAAGCGATGAAAGGAATACATTGAGAAACTGTATGATGGGGACAACTTGAACAATAGTGTAATGGAAAAGGAAGGTGATATCGACATTGATGACTTGGGAGATCCTGTTTTGAGGACAGAATTTAATAAAGCTCTGAATGACTTGAAAGCAAATAAGGCAGTTGGAATTGATGAGATCCCTGCAGACCTTCTTAAATCCTTAGGAGAAGAAGGAATTGAAAGATTATTCCAGCTGATATCAAAAAGTTATGAAACAGGAGAAATTCCAACTGATTTTAATAAAAAAATCATCTTCCCACTTCCGAAGAAAGCACAAACCGACAAATGTGAGAATTATCACACCATTAGTCTAACATCACATGCTTCAAAATTACTGACCAGAATAATATACAGAAGAATGGAAAGGGTAGTAGAAGACATAGTATGTGAAGATCAGTTTGGGTTTAGGAAAAATCGTGGTACAAGGGTAGCAATTCTGGCTTTAAGATTAATACTCGAAGGGTGGATCAAGAAAAACAAAGCTACTTTTATGGCATTTGTTGATATAGAAAAAGCTTTTGGTAATGTTAGGTGCGACAAGATGTTCAGAATTTTAAAAAAGTCGGGTCTAAAATATCAAGATAGAAGAATACTTTATAAACTATATAAGAATCAAGTGGCTGTAATAAAAGTAGAAAATCATTAGAGGCAAGCATCAGTTAAAAATGGTGAGAGACAAGGTTGTTGTCTATTCCCATTAATGTTCAACGTGTATGTAGAGGAAACAGTAAAGAAAGTAAAAGAAAAATTTCCATGTGGCATAAGTGTTCCAGGGAGAAAAAATCAGTATGCTACGATTTGCTTGTCTTGTTAGCAGAAAGGGCTGAGGATATTGAGAAATTGCTGAATGGCATGAACACAATACTGAAGGAAGACTTTGGACTGAATATATATCAAAGCAAGACAAAAGTGATGAAATGTAGCAGAAATGATACAAATAGATTAAATATAAAAATAGGATTGAATGCAATTGTAGAAGTAAGTGAATTCTGTTACTTGGGAAGCAAAATTACAACCGATGGCCGAAGCAGGAAAGATGTTAAAAGCAGAATAACACTAGCAAGAAGAGTATTAATGAAAAAGAGAAACCTTTTAGTTTCAAATATTGATCTAGGGATTAGAAAAAACTTTTTAAAACTCTTTGTGTTGAGCACAGCACTTTATGGTAGCGAAACATGGACTTTAGGAACACCGGAAAGAAGGAATATTGAAGCATTTGAAATGTGGTGCTACAGAAGAATGCTGAAAATTATGTGGACAGACAAAGTAAGAAATGAAAAAAGTTTGGAAATGATGGGTGAGGAAAGAAGTTTGTGGAAGAACCTTACAGAAAGGAGAGACAGGCTGGTAGGTCATATTTTGAGACATGCTGGATTGGTTAATTTGCTGGTGGAGGGAACAGTCGAAGGTAACAACTGTAGAGGAAGACAGAGATTAGAATGTATGAAGCAGATAATTGAGAATGTGGGTTGTAAGGGACATGAAGAGATGAAGAGGTTAGCACAAGATAGGAAGGGATGGAGGATTACACCAACCTTTTGAAAGACTGAAGTATTGGAAAGGAGAATTATAAGGAGTATTGGAAAGGAAGAAAGAAAAAACAACAGGAGAGGAATTGAAATTGGCATGTGGTCCCTAGCTGGCCATAACGAAAAGAAGAAGAAGAAAAAAATCTTTCCAAATTATTGTGCCATTGGCAAGATGAAAAGTCCTGAAAATATAATTTTCTCACACCACTTGTAATGAAACAGTAATATTTGAAGCCATAGTAAATGTTGATAATTTTTAAAATTAGTGGTTTACAGTGGTTCTTCTGTCAATGGAAGTTGGAAGAGAGTATTTTAGAGCGCATTGGTAGTTCAGAGTAGAAAGTCGTTACTTGTTTGCAAAAGTGTACTAGTGTATTTATATTTTACGTACAATGACCGCGGAAGTCTGCGAAATCATTTGAGCGTATTTGTTGTTGGCCAGCCAGTGGTGGATGGCCGAACTATGCCAAGTGAAGACTTGCTTTTATAGATTTAATCAGTTTATAACGGCCCTCATACTCAGCTCTTGAATGAAATTGTATTTTAAGAATTATGTGAAGCAAGCTGGGAGTTGATTAAATATGGTTTTGTATATTTTTCTTGCAATTATTCATGAATTAGTGTAAATGAACATTGTTTCATGGAGTGAAACTATGTAAACACTATTTAATATGTTCAAGGACAGTATTATGCATGAAGGGTTAAAAGTTTGTAATTCTAGGTATTGATAAAAGCTACTATGTTTAAAGGACAACTTGTGACTGTTTGGACTGGTTTATGTAGATAATTGTGTGTGTAAATGTTTTTAATTTTCATTTCCATGCGTTTCATAATGATTGTGAATGATTTTGTATTAATTCTGATTGTATTAATGTGATGAATTGCTTAAGTATTGTTAGAATTTGAGAAATGTCAGCTGGAAATCTTTGAATTATTCTGGAATTTTCTGTAACATCTATATAAAGCGAATGGCAGATGTGAATTTTGGGGTTTTGAAAGTTTTATTTTGAAGGAATTGCAGGGTCATTGAAAGTTATAGTCAATGGAGCATTTAGTAATGTGTGCAGTTAGTATCTTTGGATCGACCGATGTCTGTGTGTTTACATTATTGTGAAATAGAACCTTTTCAGAAAAATAAACATAAGTGAAAATTGATTCCTCGGTATTTTTATTTTCTTCTTTTTTCAATAAACCGAAACTCCTATCAAGTTACAACAGCTATTATATTGCAAGTGGTTTTGTATGTTGAAGACTGAGAGTATATTAATCTGTGAAGAATAGTGTGGACAGTGTTTTCATGGCAATTAATAAGAATTTTATTAGACTGAGTAAGCACAAACTTTCAGTATCAATACATTTTATGGTCTTGGCATTTAATTCCATTTTTCACTTGAGAATATTTAATTATAGTTTCGGTTGGGGCCAATCGGTGAGGAATAAATCAACATGTGAACAGTGTTGCTAATTCCAGACTTGAGTGACTTTTGTTTGTTAATTGTAGTGAAACTACCTTTTCCTGACTCAATCAAAAACTGATGTGCTACCTAACCTGGCGACTGGAAACAAACGAAAAAAGCATATAATGAAAGACTAATTTAACAAATCTGATATAGCTGGTGTTGTATTTTTTTATTCTTCATCTTATCAGACTTCGTATTTCTTTATAGCTTTGATTACAGTTGCCAAGGATACATTGTCCCATTTTAACACATTCAGAACTTTAATTTTCAAACTTATTAACTTAATTTATTCTATTCAAATAACAACAAACTTTCATATGACTTATTGCGATTTATTAAAGTAGCATTCAATAGATATGGACCCGATGTTACAAGGTCCTTTGCTCGCAGTAACAGTTTATCATCAACTCGGACGCACGCACCTTTAACCTCGCTCACTCTCTGTTCATTACTCCCGTCATTTCCATGACTACTAATTTCTCCCAGAGTAATCTTAAGCCTTTGTAATTTCTCCATGACACTCATTATGCTACACTGGCCAAACTTTTTTAGTTCTTTTTTTTATATTAAACGGTTATGGTATTTCTTTTGTTGCATTTTACACCTGCTGTAAACATATGAGTTGTTAGTAATTGGTATTGAAACACAATTTTGGTTGTTGTTTCAGATTACTACAAATTTCGTCATTCAATGGAAAGATGAATGCCTTGAATGAAGTAAATAAAGTGATTGCAAGCGTAACCTATTATCCACATCGCCACACTGGTTTGGAGGAGGAAGAGTGGTTAACAGCAGAGAGAATGGCAGTAAGTGAAACTCTTATTTTGGAGTTACCAGAATAAATTATTATATTTTCTTACTTCTTCACAATAAATTTTAGATTTAAAAAGCAATAGATCTTTGAAAATTGTCTTTACTTACTTCCAGCCGAACCATTATCTTCTCTCCACAAAATTTTTGTTGACTAGCCTAGCAAATGGTGCACACACAGCTTAGTAGCCTATTTTTGTTTCTGCGCTATTTAATGATATGTCATTTCCAAGGTGCAATTGACAGATTAACAAGTAATTGATAAATCTTAATCATATTTTTAACACATTTTAACATGCTCAGAATCACAGGTCATACACTTAACAAGTGCTTGGATATCAGTATCATGTTTTTGTGCTGCACTCTACAGTTTGTTTCTTTCAGTTTGATATGAATCATTTTTACGTAGGACTAACTCTTAGGTTCATTCCACTTGAATAGCCTGCACTTTGATTAGTCTTCTGGTAACTTCTTAATTTATGCCTAACTATTTACAAGCCACCTGTTTTTTAGTATCTTTACTTTCATGCTAGGCGACTATATGTTACAGCTATTTATTACTGTTCTTCCTCATATACACATTATTTTCTGCTATTAGTCTCATTCTTTGCTCCCATTTTGCCTTTATATATATATATTTAGGAAATGCTCTTTCTTTAATTTTTTTTCCACTTCTAATATCTACCTGCCAAAATATCCACATTCAAATAATGATTAGCTGAAAATTAATTGTTACGAAAAATGTGAGAATGGAAGCACATGAAAAAGTATGATTGCGCAAGTAGATTGTTTGGAATCAATTGTATCCACTTTTCCATCTTCTAAATTGGAGAATTTTGTAAATCTAGATTTCTAATTCTAGATGCCTATTTTTGCGTAAAGGTGTTCAATTTTAAATATATATTGCTTTAAACTTTGATGCTGTTATGTGCTTCATTATCACTGTAGAGCTGTTTTGCAGAACACAATACGTAGTTATGACTTGAAATTATTCAATTCTCATATTTGCTAACTTTTGCACTTTTGTTGTGGTCTTTTAATTCTAATTTTATTACAGTAGTTTGCATTTTACTTTATTTTTCCAACTTTTGAACAGTTAACAAATTATATTAATTTTCTAAGCTTTCAATTAGATCCCCCCCCCCCCCCTCTTTTTCCCCTGTTTCAAGTGAAAGGAACACTCATCATATTATGATGGTGATCTGTTGTGAAGGAAAAGTAAGAACAAAACAATTTTATAATCCTTTAATATCCTAACTAAGTGATAACCTGTTATTTGAAAGTCAGTACTATTGATCTTTATTGATTGCTGGTTCAGAATCCTAACACCAGTGGACTGTATTGTTAGGCATGACAGAACTGTTCCCTTCTCCTATCTTTTTCAAGCTAATGTTAACTTTTTCTGGTTAGTGGTTGTTAAGTAAAGGGTAGAAAAGGGAGAGGATAAAGAGAAGAAAAAGTTAAAGCAGTGACTAACTATTATCTTGAGACAAGTTAGTTGCCTAGTACCCAGTTTATATTGGTAGTCAAACTAAAGAGAGGCAGTTATTGTTTGGGAGGACACTGAGAGTATGGGCCATGAAGCAAGAATTAAATTATTGGTGTCATTGGAGATGGTATAGACCAAGGTTGCCGAGTCCCAGGCCCATCATATGAGTAAGGTGTAAAACCGAAATATTGTATATGTCTTTGTTCATCAAATGTTTTTCACTCATTGCAGCCTTCAACTTTGGTGAGTGATGAGTCATTTCCCCTTTCTTATTTATATTGCATAAAAGTAGTTTCCTTTATTCCTAGTGTCATTACTATTATGTTATTCTCTAATCTATTTTAGATATTTTATAATTTGTTAGATGATAATAATTAATGTTGAGTGATTTTATTTATTCCACATTTCTTGAAAGTATATATTTGACAAATGTTTCACTTTTCAGTAATTTATTTCTATTGCTATTCAAATGGCTGAGATTATTTTGATGGTTCCATGTTTCTGATTGGGCTATTAAAAATATTTTAGGAATAAATCGTCCCCAGCACATCTCCTTTGGGATACACTTGGGTTTAGTCATTTAAATGCATATAGCGAATGGAGTGATTGACATGAAATTTGATTGGCAGGGGTGGAAAATTGAACAACTAATCAGGCATAATTTGAGAACTGTTGAATTGATTTTGATGCGATTTTTTTCAGTGACCTGCCGCTGGAACAGAAAATTAAAATGCTATCTCGATATTTGTTTTTTCCTTTTAGCATTATGTTTCACTAATTTCTGTAAGATCACAAGATGTCTTCCTCAGTGCTGACGGAAATAGTATGATACCTCTAGTTTTTAGTAATAATGGTCTTTGTCATTGTAGAATTTTGTTCATGCAACGATGAGGGTTTAAAATTGTAAAATTTAATCTAACCCTCAGAACATACTGGGTGACGTCTAGTTCTCTGCTAGTGTATTTAATAGAATGAGTTAGCTGTATGGTGCAGGCTGGAAGCTAGCTCATGTTAGTTGCCTTCCTTCGAAGCAGAGTAAACTACTTTCCCATTGATTCACTTGAATCACCAAATCCTTCAACAAGGTTATGATTTCTTTCAAGCCTACTATGAAATGAGATTTATACTCGACAAAATCCTCCCTGCCCTTCCTAGAAATTTGCTTAACAGACCTCCTGATCTCAGCACATTCTGATTCAACAAATTGTCTTTCGGATCCCACGAAATAGCTCGAAGTTTTTTTCCATGCAATAGACCCCCCCCCCCCTTTTTCAAGATGTGCAACATAAACGATGCTTCCTCCTTCACCAATTCTGTTACTGGGGAAAAATGTCCTTTCATAGAACATGCCACCTGTGAAAGCTGCTGTGTGATTGCTCAGTTAAGCTGCAACCACTGCCCATCTTCCTACATAGGTCTGTCCACCAATCCACTAGCCATGAGATTGAGTGGCCAATGATGTTAGTATTCACCCAGAATCCAAAACACCTAGTAGCTGTTGATGTCATCTCACAACACCAAAAATTTTAATTCTTGCTTAATGGTCCATGATATCAGAATCCTCCCTAACAGCAGCAGCTCCTCTGAACTCGGAAGTTGGGAGCTTGCCTACCAGTGCAAACTGACACCGATGAACCAAATGGTCTCAATTCTGGGTGTATACACACTCAGCAGTTCTGACATTTGTTGCAATATATTCATGACTTGTTCCAAACCAATGTTCCAGAAAATAGATCCACATACAGATTGCTGTGTGCAACCTTTCATTAGTCTTTTCTCTTCATATGTGTTGGGGCACCACAGTTTAGCATATCGATTTCTACAATAATCTCTGAAACTGTTATGATATGTTGAGAATTCAATTTTTCCCGGCGTCCCCGCAGGGGCCTGGTATGCAAGTGCCAGGTATGGGTTTGGCGAACCCGCGGTGCCCGAGCTGGAAACTTGTGAGCGCCGCAAGTTTCCCACACCGTAAACTCCTACCATGCTTCAACGACCACCGTAGGGTGTGGCGGTGGAACGTTGTGTGCCTAGGAGAACGGGGATCTTGGCTTCATTGCCCGGATCGCGAGGACGGTACAAACCTCTATAAAAAAAAACCTCAACCTCAAGGTCGGATACGTGCCGAGGAGGTGCATGGGTGAGAGGCAGATCACTCGCTAACGTACAACCTCAGGGGCACCTGCGCACCCCTGTTGTATTAGCGCTTCTTTTTAAACTGGTTTAACTCGTGGGACCAAAACGAAGCCTCACAAGAAAACCAAAAACCCCTGCGGCCCGGGTGTGTCGCAGGTTAATATAAACACACCCAGTTCCAACAAGCGGGTGAGGGTTGAAAGCCCACCTGAATCGGATAATAGTAACAGGAAGGGTCATTTTATTGATGATGCCTTTATTATAATGGCAAGAAAGGAGGGATCCTTTGAGAAGGTCTCTCCTTTCTATATTCAAAAAGGTCTGGAAGGAATAGTCGGGACATTAAAAAGTGTGAAAAAAGCTGAGGAACGGGACCCTGCTTTTAGAAACATCTACCTATAAGCAGGCTGTCTCACTCCTTAAGTGTGAGAAGCTCGGGGAGTTCTCAGTAAAGTGCGAACTCCATAAAACTCTGAATAGCAGCAAAGGCGTGATCACCTGCCGCGATTTGATGGATTTAGAGTCCGAGGAACACCTTAAGGAGTGGAGATCAGAGAATGTGGTCGAGGTTCGACAGATCATGCGAAGGGTTAACGGCAGTCTGGAGAAGACTGCCACCTTCGTCCTGACATTCGACACTCCAACGTTGCCAAAAGACATAAAAGCTGGGTATTTACATCTAACCGTTCGCCCGTATGTACCGGACCCCATGCGCTGCTTCAAGTGCTAGAGGTTCGGGCATACGACGGCGAACTGCAAAGGCAACCCCACCTGTGGGAAATGCGGTAAAGCGGCGCATGAGCCAGGTGCCGCTTGCACCCTCCCGCAGGTGTGTGTAAACTGCTCTGGGTCACATCCAACCTGGAGCAGGGAGTGTCGGGTGTATCTGGAAGAAAAAAAGATACAGGAGCTGAAAACGAAAGAGCGGATATCTTACGGGGATGCGAAGAAGCGCTACAAGGCTTTAGCACCACCCGTCTTCGCAACCAGCTTCGCGAAGACGTTGTCAGCTCCTGTCAGGAAACAAATGTTGCTACGCAGACGTCCGTTGCGGACATGGGCACAAGTCCAATGTGCTCATGTCAGTGCAGATGTGGTGCCACACCCATCAAGGTCTTAACACCTAGGACCGCGGACGTCGGTAGTAACACGCCGGCAACCTCGGCCACTAAGAAATCAGGTCCACCAAGTCCACCAGCTACAGCACAGCCATCCGCTACAGTAGCTACAGCCGCTATTCCTTCGGCTACAGTAGTGGAAACAGCTACAGCAGACACAGTGACTGCAATGCCATCGGCTAGTGGCGGATGGCAAACAGTGCAGAAAGTTCGGGGTCCGAAATTCAAACAAACGGACCCCACCATGTTCTTGAAGTCCCCTTCCAATTCTCCTCCCAGATCCCCGTCTGGCAGGGAGAAGAAGGGGAACAGGCCTCGGCGGATGAAAAGTCCGCACGATTCCGAGGCCTTAGAACAACAGTCGTCTTCCGACCCAGAAGACGACATAATGCTGGTGGACAAAGATAGTTCCGTTCCTCAGCAGTTACATGCGCAGGACCCACCTGACCCGGGGCGGGTGGTTTTAAATAGGTAGGATGGCTCCCATACTTCAGTGGAACGTTAACGGCTTTCAGGCTCACAAAGAGGAAGTCCAACTCTTAGCACGGTCTAATCCATTGTGTCTCTGCTTACAGGAGACACATTTTAGACCATTTCACCAACCTGTGCTAAGAGGGTATGACGTCTATAGAAAGGACGATACCGAGGGTGATCGAGCGAAGGGGGGAGTGGCTGTGTTGGTCCGAAACACAGTCCACTCCAAACCCATTGCTCTCACCTCCACATTACAAGCAGTAGCGGTGAAAATACACGGTCCAATCCAACTGACCGTATGCTCTCTCTATCTGCCACCCTGTTTGTCCGTCGACTACGACGACCTGGTTGGCATTGTACGGCAACTCACTCGGCCCTTTCTCCTATTGGGAGATTTCAATGCGCACAGTGCGTTGTGGGGTTCCAGTACCGATTGCCCCAGGGGCCGAGTGGTTGGTAGATTGATAGAGCAGGAGGAAATTTGTATCCTGAATACAGGGCAAATGACTCATTTCACCACTGCTACCGGTACGTCTTCTGCCATTGACCTTTCGTTATGCTCCCCCTCCATAGAGGACTCCGTGCATTGAGAGGTGGATCGCGACCTACACGGAAGTGACCACTCCCCTGTTTGGATACACGTTGAGTGTGAGCGGGGAGGAGGTAATAACCGGCGTAAATGGAACGTCAGTGGTGCAGATTGGCAGCTCTTCTGCCGTTCTGTACTACTGCAACCCTGTGGAAGTATACAGGAGAAGGTGAATCACTTCACAGAAGTGATTCACCGTGCAGCTGACGTCTCCATGCCGAAAAGCTCCGGAACGCTGCGAAGGACGCCCGTCCCCTGGTGGAGCGACGATTGTCGTTCCGCCATCCAGGGTTGCCGACGGACGCTGCGTCGTTTTAGGTTGTACCCAACATCTGACAACCTAGCAGCGTTCCGTATAGCCAGAGCTAAGGCGCGTCGTGTTATTAAGGAGAGCAATAGAAGGTCATGGCAGACCTTTGTGAGCACCATAAATCGTTCCACACCTTCGTCGAAAGTATGGGAGTCCATCCGCCATATATCTGGAAGGTACTCCCGCCCACCAGTATCTAGGTTGCTGGATCGAGGATGTATAATTACCGACGAACGAAGCATAGCGCAGCTGATGGCGGAGAACTTCGCCGCCATCACTTCGTCCGCTAACTTTGACCCTCGGTTTCAGCGACGAAGAGTCGCTGCCGAGAGGCGCCCGCTGTGCTTTGATTCGTTGAATACAGAGGCCTACAACTGCCCATTTACATTTTGGGAACTGGAGGCAGCGCTAAACAGCGCCAACGACACTGCTCCAGGGCCTGACTCGATCCAGTACCAGATGCTGAGGCATCTTAGTAAAGATGCTAAAGAGTACCTTCTGGATATTTTTAACGATATATGGACCGGAGGACACTTCCCCGACTCGTGGAAAGAAGCAACATTAATCCCCATTTTAAAACCTGGGAATGACAAATCGTTGCCAGGTAGTTATCGTAGTATAGCCTTGACTAGCTGCATTGGGAAGACACTGGAGAGGATGGTTAACCGCCGCCTCATCTGGTGTCTTGAATCCCGTAATCTGCTCAGCCGCTTTCAGTGTGGATTCAGGAAGTCGCGTTCCTCCTTGGACAACCTGGTCCTCCTGGAGGCGGCAATCCAGGATGCGTTCATCCGCAGCCAACACCTGGTAGGTGTCTTTTTTGACATCGAAATGGCATACGATACTACCTGGCGACATGTTATTTTAAAACAGTTATACGATTGGGGTTTCAGAGGAAATCTTCCACGTTTTACAATAAACAGTGTACTGCGAGCAGTGTTTTTAGTAACATATTTAGAGATATTTTAAACCAGTATCACACGTATACCCCGGTTTATACGGATGGGTCTAAGCAGGCTAACGGAGTTGGCTGCTCTGTAGTGTTCCCTCGAGCGACTTACACATTCAAACTAGACGGCAGGTGCAGCGTCTACAGCGCCGAGTGCTATGCCGTGTTGAAGTCGCTCCAGCATATGAAAGTAATGCGCGATAAGTGTTTCATCGTATGCTGTGATTCCCTCAGCTGTATTCAGGCCATAGGAAATATGTACCCAGCAGAGCGTCTAGTCCAGTATATCCAGGACGCCCTCCTTTCCCTCCAATCCTGTGGGAAGGAGGTAGTATTCTGCTGGGTACCCGGGCATGTGAGAATCAGGGGGAACGAGGCAACTGACGAAGCTGCCAAGTTAGCCTGCGACAATGTTAGAACTGACTTTGATCCGGTCCCAAAGTCAGACCTTGCCTCGGCGGCGAAGAGGTTTATCTTTGATATTTGGCAGAGACAGTGGCTGGAAGTCGAGCACAATAAGCTCCGGCAGGTCAAACCGACCGTTCAGCCGTGGAGCAGCTCCTTCCAGCGGGCGAGGAGGGATGAGGTTCTCCTCACTCGCCTCCGTATAGGGCACTGTCCTCTGACGCACAGCTTTCTTCTCCGCCGGGAGGACCCACCGGAATGTGATGCTTGTGGCGTGCCTTTGACGGTACGCCACATTTTAACTGATTGTGTGTTGTTTTCAAATTTAAGGGCAGACGTTGGCCTAGCCAACGATCTGTCCCTTACTTTAAATGATGAACGTGACAATGTGGCTAAAGTTTTAAAATTTTGCTGTCTGGCCGGTCTGGTCCCAAAAATTTTGGGCAGATCGGCCTAGGTTTTACAATGATTTGGTGGTATTTTTACAACCACCAATCTAAGTAATGTGTTTGTTATAGCGTTAAGTGTTTTATTTTATAACTGGCCGGCCCATTTACAGCCAGCCAGTTAGTTTGTTCTAATTCTCGTATATGCTGGTTGGCCCCTTTACTGCCAGCCAGCCAATGTTTGTCTCTGTTTTGTGTTTGGCCCTTCTACAGCCATTGTTTTATCGGTTTATGTTTTTGTTATATCTGTGGCCGACCCCTGTACAGTCGGTCACAGATGGGATTTTATCAAAATGTGAGTATTTTAATGTAATGTGCTGTCTGTGTGGCCGACCCCTTTACAGTCGGCCATGCAGACGGTATTTGTGTTTTATGCCACATTGTCATATCAGGTGTTAGTTAGGGCGCTAATGACCTAGATGTCGACGCGCCCTAAAACCCTAAAAACAACAACAACAACTTTCCCGGCGTATAAATGAAACAAAATCTTCACGGGTTATCTGCCGGATAATACCTTTATTAAACTTAATTTCTTTAATACACAGTGTTTCAGCAGCAACTTCCGCTGCCTTCGTCAGGTAAGCTGTCATAACGAAGCTAAAAATGTGACTGCCTTCAAGAGAGTCCTGGCTTTTATAAGTAGACCACTACTGGAGAGACTTCCAACTGCTCTCCCATTGGTCGGCGCTTCCATCGGCCTCAGACGGGGTGCGACCGGTTGGCTGCATCTCGTGAAAGGGTCTAACAACATCACGCTCAACGTTGCTTAACAGGACGGCATTAAGTAGCTTGAATCTCGTGGCTCCACGGCGGCATCCTGGGCGGTCACCCATCCAAGTGCTAACCATGCTCAATGGTGCTTAACCAGTGGCATTACCCCATGCTAAAACGTGGTTCTGGAGCCGACCAATCACGATGACTTATCTCCTAGTTGGCTCGATATGAGTCTGGCCCGCAATGGATCAGCACTCCCATTGGTTGACACATCGAGATGGCGTCCCCCTGGACAGTTGTGTCTAACACGTTGCTGTTTCAGCTCTCGGACGATTGGCTCCCAAGCAACGTGTTAGGGTGCGTTTATGTTGGAGCTGCGATATGATAAACACTGCGACAAAAGTGGCGCTCACTTTCTTTCTTCGTGTAGTGTTTATATTGGAGCTTCGATAATAGCGTAGATTCGTGTTTTATATTGCAGCCAATTATTAACCTGCCAGACATGTAGAAGAAATTTAGCTTATTCCTTTCGTATGGGAGTTGCATTTCAACAGTTTTAGAAGTTGTAAGAGAAATAATTGTGAAAAATACTTCAACTACTTCATATAACAATTACAGATGAACAGGATTTCATTAAAAAAAAATAGCTGAAGATTGTTACAATATTTCTAATTTTCCGAATTGCATGGGCACTATCGACGAAAAACACGCCAGAGATACTTGTCCAGCCTACTCTGGCTTCATGTTCCAGAGTAAAAAGATTTTTTTTTCTATTGTTCTGAAAGGAAATTTATAAACACTGAAGCTAGAGGTTATGGTAAACAGAGTGACGGTGGAACAGATAGATCTGCTGCTCTGTATGTCTCTTTATTAGATGGAAGATTAAATATTCCATATCCCTCTTCTAAATTCTAAAATCACTGAACCGCATGTTTTTATAGGTGATGCAGCTTATCGATTTTTAAATAATTTATTAGATCCTTATGGACAATATTTAGATGCAGGCAGATGATACTTCAATGCTAGGTTATCAAGCACATGAAGAGCTGTCAAATGTGTATTTGGCATAATTGATTCTAAATGGAGAATTTTAGCCACAACAATAGAAACTTCTGCAGTTGTAGCTGACAATATTAATAAGACATTTGTTTGCTACATAATGTTATTATTGACAAAGAAGGTATTGTTCATCAAAGAAACTAACACTTCAAATCCAGTCACCAATATTAGAAGGCCAAGCTAAGCTGCAGAAATTACCCGCATCTTATATAATATCTACTTTTGTTACAATTCGAAATAAATTAACATGAATTTCTACATATTATGCATTTAATTTGAAATTTAAATTACTTTTAGTAGAAAAAATATTTTTTCAGTAAATTATGAACAATTTCTCTTTGGCTGTACTAATATTTTATTTTTACTTTAATCTCCAGTTTATAGTGTACACACATGAAAATGAGTTTAAATTACGGAAATAATTTATAGAATTATGTGTTGTATTATATTTATTGGCCATTTCATCCTACAATTTGTCTATAATGTATCTGTTGTGATGATTTTTGTATTTACAGTCCCACAAAAGGGACCTACTAAAAATTTCACCAATCAAACGGTCGCAGCCATCCTCAATAATAGCGAAGAAAATGCTCGCAGTGATTAGTGCCGCTCTCATCGTAGCTCTGCTACTACGCGTTGCTCTTCAGCGCCACTCCAGTATAAACACCTCCATTGTTAACAATGTTTCACTTTTCTTCGCTTTGCTAGTATCGTCGCTCTCATCGTTTATCGCAGCTCCAACATAAACACACCCTTAGACACAACCGTCCAGGGAGACGCCATCTGGATGCGTCAATCAATGGGAGTGCTGATCCGTTGCAGGCCAGACTCAAATCGAGCCAACCAGGAGATAAGTTGTTGTGATTGGTCGGCTCCAGAACCCCCTTTCAGCCTGGGTAATGCTGCTGGTTAAGCACTTGAATGGGTGACCGCCCAGAATGCTGCTGTGGAGCCACGAGATGCAAGCCACTTAATGCCACCTGTTAGCAATGTTGAGTATGATGTTGTTACACCCTTTCACGAGATGCAACCGAACTGGTCACACCCTGTCTGAGGCTGATGGAAGTGCCGACCAATGGGAGAGCAGCTGGAAGTTTCTCCGGCAGCGGGCTACTTATAGAAGCCAGGACTCGCTCGTGCAGTGACATTTTTAGCTTTGTTGTGACAGCTTACCTGACGAAGGCAGTGGAGGTTGCTTCCGAAATGTTGTGTATTAAAGAAATTAAGTTTAATAAAGATATTATCCGGCAGATAACCCGTGAAGATTTTGTTTCTGTTAAGATATGTTTCGTGGACAGTTGATTTTGCTTAGGCTTTCAAACAGCGTGGTTCACTAGAGGTTGCTGAAAGCACTGGCTATGTCTACAAATATTCCTACCACATAATTTTTGGAAGAATTTTCACAATTCTCACTAAGCAGTTGATGGCATCCTATGCTGACTTGCCTGCTTTGAACCCGTACAGATTTGTGTTCATCCCATTTTTTAATCTGTGTCCTTCAGTTATTCCAGAGTAACTTTTCTTATACTCTCTCTTAGAACATTGGATAATCAGATTGGGTGTTACATTCTGGAAGTTGTGTGTCTTTGACACCACTTTTAGCTATAATGACCACCTCATCTGTTTTACATACGTTTGGTATTCTTTCCTGCACCAAGTATTCGTTAAATAGTCTATTTAAGGATGGTTCTAGTTGGATGACCAACATTCTGTGGGACCTCTGCCAGTATCCCACCTAGTTCTGGTGCTTTTTCTGTTGGATGGGAATGTATTGGCTATACTATCTCTTCATCTGATATGTTGCTCCCTTCATAGTTCATTCTTGTATGGGGACTATATTTTTTTCTGCAGTTCTCTTTGCTGATCTGTATTGTGTTCTGTACTGTTATGTGGAATTAGTGCCGCAAGTAATTGCCATGCAGTTTCCATCCAGTTTGTGGTCATGGACTCGTCCAGTCTTCTTACTGTAGACAAGATTGTAGGTGGCCTATCAGAAATTTTTTAATTTATATCTTAAGGGTCTGAACTCATATTTTGTCTGACGAAGCTTCCCTGCCTTTTTGTTTCGTTTTCAACAACAGATCCTTGGAACTCATACTTTTCATTTCTGTATCTGTCTAGAAGAGTCTGTATCTCTTCTACATTAAGGCATCATTGATATGCTATTCTAGCCTTCCTCATTGTGGCTCATAGTTTGTGTGTCCAAGGTTTATCTTTTAATTCCGTTATTTCCTTTAGTGGAATTGCAGTAATCCTTGCGTCATGGATTGTGTGAATTGTTTCTTTCGCATCTTTGTCCACATCAAAATCTTTATCTCTGACTTTGGGAGGATTGAAGCAACTTCTCAAACTCGGCCAGTTTGCTTTGGTGATGTCGTATTGCTGTTGGATTCCTTCTTGCAATCTTCCCCGTTTGAACATTATTAGATTGTGATGTCTGGTGGTTTGGTTCCCAATCACCTTCCACCCATTTAGCAGGTTTCTCACTGATTTGTTAAAGTTGTTTTATCTATATTTGATTTGGCACTTCCTGAAACCTGTAAGTATTGTTTGGCTTGTTCCTGACATCCAGCTGTGATTCACCAATCAATTCATGTAGGTTTTCTCCTTGTGCATCTGTAACAGAGTGCAGATTTGGCATTTGCACTGGCAATTATCACTGTTGGTCACCTGTGGATACACATATTTCCCTAATCTTACAATGATAGGGGTCAGTATCATCTCTGTATTGAAAGTACACATTAACGATGACCAAATTCCCCCATTGTGTACCTATCTCCACACACACACACACACACACACACACACACACACACACACACATACACACTCTCTGTATGTTCGTTCCAAAATTGTATTTTTGTGAAGGTGATTTGCTTCCTGATGACTATGATAGTACTCATATTTTTTCCCCCCATCGTGATTATCTGAGATGTCACAGGCATTTGCGGGATTTTTCCTATGTTCGAGAAGGGCTCTTATAGACAGAGGATATCTGTTCATTTCCTCAGTTAGTTTATTCACTTCATGTAAAACCAGTCTACTGCTCCTGCAGTTTAATTGTGTGATCTTAAGCTGTGCAACCCTGCTCATGGTCGTCGAGTATGAATACTACTGTGTTCCCATGTCTGTCTCGATTCAGGAATTATTCTGCCATGTGTCATTAAAAAATGATGGTCAATTTGATCTGGATTGAAGATTTTAATTCATCTGTCAAGTAATTGCTTGACTAAAGTAAGTAACTGGGCTGAATTAGTAGGTATGTTGTTTGCCTTAAGCTGAATACGATCGATTGCCTCTGGTTGTAGAAATGTGATGTTTTTGCCATTTGGATGTGCTATTTTAGTTACAATGTCTGAGTGAGATTGTGTGTTTCTTCTAGTCTAGTGAGCTGAAACTGTGGTCTGGAGTTATAGTGGCATGTCTTGGTTTATTGTTTGCTCACTTTTTGGAACATCCACCAATGTTGCAGTGCCACTAATTTCGGGTGCCATTTGAACTGGTCCTGTCCATCCAAGTTCAAATTACTTTGATTGTGGCCTTGGAGAAATGTCACAGATGGTGGATTTAATATCTGAGTATTGAAGGATAGTTTCATCCGTCTGCCTGCCCATGCTATTTTCTGTTCCTTTCTCTTCATGCAATATTTTCTTCCTGTATTTTGCAGCCCTCTCTGCATTTCACCTCTTCCTTGATGGTGTGCCTTGTTTTATTTCTCTTTTGTTTCCATGTTGTTTCTTCCGTTGGGCTAATAATGATGCGCAATAATTGTATCTATCGTTCATCCATCCCTTTGGAGTTTCTTCTATTGTCCATAGTATCTTCTATTTATTAGTCTTTTAAGAAACAATTGGTATGTCTGACATTCTTTGCAAGATTCACCATATCCTCCTTTCCTGCATGGAATACAAATAGTTAACTGTGATGACTTGCTACAGTCGATTTTCTTGTGGTTGTTTTCTCCACAATGTTTCCAAGTGGCTGATATTTGGGTCCAGTGTTTGCTAATATGACCATAGTCATAGCACTGTAAACACATTGGTACTACTGTGTAATCTTTTGCAGAGATGGCACTAAGTTATATTTTTCTTTGCTGCATATTTGCTTCCTTATTTTGATGCTTATTTCAAGACTTGATGCACAGTGCTTTAATCCTAAATTTTGACTTGAATCCTTCAAGAAATTGCTGTCTTTCTATTTTTCCTTCAAATTTTGCAAGAGACTTTTTCTGGGATTTAAGAAGGCTCAAATAACATGGGTACTTTGTACAGATTCAGTAGAGGTTTACTTTTCTGTGGCATTTAACACTTTAACACGTTCGCTGCCAATCACGCGCTAGCGCGTAGTGTGGAGTGTTGTCTCAGTAGCCAGTCACGCGCTCGTGCCGTAAGAGCCGTGCAAGAACATTTTTTGCTATCTTTCCGTCGGCATTGTATATTAAGTGGCTCTGCTGGTATTGGCATGTAGTGAAAGGTATCAACACATTAAAAAGGCAAGTGGTTTCAAATTTAAAACTTTTTTACTTATAATAAAAATCTTGCAACATGAGTTGTTGAGATGATAGTTCTGCAGGGCCTTCACGCCCCAAAAGAAGAAATACACAATGTAGTAAGCCTCTGACAGATGATGAGATTGAGAATTTGTTAGCTGACTTATCGGACGAGTTCTCGAGCGATATTACTTACCACAGTGATGAAGATTTCACTCTTCCCCATAGTGCCGAAGATATTTCAGTTTCAGAAGAGGAAGAGTTTGAAGACTTGCAAGAAGCAACAAATCTTCAACATAATTCCTCTGTGGAAGGAAATATAATTTGGGAAAATGACCCTACAACAATGCAACAATTTCCTTTCAGCACAGAGTGTTTGTTGCAAACTATTTCAGATGACAATCCAATTGATTACTTTCTGCATTTATTTACCGAAGATGTCTTGGATGAAGTAGTTGCTCAAACAAATGAATATGCTCGTAAAGTACTTTGTTGCCGTGCAACAAAGCAACATTCTAGAATTAATGCTTGGAAGGAAACTACAAAAGAAGAAATACTTAAGATTAATTTTACGTATGGGAACTGCAAGATTAAATTGCATTCAAGATTACTGGAAAATGGGTACACTTTTTGGCTTGAGTGTATTCTCACATAATATTATTTGTACATATCTTGCAATTAATAATCTCAAATTCTCACTTTATATACAGCAAATATTCCACTGAAAACATCTCCCTGTATGACTTTCGTTTATCCGTTATAAGGTGTTTATTGAAACCACAATAGATCCCTCGTGCTCCTGTGCGTGAATCCATTGAATCAGCACATGTTCTCAAAAGAAAGGTTGGAAGATTTTGCGAAAGCAGTACAAAAGTTGCTTTTCCCAGGGAAAACGTAAAGGTACTATTTACATCTGCACAGTTTGTGATGGATCTCCTGGTTATTGCTTAGATTGTGTTAAAGTGACACACAAATAAAAAGTTTTAAAATATTGCTTGCAATAATAATACGATAGTAATCAATTTGTAATAAATTTTATACTAATATTTGTTGGTAATAAAGTATAATAAAAAATTACAGTATTTTGTCACATATTTTCATTATTTTGTTCCGTTTTAAAATATCTCACGCAAGCGCGTGATGTGGCATTTAGGAAATAATTTTACCTCCACAGGGTTCCCACAAGCCTTAAAAAGCCTTAAAAAGGCCTTAATTTTCATTTTGATTTTAAGGGCCCTTAAAAGGCCCTAAAATTTACTCAAAAGCCTTAAAATCTTTGAAAAAGCCTGAAAAAGCACCTCTGCTGGATACAGACATTTTTGAATGCTCAGTCGAAAGAAAAACTTCAGCCTGTCAAGGAGACATCAGATGTTGCTGTTGTTTCGGCTAATTCTTTGGATTTTGCTGTTCCTCCTCCAAGTACAACAAATACTTTGACTGTTCTCAAGAACTCAGTACTTGATGCTGAAATAAGGAGGACTGTGAAGTGTGTGACTAGTCATTACTTGCATAATTCTTGCAAAGACATCAATTTGTTATTCCAAGAAATGTTTAGTGACAGCCAGATAGCTAAACTATTTTCCTATGGACCAACAAAATGTGCTTATCTGATTTAACCTTCCACCATTATATAGAAATTTGTTGTATGACTCCCTGAAAAAATACGGTCATTATGTTTTATTGTTTGATGAGAGTTTAAACAACTTCTTATCAAAGTAAACAACTTGATGTCCATGTGCGATACTGGAATGAATGTTCAAACACAATTGAAACCTCATATTTAACTTCTGCTTTTATGGGCCATGCCAAAGCTGAAGATTTGATTGAACATTTTTTGGAAGCAGTTGAGAAGCTCTCTCTCCAAAAAGTGATACAGGTTTCAATGGATGGTCCATCTGTAAACAATTTTTCAATATGTTGCAAAAGAAATTAAGAACTGGATTTAATTGTGAAATGTTGGATGTGGGAACATGTGATTTACATGTTATAAATAATGCATTTAAACATGGTTGCCAAGCTTCTGGCTGGCACCTTGATTCAGTCCTAGTTTCCTTATTTTGATTATTTAAAGATTCACCCGCGAGAAGAGAGGATTTCCTCAATATTTCTGCTTAGTGCCCTCAAAATTTTGTTTGCGCAGGTGGTTGGAAAATTTACCTGCAGCAGAAAGGGTATTAGAAATATGGGACGATGGTAAAAGCTACATACAGAATGTGGAAAAGGGCTCTTTGCCTAAACCTACATGTAAGTCCTTTTTAACAATTCGACAGGCAGTGAAAGATAATCTTATTTGTTCAAAACTGAAATTTTTCATTTTGGTGTCTAAAATGACAATCCCATTCTTGACTTTTTATCAGAGCACAAAACCTCGCTTGCCATTTATGGCAGAGGATATAAGAAAATTTACTATAGATTTTATTGTTATCTTCAATGTTTTTAAGAAAGAACACACAAAAATATTGACTAATGTAAAAAAAGTGGCAACATTAGACCTGAGTGATGTGTCGAAGCATTCCTGTGCTGGCAACATCAGTTTAGGAGTTGCAGGCAATCAACTTATGAAGGCTATGATATTCAACAAGAAAGTGCCTGAAAAAGAAGTTTTCGAGATGAAAGTAGAGGTCAAAGACTTCATTTTTACAATGATTAAGCACATACTGGACAAATCTCCTATAAATTGAGTTGTAAGAAGTATGACTTGCCTTGATCCTAGACAGATGGCGCTAAATAGCAGCAACTGGTATAAAAATATAAAATATCTTCACTTGTCAAAAATAAATTTAATTGGAGAAGGAGACTGTGATGAAATTCTTACACAGTATCACAGTTTATCACAAGTTGCCTCAAATGCTTCGAACCACTTCGGCTCATTTAATCCACATGATGAGCATTCACCATTAGATATCTTTTTAGAGAAGTTTCTAGGCAAAGAAGATTATAACAGAGTACACAAAGTAGTAAAAATATTGTTGCTGTTATCACATGGACAGGCAGATGTTGAATGAGGCTTCTCTGTGAACAAGCAGTTGGAAGTTGAAAATTTAAAAGAGTCTTTAGTGGCTCAAAGATTAGTCAGTCATCATTTCAAAAACAGCAAAAATAAGTTGTTAATAACTAAGGAGTTAAGGATGTATGCAGCTATGACCTAGCATGATGATTGCTAGGTCGTCAGCAATTGCCAGATATGGTATGTATAGCCCTTTTGTTCTGATTTTTATGGGTGCCCACAAGTTTTCTGCTTTCAGCTGTTTTTCCCATTCTGTCATTACTTTATCTAGTAGAATGTTGAAGAATAGAGGGGATAATCTATCTCCCTGTCTTACTCCTGTTCTAACTTTGAATGGTTCAGATATTTCACCCATGAATTTAACTTTGGGTTTGTGTCTGTTCTATCAATCTTCTGGTTTTGTCATCTAAAAGTGTGTGGATATGTATGTATTTGAAAAATTCTTTCTATCCTACAGTCTGAACGGTTATCTTCAACATATATTAAGCGAGTAATTTCACTGTCCCATTTATAATACTAGACCTCTTCAGATGTCCAGAACAGTTTGTATATTGTAATCAACCCCAACTGCAGCACCTACCGTTAGTCTCTCCTGGTATCAACTGTGATGGAGACCCCAGCACTTCAGGAGGTTTCCCTCCTGCAATACATGAGGGACTCCTGTCACTCGGAAAGTAGACTCCTCTGGGAAACTCGGTGATTTCGGCAGGTCATCGTTGGTCATGGTGGAGGTCTTTTTTTGTTCCCGTACTCGACTTTCTTCTGCTCCAGGTATTTTTGCTTTTCGATTTGAGAGACTGTTTCTGCTCTTTCATTCAACAAGTGCCATAGTGCCTCAGATTGCAGTATATCAAAAATCATCAGCCTTTGAAGCTTTGCTGTGTGAACCTCATCTCAGCTGTTGTTTAACGTTCCCATACCACGTGCTCTGGTGGGCTTTCCTCGCCACACTCATACCTGCTGGTTGGTGAAAGTCCACATTTATTTAGGAAGGTTCTGCATGGTCTGTGGTTGGTTATGTACTGAATTAGCCCTGGAGAAGGTTGAAAGAATTCCAGTCTGATTCTTTTAGCTACTGATGGAAACATGTCGTACATTCTATGACCTGTTACATTAGTGTCCCACTTATTTTGCCATTCCTCAATCAATGCATTCCACAATTGCTCCTTTGTGCTTATGTCTTTTCCGACTATCTCCACAACTTTGTCCATCCTGTTCTTTCTCAGCTAATATGTTGCTCCTTGTCTCCTCATTTCTAGATCCAGGGGCAATACACCTGCTGCTACTGACGTTGATGTTGTACAATATGCGCCTGTAAGCCTAATTGGTATGGGTCATTGTAGCCTCCGGATTCTTTCCTTCAACTTATCCTTCCTGCGGTGTTTGGCACAGACGCTAGCTGCATAGCTGACGAGTGATGCAAGTATACCATTGAGGTACACCTTCAGTGTTTAACAGGGATCTGGAACTGTCTGTTACCAATACGTATGATTCCATTCATTGTCTGTAGAGGTCTTCCGCAGACCTCCTCCAGAATCCTACATCTGAATGCAGGAAAATTGTTTGCAACCATTAGTTTTCTGGAAACATACCTCTTTCACATTAAGGAACACATTACACAAATGAATTAATTTGGCTGCATGCCATGGTCATGGCATTATTGGCTGGAAATCGATGAATTTTAAAGCAGCTTTCAAGATGACAACATAGTGAAAGAAACAAAAGTCACATACCTGTGCAATCAGAACCAGTCTGGGCAAACTTACATTCTTAATTCTCATGTTTCCATGGTACTCGGAATGTGAGCTTGAGATGAAATATATTTAATAAAGAAAAGTTAAGTACAGATCAGTTTGAACTTAAAAGTTGTGGACTGCCCAGCTCAATTAGCTACTAACTGACTGCTTGCTTTGTTGCAAAATGAAATGTTTTTGAATGGAAGCCTTTGTCAAAAATTGTTTTCTGCTATTTCTCTAAAACTGTTATCTTGTGAACCTTATATATATTTATAAAAATTACCTATTTTGTTTATTACCTTTCAGTTCCACCAATCAAAAAGTGATACAGCTCTATGGCCTTTAAAAAATTAGACAGATAAAGCCCATAATATTAGTAAATCAAAAGTTTAAGGGGACAAGAAAAAGAATAGCAGATTTAATAAAGATTGTTTGCTCCGATATGTTTAAAAATATAGGATCTCTGGAAAAAGAAGTAGTTTAGAGGATTGTTGGTAGAAAAGGCGAATGAGCAAGACAAGATAATCGAGCAGAAGATTAAGTTTGAAAATAATAAGAGTTGTATAAGGAGAAGTTCGAACATAGTATTAGCGAAGAGAAAATTGATTAGATCTTGAATAGAAAAGAACCTGCCAACCTTTCGGAACAAACTTAATTCAAAGGTTATTACAGACACGGTCGTTGTTGGTATAAAAGGATTTTTACATAGAGCAAACAATAAGAGGAAATAAATTGCAGAAGATTACAGTTTTAATTCTGTGTATAAAAATTCTATTTATTTCATATCACAACAGGCATAGTAATGTGACAGGGGCTCTGTTTTGGGTGGGTCTCAACCACTACCTTGAAGCTGATTGAAATAGATTGGCCGTAGGTTGTGACCTCTCTTTGTAATTTTAAAAATGAAATATTATGGATTGATGTCCTCCTGTCTTAATCTTTGGAAAAACAGAGATGCAATCTTGACATGATATCATCAGGACAGATACTTCTCACCTAGGTTGAAAACTTGTTTCTGTTTTTTCCACACCAGATTACACATTAGATACTAGGCTAAAGCAAAGAACTATTGTTTATTTCTTTATTTTATGCCTATCAGCATTGTGCATAAATATTATGCAAACAAGTATAAGCAAAAACCGAATATAACTGCTTAAATCAAATTCAAATGTTGTTGCACTATATTATACATGTGAAAATGATTATATAAACTTAGTCAGTAGCTGTATTTTTTTTTTTTTTTTAACACTTGCTGAGAATAATGAAAGAGATCCTCCAAAAAAGTTGATATCTGCAGAGTACTGGTTCACCAACCAGGCAATTCTATTTTTAGGTCCATAGTAAACATAATATTTATTTGAGCTTTCAACTGAGAGCATCCTTCTAGTTCTTAGCACAGCCTTTGAGCAGATAATGCCAAAATCAACCAAGATTTCTGATGCGTCGACAGCCCGTTGACATCTTTCAAACAGAAAGTCAAATCGGCCATTTATCTGCAACTAGGCTACTCAGCTTATGTTGGTGATATATACTGTCAATAGTGATTGAACATAAACATTTACAGAATTTTCATTGGATTTTTCAATATGATTGATATGTAAATTGGTAAATGGAGACCAGACAACAGACCCATCCCCCAGTATGGGTTTGACGAATGCTGAGAAAAGAAGTATCAATGTTTTGGTATTCCTGTACTCTTTACCTGCTCTAAAAAAAAAACCTTGACATTAATAGGCACGAAGTGTTATATAGTTAATATGTTCAGAGAAGGTTAATTTGTCGTCAACAATCGCACCAAGGTCTTTTATTGTTTTAACTGTTTGGATAATTTGTTCTCCAAGCCGGTAAATTGCAGGCAGTTGGCTATGAGATCATGAGAAAAATATCACTGCACATTATTATTTTTTTGTTTAATGTCGACTTGTTCTTCATACATCAGTTCTCAAGTTCATAGATATCGTGTTGGAGTATATGTAGGTCTTGTTCAGTACTAATTTATCTGTAAATCTTCATGTCATCTGTGTATAGTTGATATTAAGATCTGATGTTGTCTCCAACGTTGTTAATAAAGATACAGAATAGGACTGGACCTAGATGTGATCCCTGTGGGACATCGGAAGTGACATTGAATTTATTTCATAGGTGACAATTGACTCGTACCCGCCGAAACATGTTGGAGAAGTATGAGCATTAGATTTGACACCATGTTGTACAGTTTTTTTTTAGTAGGACTTCATTTTCCACCGTATCAAATGCCTTGCTAAAGTATGCATAATATGCATGTTCACTGCTCAGTGAATTTAGTATGTAGTTAACATAACCATACAAATTAGTGGTTGTGGATCTACCACCAAAGATCTGGTAATTATAATATTTTTTAAAGCAAACTTCAATTGTGGTACGACTATTTTCTCCAAAAGTTATACAAGTGGTGACTAGATACTTATTGGCCTATAGTTAGCCACATCCTCAGATTTATGGATAGGGCTGATGTAGGAAAATGTCCATGGATGAGGAAAATTACCAGTTTGCAGAGATTTGTTGAAGATGTGTGTGATAGGCTCTCATAGACCCATGGCACAATTTCTTAGAAAAACATTTAAAATTCTGTCGGGTCCAGCACATTTATTGAGGACTACTGACAATAAACTTCATGAAAATGGACTTCAAACTTGGTAATAATTGTGACCAGAGTTTCATTACATTTTCTAATCTCTTTTAGATCAGCAGCAGGATCAAGTAGTCTGTCATATGGAGTCTTATAAATACTTTTGAAAAATTATGCAAACAGATAACTGACCTCATTGCCATTATTTGCAGCTGTATTGTCCCAGGCCTTGGTTTGATGGAATATCAACATTACTATGGCATTTATTCCTTATAAAGCTCCAGAATTTGCTTAAATCACTTTTCAAGCCATTTTCAGCCTTATCTAGTTTTGCTAACAGGATGCACTTAATTTTTTACACTGAGATGTAAGTTTATTAAAAATTAAATAATTGTGTGTTTGTTCATTTTTGAAATCTCTATGTTCTATTTTCTTTTGCTTATAATGAAAATGAGCTCATTGTAGAACCAGCACAGATAATCTCTAATACTTGGGTGACCGATCTTCACTCAGCACCTTTCGATTTATGTTCAATATGCAAGATTTTGAGTACAGTTCGATTAAAGTTAAAGGTGTTTTTGAAGGCATCATAGGCATTTCTAAGTGCACAGTTCCCTGCAAAGAGAAGTTTAACTAAAATCAGTAGGCTTATTGGTACCTGAATCCTATGAGATGTGGTTAGAGCCGTTTCCAAAATATCGAGTCCAAGATCTGATTTTTTTGTTTGTTTTTGTTTTCTGTAAAACCGTATTACAAACTTCAAAAGCAAATCATTATCTACATATGAAATTTCATCCAAATCACTTGAAGATTGTCTGGTTTACCACCTCATAAATTTCCTTTAAAGAAATATGCTATTATTATGTTAAACAGAAATATTAATGCTAATCGGGGATTAATTAATAGTGCAAGAGTAGTGGTAATTCTCTTAGATGTGTACATCATCAGTGCTAAATTAATTCACTCCAACAAAACTATGGTGTTAACCTCACACCACCAACCCTGCCTTTCTAAGTGATAAGAAAACAATTTGAACATTAAAAAAATAACAAAGTCAGACGTTTGAAAACGCTGGATTATATTTATCAGAACCTGTTTTTTCGTAGATACACGTATGTGGCTTTTTCACGCGTTTGTAGATTCATTACGATCATAAAATCAATGATGATCACATTACAACTGCTAATATTGTTTTCAGAGAAGTTATGTAAAGTAAAGAAGATTGAAAAAATGACTTCTGACAAAGCCAATATTTTAAAAAATATTTAATTTGAAATGTTTTACAATTAAATAAGTAGTATTTAATGGTAACGGCATTTTACAGTTATGTAGTATTTAATGTTAACGACTTCTTACAGTGAAATTGATATTTATTACTACTCTTCAAATAAAATACCTTTCATTAATAAATACTTGTATTTACTTATTTCCTTATTATTATATTACCATTCAGTGATTGATCATGATATTGTGCGAAATATTAGCATGGATCATGAATTATTCGTTTAAATATATGAATTCCTTGAAACTAAAGAGAGAATATTAGTAGGCTTGCTGGTACCTGAATTGTTTACGAGATGGCATTAGAGCTGTTTTCGAGATGCCAAGAGCAAAAATTTTTCGTATGTTGTACAAATGGGTTTTTGCAGGGAAGGCAACTATTTAGGTAATCTTAAAAAAAAAAAAAATATCTAAGTATGAAATTTCATCCAAATCGCCATAGCTGTTTCCGAGATCCAAAATATATATTTATACATATACAAGAATTGCTCGTTTAAAGAAATAATATTCTTTTGTTTATGTAATGGGGCAAACTCGGTTATTCCTTTGTTTAAAATATCGTTGAACCAATTCATCTTATCATCAATACTGTCTATTTTGTTTAAACCAATGCAATTTACCCTAAGTCAAAAATTATTCATGCATAGTCAGCACTAAAAAATGCATATGAAGAAGTATCATTTTGTCTCACATTAGAATTTAAAATAAGCAGACAGTGCAGGGTGATATATGTCCTCATAAAAAATTGGAGGCATTTTGTCAATACTGATGTTGAGGTCACTGAAGCAAAAGTGTCATTGTGGACACTATTGTGTTGGAGACAGCCAGTGAGGAATTTTTCATTTAACAAGGATTCACACTATAGCTGCAGCAGACTGCTACAAATGTTGTAGCACTAAAGACAAATAGTTTATTATTAGGATATTTATTTTTAATATAAGTAACAACAGACAAGTGGCTTAAGTAAACATCCACATGAAATTGCGGAGGTATACATATACATCATATAATAATGACTACCACATCCCTTGATTTTGACAAAAACTTACTCCAACCTGCCACCAGTGACACCAATCAGCTTAATGTGTTTGACTGCAATGAACACACCTCCACCACACTTATCCTTCTTAAAAATAAGTTCTTTAACTTAGTTGTGAGCACTATGGTGTTCTGATAATACACTAAATACACTAGAATGTCCCATTTGAAAAGTGTGATTCACCTTGTGGAGATGAAATGCAGATAATTTAACTGTCCTAGGGATTCCATTGACATAGTTTTGTTAGTAGCGCCATTCTTATTCAAAATATCTTATTCTGCTTGAAGATTCTATAGGTGGTTTTGCTGCTCTGGGATAAACTCATGTTTGAAAAGAATTTTGTTGTCTGCACCAACGTATTTAGCTTTAAGTAAACCTAGCTTTAGTTACTGAGTCTGTTGATCAGCAGTGGATGGGTTTTCCATCTACAGAGTGACCAATCCTATATAATTTGATGCTGGAAAGAATGACAGCTGATTCAGGCAGCAATACCTTAGCTGTTAGCTTGCAATTGTCATATAAGCAATCAGCACCAACCTGTTTGCTGGACCCCGAAACATATTTTTCATGTTTTTTCCCGTCGGTTGCTATAATATCCTCAGCTGTTGTACCGCCAATGTTTACACCACACTCAAAAGTCACCAACTTGGATTCAATTTCACTGACTTTTTTATCTAATGGAGAAGAATGCTTTGATATATCGACATTTTGCTGAGCCAATTCTGACTTGATTCAACTGAAGCTTTTTTCAATATTAGCTTTAAACGTGTAAAGTTTTTATTAAAAATAAGTTCTATTTTTGCGACAGTTAGATCATCATCATTACTATTGTGTATATTTTCAGAAACGACACTAACCTCACTTTTACACGATTCAAATGTCCACATTGACTTGTTTATCCAGGATATGCACTCACAACACAAGATTCTTGAAACTTTCCTTTTGATTGTATCAGAGCAATATCCGAACTTTTTTATTATTATTATTATTTAAAGAGTAACAGAGAAAAGGATTTAGGTTATTGTTTTTATTTGGTTTCAGAAATGGATAAAGGAAAACAAAGTTCTTCAGATCGTTCTTAGAGACTCATTGCATCAACCACAATATGTAGAAAAGTTGGAAAAGATACTGAGATTTATTATTAAAGAACGAGCACTAACATTAGAAGATCTTGACAATGTGTGGGCAGCGCAAGCTGGAAAACATGAAGCCATCGTAAAAAATGTACATGATCTGCTTGCAAAGCTGGCTTGGGATTTTTCTCCAGAACAACTCGACCACCTTTTTGAATGTTTTCAGGTGTGTAGCATAATCAATAGTTTTTTTGTATTGTTACTTAGGGAAAGGGTTTGTTATTTTTTTATTTTTAAAACATTGAACATAGCAGCATCAGTTGCATTCTTACAGGCAAGCTGGACCAATGCAAACAAAAAACAGAGAGAGAAACTTTTGGAATTAATAAGAAGATTGGCAGAAGATGATAAAGATGGAGTTATGGCACACAAGGTTAGTATCAGCTCTCATAATTAATAATTTGTTGCAACAGTAGAATAGGGAATACACATTAAAATACTATTTACTTCTGGCCATCAAGTGCAAAGTAAGCCATTCGGCTCTTGCAAATATTGAATACTTTATGTAACTAGGTACAGTACAAAGCAACATGAAATGGGATCACCGCATAAGCCTGTGTTTCATGGGTTGAATCTTTATGAATCTTGTAAGGGATTAACAGTGTGTGTTTGTTTGTGTGTGGTGTAGAGCCATGCAGTTTGTAATCACTTGCCACAATCCTTATGAATGTATCACAGAACTGATACAGAGATAGGACTGGGATTCTCTGGTAGGCAGGTGACATAATTTTTGAATAAATAATTTGAGTAAAAATGCAAGTATGAATGTGGAAAAATATTTCAATGTATTTAGTTTGCAATAAGATGATAGCTAAGACCTGGATGTAAGGTTTTCAGAATACAGTTATACTAATTCTTTGCTTCTTAATGCCATTAGTAATTGGAATGCACAGAATTAAGATTAGTTTTAGGTTCAAATTGTACCAAAAATCAAATATAATCATCATATGACATTGTTGCATGGGATATTCCTAAGGATTGCTTTGCCACCTAGTGAGTGTTTTTGATTTGTTGTCCATTGCACTTGCTGTTGTGACTGATTAACCTAACAAAATAATACTACCGGGTACAGGGAACTTAACACAGAATCTGAATCACGGAAGCATTCTGGCATACTGCACATTACACAGCAAGAATGTTGGGTTAAGCGTCATTGAAAATCCCAAACGAGATTGGGATTCGGACAGGACCTTTTTGATCTCCAGTTAGATGCTTTAACCGCAGAGCCACCAGACTATTCTCAAATTACATGAGATTAGGCCTATAGGTAAAAGAATTTGACATTCTGAACAGATTTTAATTACATGCTTCAGTAACATGTTGTAGTGTTACAAGCTTTACTTTGTTTTGTGTCAGGCCCTAATCCGTGTTGAAACCCCATCAAAATTTTAGTAGTTTCTAAATGATGCTGGAAACAAAAGATAGAGCCACAGATCAAGGTTGTATAGTTTATTATTCTGTACTTTTAACCTCGTACACATTCTTGACAGTGTTTAATCTTGTGAATTTACTGCCTTACACAAAATTTCGTTAATATTTACTCCATTATTCTTTTGCTTACAAGTCATCTGATAAATGGTTTTCCAGTCACTGTTGTTATACTACTACATGTGTGTCTGTGAACACAGAGATTATACTGTGTTTCAGTGGATGAAACTGGCAGCTATCACAGTGCTAGTGTTACACAGCATATGCCTGACTGTGGTTTTGGTTTGTTATATCTAAATTAAGTAACTGACTTATTTTTTATTCTTTTTAATAAGTGGTCCACATACTTGCCCCCTCAAGTGGGATGGGCATCGTTTACTACTGCTCACCTTTGTGCATGCATTAGGTTAGTAATAATTAATGGTGATCAATGGAGTGGAGGATGATGTATTCCATGAGTCCAGACATCCACCCATTTATGTGGGTTTATTGGATGCAGATAGATGAAACTTTTGAAAGGAGGGACAAGGGCATAAGGAAAAAGTGCCAAGGACGTCTTGCTTGTGTTGGTACAATTGTAGTCATAATTAGATCTCAGATTTTTTAGGTTCTAAAAATTTTTGGTTTGTACAATAAGCTCTGCTGCAATCCTTAGCTCCATTACCAATAGCTGGTGATCACCAACTAATGCCTCTGATATTATTACCTTCACATCTGCCACACTCTTCTTCAATTCACCATTAAATATAAAGTAGCCCACAATGAACTTCCTCTGCCATTCGCTACTATACCAAGTTGTGGCTCTCTTGCTTATTGTACCAGGAATTTTCAATCCATTTTGTTTGCAGAAATCCAGTAGTCCTTTCTCTTTCTTCATTTCTGCCACCCCATCCTTCTGTCCCTATTACTTCCTCATACCCCTGCCTTTCTATGCCTACATGAGTATTCAGGTCTCTCATAATTACAATATTTTGCCCATTTAACTGTCTCTGCAACTCCTGCTCAAACTACTCCTCTCCTTAGATTGGACAGCCTATTTGTGGGACGTATACTTGATGTACATCCAGGCTTCTTCCTTTGACCGCTATCTTAATCTTCATCATTCTGTCACTAATCTTTTCCACTTCCTTTTTCAGCCCCTCTCTCCCAACTATCCCTACTCCATTTCTTCTCCCTTCCTCATTTCCATTTCAATACAGTTGGAAACCATTTCTCAGTTCCCTCCTACCCTTTCCTATCCACTTTGTCTCACCCAACCCCAAAATATCCAACTTCCTTTTCTCCATTATGTCCGCAATTTCCTCCACTTTTCCAGTTAATCCCCGTATATTGAAGGATCCAAATCTTAAACTGTTTCCATAGCCATGTCTTCTGTCCATTGCTCTGTCCTTTCCAAGGCTTGTTTTTGTTTTGTTGAGGATGATGATGACAGTGAGCTTTATTCAATGAAAAATAAATTCTAAAACTGTTGAAATAGGCTGTTAAAGTTGAGGTTATTTTTTATAAATCATCATAAATAGAAGGCATTAATTAACTGTAACAGAAATGAGTAACACCGCAGAGGCAAGTAATATTTGTAAAAAATAATACTGAGGGATGAATAGTTTGCAATAATCTGTTCTTTCAAGGGATAATTCGAAATATTCTGAGGAAATAATTACAAACTTGGGAAAAAAAAAACTCAAAAAGTAACTAGTTTACATCATAGCTGCTGTAAAAAGGTATTATATACAAGTACACAAATGTTAATAACATTAAACAGTTTTATCATCTATACTCAAAAGTTAGAATTTTTTATTTATAAGTGAATTTTTGATTAACAATAGTACACAAAAACTCGGTATGCAGAGCATAGTTCTGCTGCGTTGAAATTAAAACATTTGTTTGGTTTTTAATTTAACCAAACGCTTGATGAAATTGTGTAATTTATGTTCACTATAGATTGTAAGAACATTTCTCTTCAAGACCTTAGTTGGATTCACATTAAATTATGAACATTTTTTCCAAAGATATTCCTCAGTACAACTTGCACTTATCCTTCAGCACTATATTGTTAGGTGAAAAAGAGCATCCCACTTAAGCTGATGCATTGGAAACATATTTAAACCTTGGTACAAGATGTGAGGAGATATTACATTGAACTTTAGTTGATTGATCCTTTAAATCACCAGCCACAGTGGTTGGAAATCCTGATTTATTGAGACGCTCTTTATTAATTCTTTCCTGAATTTCATCTCCAACAAAACCACGGATCAGTTGATTTTCTCTTTTACCTCGTCTATTAAATCCAGTTGCTCATAAATAGGATTTCCTGAAGACTTGAGAAGAGAGATAATGTAAACCAGAAATGTGAAATGATATGTGATGTAGGCAGTACCAGAAGGAATTTTTACATACATTAAAATTCATATGGATATAAATACAAATCTAACCAAACGGTTGTGGAACTTAAGGTGCTTAGTGCTGGGGGATAGCTTGGGGGTAAAGCAAAACCTATGTTCCAACTATTGGTTAGAAATAATTAATGTTCATGACCATTAGCCCTCTGGTACCTTTAAAATTTTAACAACACGGCTGCCATGCAATTGATACCCTCAAACGTGAAAGGAGATTTGAAATAAACTTTCAGTACACAAATTCAGAGTTATAAAAAGTCTATACTCTTCCAACAGTTTCTCCTTTACAAAATTTGGTACCAGATTTAGAAAGGCAATTAGACTACTTCTCCATCGAAGTTTAAGCACATTCACGAGCAAGAACTCTCATCCTTCCCCCTATTTATGATGGAAGAATTGTGACCACATTATCAAGACTCGTAACCACCACATGGCTCCACTTGCTCATCGAGTCACGCACGACACATCTGCAGAATCTGCTTGTAGACTGAACTAAAACCTATCATGGCTGCAGCTCGCACCACAAAATTGTCACCTTGTGATGTCAGCAAAAACCTTTAAAAATTAATATCTTGAAGAGTATAATTTGAATTGTAGTTATCACCTAAGCTTCTTGATATCTTCTCCTATCTATTCTAACTTAATTTATCCTTTAAAAAGGCTTCTACAAGATTAACCTTGATGTCTCTTATGTCATAAAATCTGCCAGTTTTCCTTCACAATTACGACAATGACAAACCATTCCAAAAATCTCGTTTATCTCATACATACATCAAGTCTTCTACAGGAACCTATATATATATTTGATTCTCTTACTTTGAACTATATTCTGATAAAAATTTCTTGTTTTATCTCCTTTAGTTTAAATTTCATTTTTTATTTTAATTAAAAAAACTGTTAATTATACTTTGCCTCACTGCTTAATTTTGCATTCAAAATATGTTAGATGATGCTGACGATAAAAGATCAGCTGTTACTTTACACGATTCAGAGTTATTTCAAATCTTAGTTTTTAGTCCTCACTGAACACATGGCTTGAAAACATAAACAAGTCAAATTATCTCTCAAATTGAACTCTTCTGTACATCATGAATACACTTTAAAATGATACTTATGATGAGTTTTGGTGGTGGAAATGAATGCGAGAAAATTTGTTAAGGTTGCAAAACTATTTTATCCAAAAATTTCTTTCTTACACATGGGTAACCTCAAAATTGAAATATAAATCATGTTTCTGTTGGGGGTAGCTAGTAGAAACGCTTTTAGCGATGGTATAGATACACAATGAGCCAACAAGAAGTCATTACAATAGGTTCTAATGTGAATTTAAGCTTTTCTAGACAATGTAGAGCCATTGATATCAACCATAAATGTCCATAAAACTGTTGTTTTCATCTACTTCAATCGGAAATAAAATAATCCATTGCCTAAAATCTGAGGTCTGCTTATGACATTATGAATAAAGTTCTTTCACGTGAATAGTGTTAGTTATGTCACAATCTAACATTGCTGTAGTTACAAACATGGAGTTGCTTATTACAAATTAAACTCTAGATACTAAGGAAAAAGGAAATGGTTTATAGGCAATGTAAATAACAAAGGCCTGGATGTATTCATAATTGCCATTTTCAGTTTTTGTCATGCACTATCCTATCTCGTGTTCTTTTTCTTTCCATCTTCTTGTTATTATCTAGTTTTCTATACATTTCACCAACATTTTTCACAGCGCTTTTCAAGCAGACACATCCATAACCTCAATCACTGATAAAACCCTACCATTTAACCCACCATTTATTTTATTTTACTTTATCTAGTAATTACTGTAACAAAAGTCTTTCAAATTTATTTATCATATACTTTAATACAATATACTTTAACCATTTGACTGCTCTAGACGTGTTAACACGCATGGCTACTACTGCGTCCAGGTACTCCAGACGTGTATACAGGCGCCGCCTTGCCACCCTGTCTGTGCTCCAGACGTGTATACACGCGCTGCCTTGCCGTCCTTTCTGCGCTCTGCACGCGTTAACACGTCCGGCCGCCCGGTCCCTGTGTGCTCTGCACGTGTTAACACGCTAGACTCTTAGCGGCCTGCTCATGAAGCCATATTTACACCCTGGGTGGTTAGTTGTTTTCCTCATTCGGCCCTTGAGCGTTGGCAGCTGCGGTCTCATTTGTGTTGTCTTTTCCTTTTAGTTTTCGCTGAGAAAATGGCACGCCGCCGTCTTTTTTTTTAACTGCTTAACCTTTCTTAACAGCGTGGCCTTTAGAGACGGTAAAGGGTGGGGGGCAAGGAATGGGAAGGAATTCGGCCATGGCCTTGTGAAGGAAGCATCCGGGCATTCACCTGGAGTGATTTGGGGAAACCATGGAATACCCAAATCTGGATGGCTGGATGGGGATTCGAACCACCGTCCTCCCGAATACGCCGTCGTGTTTGTACCGCGGAAGAAATCATGGAGATTCTTACAAAAGGGACAGTGAATATGATCTCTTTGATATGGATGACAGTGATAACCCTTCGACAGGATCTCAATGTAATATTCCTAAGCCGTGTACATCAGGTAGTGGAAAATGACCATTTATCTCCACAAGATGTGAAAATTCTTCAGAATTTGAAGCTACAGATAGTGAGAGCGAAATGTGTGGAAAAAGAGAATGCTTTAGTGACACGCTTGACCGCATGTGCTTGACGATTAAGCAGGAGGGCACAAGTGTGGATTAGGCTAACATTCTAGCAGTTTGTCATTTTTCCTGATATTTCTAACAGAAGATCATATGATATCTATTGCTGATGAGACGAACAGATACGCGAGAATCAGTTCACACTATATTTTCACTATGAAGTGGTATAAAAAGTTCTTTTTCCACATTCTCAAATACTGCATTTTAAATGCTCACGGTATTCGCCGAGTAGTAACCGGACGAAAAATGCCAGTTGCAGAGTTGCATCTGTCTCTGATAAGGGGGTATCCATAAAATACGCGAGGTGTTTTTGCGGATTTCCGCCCCCTCCCCCCCATCTTGTGAGTTCCGGTTCGCGTGAGACCACCCCCCCCCCCTCCCCCTCCCCCTCCCGCACCTAGAAATAGCCCTCACGACTTTTTGAGACCTTTATTTTTTTAGGTCTCAACCTTCCAAAGCTGCACTTTTCAAGGAAATACCCCCCCTAAAATCTACTGTTGCATCATTCTTAGAACTAGTTTTTTAGCTCTACAGTCCAACAAAACCCCCCCCCCCCCTCTCTCTTGCTAAGATTTCGTCGAACTCTCCCCCCCCCCTATTTCACCTCACATAATTTATGGATGCCCCCCTTAGAGAACTTGTGAAGCATATGAGGCCTGTCTAAAAAGTATCCGGCCTTAATTTTTCCCGCGTAAAGTAGTGATTCGAAGGCGGCGCCACATTGCACGGTGGAAGGAGTAACCTTACTGCGCATGCGTGAATGTTTTCACTGTGTTCGCTTGTGCCAGTCGCTGGCTGATGGTCATCGAGTAAGGTGCTCTTCGTAGTGGTCGTCGGATTTCATTGTCTTGCAAGATGACTGAACGAATTGAGCAAAGATACTGCCTCAAATTCTGTCAAAAGCTTGGTGATTCTCAAAGCCAAACAATTCGTAAGATTCAGCAGGTGTTTGGAGAAGATGCGATGGGTGTAACACAAATTAAGGAGTGGTTCAACCGATTCAAAGATGGCCGCACATCAGCGGAGAGTGAGCAGCGTTGTTGCAGGCCCCAAACTGCTCGGATTGCAGATAATGTTGAGAGGGTGCGAAATTTGGTGATGGCAGATCGTCGTTTGACAGTGCGGGAGATTGCAGAAGAGGTTGGAGTGAGTAAAGATTCTGCACATGCAATTTTGCATGAAGATTTGAACATGAACCGAGTGGCTGCGAAATTCGTACCCAAGTTGTTGTCACCAGAACAAAAATACCTCCGTTTTGACGTTGCACAGGACCTCCTGGACACCGCCAACACTGATCCTGGATTTCGGAACACTGTGGTAACTGGATACGAGTCATGGGTGTACGGGTACGACCCTGAAACAAAAAGACAGTCGTCGCAATGGAAGCATTCTGATTCTCAGAGGCCGAAGAAAGCACGGCAGGTGCGAAGCAAAATCAAGGTCATGCTGAGTGTTTTCTTTGATGTCCGAGGAATTGTGCATCACGAATACGCACCAGAAGGACAAACAGTGACAAAGGAGTACTATCAAGATGTTCTCCGGCGACTCCGTGACGCAGTTCGGCGCAAATGACCATACATGTGGAAGGCGAACAACTGGCGCTTGGATCATGACAACGCCCCTGCACATTCATCCCAATTGATCAACACTTTGTTAGCCAAACATGGAATTACAACCGTTAGCCAACCTCCCTGCTCTCCAGACCTGGCTCCTTGCGACTTCTGGTTGTTTCCAAAATTGAAGATGCTACTGAAAGGAACCCATTTTGCGAGTAGAGAAGAGATAATGCGGAACGCGACAATGGAGCTGAACACCATTCTAAAAGTAGACTTCCAGAGGTGTTTCCAGCAGTGGAAGGATCGGTGGGCTAAGTGTGTGCAAGCACAATGGGCCTACTTTGAAAATTCAAAAAAGAGCACGCCAATGCATAAATGCGTTGTATGTTCGAAACGGAAAGTGCATCGAGAAACCAATGCAGAACATGTAATTTACCACTGTGTGTTGTGCCATTTTTCAAGGCTTATCGCACTAAAAGAATTATTAACCATGGGTAACTGCAGACTAATAATTATATTACATTTATACACCTCTAAAACTAAACAAAATATAAAAACATATTTTTAACTTGCCAGTGGCGGTCCATAGCCCGGGTCAAAAAGGTTGGAAAATATGTGCAGATTTTGTGAAAAGTATTCGGAAAGGTACTCCCTCCAGATAAATTACTACGCTCACAAACAAAAAACATTTCAGTTGCTGCAATATCTATTTAGTATATGAAGTACCTGCATGTTTGCTTACGCAGAAATTCACTTTTAGAGGAGCTTTAAACGGAAAAACTTTAGTTGTTATATTAACAGCATTTATTTTGTATCTGGGGTTTCAAATCGCAGAGTGACAGCAGAAGAACGTCTCACACAATGCTCCATATTATATTCAGCATACAGCGGTCTGGTCCGTGGGCCCACCTCAGCAGAGAAGGTATCGGTCGAACGCGGCATTCCAGTGCAGGTAAACAGCTTAGGCGTAAACAAAGCATCACTCAGCGAGAGCTCGGCCGGGCGAACCGTTGCAGTAAAAGGGTTAATACAATATACATTTTTTATTTTTCTATGTATCTATGCAGACATTTTACCACCACTTGCAATCTCTACATATATAAATTTTAAATTTAGTGTAAGTAACAATGAAAGGAAAGAAATGCCGCAAGGCAATATTTACATGGAAAAGAAAGGGAAAATACACCCAACACTCACCAAAGGTGAAGGGATGAGGGCAGCAGCAACACAGCACAACACACAAACAAAGAAAAAACAATATTTGGGGTGAAAATCCCCTTTTTCAAGTGAATAGAGAGGTGGCTGGTCTTGCGCAACACTTGCGTAGGACGCAGCCACTCAGTTCTATGAGTGTTAAATTTAGTGTAACTAGATGACCCATGCGAAAGTTTCGTGAATATTTTTTCCCAAATATTTATTTGTTTAGGGTAATAGGTACGCATTAAAATACTTGCAACATATTATGAAACAGTTAGGAAAATTTAAAACACAATGTATGTATGACAGACTATCACTGACCTTAATAGAACACCACCAACCTGAAAAAAAAAATGCACACAGAATATCAACATCTCTGTGATATGAGTGAATAAAATGTTAACATTGGAATTGTATAACAAAACAAAAATGTTTCTGTAACAGAAAAAAAATCCAAAAAGCTACTTATTGTATAAAAAACAGTTTATTAACAACTCTGTGATATCTGCTGCTGCAATCTAGGTACTTGACTCTGAATTGTCTCATACACTTGACCTCTTTAAGCATCAAATTCCGAAAAATTCTTTTTACGATTCTACCTAATTGGAGACCTCAATTTTTAAATCGATATGCCATTTATTGATTTCGATTAGGTATCGAAGGAGATTAATAGCTGTTAATAATAATAATAATAATAAAAAAAGCACACTTTAGAAATAATATTAATACTTTTACCCTCCAAGGGCCGAGTTCCAAAAAATACCTTTTATTAAAAATGGTGTGACCAAAGCGGACACCTTGGTCTTTAAAATGATTCCTCATGTATCGATTTTGGCTACGCATCAAGCGAGGGGAGGGGGGGGAGGAAGTTTTAGAAATGATTATATTTTTTACCCTTAAGGGTTGAATATGGAGAAAGTTATTTCTTAAAATATGATGTAAACAAAGTGGATATATTAATGTTTAAAATGATGCCTCATTTATCGATTTCAGTTTAGGATCAAGGGTGATAAATGACTCGTAAAAATAAATGCCTTGTAGAAATATTAATACTTTTTTCCTTTAACGGTCGAATTTTGAAAAATTCCTTTCTTAAAATATGGTGTAATGAAGACCTCTTTAAAATGATACCTTATTTATCAATTTTGTTTAGTTATCAAGGAAGACAAATAACTCGAGACACAAAAAAGCATTTTAGAAATACTAATATTTTTGTCCTTTAAGGTTTCAATTCAGAAAAATTACTTTCTTAGAATATGATGTGACCACAGAGGAGACCTTAATCTTTAGAATGATCCCTCATTTATCTATTTTGGTTATATATTAATGGAGATAAATGGCTCATGACACAAAAATGCATTGTAGAACCATTGATACTTTTTCCCTTTAAGGGTTGAATTAAAATAATAATAATAATAATTGTTTCTTAATATATGATGTCAACAAAGTGGAGACATTACTCTTTATAATCGTACTTCATTTATCGATTTCAGTTAGAAATTCAGGGAGATAAATTGCTCCAGGCACAAAAAAAAACACATTTTTGAAAGATTTAAATTTTTGCCCTTTAAGGGTCGAATTACGAAAAATTACTTTCTTAAAATATGATGTGACCACGGTGGAGACCTTAATCTTTAGTATGATAGTTCATGTATCTATATCAGTTAGATTTCAATGGAAATAGATGGGTTGTGACACAAAAATGCGTTGTAGAAATTTAACACCTTTGTCCTATAAGGTTCAAATTCTGAAAAATTCTGTTTTTAAAATATGATTTGACCAAACTGGAGACCTTAATTTCTAAAATAATACCTCATTTCTCAATTTCGGTTAAATATGAAGGGAAATAAATAGCTCATGACAAAAAAATACATTATGGAAGTAATGGTAATATTGGCTTTTAAGGGTTGAATTACGAAAAATTCCTTTCTTAAAATATAATGTGACCACAGCGGAGACCTTAATCTTTAAAATGATACCTCATTTATCTATATTGGTTAGATATGAAGGGTGATAAATGGCTTGTAACACAAAAACGCATTGCAGAAATATTGATTTTTTTGCCCTTAAAGGATCGAATTCTGAAAAATTCCTGTCTTAATATATCATGTCACCAAAGTGGAGATCTTAATCTTTAAAATGATGCTCCATTAAACGATTTCAGATAGGTATCCTGGGAGATAAATGACTTGTAACACAAAAACAGAATTTTAGAAATACTGATATTCTTGCCATTTAAAATTCCTTTCTTAAAGTGGAGATGATAATCTTTAAAATGACATCTCATTCATTGATTTTGGTTAAGTATGAAGGGAGATTGCTTATGACAAAAAAATCACCTTATAGAAATAATATACGAGGGCTATCCAGAAAGTAGATTACGTTTTGGAATAAAAAATAAACAAAGTATAGGAAACAAATTTTATCATATACAAATGAAAGCCACACTCAAATACTACTTTTCTACATAGTCACTATGCAAATTAAGGCATTTATCGTAGCGATGTTCGAGCTTGGAAATTCCTTCGTCGAAAAATTCGGCCGCCTGCGCTTTCAACCACTTCGTTACCTCTTCTTGCAGCTGTGCGTCGTCATCAAAACGCTGCATAGCCAGCCACTTCTTCATTGCTGGGAATAAATGGAAGTCGCTCGGTGCCAGGTCGGGACTGTACGGCGGATGAGGAAACAACTCCCACTTAAAAGATTCAAGAACTTCACGAGTGACATTTGCCGTGTGGGGGCGGGCGTTGTCGTGAATCAACAAGATCTTAGAGCTCAACATTCCTCTGCGCTTGTTTTGACTTGTTCTTCTGAGTTTTTGGAGAGTTTGGCAATACCTTTGAGAGTTTATTGTTGTGCCTCTTTCCAGGAAGTCCACCAAAATCACACCTTTTCTGTCCCAAAAAACAGTCGCCATCATCTTCCTTGCCGACATTGTTTGCATGCATTTCTTGGGTTTTTGGGGAGAACTTGTGTGCCCCCACTGCATTGATTGCAATTTCGTTTCACAGTTCACGTGTTTCACCCATGTTTCGTCACCAGTAATGATGCGATCGAGTAAAGAGTCACCATCCTTATGGTAAGCGTCCAAAAAGTTCAACGCTGCAGCCATTCGCTGATTTTTGTGGTCCTCTGTCAAAATTTTTGGAATCCATCTTGCACAAAACTTGTGGAAACCAAGCTTTTCGCTGATGATTTCGTGCAACAAACTTCGCGAAATTTGTGGAAAACTCAAAGAAAGTTCCGTTATTGTGAACTTTCGATTTTCACGGACTTTAGCATCGACTTTTTCGACAAGTTCGGCAGTCACTATGCTGGGTCTCCCACTTCGATCTTCGTCGTGAACATTGGTTCGGCCATTTTTAAATCTTATGACCCACTGACGCACTCCACCTTCAGTGATAATGTTGTCCCAATACACTTCACAAAGCTGCCGATAGATTTCCATCGGTTTACAGTTTTTTGCAGTCGGAAACCTTATTACTGCACGCACCTCGCAGCTCGCGGGATTTTCAATTAACGCAGACATTTCAAACCGTCACAGTATCTGAACGGAGCACAGCACGAACCTCTCACTAGCACGGGTAGATGCCGACTGAGCTGCGCAACGCTCTGACCCCAAGATGGCCGCGCTAGCCCCGCCCCTAGCGGACACAGACGAAAACGTAATCTACTTTCTGGATAGCCCTCGTATATGATTGTGGTGGATAGCATGCTCCACTGGAATTTTTCCTATTCACCCATTTTTCTCCTTTCCTCTTTCCATCTTCTTTTGCCCTCTACTAATCTAAACTTTAAATCGTTTCAGCATTTTTGGTAAGTTATTCATTATTTATCGCTGTAATTTGTCCCAGTCCCTGTCACCTTTCCATATGAAAGAAAATTTTCCCACACCCTCATGCCTGAAATTGAGTGCCAGATTGTAGTCATGGTCATCTTTACCCTTTCTCGCAACTCTCTTAATTCTTCCACTAACATAATTCCATGCCTCGGGACCAATATACACCTTGTACACTCTGATGACTCTCTTCACCCACCATCTATCTTCCAGTGAAACCCTTTCCAACTCTTTTATCATATTAGTTACTGATTGTGTTCTGTTCTAATTTACAAAGACAAATCCAGCAGCCCTTCTCTGCTCCCTCTTCAACTCCTGTATTTTATACTCATTATGTGGTACCCATGCTGCACCATCATATTCAAGAAATCGTCCAACCAAATTTTTAACCCAGTTCCCTTTCTTTTCAGGTACATCCTCTCATAACTCTTTCTAGGTGAAGGATTTTGAACCTTTTTCCTACTACCTGTCATATACGTCCTGCCCAGTTAAGTTTATCAAACGTTACTCGAAGGTATTTACATTTTGAGTCTTTCATTAGCAATTCCTTCTCCACTTTATAACTGTAATCAACATTTAGTTTTTTATCTGTGTATGTAATAAGTTGACTCTCCTTTACATTTATCTTCATCCGATGCTGACTCACCTAGCTAGATATCCTGTCTAGATCACACTGCAGCTGTTTACAGTCTTCTACGATTTTGATCCTATTATATATCATATATATTATATATACTACAGGCCTACCAAGCCAGTAGTGGATAGATTCTGCTTTCAAAACAAAAACAAGTCTTGGAAAGGACAGAGCAATGGACAAACGACGTGGCTATGGAAACGGTTTAAGATTTGGATCCTTGAATATACGGACATTAACCGGGAAAGTGGAGGAAATTGTAGATGTGATGGAGAGAAGGAAGTTAAATGGACAAAATATTATAATTATGGGAGACCTAAATGCCCATGTAGGCACAGAAAGGCAGAGGTATGAGGAAGTAATAGGAACAGAACGATGGGTTGCAGAAATGAAGAAGGGGAAAGGCTTCTGGATCTCTGCAAAAGAAATGGATTGAACATAGGAAATTCCTGGTACAAAAAGCAAGAGAGCCACAAGGTAACATGGTATAGTAGTGATTGGCAGAGGAAGTCAGTTGTGAACTACTTTATATTTAATGTTGAATTAAAGCAGAGTGTGTCAGATGTGAAGGTAATACCATCAGAGGCACTTGATAGTGATCACCGGCTATTATTATTATTATTATTATTATTATTATTATTATTATTATTATTACTCCACTATTCACTAAAAGTGTGTGGCGGAGGTTGCATTGCACCTATCCGAAAGGGTGATAGTTTGAAATGGATGTACGGGATGTGGCAGGAGGTGCCCATGGGCTATTGTGAGTAACCATCCCAGCATTCGCATGGAGTGATCTGGGGAAACCATGGAAAACCCAGATCAGGATGGCCGGAGCGCTTTTGCGAAAGCTACTCCTGTCGGATTTTAAGTTTACTCGCCCGGTAAATCCTTTCTATTCCATTCCCTAATCGCTCGTGGGAAAAATGAATACAGAAATGAATCTGTTCTGGCCCTGATTTCCTTTATCTTATTTCCGCGGTCATTCTGAGATATGAATGTTGCAGGTAGCAATATTTCCTGGCTGTCATTCCGAAATACGTCAGTTGTGAATTTTTCAATTAGCTTCTGTCGAGAGCAACGCCTTTGGTGTTCCAGGTCTTCCCAACCTAGCTCCTTCGACATCACACTTACGCTTTCCCTCCAACTATATATACCTGTCACGAATCAGGCGGCTCTTCTTTGGACTTTCTCTAACGCTTCCAGTAAACCCTTTTGATGGGGACACCATACAGAACAACAATATTCTAAGTGAGGACGTACTCGTGACTTGTATACAATCGATTTAACTTCCGGAGTGCATTGATTTAAATTATGATCTAGAAATCTGAGCATACGATTTGCTATCTCCGTTACATGGAGCAGAGGATTGCGACAGAGAGGAGAAAATAAGAAAGACAGGATAGGAGATTAAGAATATGGAAGTTGAAAGAGAAGAGCAATGAAGAAGAATATCGGAGAATAATAAGGAGTAAGATACCAATAGCGGAATTGGGGACAGTGGAAGAGGAGTGGGAATATTTTAAAACAACGTTAGTCCAAGCAGCAGAAACAGTGTGTGGAAGGACTGGTAATACAAAAAGGTGGAAAGAAACAGCATGGTGGAATGATAGAGTAAAACAAGCAGTGGAACTCAAGAAGGGCCTTTATGGAATGGTTCAAGCAGAGGACACAGGAGACAAGGGAGGACTATGTGAAGAAAAAGGAGGAGGCCAAAGAAATAGTAACAGAGGAAAGGAGGAAGTGGCTGGAGAAGTGGACCAACATGATGGAAGAAGATAGCAAAGTAAATAAGAAAGTATTATATGGAATGGTAAAAAGGAATAGGAAGGAGCGGATCGAAAATGTCAACATGCTGGATAAGGATGGGAAGGAAATAAACAGCTCAGAAAGACTAAAAAGGGTGTGGAAGGAATGTGGAGGAAATGATGGTGAGATAAGTGAAATAGGAAGACAAGCAGAGGCATTTCTAAGGAGTATTAGAAGCCTGATATGGAATAAAGATGTGCCACAGAAAAGAAAGAGAGTCATCTATCACACATGCTATGTGCCTATCTTATGCTGCTGAAACATGGACAGTGAAAAAGCAGGACATCAGCAGAGTACAAGCAAGTGAAATGAAGTTTTTAAGAGGTAGAATGGGAGTTACTAAAATGGACAGAATAAGGAATGAAGTGATTAGATGCACCATAAAAGAGGAACCCCTACAGGAAAGGGTAGAGAGGACCGGACTGAGATTGTATGGACATGTCAAGAGAATCGAGGCTCAGAGAATCCCGAGAAAAATCCATGAAATTAAGATGCATGGTAAACGACCCAGATGAAGACCAAGAGATGGATGGCTGAAAGGATTGGAGGAGGGTGTACAGAAGAGAGGAGAGGACTGGAACAAAGTGGTGAAAGAGAGGTGGCAGGATGAAAGAAGCAAATGGAGAGGCTTGTGCATAAAACAGACCCGGCCAGAGGCTGGGAACTGTTGAGGATGATGATGATGATGTATATCATCATGTTGTCTGCAAACAATGTAACTTCTGAAAATAAACCATCAACACAATCATTTATTAGAATAAAGAATAGCAATGGTCCCAGTACACTAACCTGTGGGACTCCCACGTTCACTTCCACTTCTTTTGATACTTCATTTCCTACTATAACATTTTGCTTTGTATCTTTCAAGAATTCTTCTACCGAGCAAACCACTTTATCAGCTCCAATAGTTTTCACCTTATTTAGCACCATTTTATGGTTCTCTCTATAAAAGCCTTTGAAAGCTCTAGTGCTATGCTATCAATTACACCTCACCTGTCCATTTCATCCGAAATATCTTGCATATAGCATACTAACTGAGATTCGCGTGACTATCCTTGTCTAAATCTATGTTTCTGACTTGAAAACCACTTACGTTCTTTACAGACACGTCTGAATGGTTGTATATCACTCTCTCCATTACTTTACCTACCTCTGATATCAAACTGATTGGCCTGTAGGTTTTGATCCGATCCGATTTGATTTGCTATGCCTTCTTTATGAACCGATACTATCATCACACTTTTCCGATCATATGGTAAGGAGCAGGTATCCAGCCTCAATTTAAATAATTTTTCAAGATAAGGTATATCATCACATACTGATAGTAATATTACACTTTTTTAATTTCCATGGTCCCTTCGTGAAATCTTCACATAGAATTTCACATTTTCTTGTCTGCTCACTTGAAACCGTGTGGATAGCCTTTTTCTCCGATTTATCCCATACCTTTTTATTAATCATAGTCCCTAATGATTTCACTAAACCAGTTAGTTAATAACTGACCGTTTTGAAATCCTCTATTAATTTTTCCCCACCCCTCAGTTTTCTGATGAAGTGATAGAAATTCCTATGAATGGTCCCCCTGCACCAGTAATATTCTTCATAAACTCACCTTTACACCTTTAGCCACTTTCTTTGACATTATCAGTTCCCTGAAATAGCCTTTCAGTTCAGATTTTTTTTTTTTTTAATAATTGTACTTTATCCCCTCCCCTCTTTTACAATTCTGACCACAGGCTTACTGAATGCTCTAATATCCATAAGAACTTGCATTGTTATCACTTATTCCTTCAACTTCTTGGCACCGGACAAGGTTATCATCAGGCTTTATTAGGAAGATATCCAACATGTTTGTTCCTCTTGTAACGCCACAGTGAGAATTATTTAAATATCTGTAAGATTCTGAATGTATGATATCACGGGCAATTATCGCAGTAGTCTTGATTGTTGTATAGGTAGTCAGTCACGAGAGTTCGTACGGGTCAGACACGTCAAGATGACACCAGTAGTACACAAGTTGAATGTGCATTGTAATCTGCTAGCATCGCCGCGTAATGACCGAGACGTTTAATAGAAACAGTATGGAGAGAGAGGACATGCTGTGTGTATGATAGTGGACACAGCTAGGACTGAATAATCAATGATAGCATTGTTGCATCTACAATAATGTGGAATCGAACTGTGCTTTAATGACTGTTCATGTGAATTTTTGTTGGGGCTGCGACTCACTTTCATCAATCCTTTTCACTAGTCTAACAACTTTGATGAAGAAGTTTTAAAATTTCTGGTGGCTAGCGCTGGTGAATGTATGTTGAGTTAAATAAATTTTTTGTGATCTGTGTGATTAACTACATGTGTGTCAACTTTGCCTGTAGCATGTATTAGTACCTGAATATGATTTATTCAACCTTTCATTAGGCATAGACCACTGGACTGATGACCTGGTCGATAGAATCTGCAAATGCGTAAAAGCTGGGATAGCTATATTAATAGTAGCACTTAACAGCATATGAAATATTAATTTTAAAGTAAGCCTCAGCAGCTAATTGTGCTTCACCCTTGTTATGCTCTACCACTTGTGTAAAGCCTTCTTCTCTTACTAAGGTATTTTTTGCAAATCTGTGTTCCCTTATGTTAATAATCTTATTTCCTACTCAGTTGACACCTGATAAGTTTAAAACCATACCAATAATGACCATTCTATGCTCACTTCTGAACTCTGAATATGAAATTAGTTTCTCCCCAAGAGCCTCATTTGAATCGTTCATTCTTCCACTATGGCATAGTTTCTCAAAGTGGGGTATGCGAACCTCTAGGGGTTTACGAGTTTGTCATAGGGGGCTCACAACAAGATTTGTTATGGCAGCTGACTGGTGGTCTCTAGTGTGAATATGAGCAAAATGATCCTAAAATCGACTTTAACTGCTGCCAGAAACAAGCCCATCAGTCACATTAATTAATAACATATTGCTCTTTTTGGTTGTATTAATTGTGTAAAATAAAAGTGTGCGTTTTTTTTAAATGAAATGCAGGTTTTTTTTTTTTGGGAGTTCACCATTGCTGGGAAATTATATAGGGGAATATGGAGCTATAAGTTTGAGAAAACCTGCGCTATGGTATGCAGCCAAACCCTGATTTTTTTTCTTTATTACCACTGCAGATGTCTGCCCCAAGTAACTCAGGGTCCTGATCTCTGAACACCAGTGAACTGTAATAGTCTTTGCTAACCAGTGTGAATACTCCTCCACCAATTGCTTCTCTACCTTTGCGATGCACTCTGTAAGCATCAGGGAAAACTTCATTGTCTAGCACTCCTCCTTTCAGCCAAGACCCTACCCCTATAATTACTTGAGGTTTATGTATGTCTCTCTTAGTTTTACAAACTCTCTTACTTTGTTCATTATAGTTCTACAGTTTACCAGTAACACTCTTATCACTGGCTTTGTGATGTTTTCAGCACTAACATTCACCTTCACAGTTGTCTCATTCTGTTATTATTTCAAAATCTTCATCTATTTCTTTAGCATTAGTGATTTTTTTCCACTATGTTTCTACATCTAGTATACCTTTGATCATCTAATTTTATCTCTTCACTAGCAGCCCCTAACCTAAAAATAGCACAGTCCTGACCCCGTCATACTGGAAGTGGGTTCCCTTACAGCCTTAGCTAACAATTTGGAAATTATCTCCTTGTCCCTCCTGTTTAGGTGTAGGTCATGCCTAGTGAAACATCACCTACCAGTGGTCTCCACAGGCACAACCCCCATGACAGAAATAATGCCATTCCCAAGTAGCACCTCATTTTTCATATTTACCTGCCTCATAGCGTGGTTCGATTGCTGTTGGTCAAGGTGCTTGCATGAGCTACATTACAGCATGCTGTGCCTCCTTCATCACTTTCCTCAGGTCACTCTCTTTACTTTAATTAGCATTTCTATAAGTCTGGAAATTATCACAGAATGCAATCAGTGACAGATATGATAAAGGAGCTGGAATGGGATTCATTGCAAGATAGGAGGAGCATGAGAAGGGTCATGGGAGTGTACAGGGCGTATACTGGCAATGAGGCATGGAAAGATATTGGAGTAGGTATGAAAAGTAGTGCATGGAAGGGAAAAGATGGCCATGACCACAAGCTGGCACTCTATTTCAGGCACAAGGGTGTGGGAAGATTCTCTTTTTTAGGGGAGGGTGTAAGGAATCGGAATGATTAATAACTTACCGAAAACATTAAAGAATTTAAAGTTAAAATTTGTAGAGGGCAAATGTAGGTGGGTGCAGGAAAGGGGGAAGATGGGTGTGTAGGGAAATTGCCACCGGAGTGTGTGCTCCATTGCAATTAAATTAAATGTGCACCTTTCACTATCACTACTCTATCTACCTTATTAAAACCTCTACAAAGTGAACCTGTAACCTCTATTGCCTGATCTAATGTTAGATGACCTGGCAGCCTGTGCTCAACTGATTTCTCAAAAGAGGACCTTTGCCTTTCCCATGGTTAATACCTATCAGCAGAACCCTTTTCTCCCTAATCTTACCTTGCATGCCCCTATTCCTAAAGGCCTGTTGCACCTTACCTACTCCTACATCTACATGAGGCTCCTCCCTTCATAACACTGGTTTTCCCCCACAATTTCCCCACAGACTTCTTAATCCTGTTTACCATATTTCCTCTATCACATGTTGTCTTTTCCCAACCATCCTTCTCACCCTCTTCACTACTTTCTGTATCTATACGCTGAGCCTCCAAAGTCTGAGACCCAACAGGCTGAGCCTCCACAGGTGCAGCCTCGATGTGTTGAGGCACCACAGGCTGAGCTTCAAGAACCTTGATCGTTTAACCCATCTCTCTGATCCTTTCATCCCTAATGCAAAAGCGAACACAATAATGGGAAAGCTTCATTTACTTCCCATGTTCCCTGTCGACTGCATATCCAATGAAACTCCTTCTTACATCCAGTACATCCCACACCATCCATCATGTTCCTGTGTCAGGCGCCACGCTTTTCATGAATGACTTTTCCCAAACATTTCAAGTACCTGCTAAACAAACTTTAAGAAACAAGAACAATACTCTGTGATTAAACAAAATATTAGGTATTAAAAATGTGATATTGCTTATAATAGATTATTAAAGAACTACCAGACTCTAATTGAGGACACATAAACAAGACTACACACATAACACCTACTGTATTACTGATAACTGTGCAACACTAGTATATCATTAATCTGGAACAGTGCCACTAAACTGTGCTGTATACTAATTAACCAAAGTTTATTTAAACAGTGCCTATACTCTCTGCCCAAAGTCTATGCACGCACAGTTTATTGTAAGATCCAATAATTGTCTCAAACTCTACGAACTACTGTACTGAGCCATTTACAAGATCCTTTACATACTTGTTCTGCTACAGAACAGTAAAGCCACTAACTACCAGTATTTATGCACTGTTATACCATAAATATCTGTTTTTGTAAGCAATTGAGTTATCACCATGCCCATTTCCCTCAGTTTTCAGATAAATTATAATATTTTAACCTTAAACCTAATAGTTGTCGTTCTCCGGTAAATATTTGTTTGTTAAACTGGTTAGTCACACATGCCTGTTGCATTAATTTTAATTTTTCTTGTTGTCAGTCTTATCAGTATCGGACTTCGTATTTTTTTTTCTTCTTTCTTATACCCGGTCGCCAGGGACAAATGTCCTGCTTTTAACTCGTTCTTAACTTTAACCTTCAAAGTTATTCATTTAATCTTTTCTGTTTAAATAATAATAAACTTTCATATGATTCATTGACATTTATTCCAGTTGCATCGCAGTAACTCTCATCAACTCAAAGGCACACACTAACTTTCGCTCTCGCTTGCTCTCCCTTGTTACTCTGTTCGTTACCCTGGCTATAAATTTCTCCCAGCGTAACCTTCAGTCTCTCATAATTTCTCTAAGAAACTCTTTATGCCACATGCTCATCAATTATCCTGAATGCATTTCCTATGTAATTTAAACCAATACTTTTATTACACAATAATATTTAAGGACTTACATGTGTCACTCAACTACCACTGCAGTGATTTCCACACTAATTTTTTCTTTGATTGTAAAGATAACCTATACCTAATACTATTTTCTGGTGAATTTATTACACCAAATACTATTATTTCACAGTATTTATACTCTTAACTGCAAAGCCTAAACCACCAGAACTACAATTTCTAAGTGCAATTTGACATATAATTTAATAATATGTCAGAACAATCTCTGGATATTTCATGTAAGATAATCTGCACAGGGTATGCTTTCTTCCAGTTACCAAACAAAACCATTTCAAACACTAAAATGTTGTTAGTAAAACGTAAACAAACACACATGCTTCGAATTTATTAAACCTGCACCTTTGCGAACTATTTAAACTATGATAATTATATTACACTGAAAAAAACCACGAAACAAATATTTCTGCACATTGTTTAATATTTAAAAGTAATTTGGAATGCTGGTATCGGTTCACTTTAGAGCTACATTAAACTCTAACTATGTGTAGTCTTTTCCTGTTAACTTCACAGCAGTTCACCCCCATTACCACCACCCCCACTTAATCCTCCAATGCCTAGCCAGTCATGAGGTAAATCTGAGTGTATGCACACCACCCTTACAAAATAGCCCAATCGCTCCTGCATGAATGAGGTTTTAAACAGGAATATTATATAAGACTGGAGATTTTCTCGGCGTTGTAAATGAATAAAATTTTCTCGGGTAACTAGCCGAGTTAGTCCATCGTTTGACCACGACGTTTCGGCGGTCACAATTTAAATAACAAAGGATAAGGGAAATAGCGTATCACTCACCAAAGTTGCAGGCTGTGAAGAGTAAACAACACAAGAGATGAAAACCATTTCAAACACTAAAATGTTGTTAGTAAAACGTAAACAAACACACATGCTTCGAATTTATTTGGTGTGTAATGCTTGGAAGGAAAGTGAGTTGTTGACCAAAACAAAAGCTTAAATCAGGAATTGTAGCAGTACTTCGATAGGTAGTAATATGCATGAAAAGCCACACAAAAGTAATTTACAATACTAAAATGAATAATAAGCAGTCTTCTGCGATAGTTTGAATCTCTCATTGTTTTTTTAAAAGTGGGAACTTGGTGTTTAATTTGAAGCTGTTGTTTTTGGTATTTTAAATGTAAAATATTTTAATGTTAACGGCACTAAAATATTTCTAATTATTGATATAGGTGCTGACGTTATTTTGGAATTTAGCACATTCTGATGATGTGCCTACTGAAATAATGGATCAAGCATTAACTGCTCATGTGAAGATTCTTGATTACAGTTGCTCTCAAGAAAGAGATGCCCAAAAAACTGTTTGGTTAGATAAATGTGTGGAAGAACTTAAAACTGGGGAGAAATGGGCTTTGCCTGCTCTGAAACAGATCAGAGAAATATGTTGCCTTTATGAGCCTTCACCCAATATGAATCATAGTCAGCGTGGACATCATATGTATTACAGGTAAGTTTATATTGTGAACCTCATACAAATGGATTTAATATATATATACATTTATTATTTAATTATGTAATTTTTTGTCTTCAAAGATATGAGCATAGAGGAAAGTAGGTTGCAATAAAGCTAAAAACTCTTCCCAACTTTGAGAAAGGAAAACACATTTATTGCCATTAAAATGGCAAGGGGGTCATAACTTCGTGTTGACATGAAAGGTTGAATAATATAGGGCAATCATTTAACATAGCAGAAGACATTATTCCTTACAAAAACAAAATGACATGTCAGAAAAATATTTCTTTTGTAAGGAGTGTGCTTAATATGAGTACTTGTAACAGTGATGGAAGAGATTAAAATAATAATTGCAATGTAGTGCATGCTCTGGTGACAATTTCCCTACACACTCAGTTTTCACCCTTTCCTGTACCCATCTACTTTTGTCCTACAAATTTCAACTTTTAAGTTGTTTCACTTTGGTAAATATTCAACTACTCTATTTGCAACTTATTCCAATACCTGACACCCTTACCTACCAAAGAAAATTTTTCCACACCATTTTGCCTGAAATCAAGGGCCAGCTTGTGGTTATGGTCATCTCTTCCCTTCCCTGCATTAGTTTTAGTTTTTACACCGATATCTTTCCATGCCTCATCACCAGTATACCTTGTACACACCCATGACTCTCTTCACCCTCCTCCTATCTTCCATTGAATCCCATTCCAGCTCTTTTATCATATCAGTTACTGATTGTGTTCTGTGGTAATTTCCACAAACAAATCTAGCAGCCCTTATTTGAACCTGCTCCAGCTCCTGTATTTGAATGTGGTTCCCATACTACAGTACTACCCATGTTCAAGCAATGGTCTGACCAAAGTTTTGTAACCCAATTCCTTTACTTCTCTCGCACATCCTGTCATCGCTCTCTCCAACAAGTGAAGGATTCTGAAACATTTTCCTACTACCTGTCCAATGTATGCTATCCAGTTGAGCTTGTTATCAACTGTTATGCCAAGATATTTACATGTTGAGTCTTCAACAAGCAATTCTCTCCCCACGTTACAATAATAATCAACCTTTTTTTTATCTATGAATTTAATAAGCTGACTTTCTTTACTTATAAGTCCTGGCTACACAATATTTCCCTGGCCTTGAATCCATCAGCAGAATCCTTCGGCAGGGTTATGCTTTCCAACTAACCTGCCCAGAAATGAAATCCATTCTTCCGAAAATCCTACCTGGCCCACCTAGAACTTGTTTCAGCAGATCTCTGAACCTCAGCCAACTGCTAGTCCACAAACACAGTCTTCCTTGCCCCATCAGACAGCCCCCAGGATCTTTCCCATGCAATAGACCCCACTACAAGATGTGCGACATACACTATGCCTCCACCACTTTCACCAACCCTATCATTGGCGAGAGCTTTCCTATCATAGGACAATCCACCTGTGAAACCTCACATGTAATACACCAGCTGACCTGCAAACACTTTTCGGCTGCCAAGTACTGTGCCCCGGTCTGGTTGAATAGCCCCCACGTGACAAAAATGGACACCCAACTTAATAACGCTATGCGTATGATTGCAGGCGTAATCAAGACAACTCCCATAAGATGGCTGTCGATAGTGAGCCACATACCACCACCTAACCTGCGACGGATAAATGCTCTTACAATGTGAGTACAAGAGAATAATGGACAACAGAAACTTACCGATCCACCAAGATCTTAAAGATGCCAACATCAACAGACTTCGCTCTTGAAAACCGCCAATGAAATCGGCAAGGGATGCTATTAGTGAAGATTTTAACATCATCAAAGCTTGGATCCAGGAGTGGACTGTACACCAAAACAGCAGCTTACCTTGCATTACATAAAAGCCTCCAGATTTTGATTTACCTCGTAAAACTTGGTCCACACTCAACAGAATCAGAACTCGGGATGGCAGATGCACGCACACTCTCTACCAGTGGGGCAAGCAACCATCCCCCTTATGCGAATATGGAGAGATTCAGACTATTGGTCATATTATTGAAGAATTTCCTATAAGATGTTACAGTGGTGATCCTGTGGACTTCCTGCTGGCAACTCAGGAATCGATAAACTATATTAATAAACTAGATATAAGTATTTAATCTTGTAAAATTGCAGTTTATATATTTTATCAGTGTTCTTCAAAGTGTCTGAATTGCCATACGATAAATAATAATAATAGTAATAATAATAATAAATAATAATTCCTATATAGGTTTGACTAGCAATCCATTAGCCATAAGAATGAATGGCCACTGACAGTTTTCATTCGGAATCCAAAACATCCAGTAGCTGTCTTTGCCATCTCCCATCACACCAATAATTTTAATTCTTGTTTCACGGTCCGTGCTATCAGAGTCTTCCCAAACAACAGCAGCTCCTCTGAACCAATACAAACTAGGAACAAGGCAACCTCCTGGTCTCAATTTGAGATAATACCCAGTCAGTACTTTTCCTTCCCTCTATCCGCTCACCGAGCGTGGTGGTGTAACGGATAGCGTTCTGGCCTCGCATTCGGGAGGACGGCGGTTCGAATCCCCGTCCGGGCATCCAGATTTGGGTTTTCCATGGTTTCCCCAAATCACTCCAGGTGAATGCCGGGATGCTTCCTTCAAAAGGCCATGGCCGAATTCCTTCCCATTCCTTGCCCCCATCCTTTCCCATCTCTAAAGACCACGTTGTTATAAAGGGACGTTAAACTGTAACAAAAAAAAAAAAAAAATCTATCCGCTCCTTGCCTCCATGCCCACTGTCTGTATTGAACCACCACACCAGAAGTGACGTTTATCTGCATAGTCTCTTTTTTTATTATTAATTTTATGTTTGTTAATTTTTTTTCAACTATTCTATTTTCTTATTTACTTTTCTTTCTCAAATGTATGTTATGAACATTTTAATGTATTATTCTGCACTTTTTCCAACATTTTGCATTCCTCTTGTACAAGATCCAATTCACTGTCCCCCTCTCTCTGTCCTCTGTTTGAATTTGCCCCCAACATGTTCCTGACTAACGGTCATTCTGAGAGACCGTATCTTGTACCACCCTCGCTACATGATGTTCTCCTATTGACGAAGGGACAAGTCCCAAAAGATTATGTTCAACAGCAATAGGATGTCCCACAGTTAAGTAATTTTTTGAATTATCTTATTACAAGAATAGATATTGATGAAAAATTCACTTTTAATGTATAAAAAAAGCATGGGTTGCTAGATATCAGTTATCTTAATTTTTTTTATCGCTAACTATTTGTAACGGAAGAGACATTATGGAACTAAGTAGACAGCACCCCATGCTTTTTTTAATTAAAGTTTATTTTTGTGTCAATTCTTAAGCTTGTTCAAAAAAATTGTATCATGAACTGTGGGACATCTTACCACTGTTGAATATAATCAAAATGCTTTCAGGTCGCAAGTTGACTCTCCACTGGGTGTGGCATTTTTCTGTCCATATCTGATAGGCCGGCACAAAGCAACAAAAATTAACAATTTGTTGGAAAGCACGGGGGAATAATTTTGGTTTGATTGGAAACGTCTCTCACCACTCGCAAAACTCCAAACGGTTCATCCCCTGCAAATAGCCACATTTTATACTCATTTGATTGAACTTCTCATGTGCAAACAGCTTATTATTTACTGATAGTTCTTTCCTCTCATTGTCTCTCTGTCGGCGGCATCTGGCATTTGAGATTACTTGTTGTGAGGCCACTCCATTCTTGCGATAATGTCCGGCCAACAACTTTATGATGGCTGTTAAGGAGAACACTGCCAGCTTTTGTTTGAATTGCAAATCGACCACATGACATATCCCTTGTTCTCTCCAACCATTTGGTTTAACTCAACGTTATAACTCCCACACTAAAATTCCTACTTTAGAGTCTTGCCAAAATGTTTCTTCCCATATGTGTAAATGTTAGGAAAGTTATCTCCTTTTCCGTCACTATTCGATCAGCAATGTAATCCACAATATATGTTGTTAATGCAGGCTTTTATTACTATGTTGCAATTTATAATGCCAAATATCTTTGGCTGTGATTTTGAGCAACATTAGTTTGACACAGGAAGGATAAGAGTACTCTGCTCTCCTTTACAATTCCTGCTCTCAAATTGTTCCCAAATCTTAAAATGCTACCCTCTGTTTAGGCTCTTTTTGTTAAAATTGTCATCCCCCCCCTTGAGACTGTTGCTTCCTGTAGCACTAGATTTTGTATGCTTCAGATTTTCTTTGACTAGCCGGAAGTCCAAGCTTGATTACTTCGCGTTTTCTTGTATATTGAAACTTTAGATGTCCCTGTTATATTATTTCTATTGTGCCTTGCAACCTTAGTCATTCCTTAGTATTCAGTCTATATTTTTTTCTTGACATTCTACAGTTGTGCAATATCATTACTTTTGCCACTGAATAAGACATTGTGTTTCTTTTCTTTGTACCTTTAAGCCATTATACTACTTGATTTTCATTTGCCTCATACCTACTCCAATTATATCCCTGTAGGTCTTATATATACTATAAATTATTTATTCTGCCTTTATATTTCAGAAGTAATTTCTTTGATTTTATAATATTATTACAACCTGTTTCTTTCTTTCTTATTCTTTGTTTCAAGGTATGAACCCAAATGTATTTCCGATTTTGACTGTGAAAATGCTGTTAGGTTAAAAAAAAAAAACCAACGAAAGTGCCATGTCCAATAATAAGAAAAGATACACACTTTGGAAATAAGAGAAGATATATACTTCACCTTCCTGGTTGTGTATATTTCTCTAAGGTAAGATATCCTCACACCACTGTGCATATCAGTGCCACCCAATCTCAAGAAAATCTTGGTCCATAAATACTTGCTTCCTGATTCTCCTACATAATATGGATCTTTCCCAAGAATAGACCATGCTGCCAAACTACAGTGTGCATTCAGCCACCACTACCATTTCAATCCTATCATGTGAATCGTTTCCTATTATTGGACACACCACTTTAACATCTACACATTTTGCTTACCAGTTATGTGCCTTCAGTGCTTAGATTCTTCGATAGGTGTCACCACTAACCAATTGTCTATCAAGATAAATGGTCATAGACAAACAGTTTGCACCAGATGGTTCAATGGGAACCTGTTCCATTTCCCTCAGTTCTTAATAGCTGTAAGTATTTTCCCTATTACTTCTGTTTCTCATGAATCCTGTAGTTGGGAACTAGCCTACCAACATATCCCTGACACCAGGCATTGCCCTGTGGTAAAACTCCACCTGTAAACCTATTACTTACTTTTATTGTGTATATATAGGAATTACAAACTAGGATAGGGAAACTAGCCACCACTTACCTTAAGGTGATGGAGGTGGGGCGTTAATACACAGAAAAGACAAAAACACACATTGTATAGGAATTTTTCGGTCCAGCCCTTTATCAAAAGGAGAACATTGTGGGGGGTGGATGTTGTGAGAGACTGCCTCTAATACCAGTATTTTTTCTTCTTTCTCTATCCAGCCAACTAAGGACCACATGCAACCAGCCCTCTATTTTACTCATATGGCCAGTATGAATCATGAAAGAAAAGGAGGGGGTGGGTGTAGAATTGTCCAGCAAGAATGCCATCTGTCTGCAAAATGTGTGACTTTTGTGTTCTGTATAATAAATATATTTTTGTTTGTGAATTCTATAGTTTACAAGATGGAGACAAGAGACCATCTCAGCATTCACAAAATGATTGCAGGAAATCACCCAAAAATACAATAAGGATGGCCAGTTATGTGAGGAACAGGACTCAAACCTCATCCTATCATCCTCCCTGACCCAATGTGTATAGCTTCCCAATACAGTGTGTGGTGTCTTAACGCACTGAGGCACAGGGGTGGCTCTCATAGCAATGACTTATTTTATGTATATATATATATAAAGAAATCACAACAATTTGCTGGAAGAATTGACATAACATCACATGATTGCAGACAGTAAAGTTTTTGTAGGGTGAGAAAGAGGAAGGTAATAGTAAATCACTTGTGTCTAGATAATTTCATGTCTCTTCTACCCGCCCACCTCCCTCCCCCTTCAATTTGTTTTTTATGGGCATGTGTGATTGTGAGTTGATGGTTCTGTGTGCTTGTAGGGAAAGGATGGAGGCTTTTGAATAAATGTGACAGATTCTAAGGATTTTTTCCCCGTTTTTCACTAATTTAATGATTCAGGTTTCTAACAACATTAAACAAAAAATTATTATTTACTTGGTTTTTTTCTTTATTTACTTGGTTTTTTCTTTGAAATTGTGTGTTTATTTCAGGCAGGAGGTCATAGAAAGGCTGCAAAATCAACACAGTCTTGTAATTTTAGTTACAAATAGTTTAACATCATATATGGATAAAATACGAACAGTAGTTAAAGGTAAGAATGATATTTAATCTTCAACTAGCTTTTAATTTTTATAGCATAGTCTACACTGGTTTTTTGCTATATTGGTTGCAGATAATCCTGACATAGATCCAAACAATTACTATCCAGATGGAAGGTATAATCATAACCAGCAAGTGCAAGAAAGACTGAATTTCCTGCGATTCCTGTTGAAGGTAAGTTTCAGCAATGCATGAAAGAATCCCACTTTTTTAAAAGGAGAAATGTATCTCTTAATATTTTAATATATAGTTCTATAATAAGTATGGAAAGGAAAGATTAAGTAGCTCAATCAGTTACCAAATTTAAAGAGGAGGGCACCAAAAGAAAGAAGATAAACCACAATATTTTTGCCTTTGCCTTTGTTCATAAATATCACATGTGCCCCTACATTTAGTATATCTACATGAATTTTTCCATGCCATTGTTTCTGATGTTTTTAGATTTGTTACAATTTTAAAACTTGGAAATAATAATAATAAAAATATCTTAAGCAAAGTATATTAATAGAGTTTTACAGAAAGTGTTGATGGGTAAATGTAAATATGAATTAGCAAAGCGTGAGGAACCATGGCTCATGATATGTGATGATGAATGGAAAAATAAACTTAAAATCTGACCGCGTCTAATACCTCGATGTCGACAAGGCGTAAGTAAAGCCATAAGTAAAAAACAGAAAAAAATTTAAATTGGAACAAATGGAAATTTACAGGTTTAATCTCTCGTCAGCAGTGCACAGAGTGGGATTTTGAAAGCCATTGTCAAATTAACTGTGTAAAATGTAAGGGAGGTTATTGGGGAAATCCAGTTTAACAGCAATATGAGGGATTGAAAAGATGGGTGAAAAATAGAAGTATCCCAAATGAACTGCTTAGAAAATATCAATTAGCATTAAAGTAATAACATTAATAAACCATAATTATTGTTAGTAGTGTCTCCTGTTGGGCCAGTGGAGAAATTAGGAGGTGGTGTGATGCAAAAGGAAGAAAGCAATGAAGCACTATATTGGTTTAAGGTCGGTATGTACTGGTTGGCCAGCCTTGACTGTCATAGTTAAGAATATTTAACGTTGCCAGAAAGTACTCCAATTGTAGATGCTGAGAAACAAGAATTAAGCATAATAGGACCACTTCTTTCCCTAATTATACCTGATCTCGGTGACAATATTGAAGGTTGTAATTGTTTGCTGATGATGAACTTACCTATAGGGAAATAAGGTGCTCCGATGAATTCTTGGAAATTCAGCGCAATCTGGATGTAACTTCAGAAAGGTGCCATAAATGACAGCGTACATTTAACAGCAAAAATTGCAAAGCAATACAATTAACTAACAAAAAGAATCCATTTGTTCATGACTACAAAGTCAACAATTCAGTTGACATGGTTGATTCCCTGAAGTATCTGGGCGCCATAGTTCAAAGCAACATGAAATGGGACTTGCACATAACTTCCATTGTAGGCAAAGTTAATTCTAGATTGCGATTCATAGGTCGTATTTTAAAAAGTTGTTATGATCATACATAGGAAATAGCGTACAAAACACTAGTGTGTCCGCATTTCTATTACTGTTGTGGAATTTGGGATCTGTATCACAAGGGTTTGATTGACATGTTAGAGAAAGTACAGAAGAAAGCCGCTCGAGTTGTGACTGCTACAGTCCTTATGAAAGTTTCACAGAATTGATACATAGATTGGGCTGGATTGTTTGACAGACAGACAATGTCATTTTGATGTGAATTTATTGGAGAATATGCTAAATTAATTAATTTACAAGTGAAATGAAATATTACTTGTGCCAACCTATTTAGGTCGCAATGAAAGAAGAGATAAGACGAGAGAAATAAGATGCCATACTGATGCTTTTATGTATTTACTTTCCTCATTCTGTTTGGGATTGGAATGCACAGAATTAGGGATGGTACTTAGCATCCTCTACCACCCACAATATTTGTGAATTGCTGAGTATAGATATAGATGTAGAAGGTACCTCCCACTACAGCACGAATCACAACTTGTTAGTTGATCTGAATTCTTACATCTGTTCTATCTATTCTTGCTGGATTTCATTGTCATTTGTTTATCACAACATTGTAGAGAGCATCCGACAATGCAGTAAGTGTGTTGGTTAGGGAAAATGGAGAAATGTGGATTTCGAGTTCTGACGAAGCACTACCTTTTGAGTGGGAAAATGATTAAGGAAATGGAAGAAAAGCTGAGGAAGTGTTATGGCGGCTCTGCTCGGTCACATGGTATGGTACATAAGTGGTTTACAGAATTTTGTTGTGGCCATTCCAGCATGAATGATGCCAAGCGCTCAGGATGGCCAGTGGAGGTCACAACTGAAGGAATAGTGAACAAAATTCATGATATCATACCAAAAGACCAATGAGTGAAAATCTGCGAGATAGCAGAGATTGTAAATATGTTAAGTGAAAGATTTAATAAAATTTGTGTATAACCAAGCGCTCAGTAAAATGGGAGCCACGACTACTGACTGATGATAACAAGTGGAATAGTGTGACCATTTCATTAGGGTATGTTTGAACATGTTCAAGCGTAATTCAAATGAATTTTTGCGGTATTATATCACAGTTGATGAAACCTAGATCCACTACTTTCAACCCAAGATCAAACTACAATCCAAACAGTGGATTTCCTGTGACATAAGTCCTCCAAAGAAGGTAAAAACAGTTCCATCAGCGGATGAAGTCATGGTGACCAATTTCTGGGATTCACAAGGTGTGATCATTAATTTGATTTAATTTGCGATGGAGTGCATGCTCTGGTGGCAATTTCCCTAAACACCCATTCTCCCCACTTTCCTGTTTCCACCTACTTTTACCTTCTACAAATTTCATCTTTAAATTGTTTCACCGTTTTTGGTAATTTATTCATCAATTCTCTTGGTACCTTATTCCAATCTGACCCCCTTACCTACAAAAAAAATCTTCCCACACCCTTGCCCCTGAAATCAGGTGCCAGCTTGTGGTCATGGTCATCTCTTCCCTTGCATGCATCACTGTTAATACTTACACCAATATCTTTCCATGCCTCATCACCAGTATACACCTTGTACACTCCCATGGCTTTCACCCTTCTCCTGTATTCCAATTAAACTCATTCCAGCTCTTTTATAATATTGGTTACTGATTGTATTCTGTGGTAATTTCCAGAGACAAATCTAACAGCAAATCTAGCAAATCTTCATTAATTTTCTAGTAAATAGTAAATCAGTCACAGGTTCATATTATGCCATGTTACTGGATCAATTTCACATAAAATTGTTGAAAAAACGTTGTTTGTCGAAGAAAAAGATCCTCTTTCACCAGGACAACGTGCCAGCACGCATCTCAGGAATTGCAATGGCAAAATATGTAGAATTGTGTTACAAACTGCTACCTCATACACCCTCTTCTCTCAATTTGGGCCCAGGTGACTTTTCTGTTCAGTAACCTAAAGAATAGGCTTGGTTGGAAGAAATTAATGTCCAATGAAGACTAGATGGCAGAAACAAATCCTTATTTTGCAGATTTTTAAAAATCATAGTTTTTGGAAGCCGTAAAAAATTGAAGCGTTGGGCTAAGTGTATTGAACTGAGAGGAGACTATGTTGAGAAATAAAGTCGATTAAAAAAATATTTCTTCATTAAAAAGTCATCGACTTATCAATCCACCCTTATATTTAACTCAAAATTTACATTGCTTTTCATTCTGTCTGCTGTAAATAACTAAATAAATTGTCCTAAAAAATCTCTATATATTTAACTTACATATGTAAATTCCAAAATTGAAACTATAATAAAATCACACTCTGGCCTCGCATTCGGTTGGGTGTGGCTTCAAATCCCATCTGGCCATCCAGATTTTGGTATTCCATGGTTCCCCCAAATCACTTCAGGCTAATGCCAGGTTGATCCCTTCTAACGGCCATGGCTGAATTCCTTACCATTCCTTGCCTCCAGTCCTTTCTAGCCTCTGACCTTGGCGTCAAATAGGGCAAAGCCAGAAGCAAAAAATGGAGGGAGAGAGAGAGAAAAGAAGAAATTTAATGGTTTCCAACGGAATTATACTAATCAATTACAGTAATAGCGAATGTGCTGTTAGCCAGTGAAAATGAGGATTCATAGGGAAAGCAAACCCTTCATTTATCACAGATGAAGTCGGGAGAGCTGCGACAAACAAATGAACAGGAAATACGATAAACATTGACCAAGTTTAGATGCTAAAAATATGACAAGAGGCTCAGACTTGTACAAACTGTATGTTGGTCATGGGGCTTGCAGTGATATTGATTGAAGAATTAGGAGTAGTTTATGGAAAGGAAAAGATGATTTATGCATATGAGAGTGGGAAAATTTTCTTCTGTAGGTAAGGGTGTGAGGGAGTGCAATAAATTACTAAGGGAAGTGGTGAATAATTTACCAAAAGTGTTGAAGGAATTTGAAATTGAAATTCATTATTGAAAAAGTAGAAGGGTGGAGAAATTTAAGTATGTGAGATAATAAAATGATGTTAAGAATGGAGTAATTAGAAGACTAGGGAAATAGCAACCGGATCATGCGCCTTTATAAAAATCTGTTCAGTTCGACCGAAACTCGCCACAAGACCACTTGCCATATTACCTCTAAACATGATTCAGGTTTATACTGAAATATTTTGTTTAAAAAAATGTGTTCATGTTTATTTGTTGTAGCCCTCCAATCCACTTCTGTTGATTAACAGTTTTTCCTCAGGATTCCTAATTTTCAGCTATAGTAATCGGTATGTACAATGTGAATACATATGTGTATACACACACACTATTTTCCTAATCATTGCTGTTTATATATATATATATATAGTTTACACTAATAAATTTTGTAATCGTATGTGTTAGTTTTGGCCCAACTAGGACCATGTTAAGCACTCATTTTGGCTTGAATTTGTGTTTGATGTAAGCACATCAGTGTTACAACTGGAGTTGTTAGCCTCGGAGGAGACCTGTTGTTTAGCATGGATCCCAAACCACGGAAGTGTTTTTTTAAACTACACATTTTACAGCAAGGTGCACTTGAGGTTAAGTTCGGCTTAAGGACTTACAAAAATCCTCACCAAGACAGTGATTTGAAATTGGCACCTTTTGATCTCCAGTCAAATGCCGTAACAACTAAGCCAAGTAAATTTTGTTATTTTAATATTTTTAGAAATTACTAAATAACAAAGCTGTTCTATTTCTACAACCTACGATATGCTACGCTAATAATTGCAACATTTAGAAACCAAGCTATTTTCCTACTTGGATATATAAGAATGCAAAACTGTTACACACCTTTCATACCACCTATTCCTGCCATAATAAACTGTTTTTAAACTGATTATTGAGCTTATGTATTTTTAAATAGATAAAATTGATGATAAAGAAATGAGGACTATCTATCAAAAATAAGGTGAATAAAAAGATTTTGTAAAACAAATATGAATAATTCTACTTTTTACCAATTAGCTTATTTCATAAATTAAGGTTTTAAATTAGTGAACAAAGCTTAAGAAAATAAAGAATAAACCACAGTTTACAATACAGTCACTTTTCACACTCAACCAGGGATCAATTCAGAGACTAATAATAGGTGCAAAAAAGTTAATTTCATACTTATTGTTAGATTATTCTGTGTTATGTGAATGTGTATATACATATATATGTTTGTTGCCATGAAATTTCAATTTTTGATGCCCATTTCTGTTAGGATGTTTGTCCTCTTATATTTGGAATGTCCCATTTATGAAATGATTACATTATTTCTTGCTTTTCAATTATGTCCTTACCTTCTACGTTCCAAGGTTCTCTCAGTTAAGCAGTGCATCATATTCTGATTTTTTTTTCACGAAATACGTTAGGCAGGGACTGTTTTTAAGTACTCTGTAGTTGGTATTTATTAGATGTAATTTTTAATGGTTTAAGTTTGTCATTTATTTTCTGCAGAATATCTTGTTACACCTTCACCTTATTTTTCTTCCTCCCATATAGTATATGATCTTAGTTTATAGGCATTAGTTGCAAATAAATTTGAGAGAAGTTTTGTGTGCAGGATGGCCAGTTGTGGCTGTGTGCAGACCAAGCAAAGCAGATATGGCAGTGTCTTGCAGAGGAAGCAGTTTTCTCTGCTGATCGGGAAGCATGCTTCAAGTGGTTTTCTAAACTTATGGGCGAGGAGCCTGATCTTGATCCAGCCATTAATAAAGATTTCTTTGAGCATAATATATTACAGCTGGATCCTACTTTGTTGACTGAAAGTGGCATGAAGTAAGTTCATATGGCTGTATGTATTTTAGGTTATATGTTTCAGGAAAAATGTTATTAAAGAGGTTCAGTTGCAAGGGAGAAAAGTAAATGTCTTCATCTACTGCTGATCATAACACATGAACTAGTTTTGGTAGTAAGTTTTAAGCAAAATCGTACTTATGGGAGTTATATCCAATTTTTGCTATTGAACATGAACCAGTCATTTGGTGGATTAGTATATACCCCTGTTCATTTATTATTATTAATTTTATTTGCATATTCTCCTGCTGATGAAGGATGTGTTCACATGCATCTATATCAGTTGTGAGTAAATGGTGCCCTACTGTCATCTTTGCTCTCTGTTCTACTGTTGACTTGAGGTTTAGCCTCAAACATTTCTATGGGTTATCTATTTACAGTATTTCTATGCTGTCCTGTTGGCACCTGTGGTAAGTGAACATTCCTACCTATTTCCTTATTTATGTCTACTAGATGACCCATTCGAAAATTTTGCAAATTCAATGAATAGCATGGTTGGGGATTTGTAATGGGATGAAAGAAGAGCCGCCTCATTTATTTCAATTGTTTACTGTAATAGGTACATAACAAAAATCGACGCCAGTGAAGCAGTTTTTTAATATCTCTGTGATATGTGCTACTGGTATCTAGCAGCTAGGCTGTGAACTGGCTAATATGTGCAACTTTCACATTTATTGCTTTTGCCCTTTAAGGATCAAATTAAAAAAAAAAAAATCATTCTTAAGAAATGATGTGACCAAAGCAGAGACCTTAATATTTAATATGATAGATCATTTATCTGTTGCAGTTAGATATAAAGGGAGATAAATGACTCGTGATAAAAAAAATATGTTATTGAAATAATGATAATTTCACCCTTTAAGGACCAATTGCGAAAAATGTGACCATGGCGGAGACCTTAATCTTACCTCATTTATCTATATTGGATAGATATCAAGGGAGATGAATGGCTTGTGACACAAAAACACGTTGCAGAAATATTTATACTTTTGCCATTTAAGGGTCGAATTCCAAAATAACCCTTTCAATATAAGATAGGATAGGGAAAATAAACAGTTACCCGTCACTTACCACAGATGAAGGCAGGAGGGCGAGACACGTAAAAACACAAAAACAAAAGAATTACACAATATTTCGACTTAAGTCTTATTCATGTAGGAGGCGAGACATATGGCAGGGGGAAAGATGTGGTCACATCCGAGCCCGCCACATGTTTTTGTGTTTTTACGTGTCTCGCCCTCCTGCCTTCATCTGTGGTAAGTGACGGGTAACTGTTTATTTTCCCTATCCTATCTTATTTTCAGTGCCTCGCGGCAGTTTCTTTGTTTCCTTTATCCAAAATAACCCTTTCTTAATATGTGATGTCAACAATGCGGAGATGTTAACATTTAAAATCATACTTCATGTATTGATTTTGGTTAGGAATGCAGGAAGATAAATAGTTCATGGTACAAAAAATCGCATTTTAGAAATATTGACATTTTTTACCTTTAAGGGTTGAACTTGAAAAATTCATTTATTAAAAGATGATGTGATTAATATGGAAACCTTAAGCTTTAAAATGATACCTCATTCATACATTTTGGTTAGTTATCAAGGGAGATATTGGCTTGTGACAAAAAACACCTTATAGAAATATAATATATGATTATATTTGTTAATTGGCTTGTTTGTCTTTTCTAATAATTGGGCACTGGGGGGCGCACACACACACACACACACACACACACACACCCACGTGCGCGATGTCAGGGGTATGGTGAATTTACTATGCAGCGAGTATTAAATTATGATTCTTTCACAATTGGGAAGAGAAATTTTGTTTTGTCTGCCTTCCAATAGTTACGTTCTTTACAACCAGATGTCAGTGTTAGCAACATGGGTATCGGTCAGGGGAAGTCAATCTTCAGAGAAGGATTCTGCCTAGACTTAACTGGTATAAAGGTTTCAGAGACTATAAATATCTGTGTTGAAGAAAGACAAGTGGTTTCAGTGTGAGGTCTGAATCAAATGATGATCCACATATGTGGTGAGTCAGATGTTGTGCCTTTTCTTCTCGATTTCATTAAAGGTACCCCATATTTCCTTCCCCTTGCATAAGTATTTCTGTCAGAATCTGAATATTTTAGGCAATTAGAAGATAGATGTTCATTAAGGATTCAAGTAGTATTTCCTTACTAAATACACTGCATTGCATCTTCTGTCTGTGATCTATTCAGTATTAAGGAAGCTCATAGTGCCTTGAACTTTCATGTTGTACCCACCATATTCCCTTAATTACAGTGTTTGTGGTACATGCATCTGTATCAGTTGTGTGTAGATGATGCTCTATTATCAACTTCTCTTTAAGTTCTACTGTTGACATGAGGAAGGGCCTAAAAAGTTTTGAAAGTTTCCCTTTTTATACTGTTTTCCTGTTTATGTTGTTTCTATGTTAACTTGCTGGCACCGACATCTTTCCTCATTTATGTCTAGTGTATTTGTTATTCTGCTGGTTTTTTGTTCCTTGTGTCATACATGCACACTAACAAATGATGTGTGGATTTGGCACATTTACTGTGCAAAAATATCAAACATACTGTTATAATTCTTTGAAGTTCCGAGGACAGATTTTGTTGTATTCTGTATCACCTGCCTTGCAGTAGTTACATTTTTTGCTGACGAATGTCAGTATTAGCAATATTGGTAACAGTGGAAGGAAAGAACTGCCACGAGGCAATATTTATATGGAAAGGGTGGATAAAATACACCCAATACTTGCCAAAGTTGAAGGAAGGAGGGCAGCAACAACACGTACACACAGAAAATACAATACTTTGGGTTAAACCCTTTATCAAGTTAAAAGAAGTAAGTGGCTGAACTCGCACAAGCCTTGTGTTCGATGCAGCCACTCATAGGGTTTAACCTGAAATATTGTGTTTTCTGTGTTCGTGTGTTGTCTTGTGTTGCTGCTGCCCTCCTCCCTCCAACTTTGGTGAGTGTTGGATGTATTTTATCTGTCCTTTCCATGTAAGTGTTAGTAATATGCATGATAGCAGTTGGGAGAAGTCATTTCTCTCATATTTCATCAAACTTGGTCTCTTGCTGGTCTTCAGTGTCATTTTTGGACAAAATCTGGGAATGATCCACCTCAAAAAATACTGTTGTCAGGTGGTACACACAGTTTATGAAAGTTGAATGTTTCTGCAAACGAAAAAGTATTGGACTTCCTTCTGTGTTGGAGGTGAATATGAACTGAATGGTTTCCAGCAGATCTGTAGGAAATCAAATACATAAGATAGCAGGAAACTGGCATACCACAACCCAGTGTTACAAAAGTGCCTCACAGTGAAACTTCATCACAACTGACATGGTGCATTGTGTTTTGGGAGAAATTAACTACCATATGGTTGTGTGCAGAGTGACAAAGGGTGTACAATCCAGTATGAAGAATTTATTGGTCTACAAATACATTGTAATCCTTCCAAACTGACTCATGGATCCTTCATGTGCTGTAGACCTCATTGCAAAACTTGAAGCATGCTCCCAACAACTTCTAAATACTCCATTCCAACCACGGGGTAAACTTTTCCTAGCACCGGACATGCAGTACTCACTGATACATTTTATAAACCAACTCGTGTACCTCCACTGTACTAATTTGTGTATAGACCTCACCACTAATAAACTTTCTATCATAATTAATGCCCTCAGGTAAACAGTTTACACCAGAAATCTAGATAATTCAGTGACAGCCCTCACAATTAGAAACAACCTAAGTAAGTGTTTTATAGTGATGGTTTCCACAACCCTTGCTGAACTCCGCTGAAAGGAAATTAATTTACCAATATAGACACAACATTTGCATTGACGTGGTCTAAATCAGTAGAACCGTTACCTGTTTCACCTGCATATTAATTTGATTTTAATGTTAGCACCTCCTTATTTTCTAAATACAGTTACTTTTACCCTCATTTATTTTCACTGGCGTTACTGTTATCATACCATCAGTGATAATATTTCCAGATTTTTATTATTGAGTTGGTTTTTACCTACCCCACCACTGCCTCTGTCACCCTTGCATTGTCCACTACAGCTCTTAATCTACTAAGTGAACTGCATGTGCATTCACTTATCACTGGTCTCTGTCCTTCATCTATGGTTATTGCCAGATTCACTTTCCCTATGCATTGTTTTATATATGTAAACTGAAGAAAAATGCTTGTAGGCGGTGGAAATCAGGAAATGGACAGTAGAGCAAGTGCTTTCCAAACATGATATCTGGAGGGTAGTGACAGAAATATATTACAATAATAGAAAAAAAAATTCATATGTAATCGTATGTTTTCCTGATGATTCTGCTTCCTGAAGAGATCTCTGGCATGTGTACACACATTGAACATTAGAAATTTCGGGTTTATATCCCTTCAACAATAGAGCTAAGTAGCTGCCTGATAGTTGCTGGCAGCTAACCGGTGGTGCAGATCTTATGTCTGCATCTTGTGCCAGAGGAAATTCAGCATGGTGAGAAGTATGCGTGGGAGTTAAAAGCCGTAAACCCAAGCATTGTGATATTGGATACATATTACGGGAATAAGTGACTTGCAGGTAGAAGGATTCAGAAGAGGATATATTCCAGTATAGTATATAATATATGAAGAAATTAAAACTCAAAGATATTACACATGCTTAAAAATCGGCTCTGGTGAGCATTGTATCTTGTGGTAATAGGTAGAGGGGATTTGGAAAAGAAGGAAGATTAATTGGTGTTAACTTAAGATCTGGCAGAACATTTTCTAGATCAGTATCATCCCAACAGCAACTGCAACACTTCCTTCCTACCCACCCTGGACCAACTGATACTTAACAATTTTTTTTTTCTTTTGAGGTCAAAACTTGCCATCAGATTTATGGCACTGTCATGGGTGCCGATATGGTTCCTTCTTACACAGTATTCTTCCTGGGCTGCTAGAACAGCCGTTTCCAGACAAGGGCCTCCAGAACCCTAACTGTGACTCAATTTAATAGACATTTTCATGATCTTGATTCTCAGTGAAGACGACCTTCTCACTTGCCTGAAGTCTTAATACCTTTTATCTCCCTGAACTTCACACACATGCCATTTTACGAGATGTAGATTTGTCCCTCTCTAATGGCAACCACGGCTAATCTGTCCACACCAAACCTATCAACCTACAACAGTACCTTGATTTTGACACTCACCATACTTATTACACCAAATGCTTTCTTCCCTACAGGCTCGCCATAGACAGCAGGCGTATGTGCTCTAGGCAGCAAGCCCTCGCACTGTATCCCAATAACATCTCACAAGCTCTGATATCCCACATTTACTCACCGGCATGTATGTACATGTGTATACATATGTAAGGAAAATTAAACTTGTCACTCACCGCAGATGACAGCTGAATGTGTCATGACAAACTCGCTTTACAATCATTACTTTTCCTTCCCACTATCCTCTCCTTGCCTTTATCCCAACTATCTAAATTGAACCACCATTAACCAGAGGGGATGTTTAATTGCACAGATTCTTTGGTCTAAAATTCTTCTTTTTTTACATTTTATTTACTTATTTTTGATTACTTAAACTTATGATTTGAAGATTTTACTATATTATTATGTTCTTTTCACAATTTTTTGCGGTGCTAGGGTTTTGTCTCGAAATCACTATCCTCCTTTCCCAATCCTCTGTTTGAATTCACCCCCACCACATTCCCGACCATTCTCCTACAACACCCACCCTCCATAATGCTCTCATGTTGACAAAGGACAAAGACCTGAAAATTAGTATGTCATTTGAGTTCTCGTCTTTTTTTATGTCGCAGACAGTGCAACAGAACTATCATCTAAGGTAAGTGGTGCTTCATTTCACTATCCTAATTTGTAATTCACTTTACAGTTATTCGTATATTTAAACATAGAAATGAATATTGAAATAAACCCTCCACTCACCAAAATTTAAGGGAGGAGAGCTGCAGCTACTAAAAGGAAACACAATATTTCATGCTTTACCCTGACTAATGAAAACAAACATATGGTTGAGCTCGCACTGGCACCCAAGGTCAATACAGATCCATGAATGGTGATTTTTAACTGCTAGAATAGAGTGGAGACTGTGATGGTGACTTAAAACAATATCGGCAAAAATTGCCAAAAAGAAAATAATCATGTCAAAATAAAAATGGGTGTTTGCAAGTTGTTAAAAGTTATGCAAAGTATACATGAAGTTGATAATAATAATAATGAATAATGAAGTCATCCTACATTCCTTCCCTGGGATACGCACCATTCCACATAAAACCCTACCCACTTCACCACACACATTTTAGCAGACCACCAAATCTAAAAAAAATATCTTGGTTCACAAGTACTCACCAAGTAATTCCCCAAAACTACCACAGGGATCATTCCTGTGCAACAGACCCCGCTTTAAAACATGCAGCATGCATCCAGCTACTACCACTTACTCCAATCCTACCACAGGTGAAACATTCCCCATCATCAGTCATGCTACTTGCACTACAACACACCTCATATATCAACTTAAATGCCTTAATTGCTCCAGCTCATATTTGAAACTTCACTACTAACCCACTTGCTATAAGAATGAAAGGCCACAGGCAGACAGTGTATACTAATAATGAGGCCCATCCAGTGGCAAAACATGCCAGCTCCCACAGACTGAATAATTTTAACAACTGTTTCTCATTTAGGGTGATCAGAGTTTTCCCTGATAAGACAACCTCCTCTGAACTATGTAGATTGGAACTAGCCTATCAGAATATCCTGAACACCAGACATTCTCCATTCCTCAATCTTCAATAAATCCTTTCTACCAGACCCAGCACTTATTATCACTACTAGACGACCCGTGCGAAAATTTCACTAATAAAATATGATGAATAGTGAGGTTGAATGCTTCTAATATAATGAAAAGTAGAACCGCACTTCTGTAGCAAATATTTATTTGTTTAGTGTAATAGTTACCATCAAAACATATTACAAGAGAGTTAAGAAAATTTAACACACACTGTATGTATGACAAACTGTCGCTTACCTTAACAGAAAACGACCAACATGAACAAAATGCACAAAGCATATCAACTTCTATGTGATACTTGTTGCTGTGGAATAAAATGTTTACATTGGAGTGTAGAGCAAAATAAAAATGTTTCCGTAACAGAAGAAATTATCCGAAAAGCTACTTATTGCATACATATATATAAATAAAACAGTATATTAACATTTCTGTGATATCTGCTGCTGCAAGCTAGGGACTTGGCTCTGAATTGTCTTATACACATGACCACTTTGATCATAAAACTCTGAATTTTTTTTCTTAATTTATGATTTTACCTAATTCGAGACCTTAATCTTTAAAATGATATGTCATTTATCAATTTCGATTAGGTATCGAAGGAGAAAAGTGGCTCATTATTAAAGTAAAAGAAAAACACGTTGTAGAAATAATATTGATATTTTTACCCTTTAAGGGTCGAATACAAAAAAATTCCTTTTATAAAAAGTGGTGTGACCAAAGCGGACAACATGGGCTTTAAAATGCTACCTCATTGATCGGTTAGGTATCAAGGGAGATAAATAGCTCGTGACAGAAAAATTCGTTGTAGAAATATTATTACTTTTGCCCTCTAAGGGTAAAATTTTCAAAAATTCCTTTCTTAAAATAAGGTGTAACGGAACCGAAGACCTTACAAAGACCTCAGTCTTTATAATGATACCTTGTTTATCAATTTTGTTTACTTATCAAGAGAGATAATGACTCAAGACAGAAAAAAATGAATTTTAGAAATACTTCTAATTTCTGCCCTTTAAGGGTTAAAGTCGGAAAAAATCCAGTCTTAAAACATGATATGACCACAACGGAGACCTTAATCTTTAGAATTATACCTTGTTTATCTATTTCAGTTATATATTAATGGAGATAAATGGAAATATTCTTCCTTAATATATAACGTCACCAAAACTGAGACATTAATCTTCATAACCCTACGATATCGGTTGGATATCGAAAGAGGTAAATGGCTCGAGACACAAAAAACGCATTTTAGAAATATTGACATTTTTGGCCTTTAAGGGTCAAATTATGAAAAATTCCTTTTTAAACATGTAATGTTACCATGGCGGAGACCTTAATCTTTAATATGATCCCTCATTTACCTATATCAATTAGATATGAAGGGAGATAAATACCTCATGACACAAAAAAGCGTTGCAGAAATATTGATACTTTTGCCCTTTAAGGGTCCAATTCCTAAAAATTCCAGTCTTAAAATATGCCACCATAGCGGAGATCTCAATCTTTAAAATGATACTTCATTAAACGTTTTCAGATAGGTATTCAGTGAGATAAACGACTCGTAAGACAAAAAACAACATTTTTGGAGATATTGACATTTTTCCCTTTAAGGGTCGAATTACGAAAAATTCCTTTCTTTATACCGAGTGTTACAGAAAAATGTATACACACTTCAGGAGAAGAAAAAACATATGGAAACGTTTTCATACAAAATGTTTATTAGCCTGAAAGTAAGATTATAAGTCTGTTTGAAGTTTCCAATACACTTCCTGGGGTAAATGTTTGTTAAGTGTTCAAAGTGATGGCCTTCTGCATCAATGCATTTCTGAACACGGGTTGCGACTGATTCGGTAACTACCGCTAAAGTTTCCAGTGGGATATCTGCGCACACTGTTCTAATCTCATCCCAAAGTTCGTTCAGGTTATCTGGTTTTATTCTTTACACCTGGTCTTTCACTGATCCCCATAAGTAAAAGTCCAATGGTGTTAGATCTGGAGAACGCGCAGGAAACTCAATTGGACCCCTGCGTCCTATCCAATTCTCTGGAAAATATAGATCAAGGTATGCTCTTACATCCCTATGGTAGTGCGCAGGGGTGCCATCTTGTTGATAATAAATCCTCTCATTACCGTACAGTTCATGAATGGCAGGTAAAATTGAATCGTTAAGCATTCTTAGATAAAGTTCACCGGTTAAAGTACCTTCATAACGGAAAGGACCAATGAGTCCCCTACGATTAATCCGCACCACACATTTACACCAGGCAAATTCACAGCCGTTTCCACTGTGATGTGGGGATTATTGTCAGCCCAGTACACACAATTGTGTCGGTTGACAGTTCCATTGAGCTTGAACTGTGCTTCATCTGACCAAACCACATTCCCCACAAATCCCGGATCATTGTTAACCATGTCCCGAAACCATTCACAAAATTGTAACCTACGATCTGAGTCGTCGTCGTTTAACTGTTCCACCAGTCTGGGAATGTACACTTTAAACTTGCCTTTCTTCAGAATGCGTAGCACGCTGACATGACTTACACCACTCTCACGCGCACATTGCCTTGTAGATTTTTGTGGCGACTGCTGAAAGCGTTCCAGCACCGCAGCCGAGGACTCGTCACTCGTAGTTATGCGAGGTCACCCTGTTCGGCCTTTGTGTACATCACACACTGTTCCATGCAGCTCGAATTTGTCACGTATACGGGTAATTGTTAACCATGTAGGTGGATCTGTACCAAACTCACGTCTCCACTGTCTCTGGACAGCAGCCACATTCTCAAATTTCCAGTACCACTTCAACAATTGCTTACGCTCTTCAAAGTTCAACCGTACTTCCGCCATGTTGATATCAGTTAAGCACCGCTGCCCGCGTCACGGCCCTAGCTTGCTGCCACCTATTGAGCAAACATCACACTACGTTTGTACCAAATTTCATCCTCTCAAGCGTGAAAACGAACTCTCTATGACCTTTAAAAGTGTGTATACATTTTTTTGTAACATTCGGTATGTTATGTGACCAAAGTGGAGACCATAAGCTTTAAAATGACGCCTCATTCATTGATTTCAGTTAAGTATGAAGGGAGATAATGGCTCGAGACAATAAATCACCTGATAGAAATTATATATATGATTATTTGTATTGCTTATATTTTATTTTTGTCTTTCAAAATTTGATTTATATGTATTTCGTCACCCAGTTATTATGTCGTTTTGCCAAATTCAATGATATTATATCTTCAGCATTATCGATTTTCGATCCAGTATTTGCACTCCCCTCCCCCCCTCCTATAATACTTTCTGTGCCGGCCATGCCATTCACCAGACAGCCACTGTTGTGTACACTTCTGGCTCCACCTTCTGCAAGAATAAGGCGATACACCAAAATATTGTGTATTTCTTGTGTTTGTTCTTTTTTGTGTCTGTCGTTCCCAGTCACCTTCATCTGTGGTAAGTGTTGAGTCATATTTCACTATCCTTCCTTAGTTGCATATATATATTGTGAAACAGTCTCCTATAACACTCACCCTCCTTAATGTTTTTCTGTCAACCAAGGGCGAAGACCCAAAGATTACTATGGCATTTGTGTACATTTTTTCCTTTGTGTGTGTGTGTGTGTGTGTGTGTGCAGCCACACAGCCATCATCTAATGTAAGTGTTGGCTCATTTTACTATCCCAAATTGTTATATCCTTTCATTACTTAGCTCCCATTTTTTCTTGGATAATACATATATCACTCCTTCCCTGTTGCTTGTATTTTGAAACTCTCCCTCCTTCCTCTCTCTTTCTCCCCAACAATCTTCCTTGCCTTCACTCTTAACTACAATAGTGCAATGAGCAGACAGTTGTTCTGTGACTCCAATCCTGTTCCCTTTAATGGTATAACCCCGAAAATTTCTGTTTGCTGTTCATCCATTTGTTGCTTCTGCACTGGCCTGGAAAGTGGTGGTTCCTCACTGTTTCTTTATATAGATATCGAAAGGAAAGATAATATAGACCTATTACTCATTAAAGGTGATGGATGTAAGACAGCAGTGACAAAAAACACTCGACAAAAAATAAAAAATAAAAATATAAAAAAAAACACTAATTTGGGATGGACCCTTACTTTAAGGCAAAGAATTATGGAAGGATGGGGAAATCAACCCAACACCATTGATAACAACAGCTGGGATTGATACATGCAAAAAGAGAAAGAAAACAAACATTCATGTAACATAATACGAGGGTCATTTGGTAAATTTCTAAAAGAAGTGCAACTTGCAGGATTTGGATAATGCCTAGTGATATTGCACTGAAGAAGGAGAAGACTGTTTTGTCAGCTGGAAAGGTGATGGCCACTGTTTTTTGGGTTTCTCAAAGAATTGTCCAAATTGATTACTTGCAAAAGGGTAAGACAATAACAGAAGAATGCTATGCAACATTATTGGAACATTTGAGAGAATAGCTAAAAAGTATATGGCCAAGATGGCTCACAAAAGTGTGTTATTCCACCAATGAAATGCACCATCTCACATGTTGACCATTGCAATGACAAAATTACACAAATTGGGCGTCACATTGTTTCTCCATCCACAGATTCACTGGATCCGTTGTATCTCCCTCAGTGGGGAGAATGTTGAGAAGTAAAGGCGATATTTTCGAGAAAAAAAATGTTTTACTTGCTTTTTTCTCAGACTTATCAAAAGACTCTCGTATTTCGGTATTGAACCTTGAGCTGTTTTAGACGGGACACGTGGTGTACCAACACTGAATTTTTTGACGCTGGCTACTGGAATTTGACGTGGCCACTTCAGAGCTACTTGGTGTCCCTTATGTCATAGACACAGCCTATGCTTCCCTCACCGACAAAGAACATGATTGGTTTAATTGATATTGGTACTAGTTTTATTCAGAATGTTGGATCCTGAGGAGTTGGTCATGGCATTATGCATTGTAAATAATCAAAAAAATAAGAAAAGGAAAAGAACGTTATATGTGCTAAGAAATTAGAAAGTGGGGCATTTTATATGCTGTTTAGCGAAGTTGAGGCGAGTGGTAGAAAGTTCTTCAATAATTTCAGGATGTCACAGTCGACATTACAGGAACTACATGAAAAAATAAATTTTATATTTAAATATTAACACACCTTGAAATCGGACACTATTAAACAAAATGTCATCCCAGCACATTTTTATTTATTTGAATACTCCACTGTTTGAACATCCCATAGAGGCAGTCTTTCTTGAATCAGCTCTATGAATTGTTCAGTATCAAAGCATTCCATGTTAAATTAAGAGCCACCGGTGTCTCATCTCAATGCTCTAATACTGTAGTTTCCGGAGTACTACTCTAATAAAGAGTTCAACCTTGCGTACCCAGTACTGCTGAAATAATAATACTAAAAAAAAAATTAAACCAACTTTTCGCAATTTAGTAAATTTTAATCCAATAACGGACATCTCAAAAATCGACAAATGTCCAAAAAATATATTCTGGTGATAGTAATGTTTGCATATTTTTATTTTAAATGATCGTGCTGATTACCTTAGCCAAGAGATTACCGCTTTTGTACCTTGAAACATCATGTACCCCTGTGGGTACGTGTACTACTAATTGGAAACCACTGTTCTAATAGAACTGATTGCTTGGCAGTGTTCAAGTGGCTAAGCCACCGACCAGACACAAAAACCAGTGGTGCCAGACACAGCTGCTCTGAGTGAATGCTGTCATTCTGTTCTATGTTCCGGCAGTGTCTGGACTCCGGGTGTCCCGTGTGAAACGCACTTTACTCTTGTAAGATGATGACATTAAGAAGTGATTCCAGCCTAGTGAATGGAGGACGCACACACCCAGCCAGGATGGCAAGGCTGGTGGTGGAGGGAGAGCAAGAAAAATACTGAATTGATATTATCACTCAAAGTAGTGGAAGTGGGACAAGTTTCTGATATACACCGTTTGTGGTTATCGAAAGACATGGGTCCCTTTGGTCCTCTTCGATCAGAAAATATTAATCTGTTCCATCATGTTTCGACAACCACTCACTTCTGTTTATTTATGAATGTTTCTTGGGAAACAAACCGAGTAACACGTTTTTTATTACTGGCCTCTACGGGAAGGATGTTTATCGTTGTGTAAGACTACACCTGAAGATGGCATTAGAGATATATGTCACTTAAATATTGTCTATAAGTAATAGTATTACTCGGTTTGTTTCCCGAGAAACAATCATAAATAAACAACACAGAGAAAAACTGCATTCGTTTGCACTTCTGGTTTGAAGAACAATATTATGAATAGGTTAGATGGGGTAGCATTGGGCTTGCTGTTGTCACTGGTCACTGCTAGTTGTTTTTTTTTTTATGGAGTTGTTTCAGCTGAATGAACTGCTTTAGCCTGTAAGAATACACAGCCTCTTAGTTTTAAATAATTAATAATTATTTGTTTTATATTATTTCAATGGGAAGTGTTTTATATCGGGTTATTATTATGTCTTAAGTATTGTATCAAAGAATTCCAAGCAGCGTTATTACCAGATGAAAAGTACATGAAAATCTCTGGACAGTACAGGAGGAGGAAGATCTTTGGGCAAGGAGAAGAGATGAGTAGTAGTATGCAGAGAGGTACGCTTAGAAAATAACTGCGAGTTGTATCTGTACACAGAAGGATGTAATTATTAATGTAAATTATAATAAAAAAGCCAAGTGGATGTTTTGATGGTTATTTTTATTCTTTTGGTGGAATAAAAGAGAAGTATTGGCACCTTTTACTAACAAGAAGGTTAGTAAAAAGTACAAAGATTATACGTGGCGTTCCGTGACAGACGAGATGCCATATCGTAAGTAAGTAAAGGAGAAGAATACGGACAAATAATTTTACACGTGGCGACCGTGACCGTGACACAGAGCTAATTATTTAGCTCGTAATAGAAGAATCCTGTAATCTTCGGATTGAAGCTAGAAGAGGTTAAAATTGTCATTTGAACATGGAAATAATAGAGGTATGTGATTGTTTGGGAGGACAAAACAGTGGATGGATAAAATAGTTTCTCTGAGATGTAATGTGAAAGAAGTGGAAAAGTTTGATGTTGACGTAAATAATATTGAGAGGATGATCGCATATTTTAATTGGGAGTGTGAAGTGAATTTATTATACTCTGAAAAGTTAAGGAAGTATGGTATGGTGAAAAATATAGAACTGTGTAGAGACAAAGTAGGGTTAGAGTTGGATAAGTATTAAGAGAGTATGGAGAATTACTGTGGCAGATTGGATATGTCAAAAATCACTTCTGCCATATATGAAATCGATAATGAAATACGGTTTATGAGTCGTAAATTAATGGAATATTGGAAAAATAGAAAGATGTACAGTTAAGCGTTGAACGTGAGGATGATAAGCCAGATTATGACTATAATAACATAGATGGATATACGGGGAAAGATATTGGTGGTGAAGTTAAAATGTCCGTTACTAGTGATAGACACAAAAAAGTAATCTTGGAAGAAGTAACGGCATATTTTGATGAAGACTTTACGAGAAGAAAGTGTCAAGAGAAGTTGATTAAAGATAATAACAATCAAGCCGATCATCCTGTTGGAAATTCTGAAGGAGCGATTGACAAAGGAACAGAAGACAAAACTGATCACTGGATTAAAGAAGTAAGAAGGGCGTGCGAAGACAAGTTAGGAATGAAAATTGAGGAGGATGAGAGAGAAGAAAACGGAGAAAATCGGCGAGATGACGATGAAGAAAACAATACAATGTGTGAGAATAGTGGACCAGTGAAATGGTGGGAATGTCTAGAACAGATAGAGGAAAAAGGCAAAGTTAGAGATACTAAGAAAGATGACATAGCATCAGATCAAGTAATTGGCCTGGCGAGAATGGTTCAGTGGGACAGTAACGTGGAAAATACAGGAGAAGAGATGGAAAGGAAAGATGAAACGATTATTGTTTCCACTAGAAATGATGACAGAAATTATGGTTTGGGAACTGAAGAGGACGAGGAAATTGAAGACGGAAGAGTTATGAAGATACCGAAGAAGAGTTAGAAGAAGAAGAAGAGGAGGAGTACTGTACACTTGTAGATGACAAGGAGGCAAGAGAAGATGAATACGAGGTGAGATGTTTCTTAATAAGGAAGAAGTGTGATGAAGTTAGTGAAGAAGAAGAATCAACGAGAGGCAAAGTGAAGAAGAAGAGAGGGCTTGATATATATAATGAAGGCCGCAACATTATAAAATTCGAAAAGAAGAAAGGTGGCGGAAGGTGCAAGGAAGATGCAACGATAGGGAAAGTGAAAATGAAGAAATGAGAATATTGAGGCAGAGGAATTGTTGCGATTAGAAAAAAAAAAAAGTGATCTGAACTTATACCGGTGGTGTGAATGAATGTAACTATGGCTGAAAATGTATGTATGGGTGGTATCACACAAAAATTTGACAAATTTTTGGTGACAAATTGGCCGAGGGGATGTGTAAGAATACACAGCCTCTTAGTTTTAAATAATTAATAATTAATGTTTGTTTTATATTATTTCAATGGGAAGTGTTTTATATCGGGTTATTATTATGTCTTAAGTATTGTATCAAAGAATTCCAAGCAGCGTTATTACCAGATGAAAAGTACATGAAAATCTCTGGACAGTACAGGAGGAGGAAGATCTTTGGGCAAGGAGAAGAGATGAGTAGTAGTATGCAGAGAGGTACGCTTAGAAAATAACTGCGAGTTGTATCTGTACACAGAAGGATGCAATTATTAATGTAAATTATAATAAAAAAGCCAAGTGGATGTTTTGATGGTTATTTTTATTCTTTTGGTGGAATAAAAGAGAAGTATTGGCACCTTTTACTAACAAGAAGGTTAGTAAAAAGTACAAAGATTATACGTGGCGTTCCGTGACAGACGAGATGCCATATCGTAAGTAAGTAAAGGAGAAGAATACGGACAAATAATTTTACAAGCCTAAACATTTCTCCATGTATGTTGTTGATACTTTTGTGGTTTGGCCACATTATAGAAAGAGTCTGGACCAATTTCTGGCACATTTGAATTGTGTCCATCAAAATATTCAATTGGAATGTGAAGAGGATGATTGCTTGCAGTTTCTTCACGTGTTGGTTGTAGAATGTGCCAATGGTTCACTTAGAGCCTCAGTTTATCGTAAGGCTCCCTGCACCAACTTGTATTAAAATTCAACAGCTGTCAACATCCTGTGCAAAGTAGTACCATTTTAACTACCCTGGTACATTGAGCACAGAGGTTTTGTGACAAACATAGCCTTGCAGATGAATTGGACTGTAGAACTTTTTTGAATAATAGTTACAATCAGGGGATGATTAGTTGCACATTTAGAAAGAAAGAAGATTGGCAGATCTTATTGATACCAAGAGTTTTGCCTTTCTTCCATTTATGGGTGCGCTAAGTTCTAAAATAGATATATTTTTTACCCAACTTGGATACAAGACAATTTGAGACCACCCTAAAAAATTAATAACTTGGTTGGCAACATGAAAGACGACCTATTCTATAATCGGAGAATCGTTGGAGATTAGATTGAGCATGAACAGCATTAATAGAGATGGTGGTATCTTTTTAAGTGAAGCATAGAAGCCAGTCATCCAAGATCTGCGACAACAGCACAATAGACATGGATGCTGGAAGAGAGCTGAGAGACAACTAGCCGTTACGGCTCTTGTGTGAGGCCAGACGACACAGCGACCAATGGGAGGTGGCATCGGCTCTGGCCAATAGGAGAGCAGTTTCCAATGGGTGAGTGGCTCCAGCAGTAGCTTTGCATGCATCCGGTATTTATACCGGAAGATGGCGCCGACGATTGAGAGCGCCGAAATATCGTGTAACTATAACACTCATATAACTCAGCTAGTCACCCGAGAACATTATTTATATTCTCAACGCCGAGAAAGGCTACGTAATTATGTGGCTTGAATTTTGCTGTGGCACTGAGGTCTGTGCCTGCAAGGGACGTTGTCGGTGTGATGGAAAAGGTTATATGAAAGCTTCTAGCTGATGCAATGGAAGAAATATGACGTGAAACCTATTGGGTCTTGAAGAAGGCCAAAACACCCAAGGTCAACATCAAGAGGCCAGAGCAAGTAGCATTACAGGAGTTACGCAAGAATGATAACACTGTTTCATCTCTGCAGACAAGGGAAATGCTACAGTTCTACTCTCATCAGTACAGTATGATGCCAAGGTCAGGAGCTTATTAGCTGACACTTCTTACAGGTCATTAGCAGCTGTCCCTACTTCCAAAATAGTCAACAAAACAAAAGTCCTAAAGAAATTTGGTTTACCAGAAGAGACCATCAAGAACCTACGACCTCGCACTGCCAAGTCTCCGAGGTTATATGGACTGCCGAAAATCCACAAGGAGAATGTGCCCTTACGGCGTATTGAGAGCGCGATCGGGGCTCCCAAGTACCAACTGGCTAAATATCTCAAACGCCAACTAAGTCCACTGGTGGGGCATTGCACACATCACATAAGGAACTCTGCTGAATTTGTACGATTGATCCAGGGTATGACTATATAAGATTCCAACCTCATGGTTAGCTTTGATTTTGTCATCCTGTTCACACAAGTTCCTGTGAAAAAGACTCTGGAGTTAATACGTCATTTTCACCATAGAATTATTCCAGCAGGTGCTCAAGTCTACGTATTTCGTATGCAGTGGGAGGTATCACGAACAAGCTGACAGCATCGCCATAGGAAAGGCCTGATTGACTGCTTCGTTAAAACCTAAATGCTCCTATTGCTACGTGGATGACACGTTCGTAATCTGGCCACAAGGTTTATCTGCACCTGAATTCCTGGAACACCTGAATTCAGTTCATCCAAACATAAGATTCACTATGGAGGTAGAAAAGGGTGGGATGCTCCCATTCTTGGACATATTAATTAAACGCAAGCCAGATGGTACTCTTTCACACAGCGTTTACAGGAAACCTACGCACATCAACCAGTATTTAGGGGCTATCAGCTTCCACCACCCAGCCCAGCAAAAAACTGTACTTACCACGCTGGTCCATCCAGTGTGAACCATTTCAGATAGTGATAGTTTGCAAGATGAACTAAGGCACCTTCAGAAGGTTTTCACACAAGTGGATATTCACAAGAGCAAATCAAACTGGCATTTCTTCCCCATACTTAGAGCTCGTCAGTTCAACAAGAAGAATCACCAAGATCCCTCTCAGTGCTTCCTTATGCCAGGAATACCTCTGCGAAAATAGGAAGAATTGTTGCACGATATGGCATAAGGATTAACTTTTGACTGCCAGCAAACATACAAGACATGATGCATTCGGTGAAGGAGACCTTGGCCTTCGAGTTCTGGGAATTTATTCCATCCCATCTGAATGTGGCTAAATATACATTGGCAAACAATCAGAACCATAGAGGAATGCCGCATCGAGCACCAGTGACATCTACGTTTGCTACAGGTGGAAAAGTCCGAATTAGCTGAACATGTGGAAAATTCCCATGTAGTAAACATTAACAAGACTTAAGTACTGGCACATACTGTGTATTTCTGGGATTCTATAATCAGAGAATTGCTGGAGATTAGATTGAGCACGAGCAACATTAAGAGATGGTGTTCTCTTTTTAAATGAAGCATGGAAGCCCGTCATCAAAGATCTGCGATAGCGGCACGATAGACAAGTGCGCTGGATGAGAGCCAAGATGCAACTGTCTGTTACGGGCCTCGTATGAGGCCAGACAATGCGCCGGCTAATGGGAGGTGGCATCTGTGCCAGCCTATGGAAGAGTGGCTCCAGCCGCAGCTTCGCACGCATCCCCCAGCCATGGGGTATTTACATGAGCCGAAATTGCGATGCATGTACATAGTAGGTGTCTTGCTGTCACAGTGTCAACTTCAACCTTTTCGCCTGGTGATTACAACTGAGTCTGTTGTCAAAACGTCACACATGGAGGAACTGATTCTGCAGAACACCTGAGAAGAATTTTAGGATTACAAAGTTTTATTATATACAAGGTGAATGTGGCTATGCATGCATTGGACAACCCCAGTGTTGTATTGTGCACCGGTGTGCCGAGCTTGTAAGAAATGTTCGCTTGATTCGGAAAGAAAAATCAGTCTGGCCTAAACAGTGTCCAAGAGGGACATACATTTAAATTCGAAGACAGTATAATAACAGAAGCTGTTGAAATTGGAACAGCTGATTCTTCATTCAACGGGGACACTGGATACCAGCTTGGAGTGGCATGGATCACAGTTATACATTTTTTGAAGCAGCTACGTGCCAGTAAGGGGTAGAAGAGTGGATCATGCTAGATCGGATTTTGTCTTCCACCATTACTGCAGTGCTACTAAAACAAACAGTTACTACAGTTGATTGAAAATTAGTTTCTTTTTTCACTCTGAACTTCTGTTTTCCAAGCTTTTTGTGTTCGAAAGCAAAACTGAAAATTTATTTTCATTTTTCTGGACCCTACAAATTTAGCAATTTGGAGGGTTTATTCCTTGTTGCAAAATACTGAGGACCAGTCCTCAGCTCCCAGTATTATATTTGATAACAGATACAATTTTCCTTCTGGGACTGGTTACCCAACATTTACTGGGTTGCTCATCTTGACAGGGATGCTGCATATCTTTTTTGCCATCTGGTTTGATGCAGTCCTCCATCCCTTCCTGTCTTGTGTTAACCCCTTCATCTCAACATTCCCCATACATCCCACATCCTCAATTATCTGCTTCTTATATTCTAATCTGTCTTCCTATACAATTCTTTTCTTCAACTGTTCCCTCCACTAACAAATCAACCAATCTCGCATGTCTCAAAATATCACCCACCATCTTGTCTCTTCTTTCTTTTAAGACTCTTCCACAAACTTCTTTCCTCTCCCATCATTTTCAAAACATTCTCACTCATTATGTATTTTATCTGCCCACTTAGTTTTCAGCATCCTTCTAAAGCACCACATTTCAATTGTTTCAATTTTCCTTCTTTTTGGTATTCCTTAAGTCCATGCTTCACTACCATAGTTATGTGCTCCTCACAAGTAGCTTTAAAACAAGTTCTTTCTGAGTCCTAGATTAATATTTGAAACTAAAATATTTTTCTTTTTTGTAAAGCCTTTTTTTGCTACTGTTGCGTTGCTTTTAACATCATACCTACTTTGGCCATCAGTCGTAATTTTGTTTTCTAGGTGACAGAATTCATTTACTTCTCCTTTTGTATCCGAACCTATTTTAATATTTAATTGACTGTTATTGGTATCATTTCTGCTTCATTTCACCAGTTTTATTTTGCTTCGGTTTATAATTAGTTCAAAATCTTCCTTGAACAGTTTGTTAATGCCATTCAGTAACTTCCTAATATCCTCAGTCTGTTCTGCTAACAGGACAATGTCATCAGCAAAACATAGCACAGTGACGTTTTTCTACTTGAACACTCATGTTGCATTCAAATTTTTCTTTCACTTCCTTTAATGTTTCCTCTACAAAGAAAACAAAAATTATTTGGGATAGACTACAACCTTTTCTCACACCCTTTCTAACTGAAGCATGTGTCTTTTGATTTTCTATTTTATTATAACTACTTGATTCTTATATAGATTATATTCTTCTGTCTCAGTGTTTTAGACCTGACTTCTTTAAAATTTTGAACATCCTGTCCCACCTAACATTATAAAAAGCTTTTTCTGAATCAACAAACACCATATATGTATCTTGGTCTACCCTTCAAGTATTAATTTTAAAGCCAGAATTGCTTCACTTGTATTACAGTTGTTCTTAAACCCAAACTGATCTTCACCTACAACTCTTCTACTACCCTTCCAATTCTTCTGTATATTATTCTGGTCAGTAATTTTGAAGATTGTGATGTTACTTTTAGTGCAATAACTCTAACATTTGTCGGCTTGTACTTTCTTTGGAAGTGTTAAGATGATACTTTAATTAAAACCAATTGGAATTTTTGTGTTCATAACTTTTTGGTGTCAGTTTGAATAATATTTCTATTCCTTCTTGTAGGGATTTCAGGAGTTTTGCAGGTATCTTGTTAATTCTACCTGCATTATTTGATTTCAAATTATTAAAAGCTCGATGAAATTTTGTACTCAAAATTGGATCTGCTAAGTTATCAATGTTGACGCCACCTTTTCACATCATCCCCATCATATATTTTATCTATATATTCCTTCCATCAGTTAGCTTTATCTTCTGAGCTTAAAAGAGGTTTGCCATTAGCAACTTTGATGTTTGTATGTCTTTTATTAATTTCTCCAAAATTCTGTTTGATTTTTCTATATTTCATATCTTCTTTACCTGTGACCATTTGATTTCCTTTTTTTTTTTTTTCCTATTTATTTGATTTCTAAATTGTCTGTATTGCTATTTACTTGCTTCATCCTGAGCATTTTTGTGCCTTCTCATCTGATCCATCAACTCCAAAATTTCTTCTCTGATCCCAGGTTTTTGAGCAGCATGTTCCCTAAAGCTTAATGTTTCTTTACCAGCTTTGATTATTTCGGTCTTTAATGCATTCCTTTCATCCACATTGCATATACCCTCAGTTGAACTCCATTCAGAGTTATTTCTTAGACCCACATCTACCATATTTGCAAGTTTTTCTCTCTTGTTAGATTGTTTCAAATTGTTCACTGTGTCTGTCTGCTTGTGTTGCTTCTTTATTCTTTTGAATTTCAGCATGGACTTCATAACTATCAGATTGTAGCCAGAGTCTGTCAGCTCCTAGGTATGCTTTACAGTCTGAACTTGATTTTCTGTTTCTTCATCTTTCTGTGACATGGGCATATACATTTGGACTAATGTGGTCAGAGTGTACTTAGTTTCTTCCCATGTCATGGTAATCCTATCACTTAACTATTTATGATAACTCACTCTTTTCCTTTGTTAATTACAAATTGTACACCAGTAACTCCACTATAAGCTTTTGCATTAATTTTTTTGTGTTCCCTACACCAGAAATCATGTGTATCCTTCCACTTAACCTTACTAACCCCAACAATATCAAGTCATTAAATGTCCCATTTTAATTTTTTCTAATGTACCTGCCCTGTTCAGACATCTAACATTCCAAGCTACAACTCCTACAATGTTTCTATCCATTCTGATGACTCCTCCCTGAACAGTCCCCACTTGGAGATCCAATGGGGGACTATTTTGCCTGAATATTTTACCCAGGAAGAAGCAGTCATTCTATATTTAATTTGAGAAGGTTAAATATCCTAGGGATACATGTAAAGTTTAATGCAGTGGTTTCCCATTGCATTCTGAATCCCCACAGTGTTGATTATTTCTGATTCATTTGCCTCTGGGGGCTGTTTCCAACCCCAAGGGCAATAGGATGCCCAGGACCACTCCTCACTCAAGCCCTCCTTCAGGAGGCCGTTGGCAAGCAGTGAGTGAGTGACTCGTTACACTGGGAATAATTCAGTGACCAGAGCCTCATCTGGGTAAATGTGATGCACTATATGAAGGAGAAGTTGACATTTGAGCTGAAGAGACTAATATAGTTTCTCACACATGCTTACAACCCTTATTATCGTACCAAAGCATAATGTATTCTTTTCATGTTTCATAAGTTCAGTCTATAAATCGATTAATAGTTTTTGTGATAGGTGTGCCAATATATTTTCATCATTTTTACCAGGAGAATTAAATAAGGCTCTTATTAGTATATTCACAATTTGAATGGTAGTGTTTCCAGATCTTATATATCACACCCTAATTATTACTTTTTGTCGTTGTTTGTCAACATGTGTCCAGTATCATTTAGGATAGAGTAATTGAATGGTAATGTTTCCAAATCTTATATTTTACTTTCCAATAGATTTTTTCAATCATTCAGTATCATTTAACATAGAGTGAATTGCATCTAATTAGATGATTTTGTATCCCTCCACATATGCTGATTTTTTTGTCATATCTTGTTTCACATGTTCCCTACATCATCTATTCAAGTACATGTAAAACCCTCAACAAAAATCAGTTTCATAGAAGGTAGTTTTATAATAAGAAAATGGCGGGCAGAAATTACAAAATGAAACAAAAAGAGAGCCTGAAGTTGATGCAAAGTGAATCAACAAATGGTAAAACTTTTCACAAGCATATACAAAATTATCAGTCACAAAACTGACACTAACCCCCTCCCTCTTCTGCCTCCATGCAATTTGGACCCACAATGTATTAAAAGTTATAAAGACTGACACAAAACCAAACCAGAGGCAATATAGTAAGTGGAACAGCTGTAAGCTTGTTCTCCATGTGACTGACAATATTGGAGTTGCTTTATTTTATTAGATCCCTTTGTTATGCAGCTGAAGAGGAGATGCCATATGAGGGTTGAATGATAAATAATGCCTCCAAGGTCATAACTCTGCACTGAATGGTAATATTTTAATAAATCAAACACAGAAATAATCCTTAGAATGTCTTCATTTGCCAATATTCACTTTTCCAAATAATCACCAGACAATTAGATATATTTCTACTAACGATGAACCAGTTTTCTGAAGCCGTCACGGAAGAAGTCAAACTCTGTTTCCACAACCACAGTCTCACAGTTCTCTCAACATCTTCATCAGAAGCATAATGATGTCCCTCAGATCTTCTTTCATTACTGGGAACAGATGGAAGTCAGCCGGTGCCAAATCTGGACTGTATGGAGGATGCCGTACGGCGGTGAGATTCAGTCTCTGAAGTTCTGCTGTGGTGGCACATGAACTGTGCTGTATGGCATCGTCATGCTGCAGGAAAACATTTCCCTTTTCTTTTTGGACCCTTGTTAGCCGTCATTTCAAAGTTTGCAGCGTTGTGATGTAATGCTGTGAATTTATTGTCCCACGTTCAAGGACATCAACATGGATAACACCATCTGCATCCCAGAACACTGTTGCCATGATTTTCCAGTTAAGGGCTATGTTTTGAATTTCTTTTTCTGGGGTGAGTCTTTGTGTCGATATTCCATAGACTGGCGTTTCGTCTCCGGGTCGTAATGGTGTACCCATATTTCATCTCCTATCACTATTGAATGGATAAAAGCATCACCTTCATTCTTGTAACACGAGAGGAGTTCCTGGCAAATTTCAACTCTGTTCGCTTTCATTTCAGGCGCCAGCATCTGAGGTACCCATCCTGCACAGATCTTCCGATAGTGAAGTAAAGCAATAATGTGACCCACACGTTCTTGTGAAATGCTGATTATGCTTGCAATTTCTCTCTGAGTGATATAACGATCGTCCTGGATCAGTCTGTCAACTTTTTGCTTGTGCAACTCGGTGGTTCGTGTCACAGGACGTCCAACTCTTTGTTTGCCACGCAAGTCAGATGTTCCCACCTCAACATCTTTAAACTTACTCGCCCAGTGATGCACAATACTCACATTGACACAATCACCATAAACAGCTTGCATTCTTTGATGAATCTCCTTTGGGGTGACACCTTCTGCTGTTAAGAATTCAATGACTGCACATTGCTTAAATCGCATTGACTGACCGTCTGCGCAGGGTTCCATACTTTACACTGTAACACTACAACTGTTCAATGCTAAAGCTTCCCACCAACTGGAGCTGTAGAGGAGAGAGTACAGAACAAGCCAGTACCTGTCGCATACCAGTGCTACCATCTGTTCAGGAGTTATGAAGGTGGAGGCATTATTTTTCATTCAACCCTCGTATTTTGATAGGTATAAGTTTTCTTCAGAAAAGTCATATCTCATTTGGAAGGAAATCATTCCATAATAATGATAAAATTTACTGTAATTTCCTTTATCCTAGGTGCTTTGAAAGATTTTTTAAGGCTGTGAATTCCAAAGAAGGAAAATTGAAAGCTAAGAGGAGAGCTTTCTTGATGGATGATGTAGACTTAATAGGAACTGAATATTTATGGAGGGTAAGTCACATTATCCATTTTTAAATGAGTTTAGTTATTAGATTTCATGAATAATCTTACTTTTGTATCATTTCCAAGCAGCATATAACTTCATGTTTGTGTAGTGCAGCAATAACATCACATTTAAATTTTTTTTAGGTTGTTACCAACAGTGGTGATGAAATAGCAAATCGTGCAATTGAACTTTTAAAAGAAGTTAATACGAATCTAGGTCCACGCTTACAGTGTTCATTGTTAGAGTTTCATGAAACGTATATTTCTGAATGTCTTGATAGACTGAAAGCCCATTATGATACAGTTTCAATTTTGTTGAGAGATGATGTTGGTTGTAGCAATAATGAAAATGGACTGCAAACAGTTGCAAATAAACTCAGTTTTGATGAAATAAGAAAAGGTGAAATTCTTGATGAAGCAATGGTTACCCGATTAAGAGCAGAAGCTGTTAAAATGTGCAGGGTAATGAAAGTTCTTCAGGAGTACATTGGAGAGTGTGATGGTGATTTTTCAGCTGAAAGGAAGATACTTCCATTACATAGGTAAGTGGCAAAGTAAGTTGCTTACTTTAAAAATAACATATGGCATCATTTTTTTTTTTAATCTTTGAATCATTCTGTTAATGATAAGAAAATGAGCACAGTGTGATTCAGAAAATGATCTTGTGTTTGTTTTTGCTTTAACTCTTAGTTAATTCTATTGAAAAAATGCACTATTAAAAATTTGTTCTTTGAAGACAACAATCTTGCATTGGGATCCTCCATTTGTTGCTGTAGTTAATTCTTCCCCCCCCCCCCCCAAATAAAATGCACACGAGGATTTTTTCATGAATGAGGTAAATCCTCTTTTTTTTTTTTTTTTTCTCCCGTTTAACTTTATTAGGCTAAATTGCGGGAGAAATGGAAAATGGTAGGGCATTTCTCCTTTTAATAAAGGACTAATCTAGTAGTGATTTTATTCATTCGCATAGTATAACATTTTGTAGTTTATTGAAAATTGATTTTTTTCCATACAAAAATATGAAATTTTCATATGGACATCCATCACTTCAGAGTGATTGATCTTCAGGGTTTAAATTAAAGGTTATGGGGTTCTTATGGCTACTACTGCTTCCAGCAGGATTCATATTGGTAGAGCTCCACATGCCCGTTACTACCTTTTTGACACAAGTAGGATGTGTTGGGGTCAGCGCTATGCTCCTTTATTCTTAAATTCCATGTTTTTAAAGAATCATGGTCTGCAGAAGTGTTTTATTTGCAGTGATGAGTAACATATATTATTTCTTCTGGATTTTTCCCTAGCATTGTACATTTAATGACATTCATGTCATGGTAATAGTTTATTTATTTATGTCATATGTCATATCAGAAACAGAAACATTGTTGATACAATAGTTCAAAACTCAAACAACAGTATTAACAAGAACAGAACCGAAATACAGAAAATAAGAATAATAAAAAAAGATACGGTAATACCCCACTTTACGCGAGGGATACGTTCCACAAAAAATCGCGTCAAGTGAAATTCACATATATCGGGGTTTACGATTAAACATAGTCAAAAGTTAATGCAAAAAAATACGAATAATTTGAATCAATCACTTTAATTCTAAGAACACTTTATGCAGTATTACATTTTTTTTTTTTTTTTTTTTTTTTTTTTTACAGAAAAATATATCTATTGTTTTTTGGGTAGCGTTTCCTTTAAGTTCTTGTAAAATACGTTCATAATACCCAACACTGTTTTTAATTAAATAACTGTGAACGTTTTCGCGGCGGCAGCACTGTAGAAAACACTTAGTTAAGCAGGGCTTGACAATGGGAGCAGTGCCGGCTCTCGAAACGTCGCCAGTCGACTTTTATTTGACGCGGCTAGAATCCCGAGAGTGTTTTCTACACTGTTTTTAATTGTTTGACACACGGTCAAAACGCGGTCATCATCACTATCTATGCTCTGCAAATGTCCAAACCTGAATAAATTTTGAAAGAGCATTTTGTATTCCACTTGAAAATAAAACTCTCTCTTCTACTTGTTCTTCCTCATCGTTTATGGCATTAGTCTGTATCTCGATCAGATCTTCGTTGTTGAGAGGTTCGTCGTGACTTGCTACAATTTCTTCAAGATCTTCTACCGCGACATCTTCAAGTTCAGACCCCTCTATCATTGCAGCAATGTCTTCAAGCACTTGTCTGTGCATTTGGACAATTCTTCTGGGTGCTTCCACTACATCTGGCCAAAGGTTACGCCACACCCCATTCATACAACTCTGTTCAACATCGTTCCAAGACTCGTCTATGTTGTGAATAGTCTTCATGATTATGTATGACTTCCACCACTCTCACACAGACTGTCTTCCTACCCCGTCAGTTTCATGAATTAGTTGGCTAAAAGTGCAGCGATGGTAATAAGCTTTGAAGTTTGCTATTGCTCCCTGGTCCATAGGTTGTAATATTGACGTAGTGTTTGGTGGAAGGAACTTCACGTACACTTTTCAGTCTCTCGGCGTATCAAGTGAGGTTGGATGTCCTGGGGCATTGTCTAAGAGTAATATCACTTTACGTTCAAGCCCATTTCTGTCACAGTAAGATTTGACTGACGGGCAAAAACTATTAGCGTACCAATCTTGAAAAACTTCCCATGTAACCCACGCCTTAGCATTGCACGGGGTTTTTCTGAATGGTAATCAGTAAAGGTTTCAGTTTGAAATCACCAGTGGCATTACCACCCAGCAGTAGTATTAGTCGATCTTTTGCAGCTTTGAAACTGCTTGCTTAACGTTCTTCTTTAGAAATGAATGTTCGAGATGGCATTTTTTTCCCAGTAAAGCCCGCTCTCATCAATATTGAAGATGAGACAAGCAGGAATTTTTTTTAGTGCTACGAAATCTTGAAATTTGTCTGGAAACTCAAATGCAGCTTGAGTGTCCATGCTGGCAGCCTCACCAGTTATCTGGATATTGTGAAGATTGGAACGCTGCTTGAACCGATGAAACCAGCCTCAGCTTCTTCTGTCTTTAACATCTCATACAAGGATTTTGCTTTTGTGCATATAAGATCTTGACCCAGTGGTGTGTTGTTCTTATTTAAATCTTCAATCCAGACTGCTAGGAACTTCTTCATTCTTTCTAGGATAGAAGATCTCGAACGAGAAAGCTTTGTTGCACTTATAGGTGTTGAACTTTTGCTGGAAAATCGTTCTCACAGTCGATTCTGACAGGCCAAAATCTCTGCCAACAATTGTTGCTTTGCCTCCATTTTCCATTCTTCTTATCACCTTCATCTTCAATTCCAAAGTTACGCTTTTACACTCTTTTTTTTCTTCATAGATGTCATTTTTAACGTATCGTTAAATTATATATCTCCACCAAACATTAAAACACGACTGCCAGCCAAGATAAACATATCGAACAAACGAAACAAAGGGAATCCCCAATTATTCGATCAGAATGGTCAGAGAAAGCGGGTATTCCCGCGACCAAAGAGAAGCCAATGATTACATTATGTACATACATATTCTTAACTAAGCAATACACGTAATACGACGCATTAATACACAAAATTTGAAATTTTCGCTGAAGCGAAACTGCGCATAGTGGGGTCGCGTAATGTGGGGTATAACTGTATATCAATCAACACCAATCAATTCAAACTGTAGACGGCCAAAAGTCAGCAACTTTGTCTGTGTTGTCATTAGCATTGAGGAGGTTTTCCAAACTTCAGGTTGTTGGATACTGCAGGCAATTGTACAAGCGGTGGATGGTCTGTTCTGCGCCACATTCACTCATAATGTTTGGACCTTCGATATAATGCCATCTTGCTAAATTTTCTTTTGTATTGGGTGAATAATAAGATAGTGTAACGTATATGTAAGCTTGTTAAAAGCATTTCTTCTAGCTATTTCCAGTAGTCAAATACTTTGTAGTTCGATTTTAAAGCTACCTTTGTGGAAGACAAAAATTTCAGCTAAAGTAGTTTCCCAACCTTAACGGATTTTGTTGCATTCATTTCCACAGCTAAAACTCGTTATAAAAAGCATTTTAAAGTGAATTTATCACACCTGGAAAAATTTAGTTTAAGAGATAATTCCATTTGTTGATGTCTTTCAACCACATGGTCAGGGGGCCTGAAACTGAAAATTTGAAATAACTTGGAAACACGAAAAGTTACAGCTGACTTTTTATCATCAGCCGTAATCAGCACCTTCTAATAAATTTCGAATATAAAATCAAGTAATTAGGCAAAACTTAAGTACCTTTTTTAATTAAGACAAAAAAATTGAAATTTAAACTAAAAGAGATAAAAACGAAATTTATATCAGAGGATAGCTCAAATTAAGAAGGTTAAAATGATATATAGGTCCCTATAGAAAGTTTAAAGCATCTACAAGGTAAAAGAGATGGTTTGTTGTAATTGTTAGGATAAGGTGCCTGACTGATGACGTAAGAGAATTTAAAATTAATTTAATAGACACCTTTTTGAGGGTTAAACTAAGTTGAAATAGATGGAATAAGGTATCAGGAAGCCCATGAATTAATTACAAGTCAAACTATTAAGTAATTTTCTAAGCTTTTTTGCTGACGTAACAAGGTCAACTGATTCAATAAGCAGAAGACAGACATCTGGGCTGGGGCTCATTCTATCAGCAGTTTCAAAGATTCAACATCGCGTCGTAATGTTGACCGATTTTCCAGCAGATTTCAAACAGGTTCCTGTCATAACGTAAGAAAAAACTTTCGAAAGAATATACATCTTTTGTGACTTTGAAACAGTGTACTGTTAACTTATTTCTTTTTCCCTTTCACATTTGTGGGTATATCAATCGTGTGGTGGCCGTATTATGCTATAGGTATGTAAAATATATTAGTAAATAGTGTATGTAACTGGTGTGTTTTACCAGAGAAGTAGTACAGAGTAATTTGAGTATAATCTGAGATTGAGGCCCTGGAAGTGTCAGGTATCCAAACTGTGTTGCTATGTCTGTTGTCACCTATATCTATTCTGACTCCAGTTGGCTACACCAGGCTGCCAGCCACCTCACACTTTTGTTGAAGAAGAGTTATGATCTTGAAAATTTCAAACTCTATGTGTGTATGTGTTTTTCTGTTTTCTGATGCTGCAGCATCTTGGAAAGAGGTGGTTTTATATATGTACTTGTCCAAGTTTTTATTGGTTCCTAGCTTGAAGAATAGAAACAGATTTTTTTTATTTATGGCTTTACACCTCGTTGACGTCGAGGTTATTAGAGGTGGGTTGGGACTGGGGACAAGAAATGGGAAGGAATTCGGCCATGGCCTTTTGAAGCAAGCATCCCGGCATTCGACTGGAGTGATTTGGGGAAACCATGGAAAACCCAAATCTGCCAGACGGGATTTGAACCACTGTCCTCCCGAATACGAGGCAAGAGTGTCAACCACTTGTAATAGAACAGGCATAATGCTTTTTAGTGTAATTTATTTAATTTCATAGAACTAACAGTGTAAATATAAACTCTCTGACGAGGCATAGTATGAGTATCGCTGACACGAGTGATGGCGCATGAATTGTATTGAAGTATTAATCTGAATTAAAAATAACGTTATTATTTACGATTTTTTCCTACCTTTAATTGTACAGAAACCTGCAATCTGAGGAGACAAAGTGTTTGAAAACTTGCTTCTGTAGTGAGGAGCAAGTTTAACGATAAAATAAATAAGTTTCAAATGTGCACTGATTTCTTGTGTGCGCAACTGCAATATTATACAGACAAGAAAATAAATTTAAAATAGGTACATGGCGATACCGCAACAGGCCAGTGTGTTTTGAAGTGGGATTAATTAATAGCATAATTAACCACGGACACATACTGAAACAAAAGGTAGGAAAGGTGAATTACATAAAGTAACGATAATTAACAAGCGAGCAGCCATTACCACCGGAACGCGACAACCGAAGTGAGCCGACGATTCCTGAGGAGAGCCGATCCGCTCAGTATTATCCAGAACGGCGTATAGGTAACACCAGCAGCGGGAGCAACTCGACCGACGCGGAGAACCAGCTTCATTTACGGGAGACTGCAAGGGGCGGCATTGCAGAGCGGGACACAGTCCGAGAATTTAGCAGTTCTTCTCTTCGAAAGGAAAGTGCCAAAATTTTTTATCTTTGTAAGAAACACAAACTGACATGAGAAAATTTTCATATGAAAATTTGCATTGAGAAAAAAAATAATTTTCATAAAGAAAAAAAATTAAATTATTTTCTTCACGATTAAAAGTCAGTTTGAGCTGATATTAAAAAAAATAATTAGCTTCAATCTTCCTGGGGAATTTTATTAATTAATGGTTGTTACCTTGTTTGCATTTCATTGCATGCAATAGCGTACACCTTGTTTAACAATAACTGTGATTAGTGTTGGAGCAGAATTTATCTGCTTGCATTTTAATTTTTTTGTTTGCTTGCTGGTTCGGGGGATATTTTTTCTTTGCAATCAAAATATTGTGCGATTGTATTCAAAGTGATGGCAGCAATAGGAAGTGAGTTCTTGAATGAATCAGGTCCTGAGTTCACAGATAGGTCAGTTCGTGCTTTCTTGGTACAGTTGCAATCTTTTCAAAGTTCAGTGAATTACAACTTACAGTCCATGAGGGCTGAACTTGGGGTCAATTGAAATCACTTGAGAGTACAGTGGGGAATTTAAATTCGTTGGTAGAAGACAATGTCCGACAATTAGAGGATGTCAAATTAGAATTAGGACAACAGAAGGTTGATTGTAAGGAACAAGATGAACGAATAGCAGAACTGCTAACTAGGTTAGAGCATAGTGTGAGTAGGGAGATAATACTGTCACGACAGGATAATTTGAAGTCCCTTGATGACTCACAGGAGGTACCCCGAGTACCAGTAAAAGATAAGAACATTTTTTTGGCCCAGGAAGCAACCCCTATATCGCGTGATACCTTGCTTGTTAACTCTCATCCTCGTGCTCAAATTAAACGAGTTAGTGTTCAATCAATTTCAAACAATCCTTGTCCAACGACAGTTATTCATAGAAGTAATATTCCTACTATTTCTCTGGAGAAGAACAAGCTGGCTATATCCAAAGCTATTTTCAAACGTCGCAAACCCACTTTTGTCACTACGTTTGCAGACCAAATTCATAATTTGATGTTTACTTTCGGTACAGACCCCGTTTTCCCCTCTCACCACATTACTAAAGCATTGGCGAATGATATAACCATTGGTTGCGAACTTTTGGTGCATGTTGAACATTTCCGCAGTACTAGCTCAGATGGTCATTCTGCAGTTTTTTCAATGAATCTAATGAATGGTTTCATTCTCCAACATTCACTTGAGCCTTTTGAAAAGTGTAATGCCACAATGGAAAACAGGAAACGTAGGAAGAAAAGAAAGGTTAAGAGGGAAGAACCAGGAGTACAGGTTAAGAAAAAAGAAATAAATCTATTCTGGTCCAAAAGTAAACTGAACTTGTTTGATGAGGGCATCAACATACTTAAATTCAAATACAAACATTCTTCCTTTTAGCATAAGGGATTCGCATTATTCATGTACTACATTTTAGTTGTATTTTAAGGAACCTATGTTGGGACAAAGTGAGTTTCACAGAATTGAAGTTTGAAATGTATCTTCAATATAATGGTTTTGTACATACTTTGGTTCTTTCTTAAGTCTTGTTTCTTGTAAGTTTGTTTAGTTTTAATATTTCTCCATAGGCTTTTTCTTTGTTTAAGATAAATCACAAGGATACTTGGTGTAGACAGGGTAGATCAGGCAATAAATGTTTTGAGTTGCATTAAGCAACGGATATCGAGAATCAGTATTACTAGATCATGTAGGGGTATGAATATTGTGTGGGACAGTTTGGATTTTAAAATACCGAGATTGAGAATGGTCTTCAACTTACTTGTTCATAAGTATTCCACAGAACTAGCAGGTGCTGGTCTTTCCGTAAGAATAGATGGATCATGAACTAATATGTACACTTTGCACTGTGATATTTAAGATTTAGGGAATAATCTTCGAATTATAGGCTATTTTTCAGGTTCAGAAAGAACGCTGTTGTCTTAGTGTTTTCAATGTGGTTTCTCTAAAACCTTATAAAAGTGTCGAATTGAATGGGAGTGCGGGGTCAAGCAAAGTGCATTTGTATGCAGACAAATCCTCCATGTTTCTCACTTTTCTGAGGCCATTAGAGTCCAAAAGGAGGTATTTTGTTTTAACTTATGATTCGACATAGGCATAGATAATAGGACCAATTGGAAGAAAATAATAACAATAACTCATGTCATGTTGTGTTTCGTAGGTGAAGTGTTAACCGTTGTAGCCCTGTGGCAAGGTATGCATTTGGGTTTTGGGGGACAATGAAAAGAAAAGAAAAAAGACTATGAACATCAATATCAACCTTTGTTCAAAGAGTGGTATTTGATTGTCCTCTTCTTTGTTTTTTTGTTTGTTTTAATGTTCCATTGTATTTCTTTCTCCATTTGTATGTGACTTCAAGGTTTGTGCAATAATGTTAAAAATTGTTGTTATTAACATAAGAGTAGTCGAGCGGCTGCCAGACAAAACTTTTGTATTTCATGAGTCATTTAATATTGTCTGATACGTATAATCATCTCAATCTTAGTTTAAGGGTTACCTGACGATGGAAGTCGGGGCTTTGTCAATGCCAACTTCCGCCTGGTTCCATCGGTGGGAGTGTAATAGAACAGGCATAATGCCTTTTAGTGTAATTTATTTAATTTCATAGAACTAACAGTGTTAATATAAGCTCTCTGACGAGGCATAGTATGAGTATCGCTGACACGAGTGATGGCGCATTAATTGTATTGAAGTATTAATCTGGATTAAAAATAACGTTATTATTTACGATTTTTTCCTACCTTTAATTGTACAGAATCCTGCAATCTGAGGAGACGAAGTGTTTGAAAACTTGCTTCTGTAGTGAGGAGCAAGTTTAACGATAAAATAAATAAGTTTCAAATGTGCACTGATTTCTTGTGTGTGCAACTGCAATATTAAACAGACAAGAAAATAAATTTAAAATAGCTACACACTCACCCACCATGCTCGGTGAAACAGAGAACCAACCCTTACTAATTTGAAATTGATTTGGCTGGTACAGCAAAAATACAAGATGAGCCCTAGTGTACAGTACTTCAGATGACCATTTAGATCTATGATAGTAAATCAGATGTATGAAAGCTTTATATTGGGGAATGACAATGTATGATTCAGGAATGAGCCAAGAACCATTTTAAAATTTTATGTAATTTATTTTTGTGTCAAGTTATCTCACTGCGTTATCTCCTTTGAGCTGTTATTATTTTCATACAGTTGGTTAACTTATGCTTTACTGTAAATACTCATATCAGTCTGTGTAGATGTCAGATAAGTTGTCGGTTTGTTTTCTCTGTCATAATGTTATAAATGAATTTTAATATATCATCTCTATGAGGATGCATAATATTCTCATTTGATTAAATAATTTTTGATACATCTGGAATATGAAAAATACATATTGCATTTTATGCTACTTCATCAGAATTCTGGTAGCATCTCCTCACATCCTCCTGCCTCATGCCCCTTTCATTAGAGCATGGGACTGTTTTCAGGAACAAATTATAAATATTAGCTGTTAGCTGACTCCACTTGTCTATTCCAGGGCATGCAGAGGAAAACATTTAGCTTTGCTGGTACGGTTTTCCAATCCTGGACGTCCTGTGGATGATGTTGATGTTTTTACTCATAGTAATGATACCCTAGCATCTCTGAGGAGACAAGTACTGAGGCGCATTAAAGCAAGTGGAGCTAATGTTAAGCTTGACTTGTTTGTGAATGGAGAGCTTCTTGATCCAGCTGATGATCGTAAATTGTTATCACAGATACCACTCCGTGACAAAATGGTAAGTATGTCCAAATTTTTATTTCACTCCTAGAATTGTTTTTCATAAGAAATTTGATACTGTTTGCTTATGAAGAAAGTTTTAACATTGTCAAACACTGCATGTCACAATCTAATTTTCCTTGAACAAAGTTACTATTGGTGGTTTAAATCACCAGCCAAGTTCTTAGCGAAGGCCAGATTTATATTGGGCCTGTTTAAAGTGGACATAAGAGGATGACTATTTTTATTCCATTTATCCTAAATAACCAAAATCAGCACTGCATTTATGTCCCTGTATATTTCACTGAATTGTAACAAGTTCCAGTCAGTACTTTGGTGCCTTTGAGAAGTGTTCTGTGTTGCATATATTCTCAACAAGTGCAGTGCTTGTACTGAGAGAATTTGCTGAGTTAAAGTTGCTGTCTAGTTCACCTTATCCAGTACTTCCATGAGGTGTTGGACCCTTTTCTATTCAATCTGGTGGCACGAAGAAAATGTTCTGTGAGGATTATTTAATAAATAAGAAGAATGAACTAGTAGTCAAAGCTACATAATTATTGCATTACAAGATCAGGATGGACTCTTATACGGTACCAAAATATGACCAGTCTAATTTTACATGGAGGTAGTTAGTGCTGTTTTGCAGAATCAATACCTATGGGTGGTGTATAAATGTTCTGAAAGAGATGGTTATTCTCACTTGTCTTCACATAGGACATTACTCTATTGTGTTTGGTGCCTTCACTTAACTGATGTACCTTTAAGGAAATGCTATCTTTTAAGTTCCTGTCTATTTTAATCTACGTTGATGGTTAAAGGAAGTTAGCAATTGCTCAGTATGTAATGAAACTAAGAAAAAAGGAAGTGGCTTTAGGCAATATAAATGACAAGGAAAGGGAAAATGACTCGTCACTCACCAAAGTTGAAGGCTGCAATGAGAGAAAAACATATATGATTTACACTAAAATACACAATATTTCAGTTTTACACAATATTCATGCTGTAGGAAATGAGTCATGTGGTTTGGGTGATGTGCAAACTTCAAAGTTCATAAAGGTATATTTAAATAAAAACTGAGAGATTATCTTGTTGACAACACCTTCTACTCAATCCAAGAATTTGAAAAAAATAATAAATTGTGTTCAATATGACCTTTTGTAAAACTCGGTTGTAAAAGTTATTCTCTTTATTTGACACACACATTAGTATGTATGTGTATTAACCATGACATATTTCACATCCCAGAGGTCCTTCCTCAGCAGGAATCCAGGTTAACAAGATTGATAAATAAATAATTAAATTACTACATGACTATTGCCTTAAAACTATTTTATTTTTCCTTAATATCATATCTGTTTTAATTGTTGGAGAAAGAGACACTGTGAGCATGGACTATTTTTCAGAGGATAATTCCACTGGATAGTTGGGAATGGACATAACCATAAATAATAAGTTGTCATTGTACCTAATCATGAAAATTACTTTAGCGACTTTATTCAAGTTCAATATGCCTCTGCCATTTTAAATTTTATTGTATAATTATTCGCAAGAATTTCACAGAATTATGGATAGAGTTGCTTCTTTAGTAAATATCAAGGTGCGGTGTTTTTTTTTTTTTTTTTTCTCTAAGTTAAGAGATAGCTTGTTGGCATTACACCGATCTATAATCGGATTTATCTTTCATGTGAATATCTCATCATTTGAATTTAGGGAGTGTACATAAACCACATAGCTCCATTTTTGCCTCCTGTGAATCCCCCCCTCCCCCCATGTAGCCCTATGTGGCTTTTGCCTCTACTCCCCCCCACGTAGCACGTAGCTTTTTTCGATTTTGATTCCAGAAGACATTTTGTACTGTTTTCTCTTGTCAGACAATTGTAAATTACATACGGAAATAATTAACTGAGGGAAATAAATATTCACATGCTGTTGTGATTTCTGTTCTTCATTTTAACTGTGAAAAATGTTATGAAAGGAAAGCTATGTGGCCTGGCTTGGAACCCCCACCCCCCATGTAGCCCTGCGTAGCTTTCCAGCCAGCCCCTCCCCCCCTGAACCGAGCCACGTAGTTTGTGCACGATAGAGCTTACTTTTAAATATAGATCATCAGCATACTTATACCATTTGGAGTTACCATTTTCAATAATGGGTAATTATATAGAATAAAGAACAGGGGGCCAAGAATAGATCCCTGAGGAACACAGTGTCCTACCTTCCTAAGATTAGATATATTGTTATTGAATGACATCACTTGTGACCTATTACTTAAATATGATTATCATCAAAACATAAGTGTCTTAAGTTTCAGTATTAAAATTTTATGAAGCACAATATCAAATGCCTTGGACAGATCAGAAAACTTTGCACCAACATAAAGTTTATTTTCAAGATCCTCAAGACAGTCCTCCATAAAAGTTGTAACTGCATCACATGTTGACAGATTTATCCTGAAACCAAACTGGTTGTTAGAGAGGTTATGTAGTTCAAGGTATTTATAGATTTTTGGAGACTGATGAGATTTTCAATAATCATACATATTATTTCTATAAGCCAATATCTAACTTGATAACTAACCGAAATGTGTGATTGAGGTATCATTTTAAAGCTTACGGTCTCCGCTTTTATCACATCATATTTTAAGAAAGGAACTTTTCGGAATTCAACCCTTAAATGGCAAAAATGTCAATATTTATAAAATGCAATTTTTTGTCCCACAAACCATTTATCTCCTTCCTAAACAAAATCGATAAATGAAGTACCATTTTAAAGATTAAGGTCTCCGCTTTACTGTCATCACATATTAATAAAGGAACTTTATGGAATTCGACCCTTAATAGGCAAAAGAATAGATCAATTTTATGAATAATTGTAACGCCGATGCAATTGAAATTGTTGTTTTATTTTCCGAACGCGTTTCGCTTCATCTGTGAAGCATCTTCAGCGGTTCTGTATTTTTCTTTGGTTACATATGCTCATAATTGTACAGCCTTATAGCATCAGTTATATTTGTAACTGCAGTATATATTACACATTTTGGTTGCATTTTTGCGATTATTTGCGTAGCACTGTAATACATTGAGTTCTGATGTCTTACGTTAGTTACTGTACATCGCTGATTAGCAGGTTTGTCGTAAACAAACCTGCTAATCAGCAATGTCGTAAACAAACCTGTTTCTCGTAAACAAACCTGCTAATCAGCGATGTACAGTAACTAACGTAAGACATCAGAACTCGATGTATTACAGTGCTACGCAAATAATCGCAAAAATGCAACCAATATGTGTAATATATACTGCAGTTACAAACATAACTGATGCTCGCAAAAATGCAACCAATATGTGTAATATATACTGCAGTTACAAACATAACTGATGCTAAAAGGCTGTACAATTATAAGCGTATGTAACCAAAGAAAAATACAGAACCGCTGAAGATGCTTATCATGGGTTCGGAAAATAAAACAACGATTTCAATTGCATTGGCGTTACAATTATTCATAAAATTGATCCTATCGCAATTGAGGAAATGGCCCATAATATCCAGATGTAAAGAATAAATATTTCTGCAACACATTTTTGTGTCACTAGCCATTAATCTCCCTTCATATCTAACCGATATAGATAAATGAGGTATCATTTTAAAGATTAAGGTCTCCGCCGTGGTCACATCTAATTTTAAGAAAGGATTCTTTTGGAATTTGACCCTTAAATTGCAAAATTATCATTATTTTCTTAACGTATTATTTTTGTCATGAGCTATTTTTCTCCCTTGATATCTAATCGTAATTGAGATACAAGTTATTATTTTAGAGATTAAGGTCTCTGCTTTCATCAAATCATATTTTAAGAAATATTTTTGGAATTCAACCCTTATAGAGCAGAAGTATCAATATTTAAATAATACATTTTTGTGTCACGAGCCATTTATCTTCTTTGATATCTAACCGATAGAGAGAAATGACGTATAATTTTAAAGAGTAAGATCTCCACCATGGTAACATCTTAATTTAAGACAGAAATCTTCTGGAATTCGTCCCTTGAAGGGCAAAACTATCATTATTTTCATAACGTATTTTTTTTTGTCACTAGCTTTTTATCTCCCGAGATATCTAACCGAAATCGAGAAATGAGGTATTATTGTAGAGGTTAAGGCCTTTTGTTTGATCAAATTAAGTTTTAAGAAAGGAATTTTCTGAAATTCAGCCCTTAAATAGTAAAATTATCATTATTTCTGTAACTTTTTTTTTTTTTATCATGAGCCATTTATCTCCCTTGATATCTAACCTAAAAAGATAGTTGAGCTATCATATTAAAGATTAAGGTCACATAATTTCTTAAGAACGAAATTTTTTGGAAATTGACCCTTAAAGGGCAAAAGTAATAACTGTATAGTCGTGCGTATGAGACAGTTCAGAGCCAAGCCGCTAGATAGCATTAACACATAACACAGAGATATTAATAAACTGCTTCACTGGTGTCGAATTTTGTTATGAACCTATCACAATAAACAAATAAACAATTGAAACAAATTAGGTGGTTCTTTTTTCATCCTATTACAAACTCCCAACCTTACTATTCACTCTATTCATGAAATTTTTGCATAGGTCATCTAGTCTTTGACATAACTGGGACCTGGATATCGACCTATATTTAGGTTTTTTTATCACCCATTTTATAAACTGGTATTATCTTGTATACCGTCAGGTGTTTTTCAAATCTCCAGTATCAAAGCAGCCATTTACAACCTCTGTCATCATTTCTGATGCACCATGTGTGTAAATATGAAACTGAAATTTCTTCATAGAAAATACACTTTTACTGTATGAAAGTAACAGTAACCTATTTGAAATATTGTCCATCACTACATATATATTTTTCACATCTCTCCGATTATTTATGAATGCCACGCCAAAATTTTTGTTTGCTCTTTTGACCCAAGCAGTCATCGAGCCATTTTCATACATTTTCATAAGAATGTAAAGCACTGCTTAGTGAGTGCGTGTCCCATCGTTGTAAAGAGAAAATAATTGGATGGAGCTAAGTCAAGTGAGTAAGCCGCATGTGTCAGTAACTCACAACTAAGTGCCTAAATCATTTCCTTGACCGGTTTTGCTGTATGTGATGGTGCAGTGTCATGAAGTAGAAGCACTTTGTGTTACCATTTCTGGTCATTTTTCCCACAATGCTTGATTCAAATTGATCATTTGCTGTCAAAAACATTCAGTATGGAGTTACTCATGAACTTTTACACTTAGGGTTCTCAAAATATATCAACTTTTCATCACCTGTCACAATTCGATGGAGATATGACTTTCTTTTATACCTGGCGAGGTTTTTCGTTTTTGTTGCTGTTTTTCGTTCAGTTCATGTGGAACCCATTTTCTCATGTTATGGATCTTTTATGGATCATTTTTAAACATATTGAGGCAGCTTCCTGTATTACATTTAATTGATCTGTAAGTTGTTGCATTTGAGCATCATCCTCATCCAACAATGCTTCCAATTCGCTATCTTCAAACTTCTTTGGAGGTCTTCCACGGTCTTCGTTTCTCACATCAGAATCACCACTTTTGAATTTTTTAAACCACTCAAAACACCGTAAGCTTCAGCAATCATTTGATGCTATACTGCAGCAGTTTTATTTAAACGGTAACAGAAAAATAACGATGTTCGCAAATCGTAGTTTGTAGGCTCAAAACTCAATATGTTCCACATGATTGAAAACTACACTGTCATATGAAACTTGTATTGTTGTGAGCTGAAAATCTCTGTCAGCTGTCAAAAAAATAAAATGGTGGCAAAGACACGATCCGATTGTAACTGCATCTATTGGCAAATTCTGGTTTCATACTTACACACCTGGTAAAGTAGCTACTAAGCTTAACAATTTCTGAGTTTAGGTTATAGATATCTATTGACCTGATATTTCTTAAGCACATAATTACAGTATGAACTTCCTGTAGAGAAACTGATTTGAGAGAAACTGTTTTATCAGCACATTTGACTTTTGGCAGATAACAATTTGCTTTCAATTTTATGAATGATTGTAATGCAATTTGCTTTCAATTTTATGAATAATTGTAATACCAATGCAATTGAAACTGTTGTTTTATTTTCCGAACGTGTTTCACTTCATTTGCGAAGCATCTTCAGTGGTTCTGTCTGTGGGTATTTATACATATAATTACATTTGTTCTATTTTACAATTTAAACATGAAAATTGTGGTATATACAGATTTAAGCTTACTTACATACCAAAAAGTAAGCTTAAATCTGTATATTCAAATGGTGAACTGTAAATATTTATTTCATTTATTTGAAGTCTATTGACATCAGGGGTTTTATTATTCCTATCATTTAAATATTCTCTCTATCATTAGTGGTGTCAACTGTAATCAATAACCTGTAATCTCCAAATACATTTCTGATAAAGAAAGAAATCCCATAAATGTTAGCAAAAATTAATTAAATAAACCACCAAACATTCATGTAAAGTAGAAGCAGTCACATGTTTCTAATATGTGACAATTGCTGCTGTGCTCAGAACCATTCAAACAACTGCATCAATCAATGTTGTTAATGTCATGGCATTGTGTAGAGACAAATTTCAGGAAAAGCTTAGTTGGTAGATACAGGCTGTATCTTCAGTGACAAATTTCTGTCTATTTGTATTCATGGATTTACACCTCTTGTATCTTGATTCCTTGAATCATAAAATTTGTATTTGCACCTAGTACCATACATCTTCGAATTTTGTAACCAATACCTTGCAAAGTAATAAAAGTAAAAAAAAAAAAAAGGCTGTTTTAAATGTAGATGCATTTGAAATATTTTTTAGCTGACAAACCATTTATTTATAAGACTTAAGTTTCACAAAAGATATTTATTTATTAATGAAAATTTTCCTGTAGTTCTTTGTGCAAGTGCTGACACTACAGGCAGTAGGCAAATTTATATTAAAAAAAAAATATTTTTTTTAAAGAACATGCTGTCATTCTGCTGTGCTTTCAACACAATTGAAAGCATGGATAACAGAAGATAGATTTGTTGCTTGGCTTAAAGGGTTGGATAATATGATGGAAAAACAAAAAATGGTACATACTTTTTTGTGGATTGGTAGTGCAACACAGCCAACAAAAATGTTTCTTTAAACTTGTGTACGAGTAAAATATTTGTCATCAATGCCTTTAACTGTGAATAAGGAATAATCAAGGTAACAAAATGGAAGTATAGATGTTGAGTAATAATGCATTACTAAAAATGATTGACATTCATGCAGAAAACTCCATTAACAATGTGATGCGCTACGTTACCTTTTGTGTTACATGAGATGAAGTTACAAATACAACTATAAAAAGTAGACTCATTTACATCTGGTGTACAAATACAGATGAAGGGTAAGGAAGACTGATGGGGCTGTATAGAAGTTTCAAAAGATTTGTTAGATTAGAACAGTGATTCCCAGTTAATGGTACATGCACCTCCTGGGGTACACGAGGTTTCTTCAAGGGGTATGCGCAGTTCTTTCTTGGCTAAAGTAATCATTAAGATAACTGTAAAAAACTACGCAAATATAACTAACACCAAAATATATTTTAAGACTGTCAAACTGTGGGCATGTGTGTTTTATATTGCTGAAATGCTGTGGTTGTGGTACGCATTGTAGTGTGATAAATGCATTTATTTATGGGAATTTGAGCTCTTTCTTAAAGTGGTAAAAATGTACTGGGAACCACTGGATTAGATGATGATAATTTACATTCTCCTCATCCAGTAGTATAAAGATTAAAACATTGAATGTATGAACACTATTGCAGGCAGGAAAACTGGAAAATGCAAAACAGGTGATGGATAGGAACAGATAAGATGCTCTTGGTATTGAAACACTCTGTCTATTTTTTTCTTAAGCTCTTCAATATGATGACAGTTTTATCTTTGAGTTTTATTTATTTTAATTATTTAAAAATTTATTTAGGGCACCTTTTCAAAAGAAAAAAATTGTAAATAACAGACTTCTGCCTTACAATTAAATAAGTGATAGCGTCTATTTCTGTAGAACAATTCAAGTTTTTTTCAGCAATACTAAAAACATATTTAATTAAGTCTTGAACATTGTCATACATAATTTATAGTTATGATAAGATAATGGAGTTCCGTGCCAGAAGGGCAGTGATGGGATAATCATTAAAAGACTGTTCCATGGCTAGTTCATTGAAGAATGGAAAGTGGAAAGACTCAGATTTGCCATTTTCATCACTCTTACAAGGTCACACTGGGTTTAATCACTTTGACAGCAAAATGTCAAACTGTTCAGTCAGCAAGAGTGATACATTACCATATGTTGTCCATTCTGTTGATGCAGCATCTCACAAAATAATAGTAAAAACTGTAGTCGCAGCCAACTATCACAGTGCTGCTCACCTCTTGCGACACACTGTAGTGCTCACACCAATATGTAGTCTTTTTTCTCGGCAGTCAAGCCCTCTCTCGTCAACATGTAACAGAACATTGAGAAAGTCAAAACACACAATAATATTGGTGTCCTGGTTTAAAGTACGTGGCACCCTATTTTATCTGGGAAAAAGTCTTGCTGCCTAAACCTAAACAGGAAGTCTTCCTCTCCTCTCCACTAACTGCTGTGGACACACTTCTGTGACCACAATTCGGGCACCTTTTTCAAGGACACCCTATTGCCTGTCTCTGACCTACCAGCCACTTGGCACCAAGCTATTCCTCAAATACTACCACTCCAAACACATTCATTTCATGCAGTACTTTACCATTTTAACTACTGCATCCAATAAAACATGGGGCTATGTAAAAAATATGTAATGACATGTGATCACTACAATACGCCAACTAACCAGCATAGGGATGAGGAAGTAGAAGACTACTTTGTTAAAATGGAAGAACTGGCTGAGAAAGAAAATATAAATGTCTGTATTATCATTATGGGGGACTGGAATGCTGTGGTAGATAAATTTAAACAAGAAGATAGTAGGAAAATTCATGTTAGGGATAAGAAAACCCACTAGTGGTGGGCAGTATCCTATTTGAAAATCACAGAAGCATACGTTATATGTAGGTCTGTAATTTAAATTGGGAAAAGTACCAGCCGGACAACATCCTGGTACAAAAAAGGTTTAGGAACTGTCTGAAGAATGCTAAAGCTTACCCAGGAGCGGACATTGATTCAAATCCTAACCACATAGCAGGATAAATAAAGTAAAGTTGAAGAAATTGGGGAGAGGAAATGCAAGAGAGAGACTGATTTGGGAAACACTACTGAAAGGCTTTGGAGCTGGAAGAAAGGTTTGTGGAAAACTACAAAATATAACAAGTTGAATATATAAATAAAAATTGGATAAAAATGAAGGAAGGACTCGTGACAGCTGTCAAAGAAGTTCTAGGAATCAGAGGGCTCAAAAGTACCAGGAAAGAATGAATAACAGAAAACATGTTGAATAAGGCGGAAGAATGAAGAAAGTGGAGAAAATGTGGGAAATGAAGAAAGAAGTAGATATAGGAAACAGAAAAATGAACTAAGAAGAAAACTGAATAGGAAAGAGAAAGATGGATGGAAGAGAAATGTGAGGAATTAGAGAAATCGGAAAATGATTGAAAGTATCAAATGATATACAGTATCACTAGTCAGACAGTCTTTGAAACTATAAGAAACAAGTATAACATGTAAATAGGAAGAGATGATGGCACATTAGCCAAAGAACCAAATGAGGTGTTAATCAAGTGGAAAAAATATAAGTTTTGAATGTTTGTATAAGGATGATCAAATAACAAGTGAGGGTACCGGATAGAAAGGGGTAGGACATCTTCGAAGCAGAAGTAGAAAAGGCACTGAAGGATATGAATAATCGGGAGGCATGTTGAATCAATAATTTACCAGCAGAAGTGTTGAAGAGTTTAGGAAATGCAGGGAGGAGGGAGATAATCTAACTTAGTAATTAGATATATTTCAAAGGGAAATGACCAGGTGACTTTCTCACAACAGTAACGATACAATTTCAGAAAGAGTAATACAGATAAAAATGAAGGCATAGGACTATCAGTCTAATTGTACCTTGAAAATATTATAGGGAAATGATTAGAGAAAGAGAAGTGCCTATTGGAGGCAAAAGAATAGAAAATTTAACATTTGCTTATATGGTCTAATCAGCAGCAAGTTAACAAACTCTAAACAAAATGCTGAAAGATCTAAATGAAGCTTGTGAAGAGAGTGGAATGAGAATCAATATGGCAAAAACTAAGAGTATGGCGATTGGTAAAGGAAGGGAACTGTTTGATATTAAGATAGACAAGCTAATATTAGCCAAGTGTCTTCAAATATCTTGAAAATATATTCACCGAGGACTTAAGATGTCATCAAGAGGTGAAAACTCAAATTGATGTAGTGAAGGAAGCATTTAACATGAAGAGGAGATAATTACCCATAGTTTTTTAAGCACTGAGGAAAATACTTAGCTAATCTTTTGAATGGAATATTGCACTTTATTGGCCTGTGATGTGGTTATTGGGGATTAAAAATGGGTAGAAGCATTTAAGATGTTGACATGGAACAAATTGGAGAAGATAAGCTTGATGGAAAAATTGAGTGATTTGAATTTCTCTAAAGGCTGGAGGAAAAAGCTACTGTAATTCATAAGAGAAGGAATGAAGAAGAGGATGGGACACTTGTTGAGATGGGAGTGCTTATTAATATACTAGTTTGTGGAAGGAGAGTGAGAGGAAGGTGGTGCTACATGACCGTACATGACATCAACGAAAATAGTAACTACAGATTATCATCATCATAATTATTATTATTATTAAAAAAAGCTTGTTATGATAAAGATATCACTCCACAATGGTACTGGTAAAAATACAGGGATAAAGTGCATAGCTACTTTTTTGTTACATCGTTGGTGCTACTCCCAGTGCAAATGCAGCAGAAAGTGTGATTTTATTATCTTGTTCTCAACATGCTGCTATAATAATAAGTTTCAAATGTTAAAATTATCATTAATATTCATAAATATATAACTTTTTTCATTTATAGAGCATTTGAGTTCTGGCCTTGCATTCGGGAGGACGGCAGTTCGAATCCCCGTCCGGGCATTCAGATTTGGGTTTTCCATGGTTTGCCAGATCACTCCAGACAAATGCTGGGATGCTTCCTTTAAAAGGCCATGGCCGAATTCCTTTCCATTCCTTGCCCCCCCCCCCCAACCTTTCCCATCTCTAAAGACCTCGCTGTTAAGAGACGTTAAGCAGTTAAAAAAAATAGAATTTGACAACAGAACAAAAAACTAACATTCATAATGAAATGCAGAGTGCTGTAAACTTTTTTTGTATAGCCCCAACATGCAAATATCAGCAAGACCTATTGGTGATACTCAGAAAATTGGAAACAGTGAAGCACATTATTCTTTCAATTTTTTGAAGACAACTTGTAAGTGTAAGAACGAACCATTACACATGTCTCATCACCTGAAGAAGACGGCAGAGCCAGCCGTCGAAATATTGTGTTTCCACAACACTATCCCGCGGTACACCCGTGAAGACTACATTGCAACTTGTAAGTGATTTAAACATCTTCCAGACCAGAGAGAGATGCTACTAGGAATTCTGAAATGAATATAAATAAATGAAAAATACAATTAATTAAAAGAAAATTGTGTCTGTTATACTTCCTATTAATACTACGGAAATTAAAATGGAACGAACAAAAGACTAGAATCATGAATTACAGATAAACCTCTGAAGATTAAAGAAGAAATGGAGTGAAACATATAGAGAAAACAGTCCCACCAAAACAATTCTTGTAAAAATGTGCCAAGTCTCGTGCGTGTGTAGTGACAAAAAGTTAAAAGATCTTACCCGGAGCCAAATCTTTACTTCATTGTGTAGTCACTTCACTTTCTGAAACACGGTGGTTTCTCTCGGTGTTACAGATTTATTTTTCTGCGTGTATTACTTCTTTGTTCTCTGAAATTTTAGCCTGCACTTCATAACTATCAGATTATGGTCAGAGTCTATGTTGGTCCAAGGTATGCTTTACAATCTGGAACTTGATTCCTGAGTCTCTGTTTGGCCATGATATAATCTAGCTGATATCTGCTTATATTCTCTGGATGTTTCCAGGTGTATAACCTTCTAGCATGATTCTTAAATAGCATGTTTAATGATCTTCACAATTTTCATCATTCGCTGATATTATCTTTATTTAAATGGAGTCTGTTGCAGTGAATGTATCTTCAACACAACAGCTATACAGATTCTAAAAAGTCAATACGGCTGCCATTCCCTTATGGGAATCCTAATCGAGAGTTATTTACTACAGGATTCTACAAAGAATTTGTCATCAACTCTGAATACCTTTTCAAAACAGTTAATTAAATATCGCACAAATCTCCAGGCCGGTACCGAGCATGTGTTACAAGTCTGTCTCTAACAATGTACTTCTCATCCAAAAATTGCACGTTCGCAACTAGGAATGTTAACCTAAATTCTTGCACAATTCTTGTACACAGTAAAGTTCTTCAGTTTCGATCTGATACATCGCATATTATTCAAACGTGGGCATGACACTTTTAGCACTCCACATATTTCCATGCTATATTTCACCACCTACCGAAAGGTACATTTGCACTCCCCGGCAGTTTGAAAATTACTGATCCAAACTAACATGACCACTAGACTCTTTTGTCTTTAACCAATTATAACTTCTCTAATTGTCTCATGGACCAGTCTAGCTAATGATGGGTTTCTTCTACACTTAGAACAACAAGGATTACTTTTTAGCTAAGTCTCTCCATTCTCCACTTGTTATTTGAATCTCAGTGATTTTATTGTTTTATCTTTCTCTGCTAGCCTCACCACATGTACCAAAATAGTTTGTTATATCATTCCTGTTTACTCGGTGTCCTAACAGTTGCGTTACATCTGCTTGCCACAACTAGTTATACCTTTCACAAAATTCTAACAACCTGCATCCTCACTCATTTCTTTCTCCAAACCAAAACTTCATGCAGTATTCTCCTCTTTTCCTTCTCCCACTACCGCATTCCAATCACCCATGATTATGAGGTTTTCATCTCCTTTGTTATGATTATATTTGGCTTGGGGGATGGACTGTATAGATTTATTAGCTGCTTGTGCTTCCAGCCCTTTGACATGTTATTAACACATACAAGCCCTCATTACTCCGCCATAGTCTACAGAAAACACTTTTCCGTAAATTGTAATTGCTTGAAGATATAACAGAGATGGTAGCAATAGTTTAGACTGTGGATGGAACTAGTTGGTAATCATGAAAGGTCCTGAGTATGCATATTCAAAAATCAATATGGCTGCCACCTGGGAATCAGGAAATTCATTAGGTTTATTGATTTAAATGTCTGTCTCTAAAGGTTACTACAAAAGAATGTTCACCAGAGTTCAAAAGATCACATTTAAACAGTTTATTATAAAACACAAATACCTAGGCCGGTGCCAGTTCCATATTACAATGAAAGTTTTTAGGTATCGAACTTCATCTTGAATAAAGCAAGTTTGTAATTAGAAAATGACATCCTAATTGCACATGCTTGGCGGACTGGACTATCGAATGAATTCGGCAGTATTTACATCTCACAGTATGGCAGTGCGGATTAGTGGAAAGCACTTGCGTTGTGCCACACACTCCACATGGTTCCCACGTGGATCAATTACCAAGTGATAGGCATGTCAAATCACCATAGCCACTTGTAAAATACTAACAACATGGCTGCTCAGCTTCTTGTTTGCTTGGAGCCAGTTGTAATTCCTTTTAATCATCACATGGTCTAACCGACCAATTGTTTATTTCTTTATCACTTAGCCAACCAGATATTGTTTCTTGGCATAACTTGTTCACTCTTTTTTTTCCTTTGCCTAACACTGAAATTCACTGTCCTGTCTTGCCGGCAAGCATAGTCTCTGCCGGCTTGACCCCATACCAAAACAGTTTGGTAACTTTGCTCTTAACACTTGCATTACACCTTCACACATTGAACTAATTTTTCAATTTCTTTATGTATTTTCTTTATTTCTTCAACTTTCTGTGATGTTGGGATGTACACTTGTACTAATGTGGTTGGTGTGGGCTTAGTTTCTAACCTCATCAAAATAATCCTGTCACTTAACTGTTCACAATAACTCACCCATTTCCCTACTCTCTTAATCATTACAAACCTCACCAGTGACTCCATTAACAGCTTGTGTGTTAATTATCCTGTTTTTGCCAGACCAGAAATCCTGTGCGTTCTTTCATTTAATCCCAGTAACATCTGACTTAAGTTGTTCCATTTCCCTTTTTAAATTTTCTGATCTACCTGCCCTATTCAGACTTCTAACATTCATACTCCAACTCATTGAATGTATCTATCCATTCTGATGACTCCTTCCTGGGCAATCCCCACCCGGAGATCTGATTGGTGGACTATTTTACCTCCAGAATATTTTAACCAGGAAGAAGCTATCATACTATTTGTAATTTGAGAAAATCACATGGCCTCTGGACACCCTTGGAGTCTTTAATGCCATGATTTCCTGTTGCCTTTTGCATCCCCATGCCATTGATAATTTCTGCTTCATACACCTATAGGGGCTGTTTCCAACCTTAAGGGAAACGGGGGGCTCTGGACCACTCCCCACTCTTCCGCAACTCTGTTGGAGGCTATTGGCCAGCAGTGGGTGACTACTTACGCTGGGAATCTTTCAGTCGCCAGAGCCTTGTCCATGCAAACAGGGTGCACCATATGAAGGAGAGGTTGGCATTTGGTTGGAAGAAGCTAATATAGTCTCTCCCAAACCCTTACACAACACTCTTACTATCATAATCTTATTTAAATGTTACAGATTAATCATTTCAATATTATTTTGTGGGTTGTTTCTGACTTGCAACTAAACAAATGCTTTTGAGGGCATACGCGTTTTGCCTTTATTCATTATTTTTTATTTTTTTAACTGCTTTACGTCTCTTTTTAACATCGAGGTCTTTAGAGACAGGAAAGGATGGGGGCAAGGAATGGGAAGGAATTCGGCCATGGCCTTTTGAAGGAAGCATCCCGGCATTTGCCTGGAGTGATTTGGGGAAACCATGGAAAACCCAAATCTGGTTGCCCGGACGGGGATTCGAACCACCGTCCTCCCGAATGCGAGGCGAGAACGCCCTTTATTCAAGGCGTCTTCAATGCCCTAGATAAACATATATACACATTCATATACAATGATGTTTGATTTTTGTACAGTTTTATGAAAATATTAAATAGGTACTTACAGTTTTTATATATGCATTAACACGCGCAAGTTCATGTTTCCACATCAGCTACTCTTTTCGCACTATCACTACTGTCCAAAATCAATATTAATGCACAATATATGTTGGGTAGAAGTCTGCATAAAGTATCCTGGCAAAGAGGATGTAAGAAGCAATTGTGCTAAAAATTACTCCCTTATTCATGTTTAAATTTTCTAATGCTACTATACTAACAAGTATAAATAAGATTTGAATTCGAAAAGAATTGCTATTATCAGTAATGTGGACTATTTGGTAACAACGGAGTAGGAAGAAATATCATGATGTCATTAACATGCAATGGAAAGATAAAATCCATCACTCACTGAATGTAGCGATGATAAAAAACATTCCACAAACTCATGAAAACAGAAACATATGCCTGTGCTCATACAGGCACCCACTGTCAACGAAGTCACTAGACTGGTCGTTTTGTGTGTTATGGTCAGAGTTGAGGTCGTAGCAAAGCTAATCAGTTACATTCCAAATAAATGTGGGAAAAGAAATTAGTTGAAAAGAGAAAACGGTACCTGTGAAAGAAGTGAAATTTTTTTAAACATGTAAAATGATAAATAAAAAAATTAAAACATAATTTTGAAATAACCAGGAAGGATAGGGAAGATGAAGGGGGGGAAAATAGCTCATCACAAATGAAGGGCCACAACAATTACAGAAACATGAAAATATTTTATAATATGAGATTGAGGCATGGGCAGTGTCTGGTATCCAGAATGTCTTGGTAGGCCGATTTCTGTCCGAATTCTGGAGATCGGTATTTGCCTGCCGACACATTATGGACACCAATCACCCACTCTCGCTACCCATGGAGCTCTTAATCATTCTATATTAACTTCTAATGATCTGTTATGCATGTACTGTGTGTTAACCTGTTTTATATTCCAAAAGCACTTTTAACTCGACAGTGAATGAATTCCTTTAATGGTGTTCTTTGTTATGTAAGAGTTTTTTGTTTTGTTTTTTAGTACTTGGATGGAATGAAGATGTATGAAATATAGCTGATAAATTTGTGTGGTAAATTTGTGAATACTGTGGACAGAAATAAGCTATCTGATCAAAGCTATTCAGCCACCTTTATTTAATGTGGAATAGAATGGTAGATTTCATGATAGGTAGACCCAACAGTATGAAAAGAATCGGGGAGCAGTAACAGGTGAATGGGTTGGTTAAGAGAGCTTGATGACTTCGAATGTGGACCAGTCTTTTGTTGACACAAGAGTAAAAAATCCACCAGGGACATGTAAACCGTCGAAATGATTGTGAAGTGGAAAAGTGAAGGAACCACCACAACTAAACCAAAGACAGGCAGACCTCATTTAATGATGGACAGAAACCACTGAGCATTGTGGAGGATGGTTGCAAAAATTGCAAGAAATTGGCAGAAAGAATCACTCGTAGTTCCAAAGTGCGATCAGTCCATTCAGCACAATGATTCTGGAGTTAAAAAAAAAAAGGTACAAGGATCAAACTACTGCTCACAAACCAAATGTTTCTTTAGTGAATGCTAAACAAAGCTGGAGATTGTGTAAAAAGTGATGATAATGTTCAGTTAATGACTGAAAATGATTGATTTGGAGTGATTAATCATGCTGTATCCTGTGGCAATCCAGTCAAAGGGTTTATGTTTGATGAGTGCCTGGAGAACATATCTCCCATCATGTTTAATGCCAGCAGTGAAGTTCAGAGGAGTTGGTCTTATAACTAGAGGGCATTTTACATCATTAGGGTGTGGTCTCTTTATTGGATTTAAGAAAACTCTAAACGAAGAAGGAAATGAACATACGTTAAACCATTGTGCTGCATGCATTAGGGGATCAGTTTGGAGACGATCATATGTATCCGTATGTTGTTGCACCCTGCCATAAATCTATGGCTGCTAGGAACTATTTGTGGACACTAACATTCCTCAAACCAACTGGTTGTCCTAAAGTCCTGACCTGAAACAAATGGAACATCTTTTGAATTAGTTAGAACATTGATTTCACTGCAGACCCCACATCCAACATTATTTCCTTCTCTTGTTTTCAGCCGTTAAAGAAGAGGGTGCAGCTATTACTCCATAGACATTCAGACACCTGACTGGAAGTCTCCCCAGTAGAGCTAAAAGCCATCATAAAGGGAAACAATAGATTTACCCCCTAATGTCAAGTAGTATGGAATGTGGCATGGGCATCTTTATGTGCAATTCCTGGTGGTAATCTGTACAATTTTTATCAGATAGTGCATGTCCTTCTGCAAAATTATTTGTATCTAAAAACTACCTTCACCTGATGGTGCATTAATGCATATTGTGTTAGGTTTCACAGGGGATAGAACCAATTTTTCAAAGAATTACTTCTTAAAACATTTTTGCCTAACTCAAAAAGAAGAATTTTTTTTTTCTCCTAGTGTGAAAAAGTTGTTCAACATCCAAAATTGTAATTTAAATCCTAAAATTAGTTAAAATGCTTTTAACAAATATGAAATTAAAAAGGAGTAATGTAGATATATCCAGTACTTACCATGTAATTATGGGGGTTGGGATAGCACTAACAAAAGGGAATATTTTTGGCAATCCGCCTCAATTTCAGTTATTGTGTTTGTCTTTTATTTTTTATTAGTTGTTGTGTAGTCCTCCTGTCCCTAAACTTTGGCAAGTGATAGGTTTATATTCCCGATGATACTATTATATGTATTTATATATTTCTGTGCATTTCTTTAGCATTGTTATTGATATGTAAATTATTTTATATTCCAGATACTTTCAGCCAAGTTGTGTCAGGTAAATTCAAATATGCCAAGCTCTCCTGATAGCAGCTCTGATAGTTCAACAAGTTCCCCACAGCATCCTTATGATGGCCCAAATCTGGAGGCAGAAAATAGCTTGCCAGGAGTGGTATGTTATATATATATATATATATTTATAAATACTGTAGTTCAACAAATACCTGAAAAATGTGTTAATGTAATTTAGAGAATTAGTATTATTGAGTGCCAATTTACAACAGATAGCAAAATACTGAGAAAATACAACATTACTTGAATGGCATGTCGAGGGATTCAATCCATCATCTGTTGGTGGGTCCAGCATGGAGCTGGGTGGTTAGGCCTCCAGCTAAAAATATGTCTGGGGTAGACATTGCATTGTGGTCTGGATATTTTCACAGTAAAATAATACATCTTTACGGTGCAGGCTCTTGTACGCTGTTGTATTGTACACTCAGGGTCTTACAAAACCTATTAAGCTGACACTAAATTCACTTTGATTGGTTGAACCCTAGAATGCAGGTTGTTTGGTCTTTTATAAGTTAACAGTTGTTTTGGCTTCTGGTGTTCGTTTTTTCCCAGATATTTTAATTGGTGTTAGTATTCTATTCTTTAGAGGGTTCTGAAACTTGTTTTTGTTCTGTCTGCCTGAAGCGGCCTGGTACGCAAGTGCCAGGTACGCGTTTGGTGAACGCGCATTGCCCAAACTGGAAACTTGTAAGCACCGCAAGTTTCCCACACCATAAACTCCTACCATGCTTCAACGACCACTGTAGGGTGTGATGGTGAGTATGTTATGTGTCATGAAGAACGGGGATCTTGGCTACATCACACGGATCGCGAGGATGGAACAAACCTCTAAAATAAACCTCAACCTCAAGGTTAGACATGTGCTGAGGAGTTGAATGGTTGACGAGGGCAATCACTCTTTAGTGTGCGACCTCAGGCACCTGCGCACCCCTGTTGTATTAGCCTGGGGGCTAATCTATGGAGGTATGCCCTCCTCCTCCCCTAGACATTTCATTCTTTACTCGTGGACCAAAATTCAATCTAAAACTTCAGAAAACCAAAAACCAAACAAGTCATCAAATACTTGTGGAACAGGTGTGCCACAGGATAATCTAACTACACCCAGTTACAAGAAGCGGGTGAGGATTGATAGCCCCCCCCCCCTCCCTCCACTTCTGAAAATGACAGTAACAGAAAGGTTTGTTCACTTGTGAACGCCTTTGTTGCTTTGCATGGAGTGGAGGGGTTGTTGGAGAAAGTTTCACCGTTTTATATCCAAAAAGGCTTAGAGGGTCTCGCAGGGACCCTGAAGTCTGTAAACTAAAGAAGCTGAGGAATGGGATGCTGCTGCTGGAATCATCTACCAGTAGGCAGGCAACCATACTCCTTAGCTGTGGGAAACTGTGGGAGTTCACCGTTAATTGTGAGTCCACAAATCCCTGAACTGTTCTACGCGTGTAGTCACCTGCTGTGTCATAATAGACATAGGGCGTAAGGAACTCGTTAAGGAATGGGAAGATCAGAAAGTGGTAGAGCTACGTTAGATAAGAAAAAAGGTGAGTGGCAGTATTGAAAAAACTGCCACCTTCATCCTGACATTTGACACTCCAATACTACCAAAGAACATAAAAGTAGGTTACATAAACCTGAACGTCTGCCTGTATGTTCCGGACATGATGCGCTGTTTCCAGTATCAGTGGTTCGGACATACGACGGCGTCCTGTAAAGGAAACCCTATCTGTGGTAAGTGCAGCAAGGGCGCACATGAGCCGGATGTATGTTGTACGCACCCACAGATATGCGTCAACTGCTCCGGTTCGCACCACACCTGGAGCAGGGAGTGTATCTTGAAGAGCGCAAAATACAGGAGTTGAAGACCAAAGAGCGATTACCATATGGTGAAGCGATAAAGAAAGTGAAAATTCTTTCTGCTCCCGTTTTCGCAACAAGTTTTGCAAAGATGGCTTCAACTCCCATCGGAAAACGAGTGTTGCTACCCAGACGTCCATTGCAGCCTGTGGTGCAAAATTCACTAAGGTCGTAAAATCTAAGACTGCGGATGTCGGTAGCAACGCATCTGCTACATCGATCACAACAGCAGCAGTAGCAGCGAAGGTTCCACCAGCAGCAGCAGTCAAACTCACAGCATCTCCAATTCCATCATGTGCAGTTACAGTTGTAGCAACATCATCTGCTACCAGTGCTAATGGAGGTGATCAGAAGGTCCAGGGCCCAAAGTTTAGGCAGATGGACCCAACTCAGTTTGTGAAATCCCCCTCCTTGTCCCCTCCCAGAATATCTGATAGTAGGGAGAAGAAGGGAAAGAGGATGAGGAAGAAGAACAACAAACGTGTTTGAAGAGTTTACTGAGAAGGAGATATCTGTCTCTTTGGAGCCAGGAGAAAATGAAATGCTGGTGGACGAGACTGGTTCCATTCCTCAGCAGACAGAGACTGAAGACCCACCCGAACTGGGGTCGGTGAAACTAAAGAGGTAGGACGGCTCCCGTACTCCAATGAGAACATTACGGAACATTGTCCACTCCGAACCTGTTACTCTCACCTCAACCCTTCAGGCAGTAGCTGTCAGAATTCATGGATGGGTACAGTTGACAGTACGCTCCTTGTGTCTACCGCTGGTGTCACCAGTTGATTTTGGTCAACTGGCTGATTTATTGTGGCAAATTTCTTGGCCTTTTCTCCTCCTAGGAGACTTTAACGCTCACAGTGGTCGACCACCGATTGCCCAGAGGTCGGGAAATCTGTAGATTATTGGAACGAGAGGATCTATGCATCCTTAATACTGACTAAATGACACACTTCACTACTGCTACCGGTATGTCCTTTGCCATTGATCTTTCTCTTTGTTCTTCTTCAGTTGCAGAATCCATGTGTTGGGAAGTGAATCATGACATTCATGGAAGTGACCACTTCCCAATGGAGTTGTGTGTAGAATTCGAATGTGGGGGGAAAATTACAATATGAAAATGGAATATCAGCAGAGCGGTTGATATTTCCATGCCTAGCAGCTCCAGAACGCTGTGCAGAATGCCCATCTCTTTGTCGAATGACGAATGTCATTCCGTTATACAGGGTCACAGATGGATGTTGGTTTAGATTGCACCCGACACCTGACAACCTCGCAGCGTTCCGAATTGCAAGAGGCAAGGTGCGTCGTGTGATTAAGGAGAGCAAAAGATCATGGCAGAACTTTGTGAGCAACATTAACCATTCCACTACATCTATATCTATACTCTGCAATTCACAAATATTGTGGGTGGCAGAGGGTGCTAAGCACCAGTCCTAATCCTGTGCATTCCAATCCCAAACAGAACGAGGAAAGAAAGAATGCATAAAAGCATCAGTATGGCATCTTATTTCTCTAATCTTATCCCTCCTGTCATTGCGACCTACATACGTTGGCGGAAGAAGCATTTTGCTGCACTCATAAAATAAATATGTTCGCATATGTTCCAATAAATTCAAACGAAAATGATGTCATCTGTCTGCCAAACAATCCCATCCCAATCTATGTACCAATTCTGTTACACTTTCTTAAGGACTGTACCTATCAGTTACGAATCGAGCGGCTCTCCTTTGTACTTTCTCTAAAGTGTCAATCAATCCCGTGCGATACGGATCCCAAACTCCATAACAGTAAATCCAAATGCGGACGCACTAGTGTTTTGCATGCTATTTCCGTTGTATGAACATTACAATTCTGAAAATATGATCTATGAACTGTAACCTAGAATTAGCTTTGCCTACAACTGAAGTTATGTGCAAGTCCCATTTCATATTGCTTTTACTATTATGCATAGATATTTCAGGGAATCCACTGTGTTAAAAACTGAATTGTTATCTTTTTATTTGTGAGCAGAGTCTTTTTGTTATTTATTTTCGTTGGTTTGCACTTTTTACAGTTAACTGTAAGCTGCTTTTTTTGGCACCATTCCGAAATAGCATCCAGATCGCACTGAATTTCTATGCAATCGTCATAGCACCTTACTTCCCTGTAGATAAGTGCATTATTAGCACACAGTCGTATCCTGCATTTAACATTGTCACCGAGATCATTTATAAAAATTAGGAAAAAAGTGGTCCTATTACACTTCATTGAGGAATACCTGAAGTAGCATCTAGCTTAGAAGAGGCTTTCCCGTCAACAAAGACATACTGTGACCGACCAGTTAGAAAATCGCGTATCCATTCGCAAATTTGATCCGATATACCGTATGCTCGAATCTTCACTAAAAGTCGGTTGTGTAGCACATAGTCAAAAGCTTTCTGAAAATCCAAGAAAATTGTGAACTTTCATCGATAACTTTCACTACGCCATGTGAAAATAGAGCCAGTTGCGCTTTACATGATCTGTTCTTCTGAATTCCGTATTTGTTTGCTGTGAATAACTTGTTTTCATCTAGAAACTTCATAATGTTAGAGCATATGAAATGATCCAGAATTCTACCGCAAACAGATGTAAGAGATATGGGTCGATAATTCCTTTGATCTGTCTGATCTCCTTTTTTAAAAACAGGAATCACCTGCATTATTTTCCAGTCAGAACGTACTTTTCTTTCTTCTAAAGATTTACAGAATACATCTGACAGAAATGGTTCTATTTCTTTCATGTATTCCGAAAATACTCTTCCGGTATACCATCGTGACCCGGTGCTTTCCCTCACTTCAGGAGCTGACATCTTCAAAGGTATGAGAGTCTATCCACCATATATCCGGGAGGTACTCATGATCACCAGTATCTGGATTATTGGATTAGGGGCGTGTATAGTGTTGCAAACTGAAAAAAAACAAAATGTTTTTTTTCAGCTTTGTGAAAAAAAACGTGAAAAAAAACCTAGCACCCGTGTTTTTTTTTCTAAATTTTTTTTTTTTTTTCAGAAAACAGTATATTTGATAAATTATAGTTTTATTTAAGGAACTTCCATTTTACAAGTGTGTTTTAAGTCTTACTGAATCATATAATGTCTCACATAATGATTCATAAGTGTATCTATATAGGTAACATAATTTTATTCATCCTCTATGTCAGTACCACATTCACTAGTACCAACACTAGTTCGATCGGTGTCGGAATTTTCTGTCCCTTTCTTCTGTCTCCTCTAGATCCATAACTTCAGAAATAGTTAAATTTTCTTTTACTGGTTGTTCTTGTATTGTACGTTTTTTGTAACAGTTTAACGTCCCTTTTTAACAACGTGGTCTTTAGAGACGGGAAAGGATGGGGGCAAGGAATGGGAAGGAATTCGGCCATGGCCTTTTGAAGGAAGCATCCCGGCATTCGCCTGGAGTGATTTGGGGAAACCATGGAAAACCCAAATCTGGATGCCCGGACGGGGATTCGAACCGCCGTCCTCCCGAATGCGAGGCCAGAACGCTATCCGTTACACCACCACGCTCGGTGTGTATTGTACGCAAAAGATTTTGAGATTGCAATTTTAAATTGTGAGCAAAGTACACACTGTGCATAAAGACTGCGCCGATAATTCTGTATTACGGTCTTTTAAGTTTGAATTTAAATCTATTATCATACAAAATAGGAGCTTTACTTCTTTTCAATTGTTTTTTTTACACCAACGGTTGCAAGGAAACGATTCATAATTAGGGACCGTGCACAAACTACTTGTCTCGGTCCAGAGGGAGGAGGGGTTAGCTGGAAGGCTACTACGTGGGGGGGGGGGGGGGGGGTTCCGAGCCCGGCCACGTAACTTTCCTTTCGTAACATTTTTCACAGTTAAAATGAGGAACTGAACTCACAACAGCATGTGAGTATTTATTTCCCTCAGTTAATTATATCCGTATGTAATTTACAATAGTCTGACAAGAGAAAACAGTACAAAATGTCTTCTGGAATCAAAACGGAAGAAAGCTACGTGCTACGTGAGCGGGGGGAGGGGGGGGGCAGGGGGAGGGACAAAAGCCACATAGGGCTACGTGGGGGAGGAGGGGGGTTCACAGGAGGCCAAAATGGAGCTATGTGGTTTATGCACGCTCCCTTACTGATAATTTAATGAATCAGTACCACTATACTCTGAGAGTTAACAAGTATACGAATATAAGGAAAGCCCAATAAGTAATAAAAAGAGGCAAAAAACTGTGGATAAATTTTAAATTCCTAATTTTTTAAAAGCTCTGCAGGTAATTTTGTAGGGCTGGCAGCACTATTTCAAATAGCAAATATAATCCAATCAATGGGGAATGGGGATTCCATCTCGCGCAACCTAGTCTCTTCGGGAAATCCCCGTTCATAAAGAAAATTTCAGTCAATTTTGCCAATATTTTCGTAATTTTTTTCCTACTGAACTAGAAAAATATAGTAGATTTTAAACTAAGATAAGTACTTAGAATAAACTCTAAAACAGTCATTTTTAACGATAACTGCGTTACAAATTTGAGATTTATTAGTTGTGAAAAAAAACATGTTCCAGAAAAAAAATCATGTTTTTTTTTCAAAGTTTTTTTTCATGTTTTTTTTCAAGCCAGAAAAAAAACCGTTTTTTTACAACACTAGGCGTGTACTCATCGATGAGCAAAGCATAGCGCAGCTGATGGCAGAGTACTTTGCTGACATTACTTCATCTGCTGGATTTGACAATCTGGTGCAGCAACGAAGAATTTCTGCTGAAAGGCAAAATTTTAGCTTTGACATGTCAGATTTACATGAATGCATACAATAGCCCATTTCCACCTTGGAAGTTGAAGTCAACACTTAACAGCGCCAAGGACACTTTGCCAGGGCCTGACCTTATCCAGTACCAGATCCGTTCTTTAAAATCATTTTTATCAAGACATTGTGTCTGGTACTGAGTCGGTAGTGGATTGTCAGACATTTTTATTCAGGGAAATGGCTTTCCTCATGGGTCAGTTTTAAGCGTGACCCTTTTGCTAAAGCAGTTAATGGCATTTCAACAGCTATAAGGAGGCCCATCCAGTACTCTGTATACATTGATGACTTTTTAATTTTATGTACATCGTGTAGCCTGAGAATCACTGAGCAGCAGCTGCAGCTCACACTGAACAGTCTGGATAAATGGTCAGTACAGAATGGCTTTCGTTTCTCTGCTGAGGAAATGCGTTGTGTACTTTTTAGTCGTAGTAGAAGTCTTTTAGCAGAACCTCATCTTACCTTGAGTAACACTGTTTTAAGTTTTAGTGATACTGTTCAATTTCTTGGCCTCATTTTAGACACCAAGCTTACTTGGATGCCCCATCTAAAAGATGTTAAAGCCATAGACTTAGGAGCACTTAGTGTTTTAAAATTTCTATGTGGAAGCTCGTGGAGCACAGAGTGCTCTCGCCTGCTGCAATTTTAAAGAGCATTTGTCCGGTCGCAGTTGGAGTATGGTTGCTTTGTATACGGTTCGGCATGGTATAGTTATCTTCGTATATTGGATAGTGTCCACCATGCGGGAATTCACCTTGCCTCAGGTGCCTACTGCACCAGTCCAATACCCAGCATTTGTGCTGAGTCTGGTGACTTTCCATCCGCCGGCGTCTCCTCATGGTGTGACACTACTTGCAAATTGCCACAACTCTTGGTAGTCCCGTGTATGACGTAGTTATTCATTCAAATTACAAACCACTGTATACCAACTGCCTAAGAGCAACCAAGTCCATACAAGGGCTTTTTTAGAAGAATGTGGGTTTGAGCTGCCCTGTTTTTACCAGGATTGGAGTAAATCTCCTCCCTGGCTTCTAAAGAGGCTCAGAACGATTTTAGACTTGCCACAATACAGTAAGCTGTTTACCGCTGACAGGGTTTTATTAGTGTTTTTAACGATATTTTAAACCAGCATCACGATTTTACCCTCGTATATTTGGATTAGTCTAAGCAGGGTAAGGGAGTAGGATGCTCCGTAGTGTTCCCTCAAGTGACTTACATATACTAGCTTATTAGGAAGTGCAGTGTATACACTGCAGAGTGTTAAGCTTTGTTTAAGTTGCTCCAGCATATCAAAGTAAGTCACGTTATGAAGTACATCATATTCTGTGATTCCCTCAGCTACATTGAGGCTTTTGGAACTATGTACCCAGCAGATCGTCTTGTCCAAGATATTCAGGACACCCTCTGATCCCTTCAATCCTTAGGAAAGGCCATGTGGGAATCATGGAAAAAGGGGGGGGGGAATGAGGCAGCCTATGAAGCTGCCAAGTTAGCCTGTGCCAAGGTCAGAACTGACTTTGATCTGGTCGCATAGTCTGACCTTCGCTCGGCGGTGGAAAGATTTGTTTTTGACATTTGGCAGAGGCAGTGGCTGAAGGTTGAGCATAATAAGCTCCGGCTGGTCAAACCGTCCGTTCAGCCATGGAGCAGTTCCTTCCAGCAGGCGAGTAGGGATGAGGTTCTCCTTACTCGCCTCCGAATAAGGCACTGTCCTCTGACAATGGTTTTCTTCTCTGCCGGGAGGACCCACTAGAATGTGATGCTTGTGGCATATTTTTGATGGTGCTTCACATTTTATTTGCTTGTGTACCATTTTTTACTTAAGGGCAGATGTTGGCCTGGCCAACGATCTGTCCCTTATTTTAAATAATGAGGCCAGCAATGTGGCCAGTGTACTGGCTGGTCAAGTATTTAAATTTTTTTGCAAATCTGACTAGTTTTTAGTGAAGGGTTGGCCCCTTTACAGCCACCCTTCCATGTGCATTGTTTATTTTTATCTTGTTAAAATTCCTCTTTCACTGGCCATAATACAGTCAGTGAGGGATGTATTTTTTTAAATTTGTTTGTAAACCTGTTTGACCCCTTTACAGCCATTCAGATGTTTTCAAGTCTTAGGTCCTGGTGGCCCCTTTACAGCCGCACATGGAATAGACATTCTCTTGTTCATGTCATTGTATCTAGCTTCAAAAAATAATGAACAGGTGTCAGCTTTAAACACTCACAATGTTTCTTTAATCATTGAAAAGCAGCTTTGTTTGGTACGTAGGGGCAGAGAGTGGTAATTTAGTAACATATATGCTGATTAACTTGTTTGTAAGTAAGAGATATTACACATTTCTGTTGAAATAATTTTATGGACTTATTTATTCCAACTCAGCAGTCAGTAAGTTTATTTTTGGGAATCCACTTCAATTAATGTAATGCGCTGAAAGTTCCTGCTGCTACTTGAAACAGGTGAAGTAAAAATGTTTAGAAACTAGTAATTTTTATATTTCTACAGTTTTTGTTTAGAGGGATTTGATGGTTCTCAGTCTTTATTATAACTGGAATATATTCATCATATATTGTTTTTCTACTAAATCATGTACTACTAGCACATGGTATCAAAGGAAAAATTACCTCTGTTTTGCACTCAGTCTTCACTGTCCTATCAAAGAATAATTTTTTGCTAAGTGTAATTGGTGAGAAGTAATGCTCTGATGTCGCATTAGGGAGCACGCAGGTTGAATTCCCTCATCAGATTTGCATTTTCCATTGGTTCCCCAAATCATTTCGGGCAAATACCATAATGTTTCCTCTACAAATGGCTTGGCCTAATTCCTTCCTGTTCCTTGAACACAATCCTTTTCCATCTCTAATGACTTCAATTAGATATAAGCCCCCAACCCCAAAAAAAATAAATATTTATAACTAATACTCTTTCTTTGAGAAAGAGGCAACAGCTGGAACCTTCTACATGTCTGTTTCCCAAGTAATTTTGGTGAAAATCTGGCTACATATAACAAAATTATATAAAACCTACCTGGTTCTCATCCTAATATAGGAAGTGAATGTTCACAAATTAACTAGAATGTACAGCATCTAGACTAAAGCAATGAAATGAAATTCTTCTAATAAAATTTCAAATAGACCAGATAGTGGATATTTAAAATGATTCAGTCATACTGCAAGGAGGACAATTTAAAAGGTTTTTTTTTTTTCTTCCTTAAGTGCATTAGGTCTTATGGTAATTCAGGCAACAACAGTTTCTTTTTGTTTTCCTCAATTGCATTAGACTCTTCCATAGTTATCAATGATCACAAATGGATAGACAACACAGGATGGATACAATACTGATTTAAAACTACCCATACCATGGGCCAGACTGGAACCACCAGTCCCTCCTCCATGATGTCAGCTCGTTAGCACTGTGCTGTTGGAGCTGGCAAAATGTGTTCTGTAATAATAGGGAGAAATACGTCTGAAATGGGTTAGTCACATAATGAGAATGGTGCCAGTTAATTTACTCAAGACATGTTTTTAAAAATTGACCGCTGAAAAAAGACAAGTAGGCAGACAATGAGTTGGAATGATGAAGTAGGTGCAAGAGGATGTGATGAGTTGCATTCCAGAATGAGAGAAGGAACTAAAAATGGCATAATGACATGAGACAACTGTTCTACTGGAATTAATAATTGATGTGATGATGGCCATATTGTTTGTAATTATACAGGGTGTTACAAAAAGGTACGGCCAAACTTACAGGAAACATTCCTCACACACAAACAAAGAAAATATGTTATGTGGACATGTGTCCGGAAACGCTTACTTTCCATGTTAGAGCTCATTTTAGTTTTGTTAGTATGTACTGTACTTCCTCGATTCACCGCCCTCTTGACTTCTATTTATGGGGGCATTTGAAAGCCCTTGTCTACGCAACCCCGGTACCAAATGTAGAGACTCTTCGTGCTCGTATTGTGGACGGTTGTGATACAATACGCCATTCTCCAGGGCTGCATCAGCGCATCAAGGATTCCTTGCGACGGAGGGTGGATGCATGTATTCTCGCTAACGGAGGACATTTTGAACATTTTCTGTAACAAAGTGTTTGAAGTCACGCTGGTACGTTCTGTTGCTGTGTGTTTCCATTCCATGTTTAATGTGATTTGAAGAGAAGTAATAAAATGAGCTCTAACATGGAAAGTAAGCATTTCCGGACACATGTCCACATAACATATTTTCTTTGTTTGTGTGTGAGGAATGTTTCCTGAAAGTTTGGCCGTACCTTTTTGTAACACCCTGTATATATATATATATGCAGATACTAAAGTATCGAAATTGTAGGGTAATTTTGAATTATTATTGCACATGAAGTAATTTATTTTGTAATTACTTGTAAATTATTTTCTTGTCATTTTTGTTAAGTTCAAAATTTGTCACTTTTTTTCAGCACAACAAAAATTCTAATTCAACAAGGTTCACATTTATGACAGCACTGTCAACTCCCTCCCTTCTTCTGAGATTTATCTTGATCTCTTCATTCAGGATAAATTATCTGGAATTTGTATCATTTATTTAGTTTTACTAACTACTATTGTATTACAAACTAATGATTTAAAATACACTGTTTTAGATATTTTATTATGTTTTCCCCCGTTTTAAGTTGTATTTGTTTATCACAAGGATTGTTTTCTTTCTGTGTGCACATACAGTTGATGTCACAGCGACCTCACTGTGCACAGTTCTTCTTCCAGCTTGCAGATTTAGGATGTAGATTACAGTATCCTCCTCTGCGAGATGGTGCAAGAAATCTATTGAAGCTTATACCTCCTGATACACACACAGAGGAATGTCTGCAAGTGCTTTTTCAATCACGGCCACATTGTGGAGTTTCATGCCCTCCTGTTACAGTGGAGAACATGTTTTTTGCATCCTCACCATCACAGGTCCTTTACAACCTGGAGGTTTGTTTGATGCTTAGCAGTCATATTTTCGTAGCTAGTTCCAGTTTTGATCTACATATTTCCAATGATTGAGTCTTGTGTAACATGTCTAGTATGAAATTTGTATCTAATGTTAAAAGTATTTATTTATTATTGAACTTCAAGCTGTGAAATTATTTAAAATATGTTTTATTTTATCATTTTCAAAAAGTTAATATAATATGTATCTACCTTCCCTTGAATTTTTTTTTTGTCTTTCGTCCTATACATCAGTAAAACATTGTTTGTTAGACTGGCTGTAGACAATTGGTGTTTGCAATTTACTGTCAAATGTTATTTGTAACATAAATTTTGATACTTAAGGGGGAAATAAATCAACTTATTTTAAAATTTGAGCACACTGGTTAGGTGCAGAGAGATACTTTTTAACTTGATTCTAGTTTAAGGATACAGCAGTGGAAATTTATGATAAGCAGGTATCGTACGAGTACTTTTAGGTACATGTTATATAACTACATTTATTGTACTGTTGTTGATTTATCATTCTGTTGACTTAATGAAAGTATTATTTCCAGGTCATGTATGCACTCTTGATGCCTGCACTTGATCCTATGTCTGAGAAAGCTTTCGAGTCCAGTATAATTTCATGAAAAGTGGGGATACCCCTGTGATATTAGATATGCTTACAAAGAATAATTTTCTCGTGAATGCTGATGTTGCCACAAAACGGTAATATTGTGTATTACTTACGTCTCATATTTTCCTTAACTTCAAAATGTATACTAAAGAACTTGCCAATAAAACACAAGATTTTAATTACTAGCATAAGTCATAGTTTGTTACGTTTGATGCTGCAGTACATAATTTTTTGTTATGACAATGTTTAGTTATCTTATTTACTCCACATGAAAATATTTATGAAGTTTATTGTTTACCAAGCCACTATTTTTTAGATGGCAAGGAGCACAGTATTTGAGTAGTTTGTTAAAATTTATGGTACAAATACATGATGAGGATTTGAATGGCAACAAATGGAGTTCACAGTGACAAATTTTCAACCTGAACATTTAGCCATGTAGGTGTCCTACAGGTGGGGCTTAAATATATCTCTCAGCTCTTCATATTATAATTATAAATGTAAGAAATGTCTTTTGAGACGTATAGGGAGGGACAGAGGTCAACGGTCTCATTAAATACAGCATCAATTTAATATTAATAAAATATGGTACTGCAGAAGTAAGAATGAACACTAAATATGATTAAAGAAAAAACTGTCAATTCCTTTTATTCCAATACTAGCCACAAAGCCCATCAAAAATGACAGGCTTAATGGACTGTTCTGGCAATTGATTTATTTTTGTTTGCTTACATAAATAGAATTGTTGTTAATTAAAGCTCAATATAATTGTCCCTTTTGACATAGCAAAAAGTTTCAGTTGTCAATTTGGTCAAGGTTGCTTTTCAGGCTAACTACAATCTTCGCCAATATAGCCATTATAAATCAAAGCTTCATTCACACGCGAATTAATACGTTCCCTGTATCGCGTGTCAGTGGCATTATGCATCGATACCAATCATGCATTATGCAATACAAACTTGATCCAAAATCTTCACAGTTTCTTACAACTTTCTTATTCTCTATGATGAAGATCGATGTTTTAATGCCTGGCACAGCTTACATCCAACTGAAATAATGACCCCAGTGAAAATGAAGGATGCTAAAAATAAATCTTAATAACTTAGGTTATGTCACGTAATATTAGTTTTAATTGTGGTTTAGGTTGCATAGATCGTGAACAATGTGGAACTTCTTTCATTCAAACCAAGCAATATCATCACTAAAAAAAAAAAAGCAACTAATAATCAATATGACAATTTAAACAAAATTCATACTTTTCTTTCAGTGTTGTAGCAATTCATTTCTTACCAATTGTTGAAATAAATTGAATTGTTATAAAATAAATGCAATTCCTATTGTTCCCTGTTGCATTTTGCTTTCATGTACACTTTTTCTTAAATGTATGTGGTAAATTTTAAACAGCACAATTCTTTGGGCCTCGTTCTTATTTTACTATAGCCAATAATATCATAAAACGAACATGTGCAACAGTTTTCCGATAATTCGTTGATGAGACACTGTGATAACGCAATAACCTAAATTTGATCACAAACGTTCAACATAAAAGAAAGGTAAAAAACCAAACATCTCCAATGTGATTCAGACCGATATTACAACGTTCATATAGCTGACATAGCTACACATTCCGAAAATAATAGCCCTCCAATGTGATTCAGACTGATATTACAACGTTCAAATGGCTGACATAGTTACACATTGTGAAAATAATAGCCTCAGTAATATTACTCAGTAAAAGCAAAGAAGATTAAAATAAATCTGATAAACTTACATTATTAATTGTAGTGTAGGCTGCACAATTCGAGATCAGTGGGCAACTATTTCCGTTCAAATGAATTAATAATTTCAATAATATGGCACAGTTTAAATTATTTTGAAAAAAAAAAAAAAGCTAAATTATTCATGCCCCTCTGCTGTAGCATCAAATGCCAGTTGTAATTCTGATACATCATAAGCAATACTCTAACCAAACTTTTCTCAACACTGATGCTCGAAATACAAAGCTTTTATCTTACATATCTATGGACAAATAATTTAAGGAATACTTCTATATATCAAAAGAATATTACATAATTATAAGCATCTAATGATTGATATGTCGATTTTAACGCAATAAATACTTTTATTTCAGTGTTCTGTGAGTTAATTTATTCACTGATGCTTGGAAATGTTATTAAATAATGCGCATTCCCAAGAATATTATCGTAAAGCGTGACGTCATATTGCAACATCATAGATTGACGTCATGCCGTGACATGCTACATCTAGAATAGTACACTAATAGATTTCATATGAACATAAACTTAAGAGAGTTACTTCCCACATTTCCCAGGTGGCACCACATCCTAGTATTAAATGCATACATTTCAACCAAACTTCTTAAGCCTTCGACTTGGCCAGTACTGCATTGTGATGTGTTTTTTTCACAAGTTCTACTACAGAACATTTTTGTTTACTAGTGTGTGTTTTTCAATAAATTTGCGTAAGTCATGTATTTGAATTTCAGCAAATACCACATGTTCGTTTGTTCATAAACCTGTCCTGATTTTCTAGAGTGGTTTGTTGTTTTATTTTTCAATTTCTGTTGCATTAAAAAATTAACTATCCATAATGCTTTATTCATCTTTCCATATGATTACAAAGTTCTTGAAAATTGAAGAAATGGTATATGGCTCTTTGGTAATGATGTATTAAATGGCATTTTTTCAATTAGAACAATGAGAAGTATATCTTAAAGTAAGAAAATTTAAATAATTGTTGATTTTTGCACAGATAGACCTCAAGATTAATGATATTGATTTTGATGATAAAATTCTCTATGGTGGAATCCGAAAGTGCAACATTAAGTGGCACCTCCCCCCCTTTTCCCAGTAACAGAAATGATATCTAGTTTTTCACTTCTTGGCATAATTTGTAGACGAAGGCTGAATACAATGTCTTGTCGAAATAATACATACTGTAAGTTAAAAGCTCCATTATCATTCTCCATAGTAGTGAATTGGAGAACGCCAGTTATTAGAAACATGAAAGGTGTTGCTAGAACAAGAGAAAAATTTCCACTTATTTGGTTGGTACACGTATTTGTAAGTCTACTATTGAAGCAGCATTACTCATGTTCATTGCTACTGTAACACACTATGGCTTCGCTGTAACTTATTTGTGTTCTTGTAAATGTATTAAAGTCAAAGAAATATTTATTACAAAAGTTTTTGTTTATTATTTCTGTTAATACCTGTAAACATTCTCCAGGTCTGCATACCTTACTGTTCTGAAGATGTGTAAACTGCTTTTAGCAGTGGTAGGTCATGTAATGATCCGTATAGTTGATGATCCTCAACAATCACCTGAGCATTTGACGGACCCCATGGCTTCAGATGGGAGTTGCTCAGCCACAAATATAAATGCCAACAGCATTACAAACAGTGTACCTCGTAGTTCTATATCAGTACTTAGACAAGCTCTTCACAATATTCCTAATCAAAATACTGAATACATGCTGCGGACTGTAGCAGCGAAAATTGCTCAAAGTTTGGCAGAGGAGGTGAGTTTATATAATTTACGTATGTATACATATTTCTTTAGATTATGTAGTTAATAGTTTTTAAATGTTTCACAATTTATTTTCAGTCTACATTTATGAAATAAATTATTATTCCTAGAAAATTAATATTAGCTTATGATTTTAAGTTGATTAAAAAAAATCACAGGAAATTTGAGCATACTCAGGTCTGCATACATTTGGTAAGAATTTATTGGATTAGACAGGAAATAATGCACTGTGCTTTGTATCAATTCATCATAAAACAATGTGCTATATGAAATCTAAAGTGTTTAGAATAGGATAATTCTTGTTCATAAAAATTTCATATTAAAGTCCGCATTCATCTTAGGAAACCAAGTCGTCCTAAACAGTTTTTGTTTAGTCATATTGAAAGTTTGAATTTGCTATTCTGCTAGGTTACACAGTACATCTGCTAAGTTTTAAGATCGATTGTCCAGGGTTAATGCTATGTGTGTGATGAGTTGACCATACTCAGAAATGTCCTCTAGCATGTCCGAACTAGTTGTGTTTGTTGTCCTTTGCTAATTCATTCTAGGCATGGATGTAGCCTTTTGAAGAAGAACCATGGATATGATCACCAAGCAATGCTTAGCAATAAAATTCTATTTTAAAGTTGGGGAAAATGAGAGAAAAATCCTCCATGTGGTAATTGGAGCTGATGGAAACCAATCATAAATCCATTCAAATGATATGTGATAGAACAGACAGTTCTGTATTTGGTGGGAAGAAATAGAATAATAGATGATCCCAGAAATGTTTGGTTTAACAGTCATCACAGTGAAGATGGATCACAAAGAATATTTTGGATAAGAATGCTACATCATAATGAAGAAGCTCTTTAATTCAATGTGTTAGACTGGCCGAAGTGTGAGGGTTGTTGCCACCACTCTTGTTTCCCAGACTTGACTCTTGCTGATTATATTTTGCTTTCAAAAGTGAAATCCCACATGAAGTTTAATCTCTTTGACTCCATTTCAGGCACACAAGAAGCTGAGGTGGACATATTAAACACTGTATATTTATATTTAAACAAATGCATCCAAAGCTATATGCCCATCCTAATCAGTGGGCACATTTTGAAGGAATGTATGTCAAAGGCTAAATAATTATAAAGTCAAATATTTTTACTAGGCCAGTCATAAAACTTGGAAGATGTACGGTGTATAATAAGGTCTTGGCACCTCCATCAATTTTATTGTCTTACTACTTTATGATGCATGGTGCTTCAGCTTAGTTTAAACTATAAACAGACATTCTAAACAGTAACATGGAGAAGAGGTTCCCTCGAAATTATCTTTTCAAAGATTGCAACAAGAATCAATTTTGATATAACTATCTAATATTGTAGCTTTGTATGTTTATTTCATGTCACACTTGACATTCTGGAGGAGCAAAGCAATTGCTCTCACAGTTCTTGTACGTGGATACTTTTATGGTGCCCTTTGCAACTGAAAAAATTAATAAAAATCATTACTGCAACAAATATTACTACAGACTTGCTAATTACAGAACAGATTTCTGCTTGCTCCCCTGATAACACCATAAAATATCTGTGATTTCCTCTCTGTGTAGTGAGTTTACTGTAGCATGTTGTATTTATTACCATGTTGTATTTAATATGATTGTACTCCTTTTTAATGTTGTATTTTTATATGTTGTTCTTTTGGTGTCGGAGCTGGGATACAAAATCGTTTTGAACTCATGAATGAACTTTATTAAGCTTAGCACTTATTAATTGAGTCTTTCATATTTGAATAATTATAAACTTTCTATGACTTGTTGCATTTTATCAAAACATTATCCAATACTTAAGGATCCGAAGATACAAGGTCCTTTTACTCTCTGTAACTTTACATCAACTCAAAGCGCACACTAACTTTCTTTTTCTCATTCGCACGATCTTGTTGATCTCTTGTTACTGTCTTGTAACTATTGCTACCAATTTCCCCCAGAGTAACCTTGTCTTTTATAACTTCTCCAAGGAACCTGTTATGCCACAAGCAGTACATTGGTTGCTTGTGGATCGTCTTTACCATGCTGCTTTATTATGTCAAAGATCTTGTAGTTTACTCTTATCTCTGCCTACTTCTTTTCTGACCTCTGGTTGACATTTGATTACCTTTCTTAATTGTTGATTGTGTCACATTCATCTTGAGTATCCGCATCATTTTAATCTAGTCGCCCCTTTCTCTGATACAGTTAATCTGAAAACGACAAGCCTCTCTCAGAAAATCCATTTCCATTTTGGCCAATCTTTTGTCAGATCTATTCATCAGTTGAAGTTTTCTGCTTCATAAGATAATATACTTCAAATCATTGTCATTGGAGAGTTCAGTTTATTTTGTACTCTTGCACAAATTTCTTTTTGCTAATTGCTTTTTCATGCGATTTACAATACAAAGCATTTAAATTATTAAAGAGTTAATTTTTTCCAGTATTTATTTCTTAATCATTGCATTTCTCTCATGATATACCATTTTGATATACTGATATACTTTTACTCACTCTCTTCTTAAATTTCCTTGAATCTTTTCAACCATAGCATTAAAGCTGTATGCTATTCTTTATTGGTATAAGACATTGTTGTAACTGAATGGAGCTATAACATAACATAAATCTTAGTTTTCATACACCTCTCTAGCCAAATTGCCCAATTTTCTCTGCATGAATAAAGTTTAAATTGAAATATACATTTGATTATGTCTTTTGTTTTATATTTTCATTGCAGCCTTCCAGCCTTTAACTCTGGCGAGTGATTGGTTATTTCCCTTAAGCTCCGTTACGTATGTCACATAAGAAAGACAAGATTTGTGAGCATCAGCTTAGTGGTCCCACATTCTGTCACTCACAAGATCGAATTAGATGCATTTCCATTCTTGTACTGCACTTGCACTGCAGATCATATTTCACCATTTAAATATGGTTCTGATCACACAATTTGTTTATCAGAATTTTCACCTACTGCATATAAAGGTTGAGTGGAATGGTGTTCATTTGGCTTGTAGTTTATCTGCACAACTAAAAGGAAAACAAAATTCTACTCAGTAAAGTAAGGATGATGAGTCTATGAAGATGACACATAAAGCATGAGGAGGAATAAGCAAGCTTATACTTAGAAGTAAGATAGACTGATTAATTTTTATGCATCTTTTAGATGGTTCTGTCAAATGATGCTGAGAAGATGAGGCGCATGTTCCTGCAGGCTCTTCAGTGGGACTTACCAGACATTACCACCATCAGAGCAATAATACGTTTAGCTTGGGCTGCAAGCAGTGGTAACTTGCAGCTTCTGAATGCTTCTCCAGATGAGCTTCATGAAATGCACGATAAAATGGCAACAAAGTTACCTGACGGAGAAGATGTGTTAGGTAACTGTTCATATATTATTAAGTTTTTGAAAGTTATCACTATTTTTTAAATTCATTTCTTTGAAATGAAATATTGAAGTATTTTTGCTATTCAAGAATTTTTTAATGTTTTTTACCTGCATTAAATTTGTTTTGTTTTTATTACAGTACTATTTTCCTTAAGATTAATGAAACTTGTTGATTGACCATGGTTTTGTTAGTGTGCTTTTACTGTTTACACTGTAGTATCATCATCATCAATCATTAAATGATATGGCCTCTCAGAGTTAAGAGTTCAGGTAGAGCTTGATCCGTCTTTTCCAGGTCGAAGGATCTTGGGGGATGCTCTGCCAGTTAACTATAACAACCTGGTGCATGCTCTTGTACCATGTCCTGTGGTCTTCCTCTTGGTTTCTGATGATCTCTTGGGCTGCATTCCAACATGGCTTTTGTCCATCTTTCATATTTCTAATCTTACAGAATTTAAATACTTCCTTTATCAATGTAATTAGGTTTTACAAAACATTTTTTTTTGGGGGGGGGGAGGGGGTAAGCATATTAAAAGTGTAATCACCTGTAGTAACAATTTTTGGATCAGTGGTTTGTTGGAAAAAAATTTACATTACTGTGATAGAAGCTATAGCTCATTACTAAAAAATATTGTGGCTGTAAGCAAAAATGAATTAGAAACAATTTGAACTGTAGTAATGGAAACAAGGAAGTTAACTCTGCAGGAGTGTGAGGAAGAAGCACGAAAGCATAAAGCGGGGTAATGTTTCTCTAAAAACAATATAATTGTATTCATTTTTAAAAACTATGTAATTGATCAAAAATTTTGGGAGAAGGGAAAATCAGGTAATATAAATAATAGCAAGAAATGCAAGCCAGTGTGGCTGGTGCACATTAAGAGACAACCATACTGACATCAGATTTGAGTCCTGATCCCATGCACACCAGCCATCCTGATTGTAGTTGTTTGGCGGTTTCCTGCAGTCATCTAGGCAAATTCTGGGCAATCCTAAATCTTTGCCTTGTGAACTACACGTTTCACAAATAAAACTACATTTATCATATGGAACATAGTTTACAAGTTTTGCATACAGATTGCAACACAAACATTCCTCCAATTGGGTTAAATGCTCAAAACCTAACAAGTCTGATTCTAGCTATAGTGGTGATTCCAATCCTCTTTTCCCACAATTTACACTAAGCTGCATGCAAGATCAGGTAGCTGGTAATTTCATGGTCCCTAGTGGCCATGGTGAAAGGGGGGATGGAGGAGGGGAGGAAAAATGAAGGGGGGAGGCTGAATGCAAGATACATCTGGTTGGACAAAACGTAGTAGTAACTAGAAGTTGAGTAAGGAGATGAAAGATGATGATGATGATAAGCCAATACATTAAATTAAGATATGTATTGTACGTATATCAATATATATTTTCTGGTGTGTTTGAAGGCATTAATTATGCTGATGCCATAAAGACCATTAAAGCTTTTGATACTTTGCAGTGTCACTTGGATGTTGCAGAACGGTCATGATTCAAGGTAATGAGGTTCACTGGTTTTCAGTTGTAGGTGCAGGGCAACGATTGCGTTGAGTTACCTAACGTCGTGGGTGAACGGTTAATGTTTTGCCTCGCATTTGGGAGGACGCCGGTTCCAATCCCCGTCTGGGCATCCAGATTTGGTTTTTCCATGGTTTCCCCAAATCACTCCAGGCGAATGCCAGGATGCGTCCTTCAAAAGACCATGGACGAATTCCTTCCTGTTCCTTGTCACCAATCCCATCCTGCCTTTAATGATCTTGATGTTGACAAGGTGTAAAGTCATAAGTTATAAAGAAAATGCATTGAGCTGAAGAAATTATAGTATGCTCATGAGAATATGGTTACCGTTTTTTTTTTTTTTTTTTTTTAGTGACAATACCTCATTAAATTCATCATTCAGTTTCTGAGCAATGAAAACATAATTTTACTTTAATGGGGCAGTCAAAATGCAAGTTACAAATAGTCAACAGTCAAAAAATTTGACAAATTATAAAATACTATTCTTGAAACCAATATAGTTTTCTCCAGTGCCCTTACAAGGGTTTTGTACTTTTATGACCTCTGAACAAGTTTAGAAATGTGTGAGTGGATACTTTCCTGGCATACTGATGCCGGATAGTGTTGTAGAAAGACCATGTTTCAACAGCTAGCTCTGCTGTCTTCATCAGGTGTACAGCTTCAGATGTAGCTAGCTGAAAATAGCAGCTCGGTGAAAAGAAGACCCCTTCTACTCAGTGGCGTAGCTAGGGGGGGGCGGTGGGGGCGGTCCGCCCCGGGTGTCACCCGTTTGGGGGTGACACCCGCATTTCGAAAATAGTAATCGAAATTAGTGTGATACAAAAAAAATATATTTATATATATTTTTGATAGACTTCTTTTATCCTTTGGTGTCGAAACACGTCTAACTTTAATGTTCTGATATTTCTTTTTAAGTTGATCTATCGCTTTTTCAAATACGATCCAGTACAATAGAGTATAATATTATTGGCTACACCGCGAGCTTAAACAATAGAGCATCACTCTGTTGCTCCAACAATCACAGGAACTCGTTGTGCTTGCCGTCCGTCACAGTTGTTTGGTTTGTTACGAGCGGCGGTGGATATAATGTAAGTTTTCTTGTATTAAGAGAGGAAGTTTTAAAATTAAAGGATATATCTAAAATTGTTAAAATCGTAATTAGGCAGTTAAATTGTAATTCCTCGAAATTATTTCAAGAAAAATGTTAGATTTTCCTTTGAAAATGAAAAAAAAAAGCAACCAAGCGTATCTGGAATAGGCGTAGTCTAGGCTTCAAAATTGTTTTGCTTTTTTAGAATTCTATTAGCTTTCTAGCTAAGATGCACAAGTGACTTGAAGTATTTTCTAGTAATTTTTGAATTTATCATCTGACAGATTCGAATTGAGTAAATTTCGTGTTATCCGATATGCACTCTGAGTACCTTCCTTTTGTCGACAGTGCACCTATACTCGACATGAAATCATATCATGTTCGAATTTATGCAAATAAAATGATTCGGAAAACTGCATTAAACTAGCAATACGGTCAGGTTTCAAGTCAATCCGGACGAGTCCAAGTGTTATCGTCTGTCGGTAATCAGTTTTGTAGGGCATGTGTTTAAAACAGTCGGAACCGCATATCTTGTTAGCGAAATCGTAACATTAGTAAGGGGACATCCATAAATTACGTGGTGTTTTTCCGAATTTTCGGACCCTCCTCCCTCCCCTCTCTGGTGAGACTTCGTGAGATCTGGCCCCCCTAAAATAGACATTCCCGTCATTTGTAAACACTTTTTTTTTTTTTTTTTTTTTTTTTTTTTTTTTTTTTTTTTTTTTTTTAGCTCTACAGTCCAACACAATTTTAAAAAAATCTCACGTGAGAATTGTGAGATTTCGCTGCACCCCGCCCCTATTTCACCTCACGTAATTTATGGATGGCCCCCTAAGCACTTTAACTCTAGTTTCATGTAAGTTTGATATGCTTTCTACTGATTGAGAATATACAAATATGATCGCGATCAAATAAATAAGCGTATGATTCTCTAAGAATTTTCCATCATAAATTTACAGAAGAAGATTTCTATTATGGGTAACCTCTTTGTCGAATACACGTACCTACATTCTTATGGGTTCCTTAAATCGACAGGGATGTCGAACTTCTGTTCCTGAACAAAAATTGAGCTTTAATCATAAACTGAACGAACATTCGAGCCGTTTACATCTTTATTTATACGCTACTGAGCGGTGCTAGAAATCTAAAATTTAACACATGGAGATGGGCTTCGATACATATCATATTTAGGAGTCTGTAGCTACTTATTTCTTAGACGGGTAGTAAAATACTTCACTTATCTAAGTACTTCATGTAAAGGCGGCAGATATCTCAAAGGCATGTTCTTTTATTACCTGACCGTTGTTTTTTTTTATTGATTTTATATTTTTATTTATGTCCTCTATTTTTATGAAGGAACTAATGTAGAGTTGCTTCTCTGACTATACAGTATCCCCCAGGGATCTCACAACTTGTGGGACCCTGGATCCTGGGTTTTGCTCCAATGTCCAAGGGAACCCCATCTGGGTCTGGAATTGCTTCTACTTGGATCAGCCACTTCTGTTAACTTTCCTCTCAATCCCTGGTTCCTCCAAATACCGAGGTTGTGAAGTCATTTAAATACAGCCTATAGTTTAACGTTTCAATAACAAATGGGTAGCTTTCGACTTTTTTTAAATTTTATAGCGAAATCTTATGGTCGCCCTATAGTTACACTGGCGGAAATTAAAATCACAACACGCATACATGAATGGTAGAATTTTAGGAAACTTTGAAAATATATCCAGGGCCATACCTAAAAGAAATAATAACAAATGGAAATGGATCAGGCTAAGTTATTACCTTTTACAGTTGTCAGTGAGAAATGCGCGCCAACTTGAGCACCAATACATTCGTGGATCCTTGCCGGCATTGACACAAAAAGTGTTCGGATGTCTTCTTGGTGTATGTCTCACTACGCGTGCATGTCTTTTGCAGTCAGTTGTTGCACAGTTTGTGCTGGGGTGACCATGTGATCTAATGTGTCTACTTCTGGTATCCTAGAAATGCTCTATTTGGGACAAATCTGGGAACCGTGCTGTCCATATTGTGATCGAAACTCCTTGCAAGGCTTGTGTGACGATGGCCGCAATATGAGAACGGGCACTGTCTTGTTGGAAAAATACGATTCGGATGTTGAACATGTAGGGTATCACAATAAGATGCAGTACCCCGTCCACATAGTGATGGGCTGTCATTGCCTTCAACAACAGCCGACCTCAGTCATGCTATCGAAACTGATTGCCACCAAAACATGACACCGGTGACGGCACTTGCGTGAGGTTCTGAAATCACAGCAGATAAGCCGTTCCTCCACTACGCCTGCGAACATGTCGTCGATTATCACTTTGCCACAGACAGAATCGAGACTCGTCTCTAAACACAAATGTACGCCATTCACATGTCCATTTGTGTTTCGCATTATACCAGGGTAGATGGTGATGGCAATGAAATTAGATTAATGGGACACAATGCACAGGGGCCAGAGAGGTAACCCAGCTTCAAGCAATTAGTTTACAATCATCCGGGGAGGGGCGGAGGCGGGGTGTGACTATGTGTACCACTACTTGGATCTGGACTGCAGTCAACCATCTGCCAGCAACAGCCACCCACACCATTTGGCAGTCTTCACGTGCTGTTATCCATTCTGTATGGACCTGTGCCTGCTTCTAGGAGTATTAGAGCTTTTTTTCATCACTGTGTAACAAGTCTGTATACTGACATTGCACTGCGGCAAATCGTTCTGGAGATTTCACGATATGATGCACCCTTTCAAAACACGTCAATTCTCCGACCTCTCTCACTGTTAGAACATTTGGGTGTTAGAGAGTTTGTCACCTTCGCCTTGGCATACTTAGACAACAAAAACTTGTGGGCAACCACGTGTTCATGTGACACCACACTGTTCGCCACTTATACGTTAAAAAAAATTAAAAAATTGCAGTTTCATAATAATATAGTACCGTAATTCTCACATTATTACATTGTAAACTTTTAATGTTAAATCATTTAAACTCTTCATGCGGGCATATTTGGGGCCAAATTTCATTCGTTTATCACAACACCGTCTGGGTGCTGGGATTTTAATTTGCACCAGTTTGTGTATCAGTTGCTAAGTGTAAAGGTCGAACTGCACTTTGCCAATACTGGCCTGTACCGTAACCGCAACGACAGCCGGCCGAGTGACGGCTCGCCCCCTCGCGTCCAAACTTTTCCATAGCTCGCCGTGTTCCTACCCGGTCTTTAGTCTCCTTTAACGTTTACAAGTGATTGTTTCAGGGAATCAGTGACAGGTAGGTTTGACACCCTACTTTATATAGAGTACTGTATTTTGCACAGTTTTGGTACGAATGTACATTAAAATACTTTTTATCTGACTCACGTAATCACCTAACTGGTTGATATTTTATGTACAAAAATAGTATCCCAGCGCAGTATTAACAGTATCAACGCAATCTCAATGAAATGTCAATCACTCGCACTTGACGTGTTTGTTTTGTCTGAGGTTCTTTTCGATTCACTCAATACTTTTTGTTAGTGAAGAACGAGATTATAACATATTTTAATTTAAATATAAGTCGTAAAGATTGTGTATAGTAAAAATAATAATTTCATGTTATCTCAATGTTCTAGCCACAGAGTTTCTTATTTGGAAACTCGCAGTGCACCTATATCGTAGTAGTGTTGCCCAAAATCGGTCTTGGTCTTGCATTTTTGCAAGACCAAGACCAAGACCAGGTGTATTGATGCAAGACCAAGACCGGCCAAGTCTGGTCTTGTTCTTGCATTTGGGCAACACTAGTGTTGCCCAAAATCGGTCTTGGTCTTGCATTTTTGCAAGACCAAGACCAAGACCAGGTGTATTGATGCAAGACCAAGACCGGCCAAGTCTGGTCTTGTTCTTGCATTTGGGCAACACTATATCGTAGTCACCTAACTTGAAAAGAAGACCTACAGATTAAAGTGAAATTCAAACCACCGAGCGTCCTTCGCATTAAAAGATAAAAGCTTTGCCATTGGTAAAAGTCAGTTTTAAGGCCCGCAAAAATTACAGTCGAGACCGGGATTTGAACCCGGACCTACAGTTTTCAAATCGCACGCAGTAATCATTTGAGTCACCAGTCCGAATATAGGTGTGATGAAAACTAAGTTTTCAAACATGATAAAATAAACATATTCTTTTTCTATACCATATATTTTTGTTATCAAAAGACACGAATCCACTTTTATGTGTCTGAATACATATTTTTCAGTACTTCTAGATTAGTCATGCGTCTGGTTACGGCGTGCTATTCGGGTGTAGGAGGTTCGGCTGCAATTTTTGTGGGTCGTAAAATTGGTCTTCAACTCTGGCAAAGCTCTGATTTTTTTAATGCGAAGATGCTAGGACTCTTCCTACATTTTACGAACATCTGATGAACTTGGATGAAAAAAAATATTTTTTTTTTAAGGCAAACAATAACATGAAAACAACATTTAGTCGTAAGGGAAGGTAAATTTCCGAACTCTCTCGATGCGCTTCTCCACATCTAGCAGGCCGATACTGATCCGCACCGTCAAAACATAAACCAATCCAATGACGGCCGAGTGTCGGACTGAGACCCGATCTTCAGAGGCCTCTCTAAAAACCACTTTCGATCACCGGTGAGCAACACGTGGCTAAAATCTTGCCATATTGACTATTGAACATGAAGTAACTAAAATTGCTAACTTTTAAGATGTGATTTACGAGTTTGCAGCTGTTAAAGCTAAAAAGAGAAGATTGTTTTTAGTTTATTGTGTTTTTTTTTTAAATGAAGTTAATATTACAATTTTAATAACTATAATTTTAATAACAATAAATGTTTATTAATTATATTTTATTAATATGATATTTTACACTTACAAGATATTATATTTTACTTAATTTTGAATTTAAATTTTCGAGGGGTGACACCATCGATATCCGCCCCGGGTGTCACCCACGCTAGCTACGCCACTGCATCTACTGACACTTGCAGAACCGACCAATTCTAGCACAGCAGAATCTTGGCAAAGATGACTCCATCTACTGGTGGCAGCTAGACTGCCCAGTCAGCGTGAAATAGAACCGGAATGTGCAATCCACCAACTGAGGATACTAATGTTGCGGACTGTGTATGGAGCCATACCAGCTAGCCGAATATGCTGGCAAAATTAATCATCATTTGCATCCATTATACCTTGTTGCAAAGATTTACCTCTTTTAAGTCGGAGATCCCTAATAATTGGCCACCAGGCTGCAACCGCCAGTAGACAGGGTCATCTTTGCCAAGCTTCTGCTGTGCTAGGTTGGTCGGGTCTGCAGGTGTCAGTCGATGGGGTCTGCTTTTCGCCAAACTCCTAAGCCAATCTAAGTTATGATTGTCTGTTAGCTGCATCTGAACCTGTACACCTGATGAAGACAGCAGAGCCAGCTGCCAGAACGTTTTATTTCTATGACACTATCCGGCTGAACTCATGTGAAGATTTCATTTCAAGTTTAGAAATGTTTCGGTTTTTTTATTTTATTTTTTCGAAAAAAAATTTTTCCATCTTTGGAGAACAATCTAAGTGGTTAAATGGCTTTTTCAGTTCATTTTCCACAGGCTTGAATACATGAAAAACACAGAGACATGTCAGTGCTGAAACAAGCTATTGTCATGCTTTTCAATTTAATTTTTTTTGAATGGGTCTTTAATGACATTTGCAAAATGTGGTGTGATATTGTCATAGAAAACCTTTTGTCGACTTCCCGTGTCATTAAATCTTAACTGCTTTCCTCAATCATTTAGGGGTTTCACAGTAGGGAGCTGCATCAATTGTTGCACCTGCATACATAAATTCTGAATGCGAAAAACCATGACTATCAATAATTTGAGTTAGCTACATTTTTCTTGTAGGTGCAACAACTTTGGCTGTCTTGTAACATGATGAAGTCTCCATTCATACAAACTCTTCCTGGTTGGAAATAATAAATACATGTCTCATCCTTTGCCTGATGTCTTATACAAAAATTAATATCCTTCATTCCCCAAACAATACAAAAAACATGTAAAAGGTGGTTTTGTGTTTATCTGTCAGTAACTATGGCAGCCAATTTTCAAAATATTTAGATCCTTAGCACTGCCAGAAAACAATACTCAGTTTCTTGAAAACTACTTCCACTGTTTTTGAGTGATTTGATTGTGTTTATCTGCATAACACTGTCGCATTTTTTCACCATTCTTGGTCTCTTCACACTGCAGTCATGCCTAATTTTGGTGTGACTGTCAAGGGAACTGGGGAGCTTAGAATACCAAGGGAAATACATGAAATAAAGAGAAAAGGTAACTGGTTCAAGGAATGGCTGAAAGGAGTGGAGGATTGTATACGGTACCAACATGGTGATGGAGATTCGGAGGAAATTGAAAGAAAAATAGAATTTTCTCTGTAAAACATTGCTTGTCAGTGGGTAGAAACTGTGGATAATTATGATCATCTCCATGTGTTTCACTTCTGCATGTTTAGGGTTTCATACTGAAATATTGTAGAATGTGTTAGTTTTCTTTTAGTTGTGGTTCTTCTACCTTCATCCTTGCTAAGAGATGGTTTTACATTCCTATTATTTCCTTATTGATGATGTATCTCGTATAATGTGTACTATTCATCGCTTACCTGTGATGGGGAATTTAATTCAGCAAGTTTCCCCTTAGTCTTGGAATTCAGAAATTAGATCAAGTGAATAATTTATTAATGCATATTTTTTTCATTTATCGGAGTGGTTTCTAAATAATTGTACTATTGTTAAGTGGTTTTTAACAAATACCTTCAGTTTTTTTCCTTATTGTTGTATGTAACCTCGATTACTCCAACTTTTCTCTTCTTTTTGCCAGTTTGCAAGGAAGCACTTGAAGTGTTAACGATAGCACTAGTTCTTAACCCAAAAGCGTTGGAAAACTTCACCAGGGAGAGAATGTGGCACACTTTTATCATTGACCTTGTTCTTCTGTGCAAAAACAGGTATGTGCTATATCATTATTAGTATTTTGCTTAGTAAATCTGTGTCTCAAATATTAGAAAACAACTGTTGAATCACCCACTCAGATCTTTTAGTGTCTTGTGATACCCGTTTTAATGATGATTTTTCTCTTAGAGAGTAATGTTAAGGTGTAGATACTCTAATCCATTGAAGTGATTGCCTTATTTGTTTCTTTATTGGGCATAGTAATATCTGCTTATTTATTACTTTTATCACCCTTTATATATATTAATAAAACTATAATAACAATGAGCAGGAAAAAGCTTTAAGGCAATTCACCAGTCGGCTGTCTATGTGACGCCGCCTGGGGCTTCACCTTCTGCATGTTTAAGGCTGCTGTAGGCCGAAATATTGCACTTCTCTTGTGTTTGTTTTTTGTTCGTCGTCCCAGCCGCCTTCATCTGTGGTAAGTGCTGGGTCATATTTCCCTATCCTTCCTTAATTTTATTAATAAAACTATTGATTTTAAGGTTTGGATTATGGGATTTTTAGTATGAGGTTTTTCATTTTAAGGAAGAGGTCTGTCTGTGGCATAGGGCTTGGGCGAAGGAACTTCATTTGCAATGTCGGGTAGGGTTGCAACCATACTTTATTATAAAGTATCATACTTTATTTTTGGTTGTTATACTTTATAATTTTTCTTACCAATGAAGAATGCCAAAATGCTTTATTTCAAGTATGCAACACATGGAGTGGAACGCTCTAGTGCTTGTTACACACCTTCGTGCCTATCAACCAAGGATTTTTTGTCTTTTGATCTGTGTACTTGCCACTTTGTAGTCACGGCAACAAGAGCGGTCCATCCATATTGTAGCATTTGTTTCAACTAGAGTCCGCTCGCCATTATTTTACGGAAGGGCTAGATGTCAATTATGTGACAGAGAGGCTGAGAATTTACGGTTTTTCTATTCCTTGTTTTTTGAGTTTGGACTTATGAACTGAATTATTTTTCTTTTGGATTGTTTAAAACGGCAAGATATTCAGTTTCTGTTCATTATACTAGTGATACAACAGTAACTTCAAAGAAAGCAAAAGTGAAAAAACCTAAAAAATAACAAAAATTTAAAGATTTGTTCGAGAAATCATATTATTGAATATAAAGAGATCCTAACAGAATAAATTCTTTCCAAAATTCAGTATTTGCTCTGCGAGTTGTAGGATTGTGTCTGTTGGGATTGGACAAGTAAAGCAGTCAATAATCAGTATCCATTTTCAATAATTTTCGGAATATTGTGAGCATGATCATTTCTTGAATAAATTGTAATTAAATGTGAAATTGTCACACAGTGACTAGAGACGTAAGGTCCGTAATCATTTTTTGTACTAAAGTATCGTACATTATTTTTTTATACTTTATCCTAAAACTAAAGTATGTGGAAATACTTTTTTTGTTGTAATCTGTGCAATTTATGTAATAGTGTTCTTGTGCAATATTAATTTCCAAATGATGCATTAGTGTTTATGGAGAAAACAAATGCAAACTTTGGAATAGTCTATTTCTGGAAGGGACGGAAGACGTTACTACACAACACTTTTCTACTTCAAAAGACACTATATAATTTATCAAATTAAATAATTGTTTTGTTCCTTCTCCTGTACCCTACCGAGAGAATAATTAATGCACACTGGTGGGAAGGGAGAAACAGTGTGTCCTTTTATTAAAACTGAGGTGTTTGGGATGTGATACCAGCTATAACATGCTGAAATAAAATAAAAAAATAACAACACAAAAATAGATGTATATAACACAATCAATATCTAAATTTAAAGGATTTTTTTTCATATACTTTTTATTTTCCTTTATGATAGGCAAACATACTTTTTATTTATTAAAAAGATGGCAACCCTAATGTCAAGGTTATATATCTCACCGACAGATTCTTAGGTAAACTGCTAATAAGCTGCTTGTGACAGACTTATGTACATTGAAGTGGTAAGTTGTTGAAGGTGGAATGGTGACATTGATGTGTATGGTTTTGTGCTTTTTGACATGGCACATGGGAACTGCTTTATTGAGCTTGTTTTGATAGGTGTACTTTGTTTTCCATTTGCTTCATATCTTTAAGGCATTTTAAGTTGATGAATTTCGGTACTGTCAGTAACTAGTATATTTTTCTTCAAAGCTGCCTTATGATTTTATACCCTTCTTTAAGGTAGAAATAGAAATATTTGCTCATCTAACAGATTGACCAATTATAAGTGGATTATATGGAAACGTCATGATAGGTATGTCTGGGAGACTGATTAAAGATTGTGGCAGATACGACCTATGTCATATTCTGAAAATTGTTCTTCTTAATGATTTCATCCTAATTTACAGAAGAATGCGGTGAAGGTTGCATCAGTGAACAGCATTCTGGTTAAAGCATCTGTTGTTATTAACTGCTTATTATATTATATTGTTTCAAAGGAGTTTCCTGTAGCAGAAACTTTGTGCATGTTAACTCTTGTTTGGCAAATAGAGTGCAGCATTTGCTAAAATTGCCTACAACTTGACTTTCTCACACCCATTCAGAATTAAGTGTGGTTTTAAGGGAGTGTTCACTTTTAATTTTACTTAACGATTATCTTGACTTACCCATTACATAACATCATGTAGAAGTTGCCCTTAATGTGGCAAACATTATATTATTATGGGCTTGGTGCCAAGTATTTAATTTTTCAGGTTCTTCGTCAAATTAAACAGATACCTGGTTCTCAGCAAAACATTTTGTGTACAATGCAACAAAGTCCAGGCTATGTCCTTCCATTTCTTCTCTGAAGCGAAATTATTTTCTTCATAATGCTTTCTGCTCGACTAAGACTGGTCAACTCCTGTTCAACATGGTTCTTTTAATTTAAAACAGGCTATTAGGTTGTTTGTGGTTTAATTAATATGATAAATAACCTGTCCACCATAGGGTTCACTATAAACTTGTTTTTATTTTCGTAAAACACAACGTCAACGATACTGTTCACATGAATACATACAATCCAGCAATTGTATACAACACTTCTTCCACAGACAATACCGTTCTTGGCCGTCCTAAATTGAGTCGTTGAAAACTTTGCCGAAAAAACTGGTTCTCTGTCTCGGATGTTTGCTTTATATAAGCTACATCGAAATTTCTAGAACTCTTCAAAAGCTTCCGATAGATAATTCTCATACATTAACAATAATTAAACAATCGAAACATATTAAAAACAATCAGAATTATACATAATCATTTACGGTCAATACAAAATGGTCAGAAATGGAAATTAAAGATACTTAAACACAAAATTATTCAAGGAAATAATTTTAAACAGTAGCAAATTGTCCTTCAGACATCGTAACTTGCATTAATACTTGGAATTACAAACATTTAAGCAATTCTCTTGCTCAATTCTGTTCTTAAACATATTAAATGGCCTAATAATTTCTTTTCATAAAACAAAAGTCTATATTCATTGATTTACAGGAAATTGGGAAACAAACCTACCAGATTATATTTAACCAAACTCAAGCCCACTAAAAATGATTCACAAAATACAATTCCATTTAAGTTTAGGTTTGAGGGCTGTTACAAGGTCATATAGTAAGACTTGCAACAGGCACCATACTTCTGCTACCTGCCTGTGTCTCTGACAAGAGCTTTTCTATCATACAGAATATAACCTGAGAATTACTATTGTCTTTACTAGTTACATTTCAACAGCTGTCCTGCATCAAACCATCCTGACTACAAGTAATTAATGCATCATCACAAAGATTCATATGGTGCTTACTTATATTTACCCAATCTCAAAAGCATCTTGTTGTTTATACCAACATTCATAAAACTAATTGCTTGATTTCATGCTGTAAGATTTTCTCCATTGTTAATGGCTTAGATCTACACATTCACACACATTCACAGTGCTGTAAACCCATAATACAAAAAAAAAAAAAAAAAAAAAAAAATATCATATTATTTATAAAAAAAAAATTGAACTATACAGCTAAAAGCTAAAAATTGGATATTATTTTGGATAATCACTTGGTGATGAGAGTTTATATCTACTGGTTGGTGTTTTTTCCTGTGTGACAGAAGTATTTGAAATATAACAGTCACTGAAGTCTGATATTCCATCATTAACTTCTGCTCATTTCCCATGAGATATATTGATTTTAGCTTGAAGATTGTAACATAATATTTAAGTGCCCTGGCCACAGTAAAGCCATATAAACACCCTGTCACCTGGGGATACAAATCACCTGGACATGAAACACAATAGTTTAACTACACAATTCACAACTTTATAGTCATTTATTCACCCCGAAAACCCAATGAAGGTATGACAGGAATAACCACCAGACACTGAGAACAAATCAGACTTGTTTCTGAAGTTTCAAGGTGCATATTAGGGAATATCAGGCAGACACATATTTCCTAGACATCACTTATGAATCCAACATTCAGCATAGGTCAGTGGCAATAAAAAAATGCTATCCAACTCAGAATATTCTATAAGCCTTGTCCAGTAGCCATGCAATTAACGGGTGAGGTGATTCACTGATTTAGTTGAACATTCATTCACGAGAACCCAGCTCGTGTATCGATTTACACCAGTGTGTACAATGTGGTATCGCATGTTCCTACATGTACACCATCCACACTTCTTCTGTAACTTCCTTTTTGCTGTTGTGATGTTGCTTGCAATTAATGGGTATCCATTGATGTTCTTTAGTTGTGCAGTGAGTTTACAAGGTATCTATTAACTTTCAGAAAGTGACTTTATTTCCTCCAGACAAAACAAGGAGTGTGACCTTTACCAGAAATATAATAGTGTCAAAGGCATATAATTAATCCCCCAGAAACACAGTAACTTAAGAGCACATCTTGCATTAAAAAAGTCTGATCCAGTTTTACACAAGTATTGTCACTCCTGCTTGCTACAGTTTTATAGAGCTCTTACACGTACCTATATTTGGTTATGACCATATAAGTTGACTGGTTGATTTATATTCATATGCTCTAAAGTGTACACTTCAGACAAGAAAAATCGTGCTTCTGATTGGAGCATTACTTTGTTTCCAGACTCAATTTTGTCATCTGATATGTATTTCAGATCATGCAAAACTTTGCTTCCAAACTTTTCCATTACCAAAACTCACCGATCAACTTTGAGCCACAACAACATGTAAAATCTGTGTAATATTTGTATGGAAAAGAAAGGTAAAATACACCCAACACTCACCAAAGTTGAAGGGAGGAGGGCAGCAGTAACAGAAAACACACAAAGAAAAAACATTATTTCGGGTGAAAACCCCCCTTTTCAAGTTAACAGAGATAGGTAGCTGGGCTTGCGCAAGACTTGTGCACGACGCACCCACTCGGGGGTTTTCACCTGAATTATTGTTTTTCTTTGTTTGTCTGTTGTTTTGTGTTGCTGCTGCCCTCCTCCCTACAACTTTGGTGAGTTTTGGGTGTATTTTTCCTTTCTTTTCCATGTAAATATTGCCTCGTGGCATTTATTTCCTTTCATTTTTACCCGTGTAATATTTGGTATTTTGCTTTAGGTGTGATAAACATATTAAACGTGATATCAAGCAAGAGTACAGTATGTATTTCTTAAAGGCCTAATTTTTGTTTTCAGTAAAGATTCTGATGTGGTAAGGTTTTATTGTATGTTTTGATAATTTCAACAAGTGTTGCATTAATTCTTAGGTGCCACAGTTACCATATCTGATCATTTAACTGGAATTTTTTTGCTTACTAATATTTTTTTTATGTACTTAAGGTGTATCTGTAATAATTTCTCTTGGGATATTAATTTTGAATGGTTATTTCCAGCCTTTTCCCTTATAATGACAAAGTAATATTGCTTCATGCATGGTAACAACATGGCATTCTCACCCATGTTTTACCTGTAGTTTTTCAAGTGGTAGTTCGAATTTTCCTGTGTTGAAAAATTGTTCCAATTAATTTCAGGTAGGTCCTTATCTTTGGTATACTTGACAAACCATATCTTTTGAAAATGCAAAAATTGACCGGTTTTGGAACTTGTAAATTTTAGAACTTGTTGTCAGGCGGAAAGGTTCGTTGTGGGATTAACAACATTTTTGCCTGAACTGTGAACAGCTAAGTTCATGATCATGTGTAGCCTTCTGGTACCTATAATATTAAATAGATTGGCTGCCACGCATTCGTATTAAACCCCAAATGTGAAGGGTAATTGAAATAAAGTCATATGACACAGTTTGAGAGTAACACAATACTTATATTCTTGCAAAAGTTCACTTGTACATTGTCGGTACCAGATACGTCGATAAAACATCGAAAAACAGTCTCATTGAAGATTACAGATTAAGCACAATCCTACTAGAAGACAAACACTCACTGAGTCCCCCTAACATTAGTGAGTATTATGGCATGTTGGAATTTGACTGAACTGCTACAGCATGGAACAATTTTCTCCAGTAACTAGTGCAGAGTTGCGCGATCACTTTCCGGCGAAAGAATGAGACAATCTGTGCTTGCTGGAAGATCTTTTATAGACTTCTCAGAGCCTATGACGTCAGCAAATTTTTCTTTAATTAATATCTCCAAAAGTACTAAATAGTTTAACTTGAAATTTTTACAGGGACTTTCTATTATCATGTTCTATCTGTTTTAATTTAATTCAACATTCAAAAGGGTTTCTATAATCTTAAAATTAAAGTCGTCACATGACCAACTTGGTGGAATTTTTACGCGCTTCAGCAACAATCTATCTTTAAAACTTAATTATTCTGATGAATGCTTAAACTTTTTACCGAAACCATTATATGTTCGTAATCGTCTCAATTTGGGCTATCTACTGATATAAATTTCAAATTAATATTGCTTTTAGTTAAAAAGTTCATTTTTTCTCTTAATTAAAACAATTACTTAAACTTGGCCAAATTATTTAATTTTACTACCAAGATATCAGGAACAATGCTGACTATAACTGGTGATAAAAGTTCAGCTGTAGCTTTACTCGATTCAAAGATATTTCAAATCTTAGATTTTTACTTTTCTGATCGGGGTTTCAAAACATGAACAAACTAGAATATCTCTTAAAATAAATGTTTCCTGGTATAATAAATACACTCTAAAATGATTCTAATTATGAGTTTTAACTGTGGGTGTGAATACAGGGAAATTCATTCTAGTTGACAATTACTCTTCTCGAAATTTCAAGTCCAGCATAAGCAACTTTACAATCGATCTGTAGAATATTTTACTACTGGGGGTAGCTAGTGGGAGTGCTTTTGGTGAACTAAAGGATACCTAACATTGTGAATTTTAGGTTGCTGCACTGCTTGACAAATCGCCAGTGCATGGTCAGTGCAGGAGGAGGAGTATGATATGAGGTTGTGATACACCAATAGCATAGGTAACAAACACAAAGTGCCATATTTAACCACATCATCCCTGTTGGGTAAATTTTTCAGTTCTATGTAATCGTGGCAAAATTATTGTTATTATTACTTAAATTTTAACCGTGTAGAGCATTAGTGCACAAAAATAAACAATAAAGGACGCTTTATTACGAACAGCAATTCTTGATAACACGTTAATGTGTAATGTTACATACAACAACAACAGAGACCGGAGAGTTCACAACCAATGCAAAATAATAATAATAATCATAATTTAACCTCTGTGCATTGCACTAATAATCTCTAAACCCCTGAGGCGGTGCTACTACTACTAACAGACAGTAATTATCCACAAGGATACAGTGGGAAGTGTGTGGGAACATGGTTAGCAGTTCAAGCCTTGTTTAAACATTGGTTTATTACAATTATTAATGATAATGCTGAAATTTACAGAAAATGTTACAACTATAATATCAAGTACCACCAATCCTGGTATTGCAAACGAAGATATTAGTAATCTTGTTAACACCAAATGATATAATATTATGAACCAAAGCTTGGTCTTGCAAACGAAAATATTAATAATCTTGTTATCACAAAATGATATTATGGACCAAAGCTTGGTCTTGCAAACGAAGATATGAATAATATTGTTATTACAAAATTATATAATATTAAGGACCAAACCTTGGTCTTGCAACTTATACCATGAATAACCCTTATAATTACAAACAATCCTACTTATACCAAATTATAGAAAATAACCTGACTGGCTCTTAATAATCTACTAGCCAAATACAATTTTATATTTGAGCCAGACCGCTAACGACGAGGTAGAAAGCGACACACTGGTAGTAGTAATTGATAGAGAAAATGACAAATATAATGTCAAATAACACCGGCCGACAATTCCACGTAGACTAATAACAGAAATAACAAGACCGGCTTGTTCTCGTCTACCAGTATCTAACACTCGGCCAGTAGGACCAAACACAATTTATGGCCGAGGCACACCGCTAACGACGAGGCGGAAGGCGACACTTGTGGTTGCAGTTGACGGCCGCTACCTCCAATACCGTCCCAGGGCGAGAAGGCAGGTTTCAGCTTGAAGGGTACCACCCGGGTCGATCGCCACGGTGTTCCCCAAGCTTCGGGACAGCGCTCTCGGCGAAGAGTGTATCGGAAAAATTCCCTCTCTGCAGGTGGTCGAAGCACGGTCGCGAGGGACCCACCAATTCACCAGAAGTATAATCCACGGGCGGCCCGGTCAAACCATCAAGCTGAGTCACGGCCACTGCGAGAAATACCAGGCATAACTAATCGACTGTTGGCTGCCTCACTGACTGCTTCCTCCTTAGTCCCGCAATGCTATCACTCGGGAAACATTAGCGGAATGCCGATCGCATGCCTCCAACTGCACGGCCACTCAGGGCCGACCGACTGACTGCCTCCCTGGCCGCCCGGTCCAACTCGGACCCCGCAGCCCCACCGGACCTGACACAGGGAAGCACTCCGCTTCCGACGGACTGACTGGCTGGCAGACTGACCAAGACTAACTCCGACTAACTCCTGCTCGGTTCCGTGTCCCCACATATATATCACTATCGCCAGGACCCCAGCGCTCTCTAACGGGGGAACACCAAAGAGGAAACAATCGCGAGCGGAAGAGAAGAGAAGGCAAAGATACAACAAGAGCCGAGCACGGCTCAACCCCCCCCCCCCCCCCTCCTTTCCCCCAGAAGACTTGTGGATGATCATTCTGCACTTTAGAGTTTGTCACCTGGACCTGCTCCACCAGATGGCTGTGATGCGACTCATGTGTTCTGTGACACAACGCCTTAGTGAAGATATCTGCGACATTTTGTTCACTTGGGATGTATTGAAGTTCCACTGTCCCATCCATCACCTTTTCTATTACAAAGTGATTCCTAATTGCAATGTGCTTTGTTCTGGATTTATCAACATAGTCAGGCAACTACTGCACATGCTAGAAACTATCACACTGTATTGTAGTTGCACTGTCACTTATTTCTTACAACTCCAAGGACTTTAATAGTTCTACCGAAAACACTTCTCTTGCACAAGCTGCCAAGGTCACATATTCTGCCTCAGTTGTGCTAAGTACAATCACAGTTTGTCTTGAACTTTTCCAGATGATTGGAGGATCTGCAAGTATAAGCACATATCCACTTATGCTCTTGCAAATGTTTGTACAACTAGACCAATCTGCATCAGCATATGCTACAAGACTTTCATTAGTTGGACAATATGTAATTCCAGTCTTGTGTCTCCTTTAAATACCTCAGTACCCTTTTAGCTGCTTTCCAATGACACTTGTTAAATTGCGAACAATACTGAGCTAAATTGCCTACTGAGAAGGTAAAGTCAGGTCTAGTTCTCTGTGATAAATATAACAGACCACTGATGAGTTCTCTGTAAAGAAGGTTCTTGAGGTCATCTTTATTACGTTCTTCAAGAAACTCTGCTCCAATGGGTTTTTAATTCCTTTGGCGTCTTGCTGTCCAAATTCATTCAACAGTTTGTTGACATATCCTTCTTGTGAGAGGGTGATGCTACCATCCTCTTTCTTATTGAATTTTACTCCCAGTAGATGTGAAATCATTCCTAGGTACTTAATATCAAAGCATCTCTCCAGAAGTTCTTTAACACTACTTCTCATTGATTCGTTTTCTGTCAGTACAAGTGTATCATACACATGAACAGCTAATATGGCCTTTCCTTCTCCTTTCTTCAACTGATATACACATGGATCGACTTTATTACGAACGAATCCAATATTTTCTAATGTTTTGTTGATATGTTCATTCCAGCACCTTCCACTTTGTTTCAAACCATATATCAATTTGTTCAATTTACAAACCAGTTTTTCTTTACCTCTTTGCATAAACCCTTCAGGTTGTTCCATATACAAAGTTTCCTTTAAATCACTGTGAAGATAAGCAGACTTAACATCATAGTGATCCATGAACCACTTTTTCTCAACATCAATAGCTACAGGTAATCGAAGCCTGATGCAGGTGCATACTGAAATGTTCTGCTTCTCCTACTATCTTCCTTTTAAAACACCCATTTCCATTTAATGACATTTGCATTTGGATGTTGTATAACCAATGACCAGGTGTTGTGCTTCTTCAGTGATTCTGTTTCTTCATTCATTGCTCACAACCATGGCACTGCTTCAGCAGAATTGATAGCCTCGTTGAATGAAGAAGGTTCTTCTATATTATTAGTATGAACCATATGAGATTGTGGTTCTATGTTATCATCTTTCTTTGATTTTATAGAACACCTTTCTCAAAGAATCAGACTGTGTTGCTTTTGCAGATTTGCATTACGTTTTATAGTATTTCCCTTTGGTCGTCCTCTCTTCTTTACTTGAACAGTTGATTGTCCTTCACTGTGTTCACCTTTGTCTGAAGTTTCTTCTTCTTCATTTTCTGTGTCTGGAAATCCTTTGAACTCTTCTTCCTCACTTGACAGATTTTCTTCAGAATTTATCATCACATTTTCTTGAGGATTGCTCCCTGAAATTTCATCACTGCAGTCAAAAATGATAGTTTCTTCTCAATCCAGTTGTTTGAAGCTAGAATCTTCGGGTTTATTAATATGTTTTGCTTCATCACTTGTGCTCTCTTTGAATACACAGTCACCTGACTCCACAACTTGTTGAGTATCAGGCATCCAAATCCTGTAACCACGTACATATATTGTGTATCCCACCAAAATTCCTTTCTTGGCCCTTGCTGAGAGTTTTGAGTAGCATTTTGTTTAGGAATATGCACAAACACTTCACATCATATAGCCCAAAGATAAGTGACACTTGACTTACTGCCAACCCATAATTCATATGGAGTTTTAACTTCATTATGACTGTTTGTGATTCTGTTCAAGATATATGCGGCAGTATATATCAGTTCTGCCTTAGGCAACCTACTACTGCTGATTTCACTTCTCACTAAATCCATCAGAGTTCTGTTGAATCTCTCTGCGATTCCAGTTTGCTGTGGTGTGTAAATCATTGTCTTTTCATGTACAATGCCATTGCTCTCACAGAACATATCCCAATTCTTTTAACAATATTCAAGACCATTATCTATTCGAACTAACTTTAAAGTTTTGTTTTTCAATTTGGATCTTTCATGCTTTAAACTTAGTCAGTACACTTCCCTTGGTTTTAAAAAGTCAGATGAAAGCATATCTGCTAGCATCATCCACTATGCTAAGAACATATCTGTTGCCACCTAAGCTTTTCACATCTATTGATCCCATTAGATCTGCATGAACAAGATTCAAAATTATTCCATCATTTTTCCAGTTGTTTAATGGATGTGTCACAAATAGCAGTCATGTCGCTTTTCCTACTAGACAGTCATTACATGGTGTAGGAGTTTCCAACTCACAGTTTAAACCATTTATAGACTGATTCTTGCTAACATGTATTTGTCTTTGATGCTACAAATCTAATGTTTTTAACTTTCCATTTTCATAGTGTAATGAGCTTACTACATTCTTCTTTAAGTTAGGTTCTATTCTCAACTACATACAAGTGACCAGTATTCTCCACTTTCAATAGTAAATTAGTATTGTCATCGTAAATGCAACATCCATTTTTATTAAAAACAACTTTCTTGTTATTTTCAGTTAACTGTTTAATTTAAAAAATTCCATGGCTAATGCCAGGTACTAAAAGAGTGTCTTTGATTTGTATGTCACTATAAACAGAGTTACTATCTATAATTTTTGTATTTACAGTACCTAGGATTGCCAGATGGCCGAGAAATCCAGGAATGTCCCGAAATTTTGTCTCTTGTCCCAGGTCCAGGAATTAAGCGTTACTGTCCCGCAATTCCCATATACCAGTTTTTTTCCTGAACTTAAGATACCACGGTCGCCATGTCATGCTCACAGCGGGAGGAAGAGGAACGCTCCACCTTGCCGACGACCAGAGACAATTTATATAGACTGTTCAACTATGATGTAGTGATTTTCAACCAAAGTTGAATTAATAATCATAAAAGAGGTGCTATATATAAATACATAAAGGTTAATATTTGTTCACTCCTTAAAACATACCACTAAAATACCATCCCATAAATGCCCCGGAAATTATAATCCTGTATCACCAAAAAACCCTTTTAACACCAGAAATATCCCGGAAATTATAATCCTGTATTGGGTAACCCTACCAGTACCTTTTCCAATTGTAGGTGTCGTCATGCCCAGTTCAAGGAGATAATAAGAAAGGGGGAAGAAAAATTTATTCCAAAGCAGAAAATAAAGAGAAGTAGAGAACCTATGTACTATAATAGGGAAGTGAGGAGGTTAAAGAAGTTGGTAAGAAAAGAACATAAGAGTTAAGAGACAGCAGGGTAGTAGGTAATATTTAAAACAACTAAACGAGGACTTAATAACAGCAAAGAAAATGGCTAAAGATGGGTTTATGAAGAGTATTGTCAGTGCAGGAGGACCATTGGCTGATGCATCTAGAAATTTCTATGGCTATATCAGGAAACTGAGGGGTAGGGAGGGTGTAGAGACACTTATAGATAAGGATGGAGAAGAAGTTACTGACGATTTGAAAAAGGCAGAGATTTTAAGTAACTGGTTCAGTGAAAGCATTAGGGACAATGAATCAGAAACAGGAGGGTCTAATTCAGAGAACGAGCTTAACAACACAATTACAAATGACGATAGTAAAAAATTTTATATCCATCCTGAGGATAATTTAATTAAAGAATCGTTACGTGAAGTAGTACCTCCAGTGCAAATTCAATTTAAAGTGTGTAGTTAGCGTAAGCTTCGTCTTTGTATATTTGGTTATTGACAAAAGGCCTCCTACTGAGAACGCATAGCGAGTCCGTTTTTCTCGTGTACTCCTTAGTTTTTCTTTCTGTAAGGTAGTATGTGTAGGGACTGTGGTTGTTGTGTGCAGACGCAGGCTGAGGTGACTGACCTGCGCACCCAGCTTGCAGCTTTGGTAACAAGAGTTACACAGCTGGAAGCTGCCGCAAGTGAGTGCAGTAGATGCGGTATTGGTGACCCTGTAGACGCTGATCGGCTCGCAGGTTCTCCCATACCAATCATCGTACCTGCAGTCCAGGCTGAGATGTCGGAATCTATGCCGCTGTCGCCTATTGGTGGCTGGCGTGTGGTGTCTGGACGTCGACGGCGCATGCGGGGGCAGTCGTGCAAGCTTGATTCCCAAGAAGGCGAGCTTGTACCTCTGTCCAATCGGTTTGACGCATTGTCTGGAACTGATTCAGTCCTGCAATCGTCGGCCTGTGAGTTGGCAGCCCCACAGCCCGCTAAGTCTGGACAACTGCAGAAGGGGGTTTTAGTGGTCAGTAGTTCTAACGTTAGGCACTTTATCGAACCCCTTAGGGAAATGGCGAAGAGGTCGGGGATGAATTCCGGTATCCATTCATTGTGTATTCCGGGGGGTCTGATCCGAGATTTGGAACAGGCCATTCCGGATGCCATTGAAAGGCCGGGGTGCAGCCAGCTGCAGATTGTGGCTCATGTCGGCACCAATGATGCTTGCCGCCTAGGGTCGGAGGTTATCCTCTCGACTTGCAGAAAGGGTGAACTCTGTGGCCATTGGCCGCAAGATTTCTGCTGAGCTATCCATCTGCAGCATTGTCGATAGGACTGACTGTGGTCCTCTGGTTCAGAGCCGTGTTGAGGGGCTGAACCAGAGTTTACGGCGCTTCTGTGATAGTCATGGCTGCAGATTCCTTCATCTTCGCCCTGGGGTTGAGTCTTGTAGGAATCCCTTGGATAGATCAGGGGTGCACTACACATGGGAATCGGCTACACTGGTGGCAGGGGCCGTGTGGAGTGCATTGGGGTTTTTTTTAGGCTGAGGGAGGATGACCCTGAGGAGGAAATTCAGTTGTGTACAGCCAAGATAAATTCAGAACCGCGTGTTAGGGGTAGCTTAAAAGAATGCCGAACATTAAAAGTTCTAGTAGTTAACTGCAGAAGTGTTTGTAATAAACAGCCTGAACTCGAAAACGTTATTCGTAGTACAGATGCTGATATCGTAATAGGCACAGAAAGTTGGTTAAAACCGGATATAAGTTCCGCCGAAATTTTTAATAGTAACATGAACATTTTCCGTAAAGATAGGTTGCATCCCCAAGGAGGTGGTGTATTTATAGCTGTTAGTAAGTACCTCCCATGCAGCGAAATAGGTGTCCGTACTGTCTGCGAAATCATATGGATCAATCTCAACGTAGCTAGGACAAAACTTGTAATAGGCTCGTTTTATCGTCCACCCGATGCAAGCGTAAATATTGCCGAGGCCTTGAGAAATAATGTAAATAATATAGCATGGCAATTTCCGGGCCATGCAATAATGCTAGGAGGTGACTTTATTGCCAGATATCGACTGGACTAATTACGTTCACGTTACTGGGGGCAGGGATAAAGCAGCTTGCGAAATCATTCTAGACCTCTTCTCAGATCACCATCTTGAACAGCTCGTAACTGAACCAACGCGATGCCTCAACGGTAACGAAAATGTTTTAGATATAGTTGTTACAAATAGGCCCCAACTATTCACGGATATTTTTACCACCGCAGGAATAAGTGATCACAAAGCAGTAATTGCTACAGTAAAACTAACAACCACACGCAGAAAGAGAAAAGAGAGGATCATTTACAGATTTGAAAAGGCTTCAAAAGAGTGTTTTAGATAGTATTTGAAGCATAATTACCACACCTTCTTAGCAGCAGGAGGCACCGTTGAAGAGAGGTGGCATCGATTCCTACATATACTCGGGGAAGGTATGAACTTGCATATACCGAAACGGACAATCAGGGAAGAGAACGATCCCCCATGGTATACATGGGAGGTTAAAAGGTTACTCAAGAAGCAAAGGAAGATACATGCACGATCAAAAAGGACGATGCATCGGACTGATTTAGATAAGTTAGAGGAGATAAGGGGACGTGTTAAGAATGCGATTCGTGAGGCATTTAATAACTTTCGTGAAAATTCTCTCTCTAAGAGCCTCACTGAAAACCCTAAAAAAATTTTGGTCGTATGTAAAAAAAGTTAGTTGTAGTGGGAACAATAATCCAGTTGTAATAAAAGACGGGCGGGAGGTTGAAGACAGCCGCGACAAGGTTACCGTATTTAACACCGAATTCAAAAATTCATTCACGCAAGAAAACATGGAAGATATCCCCACTTTACCACATCGTGTGGAATTAGAGATGGGTCCGATTGAAATTGATAGCTTAGGAACTGTAAAGCAATTAAAACTCCTGAAGTGGGGTAAAGCGCCGAGTCCCGATGGTATACCGGTAAGAGTATTTTCTGAATACGCGGAGGATATTGAACCATTTCTGTCAGATATATTCCGTAAATCACTAGAAGAGAGAAAAGTACCTTCTAGCTGGAAAATAGCCCAGGTAATTCCTGTTTTTAAGAAAGGAGATCGGAGTGATCCTAGGAATTATCGACCCATATCTCTAACATCGGTCTGCAGCAGAATTCTGGAACATGTCATATGCTCGAACATAATGAAGTTTCTAGATGAGAACGAGTTACTTACACCATGTCAAGAGATCGTGTGAAACACAATTGGTCCTATTTTCCCACTACATAACGAAAGTTATCGATGCAGGTTCGCAAGTTGATGCAGTTTTTTTGGATTTTCAGAAAGCTTTTGATTCTGTGCCACACAACCGACACTTAGCGAAGATTCGAGCTTACGGTATTTCGGCTCAGATTTGCGAGTGGATAAGGGATTTTCTAACTGGTCGATCACAATATGTCGTTGTTGACGGGGAAGCCTCTTCTAAGATAAATGTTACTTCGGGCGTTCCTCAAGGAAGTGTAATAGGTCCACTTCTTTTCTTAATATTTATAAATGATCTAGGTGACAACGTCAAATGCTGGTTGCGATTGTTTGCCAACGATGTGGTTATCTATAGGGAAATAAGGTGCTCCGACGATTGCTTAGAAATTCAGCGTGATTTGGATACTATTTTCGATTGGTGCCGTAAATGGCAGCTTACACTTAATTGCAAAAAGTGCAAGGCAATGCGGATAAGTAACAAGAAGAATCAGGTTGTTCACGAGTACAAAATAAACAATTCACCTGTTGACATGGTTGATTCCGTGAAGTACCTGAGGGTGATAGTACAAAGCAACATGAAATGGGACATGCACATAACTTCCGTCGTAGGCAAGGCAAATTCTAAATTAGGATTCATAGGTCGTATTTTGAGGAATTGTAATGCTCAAACAAAGGAGATAGCGTATAAAACACTAGTGCGTCCGCATCTGGATTACTTTTGTGGGGTTTGGGATCCGTATCGCAAGGTTCTGATTGACTGAGTTGAGAGGGTGCAGAGGAGAGCCGCTAGATTCGTGACTTGTTGTTACAGCCCTTATGAAAGCGTCACAGAATTGATACATAGATTGGGCTGGGTTAGTTTGGAAAACAGACGACGTAGCTTGCGTTCGAATTTATTGGAGAATATGCGAAAAAATTTAAATTTCGAGTGCAATGGAATACTTCTTCCGCCAACCTATTTAGGTCGCAAGGACCAGAGGGATAAGATTAGAGAAATAAGATGCCGTACTTTCCTCGCACTATTCGGGATTGGAATGGGCGGGTTTAGGATTAGTGCTTAGCACCCTCTGCCACCCACAATGTTTGTGATTTGCAGAGTATGAATGTAGATGTAGAAATCATGAAGGAAATAAGAAAGCTGAAAAAAAAATAAAGGGGCTGGTGAAGATAATATTACTACAGATATTTTAAAGATAGCCGGATGTGACATTGTACCTTATCTTGAAATATTATTTAAATTGAGTCTAGACACTTGCTGCTTACCAAAGGACTGGAAAAGTTCAGTAGTAGTACCGGTACATAAGGGAGCGGTGAGAAATAGAGTTGAGAATTACAGGCCAATCAGTTTGACATCAGTGGTAGGTAAATTAATGGAAAGATTGATATGCAACCACATCAGAAATTTATGTGAGGAACGTAAGTGGTTTTCAAGCAGGCAACATGGTTTCAGGCAAGGATATTCATGCGAATCTCAGTTGGTGGGATATATGCAAGTTATTTCAGATGAAATGGACAAGGGAAGCCAAATTGATAGTGTAGCACTTGATCTGTCTAAGGCGTTTGACAGAGTAAGCCATAAAATGGTAGTAAATAAGGTAAAAACCATTGGAGTGGATAAGAAAGTCATTTGCTAGGTAGAAGAATTTTTAAAAGGTAGAAAACAGAAAGTTAGGGTAGGAAATGTAGTATCAAAAGAAGTTGAAGTAAAAATGGGTGTGCCACAGGGTAGCGTATTGGGACCATTGCTATTCATTATTCTAATGAATAATTGTGTTGATTGTTTACTATCTGAAATTAGATTGTTTGCAGATGACATAATGCTGTATAAATGCATCAAAACAATAGAGGATTGTAAACAGTTGCAGGGTGATCTGGACAGGATATCTAATTTGGTTGGTAAACATGGAATGAAGATAAATGCAAAGAAGAGTCAACTTATTAGATACACAAATAAAAAACAAAAGGTTAATTATGAATATAAAATGGGGAAAGAATTGCTTGCTGAAGACTTGAAATGTAAATATCTTGGAATTACTTTTGATAACAAACTTAACTGGGCAGGACACATAGGACATGTGGTAGGAAAAGGTTTCAAAGTTCTGCACTTGTTGGAGAGAGTGATGAGGGGATGTACGAGTGAAGTAAAGGAATTGGGTTACAAACCTATGGTCAGACCATTGCTCGAATATGGTAGTGTAGTATGGGACCCTCATTTTACGTATCAAATACAGTAGTTGGAGAGGGTGCAAAAAAGGGCTGCTAGATTTGTTTCTGGAAAGTATCGCAGAATGCAGTCAGTGACGGATATGATAAAGGAGCTGGAATGGGATTCATTGCAAGACAGGAGGAGAATGAGGAGGGTCGTGGGAGTGTATAGGGCATATACTGGCGATGAGGCATGGAAAGATATTGCAATAGGTATGAAAAGTTGTGCATGGAAGGGAAAAGATGACCATGATCACAAGTTGGCACTCGATTTCAGGCACAAGGGTGTGGGAAGCTTCTCTTTTTTAGGTAAGGGTGTCAGGGATTGGAATGAGTTACCAAGAGAAATGCTGAATAATTTACCGAATACTTTGAAAGAATTTAAGGATGAAATTTGTAGAGGCCAAGTGTAGGTGGGTGCAGGATGGGGGGAGGATGGGTGTGTAGGGAAGCTGCCACCGGAGCCTGTGCTCCATTGCAATTAAATTAAATGCCATTTGCTCTCACATTTTCTGTAGTCAGATTTTTACTAAACCAAAAAAAAAAGCTTTTTATCTGGAGACATGTGATGAGTAGCACTGGAGTCTGTGACCAAAACATCGCTATTTAATATAGCTGATGTATATGAAACACTCATTGTCAATGCACTAGATGAAAATTTGCTGCTTGATTTGTTGGGACATACATATGCAAAATGACCATTTTCATTACAGAAGAACACTTGCTTTGCCATTTTTGCCTTTTTGTCTTCCTTTTTTACGGTTTTTTTCATCTTCGCTGCTAGATTTCACAACTTTGCTATTAGATTTGACATAGTTGCTACTAGATTTGACATATTTGCTACTAGATTTGACATCTTTGCAATTATATTTGATGTGCATAATTTTCATGTTCACTTTCTTCATGAATAATGCAGACCGTTTTGTGCCATCGTTTTCTTGTCGTCTTGAAGCTTCCGCACTGCAGCACATGTAAACTTGCTTTCTGGTATGTTACACAAAGCTGTTACAACAGAATCCCATTCCTTGGAAAGGTCACACAAAATCTTCATAGCTAAATCTGCATCTTCTATGGCGGTGCCAACACTGGCAAGATCTGCAACAGTTCTGTTTATCTGTCCCAAATATAATTCCATTGAATTATAATCACTCAGTTTCATTGAATACAATTTCCGCCTGAGTTGCACTTTATATGAAATTTGCTGTCACGCGGTGCATACAACCATTCCATCTTGTTTAGCATTCGTTGAGTGCTGAATATGCAATTTTTGCATAAGCTTTATTTCGTCTCGATGCGTAATGGCGATTTACAGTTGTGTCTGCGTTGGCAGTCAGTTCTTCTTCACCTGGTTCAACAACTGTCCATAAATCACTTCCACCATTACCATTTTCAGTTTGTAACTGCACGATGCATAATTTATACCATTCAATTTGGTTGACCACGTTGAACCGATTTATACAACTTTATTTGTCGTAACCTTCACGCTAAAAATTCTTAGACAACTTTTTCGAATCGACGCTACAACTTAACGATTGTGCAATGAATTTTAAAGTTTATAACATCTCTGTGCTGTTACAGGGCCTATAACCAATGTTATTATTACTTAAATTTTAGCAGTTAAATGTGTAGAGCAGTAGTGCACAAATATAAACTGGAAAGGATGCATTATTGCGAACAGCAATTCTTTATTACATGTCAATGCGTAATACAACTTACAACAACAACAACATAGACTACAGAGATTACAAGCAATGCAAAAAAATAATTTAACCTCTGTGCTTTGCACTGATAATCTCTACAAGTATTTTGATATTTTCATTAATGTGTTCATTACTCGTTTTTATTCTGTCCTCTTAAATATACTAATCGTGACCTTTGCTTCCTACAAAATAGATTAATAGTTGACTGTGAAACTTTAATGTTAAACTGATATGTAGAATTTATGTTGATCATGCTGTGCTATTAAAACAAGATGAATTATAATTTAAGTATGAAACTATTGGTTAGTTTTTACTGTGAGAGATTTGAAATTTCATAATAACAACCTTGCAAAAACTTGAGCATCAGAAAATGATTATGCAATTAGGATGGTATTTATATCTTGTTAAACTGATATTAATGATATTATTGTACATAGAGGATATGATTTAAAAAAAAAAAATCGGCTGAAGTTTTAAAAACAGCATCTGGTGAAAACTCCAAAAGTTCCATTACTGGTTGCAGTATACGAAGTGTTGCTATAAAATAGAGAGACTATTGCTGTGAAAAAAAAGTTTCGAATTTATACATATCTATCTTCAATATACACCCCTCCTCTATCGCTACAATGTTCCATGTGAATTTTCAATTGTTTGAAACAGTGAGGAAGTCTTTTTGGTTCAAGTTTACATTGCAATACATGACGTCACTAACTTAAGATAAAATGATTGTATTAACGCGCGTGTGATTGGGGCTTTGATTTTGTAGCGATAATATTAGTGGATTGTGGCTTGGTTGTAATTCAGCCTGGACCAGAATGAAATCTGTCATGGCAAAAGGCACAAGGAACTATGTTATCATTTACTTAAGCAACTTTCAGAAGCACAATGTAACGTTCTGACGTCGTGTATCATGTACCACGTCTTTTTCTTTGAACTCCTTCGTGACGTGTGCCTCTTTTTGTTTCAAATCTTCAATGAACTAAAATCTTATTCCTTTCAGTGCAGATTTGACCTAGGGAGGTATATAAAAGTCTCATGATACAAGGTCAGGTGCATAAGGTGAATGGTCTAACACTTGGATATTGTACTTGGTGACTGAAACTTGGTGGCTGACAATGCAGAATGTGCTACCATGTTGTCTTGATAGAGAACCCATGACTTGTTCTTCCACAATTTGGGTCTCTTTTTTTTCTTAGTCTTTCATGGAGTTGAGCAAGTATTGTTGATTAATAGATTGACCTTTTGGAACCCAGTGTTGGTACACAATCCCATGAGTATCAGAGAAAACAATCATCTTCTCTTTGAATCTTGATTTGCTTATCTGAGCTTCCTTAGCTCTCAGTGAAGTGGGTGCCTAGTTTCAGGACCATAAGTGAAAAACCAAGAGTCATCACATGTTATTACGCTTTCCAAGAAGGTCGGGTAATTTTCAGTGGCATTCAAAGTGTCAGTACAAACATTTTTGCGATCTTCTTTTTGTTCTACCATGAAAATTTTAGGCGCCATTTGCACACACAGTTTTTGAAGTTAAAGTTGTTATGTAAAATTTGCCTTATGCATTCTTTGTCAAATCCTACAGTTTCAGCAATCTCACAAATAATTAACCAATGTTCAGATTGAATCACATTACAAACTTTTTCAAGATTTTCAACTGTTTTTGATATGGAAGGATGATCCAGGTATGAATCATCTTCAGACTCAAAAACTCGTGCACATGATAAACTCTTATTGCCATACACTTCGTGTAATGAAAGATAAGTTTAAGTTGCACTATTACCAAGTTTTATAACAGTTCATTGCTCTATTATTAAAATTATCATTTTTCCGGCAAAACAAAACAACAGCTCTTATACAAATGAAACCCATAGCCAGACTGATTTGTTGACTGACATGGGGGCATTGCATGCAAAAGAGAAGGCTTTATGCTAGACAGTTGTTGGTCATTACCCTTTGGCGCACGCGTATTTCTTCTGTAGAATCATCAGCTTCATTATTTTACAGCTTCACCTCGTATAGTAGCACTAAAACACTTGATGTTTGCAACTTATAGTAAGATCTGCAGCTCTGTGGTGCTGACTGGTGGTTAATTTTCGAGTTGCTAAGTGATTTATTGAACATGTATCATTTGGAAAAATCTTCGAAGTTTAGCCCTGAAAATTTCTGTCTTGTTATTTGACAGTTCTTCTGCAACATAATGAGAGGAGTTCTCTGAAACATTGGTGTATGACATCCTTTGCTACAACTTCCCTGATATAGTGTTTGCTGTCAATGGTATAAATTAGTAGCAGCTAGATGGTGAATAGCATTCATGCTATGAAATCTGCCAGGTTGGACTACGTGATACTTTAAAATTTATATTGAATAGTTGCACTGTGCACAGCACATTTTGATACATATATTGCCATCATTGCAATCCAAGTTGATGCTTTTTTCTTACCATCCAACCAGCTCTGTTTGAAGCATGATGTGCTAAATGATAGGGAAACAGTTCTGAATCTTTCTCAGTATTCTACTTCACTGATAAAAATTAAGAATCAAGTTCTGCCATAAGACATATTTGCACTGTCATTAATTGAAAACTTTAAACTGCTGAACATTGCATTATTAACTTACAGAACTTTTTAATAGGATGAATATGGAAATGTAAAAAAAGTACATTAATTTTTTAATCTATCTGTATCTATAAGATGAAAACCGGATAAATTTGAAAAGAGAAACTCAGAAACTACTGAGCAGATTTCGATTGGGTTTTCACCGTTTTAAAGCTTAGAATCTCAATTCAGTTGTTTGGAATGTCTTATGATTCTGCGTTACATATCGCTGGAGTATTAAACGAAATTCTCAATGTGTGGTGAAAAATATCAAAGATGGAACCAGTAGATGTGGCATATCCCGCAACTCCAATGTCCTTGACAATATCCTATAATGTAAGCATCAAAAGCAGTTAATACCTATGTTCCATACCCCACACTAAATAAAACTTGAAATATTCTTTCCTTTAATGGGTTGATTTAGTTTTTAAACACCATAGATGGCCAAATTGAATGTGAGAAATTAATAATGAAAAAAACACAAAATTTCTTTAACCACAATCTCTGGCAGTAAAGAAAGCTACAATGTCTCTGGCCATCAGCATTATTTATGATAATATTATTCTGGATTCACTTTTGATATTTGTATAAAACACTGAGTTAAAATATCTGGTGTTTCAAGCAAAAAGTATATTCATTCACTTTGCAATTGAATTAAATGTGAGTTTCTATGATAATCTAGCATTAGTAATGTAGTTATGCATTTTCTTAACCATACTGTTGCAATTTATAACTCACGTTGATACTGTAAAAACTCAGTCAAAATAGAAATTTTCAGGTAATGCTTGAGTATTCATGAAATTAATGTGTCGTAACGTCTTGAGACATACCTTAAATTTTAACTTCGACCCCAAGCTTTTAAATTCTGAAAATTAATTTGAAATATATTTGCACAAACATGACGTGAATTGTTCGTGAAAATAGCATTTAACTTATGATAGTACTTGGAGCCACATTCTTTCCCACCACTGCAGGGTCCAATGCAGTGGCGGTCTTTAGTTTGGTTGCTCCCCATGCTGTATTTCCCTTTCAGGCTGTTGATTTTGTTTTCTTCTCTCACCAGTATTGTCCCTCCTTCCATAACTATCACGACCTCTTCCCTTGGACTTATCATTTCTTGACCTATGACCCCTTCTTTGAGGACTTCTTCTTTCCCTCCTATGATCATGATTGTTCCATCGATTAGAGAATGACTCCTGGGCATCCAAGTGCCTCAATAATTCTTAAACTCTTTACACATTAAGCACTTCAATTGTAGCTATTAAATTTCTAGTTTGGGGACGTAGCCTAGCTCCTATAAATTTACGAATTCCTCTTCCCAACCAGATCCAACATTTATGAAAAAAATCACGCTAAGTCTCACTACTAGGTCTGTAGGGCCTACCAGACATCTATTCTCTCTTCTCCTGTGTTTGCCTACTTGTTGACCAGAAATGCTTAAGAAAATGTTCTTTGAACAACATATAATCATTCATATCCCTAATCTGTCTGTCTCCCCAAGTTATGGCATATGACCTTAAGTGCTTACATACAAGAGCAAGCTTTCTATTGTCTGGTAATGCATTAAATTAGTCTGATCTTTTAAAGTTATCAATAAATTCTACAGGGTGTAGCTTCCCAGTATCATCATAATAGTCAATATCTTCCTTTATACCATCACTTGATTACCACATAAGGGCACAATACTTTGACTTAGTTGAACCTATTGCCCAGCAAACCTTTTTTCCAACGATGGACTGAACATTGAGTCTCATTCAAGCACTGCGTAAGCTGTTCCTGTGTTCTCAACAACTGCTCATGTCCATGCATTTATCCACCAACATTGTGTTTTAACGTACCCAATCCACCCAAAGATTCATTCTGAACTTCTGTTTTAACTCTTTACATTTACTATTGAGCTCTTTAACTGACTGGAGGCACTTGCCCATCATCTTTTCACAATTTTCACTGACTTTCTTCATTTCTTTACTAACCAAACCAACACATTCAACCTTTTTCTTTTCAGAAATTTGTGATACCTTTTTAAATTTCTTCTGACATTCTACGACTACTTCCCCACAACCTGGAATTTAAATTGTTAATATCCACTTTAATATCAGAAGGAAACCCTTGGACTTGCTTATTGATTTTTTCATGAAAACAGTTAGCTAAATGAGAGAATTTGGTATCATTATTTTGTTTCACTTCAGAAAACTTGTCATTAATTTCAGAAAATTTACTGTCATTATCTTGCTTCAGCTCACTTCTAAATTTAGGAAATTAATTTCAGAAAGTGTGTCCAGATACCTTCCAATACCAGAACATGACAATTACCACAATTCTAACAAATTCAATGACTGCTTCACTATGAGAGGAATCAAAGTTCTCCCCGAAACCACCGCCACTTCAAAACTTCGGAGATGGGAACTTGCATACCAAAATATCCTGAATGCCGGACTCCCATGTAGCCCCAGCCACCGATAAAATTCTATGTTTTGACACATCACTCTTTATTATTAGTATTATTATTTTATCATTTCACTAGTAATATTTTTTAACAAATTTCTTCCAAAGCTATTTATTTATTGTTTGCTTTAACACACCGTCATTTGTTATACATATTAACTTTACCACCTGTGATATCTATATTTATTTATATCATCTTAGTTATAAGGACCATCATGGTGTGCACTCCTCCTGAACCAATGGCTGATTCCATTTCCATATCACATGAATAAGGTGTAAAACTGAATTATTGTATATATTTTTGTTCATCACAGGTTTTTCATTCGTTGCAGCCTTCAACTTTGGTGAGTGACGATTCATTTTTCCCATCCTTTCTTATGTTTATTGCCTAACTGCCGTTTCCTTAGTATCATTACTGATTCCTTGGATGAAAAGCACATACTTGTGTCTTCGTAGGATTTGGTTTAAACTGGTTCGTGCTATAACACCTTGACAAATCTTCCAGAGCGTTGGTAAGGGTGCTCTCCACTGATTCAAAGTCTTTGCTCTGTGAGACCAGAGCAAGATCATCAGCATACACGAAACTCCTGCATTTGCGTGGTATAGGCTGATCATTGGTACATATGTTAAACAATAATGGGGCTAGCACACTTCCTTGGGGTAGACTTCTTCAGTGACCTCCAACGGCTACGCTGACCTTGGAAGTCAACAAAGAATCTGTAGTTCTGCAGAAGAGTAGCAATGAACTTACTAAGAATGAAATTTCTGGTCAGATTGTAGAACTTGACTAGTAGTAGCTGATGGTTGACGGTGTCATACGCTGCTGACAAATCAACAAATACCACCCCTGTTACCTTACGAGCTTCAAATCCATCTTCTATAAACTGCGTGAGGTTTAGTAGTTGTCCTGTGCAATTTTTACCCGGGCAGAATCCAGCTTGTTCAGGAATAAGCAAAGGATCAACTACAGGCAACAGCCGGTTTAAGATAATTCTTTCAAGCAGTTTGTAGAGGTGACATAAAAGTGCAACAGGTCTAAAATTTATTTATAAACGTTTCTCGGGAAACAAACCGAGTGATGTTGTTATTAATGCACAATATTTCGGCGACTTTATTCTCAGTCGCCATCTTCAGGTGCAGTTGCAAGTCTTGAAGTCTGCCTTGAAGTCAGCCTTGAGCGTGTTGTTTGTAAACTGGCATGGCAACGACAGATGTTGTTATGTTGCCTAGCAGCACCTCAGATGTCATTAGATGCCCGCGGAACACAAAAAGCAGAGCGTTGGTTATGAGCAGCCTCAATTACAGGAATCCATGCATCACTTATCTGGAATTCACAATCCCTGTTTACCAAATCAGACGCGAAGCGAATTTCAAATGCTTCTTTAATGACGCTGTCCCAGAAGCCTCTCGCATGTGTCAACACCTTAGTCGCTTCGAAATCGAAACCATGACCTTCTGTCAAACTATGTTCCGCCACTGTTGATTTGTCTTTTTGCCCCAGGCGAACATGTCGGGCGTGTTCCAAACAATGTTGTTGTATGCACCGTATGGTCTGACCGATGTATTTCTTTCCACATTCACACGGGATGCAGTAAACTCCGGGTGTACGCAGCGCAAGGTCATCTTTTGGAGAGCACAAAATGTTTCTCAATTTTGGTGGTGGTAGAAAAATGGTCTTAATGCTATTTCTTGCCAGGACTCTTCCGACCCTAGATGTTGTGGCGCCAGAGTACGGCAAGAAGGCTAATTTATCGTGTGGACCATTATCGTGTGGACCATTATCGTGTGGACCATTAACGTGTTAATTAGGCCTACGATTCATTTCCCGGAATGCCAACTGTATCTGATGTTCGTTGTATCCATTCTTTCTGAAGGTATCACGGAGATGTTTTAACTCACTAGGAAGGCTGTCTTTATCACATATTGCCCGCGCTCTGTGGACAAGAGTAGTTAGTACTGTATTGCGCTGTGCAGGGTGATGATGACTGTGCGCGTTTAGGTAAAGGTCTGTATGCGTTGGCTTCCTATACACCGTGTGTCCCAAAGTTCCATCAGATTTCTTTATAATCAGAATGTCCAAAAAGGGCAAGCGGCCTTCCTTTTCAACCTCCATCGTGAATTGGATGTTTTTGTTGACACTGTTCAAGTGAAGGAGAAACTTATCTAGATTGTCTCTGCCATGAGGCCAAACAACAATTCTTTGGACTGTTTCCTTCTTTGCCAGGTTTAAGCAAGGCGATCACTCGGCTCTTCCGCCATATCTTTGGAATTTGACATTTACTCATACAGTTGTTAAAGAGCTGAAGCATCCACTTCTTTGTTGTTACACCTAAGTGCTTAATTTGTTCTGTCCTAATGTCATCCAGGCCTGCTGATTTTCCATTTTTGCAATTTCTTATAGCCTTATCCAATTCTTCCATGCTGAATGGTATTGTGAGGTCATTATTCTCCTCTTGGACTTCTTTCCGCAGTTTGGGCATTTTGGACTTGTGATTATCTTTCCCATTTAATAGCAGTTGGTGTGCTATTTGATTGGCGTTAACATTATAATGAGTTTTGGTCTTAGTTGGATCATTGTTTAGATGCTTCAGTAGTCTCCATGCTTTATGGCTGTCTCTTGCGAAATCTAAGTCTTCAACAGTTTTAATCCACTGATTCCGCTTTGTCTCTTTAATAATGGAAATGAGTTTGTTTCCTGCTTCCACTGTTGCTTCACCAAAAGGATCTTCTGTAAATAAATTGCTGTATTCTTTAAGTAGAGCAGCTTGATCTGATGTGAGACCGGGGATGTAAGATGTCCGACAACCACGAGGGATAGACATTCTGGAACATCTCTTTACAGCCGTGGTGAAGATGTCATAGCATTCTGGTGTTGGTTCTATTGAAAGAACTTCGGAATCCAATAGTTCTGAGAATTCAGACCAATTTGCCTTTTTGAAGTTGTATCTTCTACGGAAATGTACTTCCTGTGGTCTAACTGCGGCATATATTTGACACATTATTGGTCTATGCTGTGAGTTGGGTATAGGGGAACAGACAGATTTAATGCACAGGTGGCTAATACTGCTACTACTGAATATGAGGTCAGGGTTGAAACCACGCCTCCACCGACCACTGTTGAATGATGCAGGTAGTTTTGCATCATGGATTAGAGAGAGGTGATTTATTTCAGCCCATTCTTGTACTGCAGTCCCATTCTCATCTTCATGGTCATAGCCCCAAACATTGCTATGACTGTTGAAATCACCAATCACGATCTGTATGTCTTTATTATGGAAATAATGTGGTTTGTTGACAGTGAATACAGTACCAGGTGGTTTATAAAAGGACGGAATGGTACAGTTCGTCGTTTCTAGAGTGAGAATTTCAATGTCATTTTGTTCCGTGAATGCAGTGGACATTACTTGTACATCTGGACGTACAAAGGTCTTTCTATAGCGAGATGCATTCAGTTTATTTTTGGTCTACGCATTTCATAACCTCTGTGTGTTTCCTGTACGCACAGTATATGGCACTGATATTGATTGCATAGGTCTTGTAGCAGTTCTTCCTTGGCTGGTGACATGCAAATCGTAGGTTAAAGGTAACATGGTCGGGGTCGACCTAGAACACTGTGATACTCCAAAATATCTAGGAGTGACCCTTGACAGATCACTTACATTCAGGAAACATTGCATGAACGCCAAGCTGAAAGTTTCCAGTAGGAACAATCTCATAAGAAAACTGGCTGGATCGCCGTGGGGCAGCCAACCTGAAACAATTAGAACTTCTGCCTTAGCACTATGTTATTCGGCTGCAGAGTACGCCTGTCCCGTATGGCACAGTTCAACCCATGCCAAACAAATAGACGTTGCACTTAATGACACGTGCAGAATCATAACGGGCTGCTTAAAATCAACTCCAGTCGAATGGCTCCACCGTCTCGCAGGAATAGCACCACCTTCTGTTCGAAGGGAAATAGCAGTGAACAAGGAAAGGAGGAAAGTGAACCATGAAAAATCTCATCCACTATATGGGCATATCCCTCGCAGGCAAAGACTGAAGTCCAGGAAAAGTTTCCTAAGAATATCTCAGGAACTTACGACGACAACTGAAGAAGCCAGATTACAACTATGGGAAGCTAAGGCTCCCCTTCCGCATGGCTGGGGAAGAGTGTCTGAATCTTTGCCACCTGGTTGTGACAAGGGATGGTTGACGTGAAAATCTTTGAATAGGCTGAGATCAGGAGTGGACAGATGCAAAGTAAATTTAGCAAGATGGGGCTATACTGAGATCAGTGATATCAAGTGCGACTGCGGTGAAGACCAGACTGTCCAGCACATGCTCCAGTGTCAACTGTGTCCAGCATCCTGTTCGGCAGCTGAACTGTATGAGGCCTCAGAAAATGCACTGGAAGTGGCCAAGTTCTGGTCGATTATAATTTGATGATTGTGATTGTGCAACTGTATGTTTCTGATACGAAATAAATAAATAAAATCATTACTGATAATATGTAGGCATTGTTAACCAAAAATAATTACACCAGATCAGAGAAAATATCTTGAAAATATGTGTGTAGTGATGCAAAGACAGACAGTACTGTAATTAAAAAGTTCCTTTCAGCAAATGTTATTAAAGAATTGTTAAAGTTCTTGGGACCTCTTTGATTAGAAGAGTACAATTAATTAACTACTCAGTCCATAGAATTAAAAGTATATGTCAGGTCACTAGGTGATAATGATACATAACTTCTCAATGACACCTAGTTGCTGGAATAACAACGCTATCGATACACTTTTTACTTTGCTTTTGATTCCACCGAGATATTCATAAAAACATACATCAACGAGGTATCGTCTTCTTCCAGAGATTTTAAGAACATTACCAATATAATTGAAGTAGTGTCTGTCAGCACCGTTCCGAACGAACTTGTCCACTTAAAGTCTAAGGAGTTTCAATAGACAGTGCAGAATATTCTCCACTCCCTTAAAGAAGTCAACGGTACTTTTGTGAACACAATAGAAATTGTACAAAAACAATTAGAACTTTTACAAAGTTATATGAAAATACATTTTTAAATGACGATATAAAATATTTATAAATATTTAAAAATAAAATTGACACGATTAAACATTTTCAAAATTTCAAAAATTAACCATCATACTTTGTAATGTTTAATCAAATTAAAGTTGATTTAAACTCAAAATAATACTTATTCATTGAATAATATACAGATTTATAACTAATCAATGTTGGGTGTCTCAGGTATCAAGATAATCAATTTGAAGGATTGAAATTAGTAGAAAGATGGGTTTTTACAGCATCCTATATTCATCTATATATATATATAAAGATGAATGTATGTTCGTTGGTTTGTTTGTTCTTCATACAAATCCACAGTTTTCATCCGATCTCGATGAAACTTTGTACACTTATCCTTTGAAACAAGGAGAAAAGTACTGTCTACATTTGGTTGAAAAATTATCTGTATAAATAGTAAATGTTGTCTTATAATTTCGAAAAATTACTGAACGGCAATAGACATGGAGGTCTCAGTACAGTTTTTCCGTGTAGCGGTCAGCTAGCTGAATGGTTAAAACACTTGCTTACTAATGTTTGGGTCGTGGTCCCCGTTTTGAATCTCCGTGGAGGCGAAGATTTTTAAAAATTGTTTTTGATCATAAGAGTCACGGTTGGACTGTCGGTTATTCAGATTGAATGTTAAACTGTAGATGTCACAAATTTAGGGGTGCAATGCGAGGCAAATCATAGGTAGTCTTGCAATGCTGTTGTTGTACATTTTTTACATTGTATTGAGCCCTCAGGGGTGATTTGAAACAGTCTGTGTGTGATCTGCAGTAATAAAACTATAAATGCGGAACTAAGTCTCTGTCTTTTTGTTACGTTTTGATACCGATATTGACGGAATTAGACAATAAAATCTGTAGGGAGGCACAGGACATTTTTTTGGTATGATTAACAGTTGTATTCTCGAAATTTTGAGAACTTATCGAATGTTGACAGAGAAACGGATGTGTGTTAGTCTACAATGTTATATCGGTTGCTCAAGCTGTGCTTCTCGCGCATTATGTTAGTCTATATGTTAATAAATTTAGTTTAGCGAAAAAAAATATTAATTGGTACAGATGTCGATTTTCTCTGTCCTATTACTTTGTGTCTGCTTAAATTTTTCTGGCACCAGTTTATTTTGCCTTCTTTTTTGACATGCCTTGCGGGCGTAAACTGGCCTAAGTTGTATCTCTAGCAGAGCACGAGCAGCTTAAGTTATTAGAAGCCAAGAATCGGATGCTCATGCTGAAGAAAGAAGAAAAGACCAAGCTGAAATAAAGTTGCCCTTAGTCAATTACCCCCCCCCCCCCTTTTACAACCGCTCACCTACTTTTGTTTTTCTGTTTATGTTGGAAATTGATTCTCTTCAAGAGACAGGTTCGGTGCTAGAATAATATAGTGATGGCTTTCCTGTCATATTTTGCCGACTCGGTGTTGTTTGGGACCAATCCCTGTTACCAAAAAATTTCTATATTCAATTCTGGCAAAGAAATTCTTAATCAGCGCATTCGAAGTCGTGGGTATCAGCTAGTATATTATAACTTTTCTTGATCCACACAAGCTTAACGAAATTATACCTGTAGCTCTTAGTTTTTGTCTATTTTGTCATTTTATTCTAATTGCTGTTTATTGGAAAATCTTTTTTTTTTCTTTCTTTCTTTTTTCCAGATCTGTGCGATTGTCTGCAGCTGAACAGTTTCTAATGATATCCACCTGGTGCAGTGGAAGCCAACAGCCTTTGCAGTTTTGTATCTCATTACTTTTCAGTGTTCTCAATAATATTGTAATGGATAACGCTCGAAACTCTCATGAGTACTTTCAACTTCTCTGTCGTCTTGTGAATTATGCTTTCATATCCAACTGCCTTGTGCCTAATGCAGAAAATCTTCTCAACAATGAAATTACTTGGCTCAAGAAAATAAGGGTAATTGATAAATATCTATATTAATTTAATTCCTTATCTAAATTGGGGGGGGGGAGGGGGAGCACAGTGGTAATTCTATACAGGTGTCCAAAATTTCTTCTGTGTGCTAAAATATTCAATCTTTCCAATCTGAACATTCTAACCACTTTACCAAATTTTCATTATCCGTTTTGTATATGCTTAATTGGTTCAAAATTTCAGTTTTTAGATTTGAGTTGGTCGTAACTGTTTGTTACTTTTTAATATGAAAGGGAAAGATGAAATATACAAACGTTGAAGGGTGGAGGACAGCAGCGACAAAAGACAATCCACAAACACAATGTTGCAGACTATGCTCTTACTCTTGAAAAATAGAAACATTTGCCTGGGCTCACACAGGAACATTTCTGTTGTCACGAGTAAGGGCATAACCTGAGGTACTGTTTTTCTGGATTGTTTCTGGCCCCTCCCCCCTCTTTTTTACCTTTAGTGAGTGATGTGTGTGGGTTTTTTTTCCCCATATTAATATCACCTCATGGTATTTCTAGTTACTTCATTGTCTCTTGGGCACACACCACACTTGAAAAAGGGTGAATTACCTACTGATTATAGTGTGCCTGTATGTTACACATCTTTATCATTGTGTTAAGTATTAACAGTTGAAATTGGATACATATTCCAAATAAAAACATGGTGTGTACAGTGTGGAAGTGAAGGGCAAAATCAAGGCCTTGCATTTCCACTCTGTTCAAACCATCTTTATTCTACTTATGAAGGGTATATGCCTGATAATTAGTATTTCATGTGAAATACATGCTGAAGTTTCTGAACTTAGAATAAACAGAATTTAAATGACTTGCCATCTTCATCTGCATCTTTAGTTTGATTTTGTAGAAACAACCAGCACCATCATTTCAGATCCTATCAGCACCTTTAAAGGACCATGCTGATAGAATTTTTAGTTTATTTATGTGAATGGTGGAAAACTGTAATTTACATCTCAAAACTACAGAATTCTCTGTGTACAGCGAGACTCTATTAGCAAAGCTTACGTATGCACTTACTTAATTTTTAATTTTTTAATTGATATAATTTTAATTTTATTGCAATGGAGCACAGGCTCTGGTGGCAATTTCCCTACACCCCCATCTTCCCCCTACATTGAACACCCACCTACTTTAGCCCTCTACAAATTTTATCTTTAAATTCTTTCAACGTTTTCTGTAAATTATTCATTATTTCTCTTTGTAACTCATTCCAATCCCTGACACCCTTACCTAAAAAAGAGAATCTTAATACACCCTTATGCCTGAACTTGAGTGCCAGCTTCTGGTCATGATCATCTTTTCCATTCCATGCACTACTTTTCGTACCTATTGCAATATCTTTCCATGCCTCAGAGCCAGTATATGTCCTGGACACTCCCATGACCCTCCTCATCCTCCTCCTGTCTTGCAATGAATCCCATTCCAGCTCCTTTATAAAATCCGTCACTGATTGCATTCTGCAATATAATTTCCAGAAACAAATCTAGCAGCCCTTTTTTACACCCTCTCCAACTCCTGTGTTTGATACGTAAAATGAGGTTCCCATACTACACTACCATATTCGAGCAATGATCTGACCAAAGTTTTGTAACCCAATTCCTTTACTTCTCTCGTACATCCCCTCATCACTCTCTCTAACAAGCGTAGAATTTGAAACCTTTTCCTACCACCTGTCCAATGTGTCCTGCCCAGTTACGCTTGTTATCAAATGTAATGCTAAGATATTTACATTTCAAGTCTTCAGCAAGCAATTCTTTCCCCACCTTATATTCATAATTAACCTTTTGTTTTTTATTTGTGTATCTAATAAGCTGACTCTTCTTTGCATTTATCGTCATCCCATGTTTACAAACCCAACTAGATATCCTGTGCAGATCACCTTGCAATCGTTTACAATCCTCTATTGTTTTGATTCTTTTATATAGCATTGTGTCATCTGCCAAATACCTAATTTCAGATAGTAAACAATCAACACAATTATTCATTAGAATAATGAATAGCAATGGTCCCAATACGCTACCCTGTGGCACACCCATTTTTACTTCAACTTCTTTTGATACTACATTTCCTACCCTAACTTTCTGTTTTCTACCTTCTAAAAATTCTTCTACCCAGCAAATGACTTTCATATCCACTCCAATGGTTTTTACCTTATTTACTACCATTTTATGGCTTATTCTGTCAAACGCCTTAGACAGATCAGGTGCTACACTATCAATTTGGCCTCCCTTGTCCATTTCATCTGAAATATCTTGCATATATCCCACCAACTGAGATTCACATGAATATCCTTGCCTGAAACCATGTTGCCTGCTTGAAAACCACTTACGTTCCTCACATAAATTTCTGATGTGGTTGCGTATCAATCTTTCCATTAATTTACCTACCACTGTTGTCAAACTGATTGGCCTGTGATTCTCCACTCTATTTCTCACCGCTCCCTTATGTACCGGTACTACTACTGAACTTTTCCAGTCCTGTGGTAAGCAGCAAGTGTCTAGACTCAATTTAAGTAATATTTCAAGATAAGGTACAATGTCACATCCGGCTATCTTTAAGATATCTGTAGTAATATTATCTTCACCAGCCCCTTTATTATTTTTTTTTCAGCTTTCTTATTTCCTTCTTGATTTCCTCAGGATTGATATCAAATTTTTTACTATCGTCATTTGTGATTGTGTTGTTAAGCTCGTTCTCCGAATTAGACCCTCCTGTTTCTGATTCATTGTCCCTAATGCTTTCACTGAACCAGTTACTTAAAATCTCTGCCTTTTTCAAATCGTCAGTAACTTCTTCTCCATCCTTATCTATAAGTGTCTCTACACCCTCCCTTCCCCACAGTTTCCTGATATAGCCATAGAAATTTCTAGATGCATCAGCCAATGGTCCTCCTGCACTGACAATACTCTTCATAAACCTATCTTTAGCCATTTTCTTTGCTGTTATTAAGTCCTTGTTTAGTTGTTTTAAATATTCCCTACTACCCTGCTGTCTCTTAACTCTTATGTTCTTTTCTTACCAACTTCTTTAACCTCCCCCGCAGGGGCCTGGTACGCAAGTGCCAGGTACGGGTTTGGCGAACCCGCGGTGCCCGAGCTGGAAACTTGTGAGCGCCGCAAGTTTCCCACACCGTAAACTCCTACCATGCTTCAACGACCACCGTAGGGCGTGGCGGTGGAACGTTGTGTGCCTAGGAGAACGGGGATCTTGGCTTCATCGCCCGGATCGCGAGGACGGTAAAAACCTCTATAAAAAACCCCTCAACCTCAAGGTCGGATACGTGCCGAGGAGGTGCATGGGTGAGAGGCAGATCACTCGCTAACGTACAACCTCAGGGGCACCTGCGCACCCCTGTTGTATTAGCGCTTCTTTTTAAAATGGTTTAACTCGTGGGACCAAAATGAAGCCTCACAAAAAAACCACAGACCCCTGCGGCCCGGGTGTGTCGCAGGCAAATAAAAATACACCCAGTTCAAAAAAGCGGGCGAGGGTTGAAAGCCCTCCTCCTGAACAAAGTAATAGTAACGGCAAGGGTTTTCTTATAGATAACGCCTTCGTTATAATGACACGGGTGGAGGGATCTTTTGAGAAGATCTCTCCATTTTATGTAAACAAAGGTTTAGAGGGTATTGCGGGTACCCTCAAATCGGTAAAAAAGCTGAGGAACGGGACTCTGCTTTTGGAAACATCCACCCAAAAGCAGGCTGTCCAACTCCTTAAGTGCGAGAAGCTCGGGGAGTTCGCAGTTAAGTGCGAACTCCATAAAACTCTAAATTCAAGTAAAGGAGTCATTACCAGCAGGGACCTTATGGATTTAGAGACCGAGGAACTCCTTAAGGAGTGGTCAACAGAACATGTGGTCGAGGTTCGTCAGATTAAACGAAGGGTTAACGGCAGTCTTGAGAAGACAGCCACCTTCGTCCTGACAGTTCGACACTCCAACGTTGCCCAAAAACATCAAGGCAGGATATTTGAACCTTGAATATTCGCCCGTATGTACCGGACCCAATGCGCTGCTTTAAGTGCCAGCGGTTCGGTCACTACGAACGGCGACCTGCAAGGGCAACCCCACCTGTGGGAAGTGCGGAAAGGCGGCTCATGAGCCAGGCACTAGCTGCACGCTCCCACAGGTGTGTGTGAACTGCTCCGGGTCACATCCAGCCTGGAGCAGAGAGTGTCGATTGTATCTGGAGGAAAAAAAGATACAGGAGTTGAAAACGAAAGAGCGGATTTCTTATGGCGAAGCCAAAAAGAAATATAAGGCTCTGGCTCCACCAGTCTTCGCGAAGACGTTATCAACTCCCGTCAGGAAAGAAAGTATTGCTACCCAGACGTCCGTTGCAGGACATGGGCACAAGTCCAATGTGCTCATGTCAGTGCAGATGTGGTGCCACACCCATCAAGGTCATTACACCTAGGACCTCGCACGTCGGTAGCAATACACTGACAACATCGACCACATCAACAGCAGGTTCCGTAAGTCCACCAGCAAAGACACTGCCATCCGCTACAGCTGTGGGCCCCTCTGCAACAGCAGAAGCGGCCCCTGAAGCAGAAACTGTATCTGCAAGAGAAGTAACGGCAAAGCCATCTGCCGGTAGCGGATGGCAAACAGTGCAAAAGGTTAGGGGTCCGAAATTTAAGCTTACGGACCCCACTATGTTTGTGAAATCCCCTCCGACTTCTCCTCCCAGATCCCCGTGTGGAAAGGAGAAGAAGGGGAACAGGCCTCGGCGGAAGAAAATCCGCACGACTCCGAGGCCTTAGAACAAGTGTCGTCTTCGGACCCAGAAGACGACATAATGCTGGTGGACGAACATAGTTCCGTTCCTCAGCAATCTCATGCGCAGGACCCACCCGACCCGGGGCGGGTGGTTTTAAATAGGTAGAATGGCTCCCATACTTCAGTGGAACGTTAACGGCTTTCAGGCTCACAAAGAGAAAGTCCAACTCTTAGCACGGTCTGTTCCTTTGTGTCTCTGTCTGCAAGAGACACATTTCAGACCGCTACACCAGCCAGTGCTAAGAGGATATGACATATTCCGAAAGGACGATACCGAGGGTGATCGAGCTAAGGGAGGAGTGGCGGTGTTGGTCCGAAACACTGTCCACTCCGAACCCGTTGCTCTCACCTCCACATTACAAGCAGTAGCGGTGAAAATACACGGTCCAATCCAACTGACCGTATGCTCTGTCTATCTGCCACCCAGTGTGTCTGTCGGCTACGACGACCTGGTTGGCATTATACGACAACTCACTCGGCCCTTTCTCCTTTTGGGAGATTTCAACGCCCACAGTGCGTTGTGGGGTTCCACCACCGATTGCCCCAGGGGCCGAGTGGTTGGTAGATTGATAGAGCAGGAGGAAATTTGTATCCTGAATACAGGGCAAATGACTCATTTCACCACTGCTACCGGTACGTCTTCTGCCATTGACCTTTCCTTGTGTTCCCCCTCAATAGCGGACTCCGTGCAGTGGGAAGTGGATCGCGACCTACATGGTAGCGACCACTTCCCTATTTGGATGCACGTCGAGTGTGACGTGGAGGGGAGGAAATAACCGACGTAAATGGAACGTCAGTTGTGCAGATTGGCAGCTCTACTGCCGATGCTGTACAACTGCAACCCTGTGGCAGTATACAGGAGAAGGTGAATCACTTCACAGAAGTGATTCACCGTGCAGCTGACGTTTCCATGCCGAAGAGCTCCGGAACGCTGCGAAGGACGCCCGTCCCCTGGTGGAACGATGAATGTCGTTCCGCCATCCAGGGTCGTAGACGGGCGTTGCGTCGCTTTAGGTTGTGCCCCACATCTGACAACCTAGCAGCGTTCCGTATTGCCAGAGCTAAGGCGCGTCGAGTTATTAAGGAGAGCAAAAAGAGGTCATGGCAGAACTTTGTGAGCAATATAAATCGTTCCACGCCTTCGTCGAAAGTATGGGAGTCCATTCGCCGTATATCTGGAAGGTACCACCAGTATCTGGGTTACTGGATCACGGACGGACAATTACTGACGAACGAAGCATAGCGCAGCTGATGGCGGAGAACTTCGCCGCCATCACTTCGTCCGCTAACTTTGACCCTCGGTTTCAGCGACGTAGAGTCACTGCCGAGAGGCGCCCGCTGTGCTTCGATTCGTCGAATTCAGAGGCCTACAACTGCCCATTCACATCTTGGGAACTGGAGAGTGCGTTGAACAGCGCAAATGACACTGCTCCAGGGCCTGATTTGATCCAGTACCAGATGCTGAGGCATCTCAGTAAGGATGCTAAAAAGTACCTTCTAGATATTTTTAACGACATTTGGACCGGAGGACACTTCCCCGACTCGTGGAAAGAAGCAACATTAATTCCCATTTTAAAACCTGGCAAGGACAAATTGTTGCCAGGTAGTTATCGTAGTATTGCCTTGACTAGCTGCGTGGGGAAGACACTGGAGAGGATGGTGAATCGCCGCCTCGTCTGGTGTCTTGAATCCCGTAATCTTCTGAGCCGCTTTCAGTGTGGATTCAGGAAGTTCCGTTCCACCTTGGACAACCTGATCCTCCTGGAGGCGGCAATACAGGATGCGTTCGTCCGCAGCCAACACCTCGTGGGGTGTTTTTTCGATCTTGAAAAGGCTTACGATACTACCTGGCGGCATGTGATTTTAAAACAGTTACATGAATGGGGTTTTAGGGGTAACCTTCCCCGTTTTTTAAAATCTTTTTTATCTGGTCGTTGCTTCCGGTACCGAGTGCAGTGTCTGATCTTTTTATTCAGGAAAACGGTGTCCCTCAGGGGTCAGTTTTAAGCGTTACACTTTTTGCCATCGCTATTAATAGCATAGCAGCCATTATAAGGAGTCCCCTACGGTACTCCTTATATGTGGACGACTTTTTAATTTTTATCGTAGCGTCTCCACTGAGAAAACCCGGTGTGTACTTTTTACTCGCAGCAGAAGCCTTTTACCAGAGCCTCACCTTACCCTGAGGAACACCGTTTTAAGTTTTAGTGATAGTGTTCGATTTCTGGGCCTCATTTTTGACACAAGGCTTAACTGGCTTGCGCATCTAAAAGATGTGAGAGCCAGGGCCTTAAAAGCTCTTAACCTTTTAAAATGTCTGTGTGGCAGGTCATGGGGCGCTGACCGCTCCTGCCTGCTACAATTTTACAGAGCCTTTGTACGGTCACGGTTGGAATACGGTTGTATAGTCTATGGTTCGGCACGGGACAGTTATCTGCGTATATTGGATGGTGTCCACCATGCAGGAATTCGGCTCGCCATAGGTGCATATCGCACCAGCCCTATTGTCAGCATTTGTGCTGACTCGGGCGAGCCGCCGCTTACCATCCGTCGGCAACTCCTCATGGTGAGACACTACCTCCATGTTGCCATAACACCTGGCAGTCCCGTGTACGACATAGTTTTGCATCCTAACTACGAGCGGCTCTATACCAACCGGCATAGAGCCACTAAACCATTCAGCTACCGTACAAAGGCTATTTTAGAACAATGCGGATTCGAGCTCCCTTCTTTTTATCACCAGGGTTGGAGTAAATCTCCTCCCTGGATTTTAAAGAGGCCCAGAATGATTTTAGAATTATCGCGGTACAACAAGCTGTGTACCGCCGATAATGTTTTTATCAGAATTTTTAGAGATGTTTTAAACCAATATTCCACGTTTACCCCGGTGTATACGGATGGGTCTAAGCAGGCTAACGGAGTTGGTTGCTCCGTAGTGTTCCCTCGAGCGACTTACACATTCAAATTGGACGGCAGGTGCAGCGTTTACACTGCCGAATGCTATGCCGTGCTGAAGTCGCTCCAGCATATGAAAGTAATGCGCGATAAGTTGTTCATCATATGCTGTGATTCCCTCAGTTGTATTCAGGCCATAGGAAATATGTATCCAGCAGATCGTCTAGTCCAGGACATCCAGGACGCCCTCCTTTCCCTTCAATCTCGTGGAAAGGAGGTGTTATTCTGCTGGGTACCGGGCCATGTGGGAATCAGAGGGAACGAGGCAGCTGATCAAGCTGCCAAGTTAGCCTGCGACAAGGTCAGAACCGACTTTGAACCGGTCCCAAAGTCAGACCTTGCCTCGGCGGCGAAGAGATTTATTTTTGATGTTTGGCAGAGGCAGTGGCTGGAAGTTGAGCATAATAAGCTCCGGCTGGTCAAACCGACCGTTCAGCCGAGGAGCAGCTCCTTCCAGCGGGCGAGGAGGGATGAGGTTCTCCTTACTCGCCTCCGAATAGGGCACTGTCCTCTGACGCACAGCTTTCTTCTCCGCCGAGAGGACCCTCCGGAATGTGATGCTTGTGGCGTACCTTTGACGGTGCGCCACATTTTAACTGTATGTGTATTGTTTTTAGATCTAAGGGCAGACGTTGGCTTAGCCAACGATCTGTCCCTTATTTTAAACGATGATCGTGACAACGTGGCTAAAGTTTTAAAGTTTAGTTGCTTGGCCGGTCTTGTCCCAAAAATTTTGGGCAGATCGGCCTAGGTTTTAAATTGGATTGGTGGCCGTTTACAACCACCAATCCAAGTATTGATTTTACTTGTGACATTGCTTATACGGCTGGCCCTTTTACAGCCAGCCATCTAACTTGTTTTTTTAACCTGGTTGGCCCATCTACAGCCAACCAGTTAATGTATGTAATTTTATATTTTAGTCACAGTTTCGTATTTTATGTTGCCGTCTGTGTGGCCGACCTGTTTACAGTCGGCCAGGCAGACGGTATTTTAGTTAGTATGTTAGTATTTTATTGTGCTGTCTCTGTGGCCGACCCCTTTACAGTCGGCCACACAGACGGCAATTTTGCCACGTTGTCACGCCTGGTTTATGTTAGGGCGCTAATGACCCCGTCGTCGACGCGCCCTAAAACTTAATCAACAACAACAACATCTTTAACCTCCTCACTTCCCTATTATAGTACATAGGTTCTCTACTTCTCTTTATTTTCTGCTTTGGAATAAATTTTTCTTCCCCCTTTCTTATTATCTCCATGAACTTTGCCCTCCTTGAATCTACTGCACTTGTGCCTTCTTTCCATTTACTGAATTGTTGTCCGAAATATGTCTTCAAATTTTAATCCTGTGCCTTTTTATAATTATACCTCTTTCCCCCTTCAATTTTGGCTTCTGGTTTACTGAATCCTCTAATATCCATCAGAACTGCTTCATGATCACTTATTTCTTCAGTTACTTGATACCCCACAAGGTTTTCATCAGGCTTAATTAGAAATATATCCAAAATATTTTGTCCCCAGTGTTTTGCTCAACCACTTGTGTAAATCCTAACTTATTTGCATGAAGACATAATCTATATACAAAACCAAAATACTTAATGTAACAAGTATATTTATAAGTCAGGTTGGCAAAACTGACACAAATTTAGAACAGAACACCCCCCCCCCCCCCCACACACACACACACAAAATATGTGTGACACTTATTTTAGCAAGTGTATGAAAGTCAAACATTAAGGCAGTTCCAGGTAACCACAACAAATTCTCTTTTATTAACCTTTTCGGTGGTTTCAGCTGTTAGATATCTTAATTTGCACTTAATTTAAGGATGACTGAAAATATTTTGTATTTTCTGTCATGTCTTGTTTTTTCTTCTCTACTGTTTACTTTTATGTCATGATTCAAATTTATTTTCTGTAACGACACTCTATCCTGTTCCTTTATTACAAATATTTAGAAAGTGAGAACGGATATTTGAAAGTTTAGACGTATTAGGTACTGAGAGAATATATTGCCATTGCAGAATCTATAGCTGTAGTGTAATACACATTTATCTTTCCACAGTTGCACCTTCTATTAGGTGGCGTTTTCTATCTGATATTTCATATACAGTTCTCATATGTAGTTTCTTCCTCATCACAGAAATGCTTTAGTGTTAGTTACATTTTTTCACGTCAAAAGTAAGCTATGTTATGTGAGGACAAAATGTTTACCGGGGTTTGTACTAAACAGTTTGCACCTCAACTGTAACCATGTTGTGGGCCTAGAGTAATTAGATTGTTCTACAGTATGCGGTAACCACCATATTGAATAAACTCAATAATGGAAAGGTAAGGTTCATCAATTAAATCCACTGCTTCTAATTTAAAGTTCAAAAAATCACTATATTCTTGAAAATAATTTTACAAGTTCGAACAATCTTTTAGGCATCAGAAATTATCACCAATAGGTTATATGCATGTATTTTTGTTATATTTGTAATCAATTATTTACATTCGTACATAACCATAAAAAATATAACATTAATGTAAATATTAAGATTTAACATCAAAATAAATACTTTAAAACTGGAATCCAGTTCCGCTGATTTAAACGCTGCCATTTTCGCGTGCTGCACTGTGACGTGTAAGTACACGACCGCATTGGCATACTGTATAGCGTGGAGTGTTTCATCTCAAAACTTTCATGTTTTGTAACTAATTTCGATATGGAAGGAGGTCGAAAACCGTGTTATAAGTACTGTATTGTACCTGTGTACAAAAATGCTAAAATAAATGCACTTTATAAAGTGTATTTTCTTGTCATGTGAGATGCAAATAAAAGAAAAAAGTGGTGTACCGCTATGAAAATAGATCTGCAAATAGTTGTTTATATTGTTGTGAAGATCATTTTTACGTAAGCACTTAGAATTTCTGTATTTTAGGAAATGTAACATAAAAATGCGTTACCTGTTCAAATTCTAATCATTTCTTACACGGAGACCATCAAACATTTTTGGACGGATTTCGAATTCTTTCATATATGTTGAAGGGTACACAGCTTATATGTGTGCGCTATAGTCGTTTTGCAAAATGCGCCCTAGTTTTTTTTTAGATATTTGCATACAAATAAACAAAAAGATGATAGGTATATAGTAAATTATTGCCCTACGTTATCAAATGGCAGCCTGATATGTGGGGTAGGACGCTGGCTTCATAATTTTGTGAACAGAGTTCAAATCCACACAGAATCAAACATTTTTACTTATTTTATCTTCAAAAATTGTCAAGCTTCACTTATTTATTTTGTTCAAACTTCATTTACATACTTTTACGAATTAAAATTTAAAACACCAAATACACCAAACATAATTTTGGCCCATTTATCGATGACGACTTCCTAATATGACTCGCTCCATACCCAATGGAATGATGTCAGGAGGCGAATCTGCTATGGGATTGTGCATAAACTATGTGGCTCGGTATGGAGGGGGGGGGGGACGAGGGGTTGCCTGGAAAGCTATGTTGGGCTACATGGAGTGCGGGGGGGGGGGGGGGGGGGTTCCGAGCCAAGCCACCTAACTTTTCTTTCATATTATTTTTCACAGTTAAAATTAGATACAGAACACACAGAAGCTTGTAAATATTTATCTCTGTCATTTAATTATCCCCGTATGTGATTTACGATAGTCTGACAAGAAAAAATAGTGGAAAATGTCTCCTCTAATCAATATGGTAAAATGCTACATGCTACGAGGGATTGGAGGGTAGGGGTAGAGACAAAAGCTACGTTGGACTTCGGGGGAGGGGGGGGGGGTTCACAGGAAGCCAAAATGAAGCTACATGGTTTATGCATGCTCCCTAGTAAACTGGAATCTGATACAAGAATTTTTCAATGTTTATAATTATTTGTCACTTGTTCTTCCATTTCCTTGTTGAGCTCCATTTTTCGTCACGGGTAGGACTACTATTTTATTTTCAACCATCTACACGCAACCATTCTTGGAACAAATCCAGTGTAGAAGAAAGAAAGAAAAAAACTATCTTCCCAATGCTACGTACTTCGTTTAAAATACCACTTGATGATACACAAGTAAAGAAACAATGAAGATGAAATAAATGATAGGAACTATTTCAATCGAAAACGCACCGAAACAACTTATTGACAAAAAGTGAAAAAAAATGTAAGACTGGAGACTTTGTTGATGAATGATTGCAATGAAGTTTCTAAGGATGTGCGGCCGATTTGTGTTGTGAAAGTTAATCCGTCGGTAGACCCATGAATTAATTACGGAAAATAAAAAAGAATTTCAGGAAAATAAGGAAACTGAATTGTAGGTAATATGATTTCTTTTAAATATTATTTCACTCAATAAAAGAACGTAAATGAAGTTTTAACAAAATAAAAAGGTCAAGCTTGAAAATTTCTGTAGATAAAAATATTTAATTCCGCACGGATTTGAACTTGGGTCAGAAAAATATGAAGTTAACACCCTACTAGTGTTGTAAAAAAACAGTTTTTTTTCTGACGTGAAAAAAAACTGTGAAAAAAAACATGTTTTTTTTCTGGGACATGTTTTTTTTCATAACTACTAAATTTCAAATTTTTAAGGCATTTATCATTTAATATGACTGTTTTAGAGTTTATACTAAGTACTTATCTTACTTTTAAATCTACTATATCTTTCTGGTTCAGTAGATAAAAAAATTACAAAAATATTGATAACATCGACTGAAGTTTTCTTTTACGAAAGGGGACTTCCCGAAAAGGCTAGGTTGCGTGAGAAGGAATCCCCGTTCGGCCGTTCCCCATTGTTTGGATTGATACTCGCTATTTGAACTAGTGCTGCCAGGCCCTACAAATTTATCTGTAGACCTACGAATCTTTTTAAAAAATTAGGAAATTTAACTACGGTTTTTTGCCTCTTTTTATTACTTGTTGTGCTTTCCTTATATTCGTATACTTGTTAAACTCGCAGCATATAGTGATAATACTGAGTCATTGTCAGTAATTATGAATAATTTCCTTGCAACCGTTGGCGTAAACCAACGATTGAAAACAAATAAAGCTCCCATTTTGTATGATAATATATTTAAATTCAGACTTAAAAGACCGTAATACAGAACTATTGACGCTGTCTTCATTCACAGTGTGTACTTTGCTCACAATTTAAAATTGCAATCTCAAAAGCTTTTGCATGCAATACAACCAGTAAAAGAAAATGTAACTATTTCTGAAGTTATGGATCTAGAGGGGACAGAAGAAGAAACAGAAAATTCCAACTCCGACCTAACTAGTGTTGGTAGTACTGATACTAGTGAATGTGGTTCCGACATAGAATATGAATAAAAAATTATGTTACCTATATAGATACATTTATGAATCATTATGTAAGATATTATATTATTTAGTAAGGTTTAAAACACACATGTAATATGTAAGTTCCATAAATAAAACTATAATTTATCAAATATATAGTTTTCTTAAAAAAAAAACCAAATTTAGAAAAAAAACGAGGGTGCTAGGTTTTTTTTCATGTTTTTTTTTTCACAAATCTGAAAAAAAAAAAAACATTTTTTTTTTTTTCAGTTTGCAACACTACACCCTACCGCATAGACAATGCTGCCATTTGATTATAACGGGCCATAATTTACTATATAGCCACAATCTAGAATTTTTTGTTTATTTGCATGCGAATATTGAAATACCTATCACTTAATTGCCTTGCAACTTTCACTGCTCTGAGCTGAGCGGCTGTAAAATTCGGATTTGTTGCAAAATTTCTTGTCATCATGAAAGCATCAATTTTTGGAAGATTATCCTTCTGTGCTCTCAGAAAACTGCTTTCAGTCATTATTTGGTATGTGTATTGTAGCAAGAATACAATATCTCACCAGTAATGCTGATATGTTAATATAAACTTCAACACAATTGAAAAGCTATTAGAACACCCAGCAACTACGCCTTTGTTCACAAGAATATCGTGTAATTGGTCGTCACAATTCGATTCGACCAATAGCGTTGCATTTTGCGAAGTTACATTTCCCTTGTATTTTTAGCACTTTTGACTAATTAAAATCAGTAAATAAAAATCAAATAAACAGGAAAAAATGTTATAGCAGTAATTCTACACTAATAAAGTTTCAAAATAAAAATACTAGACGTAAATTTGAATTTCATGCATATTCCCTATAAAATTGACTGCAGGTATAAGTAATTCAAACCAGACCAACCCTCATAAACCCCCTAACTGGTTTATAGTCACATGAGGATAAGTGAAAAGTTCCACCGCACAACAAAATTTCCAAGATGGCACACCGAATTTCACTTCACCATGATTTCACACGTCTAGCCGGCCTTCCTACATGTGCTTAACACTACCTTGACTGACGTGTGTTCTGCTCAAGTGATTTTCAGTGCCATGAAAAGAGCCTGGGGGTGTTGTTTATAGAAAGCTTGTGGGAACGCGTTTTTCCTTGAAAAAGATTCTGTTAGGGTCCTCGGTGGTTTTAATTAATATACTGATTAATTAAAATATAATCCACCAGAAGGTTATGTTGAAGATGTTTGTTTATTTTTCAAAATAACAAGTCAGCGATATTTGTCACAAGCAAAGATACAATCCAGAGATACTGGAGCAGTCTTTGTCAGAGGCAAAGTGACTCTCAACTGTGAACTAACTGAAAAACTAACTGTATACTGAATACTACTCTGTCCTTCTGCCGATCCGTTTATATAGTCTCTATCGAAATTTCTGGAATTCTTCAAAGGTATCCGCCCGATATTTCTCGAACATTAACAATTACTCAAACAATTAAACGTATTAAAAACAATCGGAATTAATACAAAATCACTTAACATCATTACAAAATGATCAGGAATGGTAATTAGAGATACTTAAATACAGAATTATCTACAGAAATCATTTTAAACTGTACAAACATGTCCTGTAGACGCCATAACTTGCATTAATACATGGAATTACAAACATTTAAGAAATTCTTTTGCACAATTCGGTTCTTAAACATATTAAATGGACTTTAAATAATTTTCTTACATAAAACAAAGTCTATATACACCGATTTACAAGATATTGCAAAATAAACATACCAGATCACATTCAAGCAAACTTCAGCTCACTACAAATACTTCATACAGTACAATACTATTCAAAATTCAGGTATGAGGGCTGTTAAAAGTCCCTGCTATATATGGACAAAATTATCCTTCCGCGATTGTTGGTTGCAACATCTTATGTCTTAAAATCCGTAAATAAATTCCTATCTTTCTCGAACTTTGATAGTAATTAGGCAGGCTTATAAATGTTAAAATAAATCCTTATGAAAACAATTTAACTTTGTTGGTTTGGCTGTAAAAAATTATTTTCTGTGCAATTCTAAAAATGTCTATAAACTTTTTAAATCTACAAAGCTGAAATAACTTTTAACTTGCTTCTAATTTTCCACTCTTTCATTTTATGCTAAAATCCACTTGTTTACTATTCTCTTACTGAAAGCCGAAAAAATTGTTATTTTCTAAAATATCTAAGTTACTGGTCTAAAAGTTACTGTAAATGATTCTTTATACCAATTCTTATCAAATATGCCATTATGTTGTGAAATATTCACGGGAGTGCAGCCGGATAGCGTCGTTGCCATTATGTTGTTGCTACCTGACTTCCCTAACTTATAAAATTTTGGAAAATCCTGCACTTGGACAACGTTTGTCTTAGCCAAATTGTAACTGTGTAGTTCCCACTGAAATCATAAAAAAAAAATTACTTTCTCTTATCTTGACCCAACTACTTTATAGATCTAAATAAAACTTACTATGAAATGTTCATATTGAATTATACTTTCTTTTAAATATAGTCTCTTCTACCGAATTTCCTTATATTCTTCACACCAGTCAAATTTACATTTGTCATGAGTTTTATTAATTTTACACAATGTTACAAACTCCTCCTTTAAGCTTCAGTAAACTTCTTCAAACTTTAGTATGCTGTGTAAGAAAAAAATCATGCTTCTGTTAAGCTATAAACTGACTTTCTATCTTCCAAGTTATGGCTTCTAGAATTTTAAACGTTTTATTGTGATGTAAAATTTTCCTACTAGTTCCAAATTTCGAAGTCTCGTATCTCTTCAGGGAAACCTACCTGTAAGGTTACTAATTCCGTTGTACTAGCTGTAGTCGCAAATAGCTCTAAAAATGAAGATAACGGTTTCTTATACGAAATATTCTGAAACTAATATATCAGATATGTTAATACTATGTTCTGATTTTCTATAACTGTTTAATCTGAAATATGCCTTCAATTATCTGAGCAAATGACTTTAAACTTGATCTGCAATGCTGTTTAAATCAACTCACTGCTCTGTGAACAAATTTGGTTATGAAGTAACGAAATTTTCAGTTAACTGAAAATTATTGTTTTATTTTCCAGCAAAATGTAAAAGAAACCAGTGAAACATTGGTTGATGAAGCAGTTCTGGAAGGACATATGGGTATTGCAAAAGAACTTCTCTCATTTGTGACACCAGAGAAAAAATTTGAGATTGGTTCAGAAGAGAATAAAGGCATTAACCTGGTCAAGGTATTTTTATTCAACCTCCTAGTTTATTTGAGAATAATTCAAATGGAGAAATCACTTTGTGTGAAAACATAATTTGTCATACTTCATTTACGTTGTACTAAAAAATGTAAAGTTCATAGATTTCAGTACCACATTTACTGCCATGCAATAAGTCTGTTGATGTTATTACTCAAAATTTTCATGTTTTTGTGTATATGTATATGTTTCTTTACTCATTGTCAGTAATCTACTCTAATGTTATAAATGCATAAGTAACTGTGTTTTTCTGCCTGTTTTCATGGCTAAATGACTTAACCAATCATGATGAAATTTGACTGGAAAATGTTGGGTATCATTAGGAAGGACATAGGATACTTTTTTCAGTTTTTCTGAATGGGGACCGAGCTATTATTACTGCAAATCCAGTAGAATTCGCCAATAGGTAAAAATCATTCAATCTAAGTTAGCAGGACAGCTTGTGTAAACATTAGATGAACAAGATCATATTAGTAAGCGTTACACTTCCTGCTCTGCTATGCACGAACAGGCACTGAAAATAGCAGAGGTGCCCTTAGAAAAGACCTATTTTTCTCATGGACAGTTGATTGTTGCTAGCTTATAGGTTCTAACCTCCAAAGGCTCTGTATCTCAGCAAAGGACAGCAAAACCAAAATTATTGTATACAAAATCGTATTGATATAAGATGTCCCCAGAAAGCGATGTAATTTTAATCTACCAGAAGAACTGGTAAATATCCCACAGGTAGCACCCCCGTCCCCACTCCTTTAATTTGTTGCTATTTTTAACTGTGTTACAAATTGGTTCTCTTCAAGAGACAGGTTCTCTGTACAGAATGGTACATACACACCTCTGTACACATAAAACCCACTAACCTACAACAATATCTCCCATTTTGATAGCTGCCATCTATATCATACAAAACGTTTCATTCCACACAGCCTAGCCATTTGAGGCAAACGCATCTGCTCTGATCATGAGTCCTTTACTCTCTACACCAACAACCTGACCCAGGCACTCATAAACTGCAATTATCCTCCAGTACTAGTTCAAAAACGGCTATCAAGAATCGGGGACTGTCCCCCACACCAACACAAACAACCTAAAGCCAACCAGAACCCTGTTTTTCTCACTCAGTTTTTCCCTGGCCTGGAATCGCTAAACAAAATTCTTCATCTGGGCTATGACTTTCTTGGATCCTTTCCTGAAATGCGCCACATTGTTCCCACTATCCTTCCCACCACACCCCGAGTCACCTTCAGCAGACCGTCTAATCAAAAAAACCTTCTTGTACATAAATATGAACCCTCTGATGATCCTAAACCACCCTTTGGATCCTTCCCTTGTCAGAGACCCCATTGCAAAACTTGCGGTATGCATTCACCTACCACTACCTACAGCAACCCTACTACTGGTGAAACCTACCCCACAATAGGTCATGCCACTTGTAGAACCACCCATCTCATTTACCAGCTCACCTGCCTTCACTGTCCAAGTTCCTACATTGGCCTGACCTCAAACTCATTAGCCATCAGAATGAATGGTCACAGACAAACAGTTTACTGGATCTCCCTGTTGCTCACCATGCCAGTACTCACAACACCCACAACCTTAATAACTGCTTCACAGTCAGAGCCATTAGAGTACTTCCAGACACTACCTCCCAATCTGAACTCCGCAGGTGGGGAATTGGCTTATCAACACAACCTGCAGACTCGACATCCCTCAGGCCTTAATTTCCGTTAATTTCTTCCATCCTCACCCCAATACACCCATCACTGCACAATAGTTTCATATATTTTTTTCAAAATGTTTACAATTATATATTTATTTATTTACATTTTATATATATATATATATATTTCTATCTCCCTTTATTTTCATGTAAATAAAATTATAACTTTTTGAATTATGCTACACAAATATTATATTGTTTCACTTTTATCGCTGGTCAAGCTGACAACCCCCCCCCCCCCTCCCGACAATTCTATCACCACCGATCGTTTACCGCCTGTGCTTCATTCATGCGGTGGGCTGGGATGTGACCACATCTTTCCACCTGCCATATGTGTCGCCTCACATGATTAAGACTCGTGTCGAAATATTGTTTTTTCTTTGTTGTGTGTTTTTTGTGTTGCTGCTGCCCTCCTCTCTTCAACTTTGGTGATTGTTGGGTGTATTTTCCCTTTCTTTTCCATGTAAATATTGCCTAGCGGCATTTCTTTCCTTTCAATTGTTACCTTTATCAATATTTCAGTATGAAATCATATAAATGTAAAAGGATGAAACACAAGGAAAGGGCATTGGATGTGAGCACACTGAGACTCATCACGTGACGTGTGGTCATTTGTGGTATGTACATATCTGATCCTCTTGCCGTGTCTTTACTTTTATATAGAGTGTTTGTCCTGTTATATAGCTGTTGTATATTGGTTTCATATAGAAGTATTGTTAAATGTGCTACTCTGTGTCTTCAACCCTGCCATCCTCCCTTCATTTGTTGTAAGTTACGTTTTTACATTCGCTGTGCTATCATATTGCCATTGCTTAAAATCATTTTCTTTCTTACAAGGTCTGTCCACAAAGTTAGTTCCGTTTGGTTATTAAAAACAAATGTGTACAGATACAGAAAAAATATTTATTGTATAAAAATCTAAAACCGTTTAACTACTTTTCTACATAGTTTCCGAAATTTTGTAGGCACTTGTCATAGCTTGGCACAAGTTTTTGTATGGCCTCTTCATAGAAGGTTGCCACCTGTGTATTCAACCAAGTGGTAACATGTTCTTTCAGCTCGTCATCATCATTGAAGTGTTGACCACCAAGGACAGATTTTAGATGTAAGAAGAGATGAAAGTCGCTAGGAGCAGGTTCCGGGCTCTACGGAGGATGATCAAACACGTCCCAGTGAAATTTCCGTAAGATTTGTTTGGTCACATCCACCGTGTAGGGTCGGGCATTATCATGGAAAAAAAACAACACCTTTTGACAGTAATCCTCGGTGCTTGTTCTGTATTGCGCAGTAACCATGTGCAGTGATTGTTTGGCCTCGTGGTAAGAAATCAATCAGCAAAATGCCTTTTCTGTCCCAAAAAAACGGTGCACATGACTTCTCGAGGTGTCAAGATTTGCTTAGGCTTAACCTTCGTTGGGGATGAAGTGAGCCTCCATTCCATTGATTGCCGTTTTGTTTGAGGGGTGTCGTACGATACCCCAAGTTTCATCCCCCGTGACTATCCGAGAAAGAAAACCATCGCCTTCTTCATTGTAGCGTGACAAAAACTGAAGTGCACTGCCCATCCGTTATTTTTTGTGTTGTTCAGTAAGAATTTAGGGTACCCAAGGTGAGCAAAGTTTTCAAAATTTCAGTTTTTCAGTAACAATTTCATGAATTAGTTATCGTGAGATTTGCGGAACTTCCATACCAAAGGCACTAAGTGTGAACTTACGGTTGTGCTTAATCTTCTCTTCAATTGTGTGAACCAGATCATCAGTAACCACAGACGGGCGTCCACTTCGTTCTGCATCGTGCACTTGATTACGTCCTTCATCGAACGGTCTGACCCATCTTCTAACCATTGAATCACTCATAGCATTTTGTCCGTAAACCTCGCAGATTTGCCATGGTATTCCCTTTGGTTTAACTTTCTTTGCATTTAGAATACGAATCGCAGATCTGTTTTCACATGCGGTGGCATTTTCAATTACGGCCGACATTATAAAGAAACACTACAGAGCACATGTCGGCAGCAGCGATCTGAAAATGGCGTACTTATCTTCTCCTTGAGTCAGAGTAACTGCCACGCATGCTCGGAACTGCGATCTTAGCGCTGCCAGGGATAGAAACAGAACTTTCTTTGTGGACGACCCTCGTATTATATCTATTCTTTATACATAATATTCCAACACCATTTCTCAAGAATTAATATCCTGCAATCATACCAGATTTGGTGCTTATACAATTTGCTCATGTTATTTCCTGGAAACGCAATCTTATATAAATATTGATATAATAAAGTATAAGCAACACTCACCAAAGTTGAAGGAAGGAGGGCAGCAACAGCAAAATATGTAATTCACAAACTAAAAAAAAAGCAATATTTCAGGCTATCCCTATTTCAGGAAAATAGAAAGAACTCGTGCAAGTGCCTACGGTTGTCACAGCTTCATGTGGGATGGGGAGCAATGATAAAATTGTCAGAAATATGAATTATGGGGTAGAAATTAATCAAAAAAGAAAGGGAACATGTAAAGGACGAGAGAAATTTTCTATATATTATACTGAGAAGTCATGTGTACACCAGAAGGAAGGTGTTACCTGAAATTGAGAACCAGGGGATGTCTGTTCTCCAGTATGTGTTGGTAGACTGATTCCTACCTTGCAGAGTTTGGATTAGGAAGTGAGTGTTCTGGGTGCTGGCATGGCAAGCAACAGACAGGTCTAGATTTTGGGAATAAATAGTTCACCTGTGACCATTCATTCAGATTGATAATTCGTTTGAGATGAGACTGATTTAAGAGCTTTGGCAATGGAGGCAGGTTAGCTGATGTATGAGATAGGATTTGGTACAGGTGGCCTTGTCTATGATTGAATAACCAATGGTCGGGTTACAATAAGTTGTATTAGAATGATGAATATTGATTGTTTTGCAGCAAGGCCTATTGCAATGGAAGGGTGATTTAAGGGCATTAGAGGGTTGGTATGTGTGCATAAATATATTTTTTAGGGTAGGTGGTGTGCAGAAGTTGATACCGGGTGTGGTGGAATGATAGTGGGAAGAATTCAATGCATTTTAAGAAAATATCTGTGCAGTCATAGCCAAGATCAAGAACCTGGTTTAGCTATTCCAGGCCAGGAGAGAGGTGAGTGAGAAAATCATGGTTATGATTAGTTTTGGGTTGTATGGGTCTGTGTAGTGGACAGTTTTCGACTTGGGATATCTGTTTGTGAACTAATTCATGAGGATAATTGCAGTATATAAGTGCTCAGATTAGGTTTTTGGAGTTAAGGATAAAGGATTCATGGTCAGAGCAGATATGTCTGTGTTGGATTGCTATGCTGTTTGGGTAGAGTGTGTTTTGTGTGATATAGATGACGGCTATGGAAATGAAGATATTGTTTTAGGTTTGAACAGAAGTGTGTAAGAGGCTGTTATGTACAGAGACGTCTACATCCATGAAGGTAATACTGGTGTGAGACCAGGACCAATTCAGGAAAAGGAGAGATTAGGAAGTCAAGGAGGTAGTTTTACGTGGGTCCGATCCTAAAGATACCATCTATATACCTGAACCACACGTGACCGAGCGGGGCGGTATAACGGTTAGCGTTCTCGCCTCGCATTCGGGAGGACGGCGGTTCGAATCCCCGTCCGGGCATCCAGATTTGCGTTTTCCATGGTTTCCCCAAATCACTCCAGGCAAATGCCGGGATGCTTCCTTCAAAAGGCCATGGCCGAATTCTTTCCCATTCCTTGCCCCCATCCTTTCCCGTCTCTAAAGACCTCGATGTTAAAAAGAGATGTAAAGCAGTTACAAAAATACTGAACCACACATTGGGTGGTAGGGTAACCGTTTGAAATAAACATTCCTCTCATTTGTCCAAGAAAAGGTTGGCATATGACTATGTCATGTTCATGGCTACAGCAGTGCCTTATAGCTGAGGGGATCAGTAGGTCTGTTAGTGGGGAATGTTGGTGTCGAGCAGGTTGCAACTAGTGTGGCCAGAAAGCAATCTGCCAATATGAGTGTGGGAACTATTGACTTAGGCTCTAAAAAGTGTTGGGTGTCTCTGTCATGAAGGAAGGGCCTGGATGAAAGGTTGTATGTGTTGGTCAATGAATGCAGAAATGTGCTCCATGGGAGACCCATAGGTAGTGACTATGAGACTTCCAGGATTTCCCACGTATCTTGGGCAGAAGATACAGGGTGGGGTTGCAAAGGTCTTAGGAGTCAGAAAGGAAATGGAAATGGAGTGGTGTGAAGTTGAGGAAGTTGCGTATTTGCAGGTAGATCAAGTTAGTGGTGTCATTGACTTGAGGTAGTTGTGTAGCTTAGTGCTTCTTTACCAGTTATAACTGAATCTCTCTTCAATGCAGTACATTCTGCTATTGAATTCCTTTCAAAATAATTTCTGCAAATTTTTCTTTCATGTGATATTCTTTCAATTTGTGCTGCTTGTGTTGCTTCTTTACTTTCTTGGATCTCAAATATTAGTTCGTGGTCAGAATCTCTATCAGCTCCGGGGTAATATTTGCACTCTAGGGCCTGGTTTTTTAATTTCAGTTCACTATAACGTTATTAGTAACAATCATATGGGCGGCTGTAAGAGATAAGCCTTATACGCAAAAATAGATTTATATCATATACACAGAAGAACTCTGTTCGCATCTGCATAATTTGTGTCTTCTAAAAGTTTTGATGGCTACAATTGTAGTTGTTGGAGCTGTGGTGAATCGTCCAATAGTTTGTGTAAACTGTGTGTCTACAGTTTCTGATTACACCTAGTTGATAGTGAAGCCTTAAAAGCAACTAGGGCAGAGTTGTGAATGTAGAGTACCTGGAGTAACTTAGTGTTACAATGGGCAATAAACAATGAATTGTAGTGCACTAATAATTGTTATATAAGTAGGTCACATTTTGTGTGGTTTGAAATAATAATTGAATAACCTTAATTAACCTTGTTTCAGATACACAGTTTTATTACCATGAAAACTATTGTATCGATATTTTTAACCTTTCAATATTTTGTTCTAGGAATTGGTAGAAGATTTCATTTTTCCAGCCTCTCACCTCATGCTTCATCTGCAAAGAACAGGTGAATTGTGTGCTGATCAAGCAATACCAGTATGTTCGACTCCACAGACAACAAATGCAGCATTTGACTTACTTGTTGGTCTCTGTATTGGATGTGTTCAAAACATGAAACTTCTTGTGGACATGCTTACAGACATGTTTTACTCTGGTGAGTTCTTGTAGTATTACATCTTATATAGTATGTAATGACTTGTAAAAATTTCATAATGTAACTATTATATTTTTCAGTCTAAAATATTCCCTTATAGACTAAATGCTCCTAGTGGCTAATCTGAGTATGCTTAATGCTAGGCTTTCTAATGTTTGTACCATTGCTATGGTCAAAATTGTTTAGTTAGATGCAATGAATGGAAAAGGAAGACACAGTAGTCAAATCTCTGGTAAATATTGAAAGAAGAATCTTTTTTAACAATAATAAAATAACATGATAAATATTTATATGGAAAGGAAAGATAAATTCTTTGTGCCATACTTCTTCAACTTTGGTGAATATTGAGTATAATTTATGTTTTATTTCCATATAAATATCACTTCACTGCATTTCATCCACTCCATTTCTACTGATATTAAATATTTAGTCATTTCCACTATTAGGGTCTATTGCTGTTGTAACAAAGGAAAGGAAAGAAAATCGATGGATATGATATAGTCTTACCATATTTATTGGTAACATAACTGGCAGAAACTCTGTACATTTAAAATATTTTTTTTTACTGTGTGAGGGTAGATTGATAAGTCTGTGACTTTGACAGTAGTTGGCGTGTGAATTGCATGTTGCTAGTTGTTCTGAAGTCGTACATCTGTTCTGTGTATTCTTGCTGGAATTCATTGTCATATGTTTAATACAACATTGTTAAAAGCCCAACAAGGTAGTAGAAGTGTTGCTTACTAAAAGTGGAGAAAACTGAATTTTGAATTCTGATAAAGCACTACTTTTTTTAATAAGGAAACAGAAGAACAGCTGAAAAAGTATTATGGGGACTCTGTTCTGTCGCATGATATGGCACATAAGTCGTTTACAGACTTTTGTTATGGCTGTTCAAGCACAAGTGATGCCAAGAGTAGAGGACAGCTGGTGGAGGTCAGAACTTAAGAAATGGTTAACAAACTTCACGATATCGTGCTGGAAGACTGACAACTGAAAATCAACGAGATAGCAGAGATTGTAAATATATCAAGTGAAAGGTTTAATAATATTTTGCATGAATATTTGTGTATAAGAAAGCTCTCAGCTTCATGAGTGCTGCGACTTGTTAGGTATTTGGTCACTTGAAAAACACTACACGAATAATCACTTTCCAGTTTGTTTATTTTTCCGTGCACCTTACAACGATATTACACAAGCATCGTCTCCCAGGATTCTAAGTATGAACATACAAATGTTCCAGTAATTCTAACTTGCAACTCCTTCAAACTAAGACTTTCAAAAACTAAAACCCGTCTCTGCCATTTGCCTTATATGGTCACTACAAACATTTCCAGAATAATAGCCCTCCGATGTTTCTCAAACAGTGACAATGCAGCTAACAATCAAAATCACATTAAAACAATCATAATTATTATAAAATCATTCACAATCATCATGAAACACATGGAAATAAAAAGTAAAGATATTTACAAGTATTTACACACAAAATTATCTACAGAAATCAGCCCAAACATCACAACTTGCCCTAAAAACATTGCAGCTCACATCAGTACTTACAATTACAAACTTTTAATCAATGTTTCATACATAATACTACCATTGATTGTATTGCATAGCATATACATAGTTTCTTTCCATAAAACAGTTTTCATTTACACAACTTCACAAATAATCACCTGAAAAATATACAAAACCATAGTTAATACACTCACAGCTTGATATACATAATTCTTAAAATACAATTTCATTAAAGGGTCTAAAACATGCTGCTTGCTCGGGGTTGTAGTTTAAACAGCTTGTCTTAGCTATGATCGTGTCTGGTACCCTTAAGTGATTCTATTTACGGTCGCCAATCCCCCGTAATTACCCCAAGGGATAAACGTATGTTCTTAGAATACAACTTCAGACTTCCTAATTAATTCCAAATTGTATATATATATATATATATATATTTTCAAAAGTTCTTACATTAACTCTGTACCAGCGTAGGCCTAAAAGAAAAGCATCAGACTTCTATCCAAAATAAATGAATACAGGTTAAACCATCCTCTCATAGTAAGCAATGTCCTCCTAACCCCTAGATGAAAGTTAAAAGTTCATCTTGAAGGAAGATTGACCCCACAACATTATAACGTCACTATTAAAATTTTCTATATCTCTGCGATCAACTAACACTCCGGCCTCTTGGTCAATTTCTGCCGAATTACTGCTGCCCGCATAGGCTAGTGGAGGCTCCTTATATTCATAATGGGCCAGCTGACTCAGCAGACGCTTGATTTGACAAAGGTAACCCTTATTTTTACTCCGATAAGTCTGAAATTTTAATATGTTATGTATCATATTTTAAATGTCAGTTTTAGTTATGACAAGTTTTCTCCTAGGATTTGTGTATTTCGAGTTAAAGTCGTAAAAGCTTTACTCTGTCACCATTCCTACAATTCGTTAGTCTGTGAAATGATTCTATTATCAAAATGTTCTATAAAAATTTCCTCAACTTTTGACGTATAACACGTCTAGATCACAAATGTATTTGATGGTGAAAATCGACTTTGACTATAAGTGCAAAGTAAGCTAAAAACTTGTATGTTAATTATCTCCAAATATATGAGTGCTACCGATCTGTAATATATCTAAAACTTTACTAAATTAAATTATCTATCTGATGGTAATATTATTGCTCATTATCTATTTCCCTTAATGCCAATCCTTTGTTTCCGAAATAATGCTTAGTAGCAGCAATTATTTTCAAACCTTAATTTCCCTTTTACGGCTTATATATTGTTGGAATCTTTACGAAAATCACTCCATGTGTTCAGTGAAAGCTTCTCTTTAATATAAATGTATTTTCTATGCCCTCAGATCTGCAGAAATGTTGAATTTCAGAGTCAGCGAAATCTCTTATTTTGTCTAAAAAAACATACTTTCTTTTCACTTATTGACTCTATCTTTTCATATGTTGCATATTATCTTATGTTGAACATTTTGAGCTCTGAATCTTAGCTGTACCTTGAAATTAGGTGAAAAAAGTTACTTGTGCAATAAATTCCATGAGCTTGCAAGATCACCGATTTCATGATATTTCCTTAATATAATTTTCTAAAATGCAAGTGTTGGATCTAATTTGAATTTTCATCTCATTTTACACCTCTGAAAATGAACGTGGCCAAAAGGCTTCTAAAAATGTTTAAATTTCTTTATAGTATTTTCGAAAACTTACAAAATAGCTCAAAATCTCCTTACTAACAGGACTCTCAAACTACTGGAAAATGCTTCTAAAATGATCTGCTATTGGTTTTAAGTGTGTTAAGGACCCTTTGAACTGTTTTTGAAAGTATACTGACGTAAGTAAGGTTATGTGACAAGGGCTGGGTCTGGGGGCTGTTATAAACAGCTGACAACAAGCGGAACCACATGACCATTTCACAAGGGTGTTCAAAAGCAATCCAAATGAGCTTATAACAGTTGATGATATGTGGATACACTACTTTCAACCCGAGACCAAACTGCAACTGTGGATTTCCTATGACAAAAGTCCTCCAAAAGAAGGTAACAACAGATCCGTACCGAGCGTGGTGGTGTAACAGATAGCGTTCTGGCCTCGCATTCGGGAGGACGGCGGTTCGAATCCCCGTCCGGGCATCCAAATTTGGGTTTTCCATGGTTTCCCCAAATCACTCCAGGTGAATGCCGGGATGCTTCCTTCAAAAGGCCATGGCCGAATTCCTTCCCATTCCTTGCCCCCATCCTTTCCCGTCTCTAAAGACCACGTTGTTAAAAAGGGACGTTAAACTGTTACAAAAAAAAAAAACAGATCCGTCAGCAGGAAAAGTCATGACAACAATTTTCAGGTATTTGTCAGATGTGATCTTGATCAATTATCTAGAAAAGAGTAAAATGATCATAGATTCATATTATGCCACATAAATGCATCAATTTCACATGGAATTGTTGAAGAAATGACCCCGTTCGTCGAAGAAGAAGATTCTCTTACACCAGGACAACACGCCCAGCATACAGCTCAAAAATTGCAATGGCTAAATTTGAATAATTATGCTACAAACTGCTACCTCATCCACCCTATTCTACCGATTTGGCCCTGAGCGACTTCTTTCTCTTCATAAATCTCAAGAATTGGCTCGTGGGAAGAAATTCATGTGCAACAAAAATGTCATGGCAGAAACAAACACAAATTTTGCAGATTTTGAAAATCGTATTTTTAGAAGGCATAAAAAATGGGAGAGATGTGTGAATTGAGAGGAGACTATGTTGAGAAATGAAAGTGATTTTTAAAAAAAAAATCTTCATTAAATGTCACTGGCTAATTAATCCAATGTCATAATTAAGTTACAGAAAAGAATTCAACTACAGTAGATCTCCAACTATCCGAATCGCTTTTTTAATTAAGACATAAACATAAGGTGAAATAGCTTCCCCTCTTTTATAAAAACTAACCAAAAGCTTGGATGACTGCAGAATTGTTTACTGAATGGTACGATGAAATTTTCATGCCTGAAGTGAAAAAGCTCCAAAAATCTGATGGAAAAGAAGGCAGTAAAGTGCTTTTTGTTGATAATGCATCAACTCATACAACCAAAGAATTGTTGGAAACAGTTTAAAACAATCGTTTTACCGCCAAACATCATAAGTTTGTTGCAACCTATGGACCTATTTGTTATCGAAACCATGAAATGCCATTACAGAAGGCAACTATTAGGGAATGTTTTGGTGGAGGGTGAAGATTTGTTGGCTTATTACAAACAAACAAAAAACAAAAATTGAAAGTTTGTGCTATATGGTGGTGGAAGCTTGGTTAAGACAGTCGCATTAAGATGTGCGTGGAACAAGTTGAAAGGCATATCCACTGGAGAGGAAAAAGATGCTCAAGAAGAGGAAAGAGAAGAGACAGGAGAAGATGGCAATGACGTGTCACTTGATGAATTCAGAAAAAAATTCTTTTGTAAATTCCTGTATGTTCAGAAGTTAGTGCTAAAGATATAGTAGAGTGAGTGGTATGTGATTCGTCAGACCCAGGGTATGAAATTCCAAATGATGATGAACTTATTGAAAGTGTGAGAGAAGAAAGTGTAGAGGAAGAAGATGACATTAATGTCAAAGTTGAAGCAGACACGGGACCATCAGCTAGTCAAGCATTTGCCAGCCTTGAAACTGCATTGGAGTGGATGGAGCGTCAGCCCAAGTGTGACCACATACAACTTGTCACTGTCAAGCGGATGCGTGACTTGACTGCCTGAAAACTGATGAATACAGTCAAGCCGCTTACTTTCACCGAGATGTTCAGCAAGTAATGGCTTTTATTTACAGTACAGTACGTACATACTGTACTAATGTACAGTAGTTGCAAGCACACTTAACATGGAAAAGTGTTGCCTTTTCATTTAATCAATTAAAAGCTCTTTTTCTTTAAAATTAGTTTTTTTTCTCCCATTTTCAACATACATACAGTAATTAATTAAAATAAAGCCTTTTTCAGAAAAAATCTTATTACCCGAACAAGGTCCAGACCCAATTGATTTGGATAATTGGAGTTCTACTGTATTTTGAAAATTTGTTGCTAGTTGAGTGGACGGACTTGGACAGAAAATTCTGGAAGGATTTTTATTGGGTTTGAATGATGTACAGCCTGTGTTTCTGGAGGTAAAGTAGGGCATGTTTCATTTTGATTAGAAGTTTGAAAGCTGATAAATTGAAGGTAAAATTGTCTGCAAGTTAGCATATTTGTATTGTTGAACACAATTCATGCTTAAACTACTGGTTGAATTTTGATTCCATGCCAAAACTCTGAAAAATTAAGATAAAAGTGCTAGGAAATTAGTATCTTTTGGAGTTACAGTGGATTACTTCGTCACAAAAAGCACCACCTGAACACACAAAAAAGTTTCAATCCACAACAATATCCTGCATAAACTCACAGGAAGTGTATAGAGTGCAATTCCTGCAGTGCTCCAAACATCAGCTTTTGGTTGTGATCATTTTGCTACAGAACCTGCCCGCTCCATTGGTACAAATTTGGATATGTCAAACAAATAGACGTAGTGAAGCCTGCATGATTATTACAGGTTGCCTCAGAGCAACACCTACTGAAAAACTACATGGTATGGCAGTAATTGCTTTCCCTGAGATGACTGGAGATAGCTGCAAAGTTAGGAAGAAATACGATTAATCAAAATGCTGTTCATCCATTATTCAGGAATCAACTGCCTAGACAAAGATGAAATTTAGGAAAAGTTTCACGAAGACGATGGCTGCATTAGATGTGCTGTCAAAAGTTGCCCGGCTCAGTCTGTGGCAATGCAAAAGTGGTTCATGTGGTTAACCACTGAAGGGGTATCCTACAAATGACAATCTTAAATGAAAGACACGGAGAGTGCTAAATATAGCTGAGAAGTGGTGTAGGTAGGACGAAGATAATTTAGCAAGAAGGTGTTACCTGGAAGATACTAATACTACTACTACTACTACTACCACTATTACTCCGCTGATTCACTAAAAGTGTTTGGCGGAGGGTGCATTGCACCTATCAGGAAAGGTAATGGTTTGGAAGGGATATACGGGATATGGCAGGTGGCGCCCATGGGCTGTTGTGAGGAACCATCCCAGCATTCGCCTGGAGCGATCTAGCCAAACCATGGAAAACCCAGATCAGGATGGCCGGAGTGCTCTATCGGAAGCTACTCCTATCCGATTTTGTGTTTACTCGCCCGGTAAATCCTTTCTATTCCACTCCCTAATCGCTCGTGGAAAAAATGAGTACAGAAATGAATCGGTTCTGGCCCTGATTTCTCTTATCTTATTTTCAGCGGTCATTCCGAGATATGAATGTTGCTGGAATCAATATTTGTTTGCTGTCATTCCAAAATACTTCAGTCAAGAATTTTTCAATTAGCGTCCGTCGAGAGCAACGCCTTCGGTGCTCCAGGTCTTCCCAACCTAACTCCTTCAACATGGCACTCACAGTTTTCCCTCCAACTATATATACCTGTCACGAATCGGGCGGCTCTTCTTTGGACCATCTCTAATGCCTCCATTAATCCCTTTTGATGGGGACTCCATACAGAGCAACAATATTCCAAGTGAGTCCTCACTAGTGACTTGTACACAATCGATTTAACTTCCAGAGTGCATTGTTTTAAATTACGACCTAGAAATTGAAGCATACGATTTGCTTTCCCAATTACATTCTCGATATGCTCATTCCATGACAAATTATTACGAATTATTACCCCTAGGTATTTAGCAGAATCTACCGTTCTAAGGACAGTGGCATTAATTGTATATTCAAAGCTAAATTGTGTCACCTTTTTACTTGCACGCATGTCTTGGCACTTTTTAGCGTTTAACTCCAACTGCCAATCTTTACACCACGCAATTATTTTCATAATATAGTCTTGTAACAAAGCGCAGTCGTCCTGGGTTGTGATTTCACGATAAATAATAGCATCATCAGCAAATAATCTTTTCATTCCCCTTACTATGTCGCACAAATCATTAATGTATATGAGAAACAGCAGAGGCCCTATCACGCTTACCTGGGGAACCCCGGACCTCACTTCAGCAAGTGATGAACGCTCACCGTCAAGAACTACACACTGTGTTCTGTCCTTCAAAAAGTCTGCAACCCAATCGCATATTTGTCTAGATATACCGTAACCGCGAAGTTTCCTACGTAACCTAGTGTGAGGCACAGTGTTGAATGCTTTTTTGAAGTCTAATAAAACTAAATCAGCCTGGGATTGCTCATCTATAATACGGCTCAAGTCGTGAATTAAGAGGGCAAGTGGTGTATCGCAGCATCGGCCTTTTCTGAATCCATGTTGATTTGGGTTTAAAAGCTCATCTTCATCCAAAAACCGCATGACATTTGAATAGATGATGTGTTCTAAAATCCTGCAAAATACTGAGGTTAACGAGATCGGGCTATAATTTTGAGGATCATTAACATTCCCACTTTTGAACACTGGACTTACGATGGCAGTCTTCCATTCGGCTGGTATTTTTCCTTAATCCAAGGAGGTGGTATATAATTTCATCAAATACAGTGCAATTTCCTTTGCGTACCTAGAGTAGAATCTTGTAGGAATACCGTCTGGTCCTGGAGCCTTATTGGGATTTACATTCATAAGCAGTTTAGTTATTCCCTCGACATCGAGAACGAGATCATTCATAATTTTGTTGGTTCGATTGTTAAATATCGGAATCTCCTCCGAGTTTTCTGACGTGAAAGCTTTTTTAAATACATTATTCAAAATTTCTGCTTTCTTGACGATATTTTCTGATAATTCCCCATTTTCATTAATCAACGACGGCATGACCTTACGAGAGCCTCTTATTAATTGGACATATGATGAGAACTTTTTTTGGATTAGTAATCAGATCTTCGGATAAATTTCTGGCTTGGAATTCTTTAAACGCATCACGCATTGCCTTACGCACGTCCGCTCGCAAGTGGACTAATTTAGGACGATCAGATGAGTCCCCTGATTTCTTTACCGTGGTATGTAAACGCCTTTGCGTAAATGTGGGGCAGAACAGTCCATCCAGGAATTCTACAATTGCCTGCAGTGCCCATCTACCTGTAATCTGTAAGACCACCTTAATGTCAGTGACAATGATCGACCAGTTACTGACTTTTGTTCATCTGTAACATGAACTGATTAGTATTAAGTAATATCCTTTTTTCCCTTCTTTTTTGTATCTTTTTGCTCTATTCTTGTTAATACTGGGTTGTTTTCTAGTTATTGTGCACTCTTGAAATTAAATTAAAAAAAAATCCATTTTTTGTTGTATATTATTACTGAAAATACAACTTTGATGAGGTTTTGAACAGTTTTACAACCCCTGGTCTCGTGAGATGAATAAGGTACTTTTGAATTTAGGCACAATGTTGAAATTGAGGTGAAAAGTTTCTAAACATTACTATCCATTTAAAGTTAAGTTATTTGTTGCCGTGGAAATATTTATGATAATTTCAGCATAGGAGTAACACTGTATAATTCTTATGGAATAAGTTACTTTTATTTTCTCGTTGGCGGTGTGTAAACTGTGATATAATTTTACAAAAAATTAGCAGTTCTTGCATTTGGTATCTCGGAAACAGTGCTAATGCCAGCTCGTAGACGTTTCAGGTACCAGTAAGCTGTGCTGATGTTAGTTAAGTGACTGTGTCTTTAACCCTTTCCTCCCTGACGGTACTTATAAGTACCACTGTATTTACCACCATATAATTCGACAATACCAGTGTCCCCTGCATTGTTAAGCCTCTTGATCTATTGTTGTATGATTAGGTCAGACAATGACAACATTTATTTTTAAATTCTGCGTGAAATTGCCGAGAAATTAATTTTCTAAGTTGGGGCTTGACAGCATACTGACCAGAGTAACAAGTGGTACATTACGATGAATTTTCAGATGATAATTTACTTGGTAAGTGTCAATTTCTGTTATTACTTTTTTAGTTTGAACGTTTAACCATATATTTTTTACCTATAAAATATGTTTTTCTAGTTTCTGTACTAAATAATCTAGAAAAACCAACATGGACTTATAAGTACCATCAGGGAGTTCTGGGTAGTTTTATACAGATTATTGGTCAATAGATTTAGCAAGTATACAATTGGTTTTATCATTGTTTTAGATATTTTCAAATTGATATTTTTTATGAAATACACTCTGACTGAAGCTGTTCTCTTAGAAGTTTATAATTTATCAAGGCAAAAATGAAGAAATGACGGGAATGTTTTCAGATTACTGTCTGGGTAAAAAAGTGGTCTTAGAATTGACTAAAAAAATGGAGCAATGAAGATGTTATCTAGTATTATCATTATTTTTCATCAGTTTCATTATTAAAAAACTGAAACAACTTTTGTTTGTGGGAGAATCAGACCCTACTGCAAGGGACTTTCTAACAATCTGCTGATGGAAAACTAAAAAGAGGTGATTGTGACAATGAATTTACAAACCTAGATATTTGCTACTGGAAATGGAAGGATAAAAATGTCATACATTTAGTATCAAATTTTCATGGCAGCGGTAAAACTCCACTACACTGGTTGGGGTCAATGGCAACTTCAACAGATGAGTCCTCTCTTGGGTTGGATGACGACCTGGTGGATCTTGGACCAGAGGGCCTTTCTGGCCGGTCATTGGGGGCCACCTCCGGCAGTAGGTCCCGTAGCATTTTGCACATCCTGCCACCTTGTTGTTACACCACTAGTTATATGCAAAGAAAAAGATGGATTGAAGTCGACAATTTCATGCTCAGGAGTCGTCAAGGACTACAATACCTTCATGTGTGGGGTTGATACTGCCGGTCAGCTTATGGCTTTGTGCAATGCTGACAGAAGATTACCGAAATCATGGAAAAGAATGTTTTTGGTAATTCTGGATGTTATATTTGTCAATGCCTATAGCATAAATGGTCCGATATTTGAAAAAAAAGTCCGTAAATTTTTTAGAAGATCCTTTGCACAAGGTATGATGACTTTGAAGGATATCGGTAAGAAGAAAAGGTCTATATATATTCACCAAGCCCTCATCCATTCAATCAACACAAGTCATACCATTCCACAATGTGAGATCTAAGATTGGGAAACAGAGGTATACACTGTCCCTAAATTGTAAAAATCAGATGTAGATGTGAAGTATTTAGAATGAAGAAAATAGCATTCCAAATGTTCCACTGCAATGTCTTTTGTGTCTGAATGAGCAAAAAGATTTTTTTTTGCATGTCAAGAGGCAAACATTTCATACCAATATGAACATAATTGATTTCAATTGCTATTTCTGTACATCCTGTGATACACAAAGTCCATGACGGTACTTATAAGTACTGGCTTAGTAATTAGCACTAAGATGTCCAAAAAAAACTTGAAAAAGTATGTGTTTTTAATTTCAAGTACGTTTATACAAATATATAATTGAAATTATAAATTTCCCTTTATTTCCAATAGCCGGTAGGAAAGGATTAACACAAAATATTAATGAATCTACAAACTCATGAAAAAGCCACATACGGGTGTACATACGAAAAAGCAAGTTCTGATAAATACAATCCTGCCTTTTGAAGCGTCTAAACTTGTACCTTATTAATGTTCATAACAAAGGTTACTTCTTTTGTTAATTGTTTTCTTATCATTTGGAAACTCACAGTTGATCAAAAGATGTGAGGTTACTGCGAGGTATGAGCATAGTTTTATTGGAGTGAGTGAATTTAGCAATTATGTTCTCATCTAAGTGAATAATGGCAGCTCTACCATTACCATGGTTCCACAATCTGATGAATTCTTCGATGAAACAAATTGAAAATAAAGAATAAATTTTTAATATGTCTCTGGTTTTCGAGATATACCATGTTAAAAAACAATTATAGATATATTTCCTTGTGCTTTTGGCTACATTTTTTCTGGTCCAGGCCATATTTCAACCTAACAATAACCACTAGGAAGAAAATAAAACATCTATGGTGTGTTTCCACCATGTACACATAGTGGTTTTGGTGGATTTTTTTCTGGTCCAGGCTAGATCTCACCCTAACCTCCTCATTTTTTAGATAAAATATCTCTAGAACTAAGTGAGATATCAAAAAAAAAAAAAAATCTTTATTTTGGATTTGTCTCGTGGAATTACATACAAATTCTTCATCAAATTTGGCTGTGGCAAAATTTTTGTTCTGGTCCAGGCCGCATGTCAACCTAACCACTTCAACTTTGAGATACAATATCTCGAGAACTAAGCGAGAAATAAAAAAAAAAAATATTCTTTACTTTCAATTTGTCTAGATGAGTTACATAAGAACCCATCATCAAATTGTGGCGCCCCAGTTATCTTAGAATCCTTTGAACTACCACAAATCTTGCGGCATTAATTAATCCCCGACTAGTATTAAGATTTGTATTTAACATAATAATAGCATTTTTCTTTAAACACAATTTATAAGGTTTTAAACCAAACAATCTCTTGCTTTAGGGATTTGGATAAAATTTCTTATGTTGATAATATTTTGCTTTTCAAATTTCTAACACAATTTTTTTTAAAAAAGAAGCAATTCTTGTATTTGGTTTTTTTGGAAATGGCTCTAACCTCATTTCGTAGAAATTTTAGGTACCAGTAAGCCTACTGATGTTAGTTGAGCTTCTCTTTGGTTAGAACAAGGAAGTGTGCACCTTAAAATCCCTATGATTCCTTCAAGTCTTTTAATTTAATCAAACTTTACTAAAAATCTTGTATATTGAACAGAAATCGAGAGGTGCTGAGTGAAGATCGGACACCCAGGTACTCTACACTATTATTATAAATGTTAATGTAATTCTTACTCTCTTTCACACTTTTCATAGCTAAACCGCTAAAGCAATGTTGGTGAAACTTGACAAGGAAATACTGTTGGCCATGTGGAAGGATATGGGGTGATTTTTTTTTTTTTTCTGTAGAAATAATGTATTTTTTCATATAATTTTAAAAACTGACTTAACAGTGGCAGACGCATAGTGTATTTCTCTGTCAGAGGATGTTCTGGTAGTTCAGCAGTAAAGGTGCTTGCTTTCAAAAGTTCTGCATCAGGTCCCAGGTTCAAATCCTGGTGGTGTAAGGAATTTTTAATAGTTGATTTTGATCATATGAGCCATGCCTAAATATTCCATTCCTCAGATTCCACGTTAAAATGTAGGCCGTGCCATGACAGAAGTGGAATGTGTGTCATATCAAAACTGTCATATAGATGGCTGAATAATCCTTCCGTACCTCCCAGCCTACAATGCTATATGAATTTACTTTTTTTTATAACGTGAAGTCTTTGCGGGTTCTCCGCAATATGGTGTTGAAGAAAAACAACAAGAAGTTTTAGGTGGCTAGCTCTGTCGCCATCTTCAGGTCTGATGTTATACAGGGAGCACCAGAGCTGCACTGGTGATGTCTAGCCTCCACGTGCCTTTATAAGTTCTGGCCTCTCCCCTCCATTCACTCCATCCTGCGGCTCCCGTATTGCATCCATCGTTGATTGGTTGGCAGAGCAATTGTCAAAAGCCAATCACCGCAAGTCAGTGCAGCTCTGGTGCTCCCTGTATAACATCAGACCTGAAGATGGCGGCAGAGCTAACCGCCGAAAGCTTATTGTGGTGTTTCTTCAACACCATACAGGGGAGAACCCGTGAAGGCTTCATATCATTGATATGCCATGAAAGCCTTTGTTCTTACATTTTTATATTACAGAGGTCGCTCAGGCATTGTTTCTCTTGCAGTCAGTTTGTGTATGATCTACACTAATAATATTATAAATGTCAAAGTAACTCTGTCTGTTTGTTCATTATCTTTTGGCTACTAAATGGCTATCCCAATATTAATGTAATTTGACAAGCAAATATTATATATCATTACGAAGGTTACAGAATTATTTATTTTTTCAGGATAAATAACATTTTTGCAATACAATTTTGATAACTATCCCCCTCCCCCACCTTAGTTTTATTGCTATTTTCATAAACATGATGCAAATAGATTCTGTTCATGAGACAGGTTTGATGGTAGAATGGTATGGTGATGGTTTCCCTGCCATATTATCCAGACTCACATTTTTTTGTACACGTTTTACGTAACTTAGAGCTTTCTGTATCCAATTCTAGCAATAATATTTTAAGCTCATGCATCTACATCTACATATATACTCTGCAATTCACAAAATTGTGGGTGGCAGAGGGTGCTCAGCACCAAAGCTAATCTCTTTGTTGTGCATTCCAATCCCTAATGGTACGAGGGAAAAAAGAATTCATATAAGAATCATTGCGGCACCTTATTTCTCTAATCTTATCTATCCTGTCATTCCGGCTCAAATAGGTTGGTGGACGAAGTATTTCACTACACTCGTGAGTGAAAGTGGGAGTACGCATGTTTACCAATAAGTTTAAACGAAACATGCGTCGTCTATTTACCAGAGACTCCCAGCCTAGTCTACTAATCAGTTCTGTGACGCTTTCATAAGGACTGTAGCAAGCGGTCACGAATCGAGCGGCTCTTCTCTGTACTTTCTCTATACTTTCGATCAACCCCTTACGAAACGGATCCCAAATGGCACAACAATAGTCCAAATGTGGACGCACAAGAGATTTGTACGCTATCTCCTTTGTTTGTTCATTACAATTTTTCAATATTCGACCTATGAATCGCAGCCTAGAATTAGCTCTACCTACCAACAAATTAATGTGTAAGTCCCATTTCATGTTCCTTTGTACTGTTACTCCCAAATATATCATAGAATCGACCATATCAATAACTGAATTGTTTAACTGTGTATTTCTGAACAATTGGATTCTTTTTGTTAGGTATGCTCATTGTCTTGCACTTTTTACAATTTAGCGTTAAGTTGCCACTCAGCGCACCATGCCAAAATAATATCCAGATCACGCTGAAATTCTAAGCAATTGGCGAAATTCCTTACTTCCCTATAAATAACCGTATCATCAGCAAACAATCTAAAAAGACTTTTCACTTTGTCTCCGAGATTGTTTATAAAAATTAAAAAAAGAAGTGGTCCTATTACACTTCCTTGAGGTACCCCCGACGTAACATCTAGACTAGAAGAACTTTCTCCTTCAACGACGACATACTGCGACCGACCAGTTAGAAAATCCTTTATCCATTAACAAAGCTGATCCGATATACCGTACGCTCGAAGCTTCGCTAAAAGGCGGTTGTGTGGCACAGTCGAAGGCTTTCTGAAAATCTAAAAAAATGGCATCTACTTGTGAACCTGCATCAATAACTTTCATTACGTCGTGTGTAAATAGGGCCAGCTGTGTTTCATATGATCTTTTCTTCCGAAATCCGTGTTGATTTGTTGTAAGCAAATTATTATTGTCTAGAAATTTCATAATGTTCGAGCATATAATATGCTCCATAACTCTACTACAAACAGATGTTATAGATATTGGACGATAATTTCCAGGATCACTTCCGATCACCTTTCTTGAAAATCGGAGTTACTTGCGCGATTTTCCAGTCTGAAGGTACTTTTCGCTCTTCTAATGATTTACTGAATATATCAGACAGAAATGGGCCGATTTCCGCCGCATATTCTGAAAATATTCTTACTGGAATTCCATCTGGGCCCGGTGCTTTCCCCCACTTCAGGAACTCTAATTGCTTTATGATACCTAGCAGTATCTATCCATAATGATTCCATCACCAACTCGACACGGCGTGGGAAAACGGGAACACTATCCTTATTTTCATCAGTAAATGAATTTTTGAATACAGTATTTAGTACGTTAGCTTTATCACGGCTTTCATTAACCTCTGAACTTTCACGAATTAGTGCTGGTATATTGCTATTGGTACAATTGACTTTTCGTACATACGACCAGAATTTCTTTGGGTTTTCTGTGAGACTCTTAGAGAGAGAGTTGAAATGAAAATCGTTGAAGGCCTCACGCATTACATTCTTAATACGTCCTCTTAACTCGGCTAAGGTTTCTAAATCACTGCGACACCCCTTCCTTCTTGAGTGTGCGTGTATCCTCCTTTGTTTTTTGAGTAATCTTTTGACTTCGCATGTGTACCACGGTGGATCATCCTCCCCATTTATTATCCACTTCGGTATATGTATATCCATACCTTCCCTGACTATTCGTATAAATCGATGCCACATCTCTTCAACGGTGTCATTTTTTGACTTGAAGTTATGGTAATTATTCCTCAGGTAGGTTCTAAAACACTCCTTAGAAGCCTTACTGAATTTGTATACAATCTGCCGTTTTCTCCTTTTTCGCTTGGTCATTAGTCTGAGTTGCAATTACCGCTTTGTGATCGCTTATCCCTGTGGTCGTTGAAATTTCGGTGAATAATTCTGGCCTGTTGCTAACCAGCAGATCTAAAATATTTTCGCTACCGTTATGACACCGCGTAGGTTCATTAACTAGCTGCTCGAGATGATTATTTGAGAACAATTCGAGAATTACTTCAGAAGCTGCCTTATCCCTGCTACCTGTAATGTGAACGTAATTACGCCAGTCAATATAAGGCAGATTGAAGTCGCCTCCTAGAATCAGTAGCATGATCCTGAAAACGGCTAGCTATACTGTTTACATTATTTCTTAACTCCTCAGCAATAGCTATGTCGGAATCGGGTGGACGGCTAGAAGGCGCCTATGATGAGTTTTGACCCAGCAACGTTGAGTTTAATCCATATGATTTCTCAGATCGTATCGACTTCTATTTCATTACATGGGAGAGATTTACTCACAGCTATAAATACCCCACCATCCATGAGAATGTAATCTGTCTTTACGAAAAACATTCATGCTATCTTTAAAAATTTCGGCGGAACTTATTTCCGGTTTTAGCCAACTTTCTGTACCGATAACGATATCCGCCTCTGTGCTACAAATAATGCTATCAAGTTCCGGTTGTTTGTTACAAACGCTTCTACAGTTCATTAAGAGAACTTTTAACTGTCGAGATTCTTTTACGCTCCTCCTACATTCCGGTATTACATCTGATTGGGTTGCCCGTAACTGTATTTCAGTGTTTCGGGTCTTCCTCCCTCAGCCTAAAAAACCACCCAGTGCACTCCACATGGCCCCTGCCACCCGTGTAGCCGATTCACGTGTGTAGTGCACACCTGACCTATTAAGGGGAACCCTACATGACTCGACCCTATGGCGAAGATCGAGGAATCTGCAGCCAATATCATCACAGAAACGTCGTAGTCTCTGGTTCAGCCCCTCATACGAAGTCATTGGTAACAGCTAGTTCACTGTAGTATTAATTAGCATGCTTAGTATTTAAGTGTTTATATCTCAACATATGTATTTAATTAATTAGGATCTTTGATGCATTGAGTCAGATTTAAGATGTAACAGTTGGCAGACCTAAGTTGTTCTCACCAGAAACTGGACATTAGCAAGGAAGAAAAGACTACTTACTATATATGGAGATATAATTCAATTATTGATTGACTTGAAAACTTGTTTGGATTTAGCCAGTTACTGTTTATAGTTAAATAAATTATCTATTGTCAAACAGTATCTGCTTATTGTAATGCAAGAATTGGTGTAGTCATTTAATACCACTACTATTACAGATCGAGATGAACCACTTGTGGAATGGGATTATTTGCCTCCTGTTGGTCCAAGACCACCAAAAGGATTTGTTGGTTTAAAAAATGCTGGTGCTACTTGTTATATGAATTCAGTGTTACAACAACTTTATATGGTGCAGAGTATACGCATAGGTATTTTAGCTTCAGAAGGTGCTGCAGTTGACTTGAATGAAGATTTCAGTGGTGAGGAAAGATTAGAAGGCGAGGTAAGAAAATGACATTTTTGTTTGATCTACTGCTTTCAGAGGAGAGTAGTATTCTACGTACTTATTTTGTTCTTAGGGCAATGTTGAATCATCAGAAAATGACTGCAATGATGAAAAATGTGGAGTTGAAGAATCTCGCAAAGAGTACAACATCGGCATCCTAAAGCAAGTGCAAGCAATATTTGGACACTTGGCTTATAGTAAACTGCAGTACTATGTGCCAAGGGGTCTCTGGAAGCATTTCAAGTAAGATTTTAACTGTTATTTCTTTCATATTGACCTACCGATTTGACTAGTCAGGATTTCTAATGCTAAAGTGCCTTCTTCAAAACATTTTGCGTATGTATTTGCTCATATTTGTTTTTTGCTAAAGTATAGAAATTTTGAGTTTTTATTTTGCCATTTTTTTATTTATATATAGATTTTTAAATATTTTTTCGATGCCTATTACAACACAGTTTTGTCACCACCCCCCTCCCTCCTCTTTTCTTGCTTGCTACACACTGTTCAACTCCACATCCGGCCATCCAGATTTCAATTTTCTATAGTTTCCAGAAATCATTTCATAAGAATGCCAAGATAGTTTCTTCAAAAGCCCGTGTTCCTTGTCCCCATTCTCTCTCTCTCTCTCTCTCTCTCTCTCTCTCACCGAGTGTGGTGGGTGAACTAGTTAACATTCTGGCCTCGCATTCAGGAGGACGTGGGTTCGAATCCCCATTCGGGCATCCTGATTTGGGTTTCCCATGGTTTCCCCAAATCACTCCAGGCGAATACCGGGATGCTTCCTGCAAAAAGGACAATGGCCAAATTCCTTCCCGTTCCTTGTCCTCTTTCCAATCCCGCCTCTAATGACCTTAGCCGTCGACGAGGCGTAAAGCAATTAAAAAAAAAAAAATCTCTCTCTCTCTCTCTAGATATATATTAAATGATTTCAAAACCTACAATTATACATCCAAAAGTTCTGGTAAGAAAAATAGGTTGTAGGAGAAAACCACTGCTTACCACAGTTGAGAATAGGATACCATCAACACACATATTGGTATATATACATGCAAAACACTTTTAATTATTTGGTGTATACTTATCATTAGCAGTTTGTTAGTGTATGGGGGTACCACGTAGATTAAAAAATTGACTACAGAGGATAGGGTGAGAGGTTGTTAGGTGAAGAATATAATTCCAAACTTTGAAAAAAAGTTTTTTTATTTAAAAAAATAGACTGAATACATATTTAAAAAAAATAATGAATTGTAAGCTTTGAATATTGACATAGTCGCCACAGGTGAGTGATGCTTAAAAAGTGGGTGGTTATGTGGATTATTTTGTACGGTCTGAAAATTAAGGCTGAGGCTTGAGATAAGGAGCAAAAGTATGTAGAGAAAATACATTGAATATTATAAAATGTTGACACCCAGTGTTTTTCTTTGTCTACTTTGTATAGATAAACCACTTAAAGATGTCAAGTGTTCACAGTATGTGTCACTGTTGGAGATGACACTGATTGCACAAACTGAGGCAGAACTGAAATGGTTAGTATTGTATCGAATGTTGAGTGGTAACACACTTTTAGGAGGACACAGTTTCAAATCCTTATCCATCTATACAGATTATGGATTTTCTATTGTTTTCGTGAATCACTCCATGCAAATGCTGGGTTGGTTTCTTCAAAAAGGCCATACCTGAATTCTTTCCCATTCGTTGCTCCCAGTCCTTTACCACCTGTAACGACCATGATGTCAACAAGACATAAAGCCAGAAACAAAAAGTTGAGAGAAGCAGCATGAGCAGTTACGGTAAGGTGTGGATCCTAGATGGAAACTATATATCTATGGACATTGATTCTAGCAAATAGTTGTTTTGTGGCCAAATCTATGTAGGAGGTGAAAACAGGTTTCAAGATAGATTGGTTTTTATTTGGGTGTTTTGGCATGTGCATGCCTTCTGATGGGATAGTTTCCACTGGCAATGGAATTGATGAAGATGTTAGAAGCATCGTGCATTTCACACACCTCACACACATGGAGCTTTCTTATGGGGTGAGGAGATTTGTGGATTCGGCATTACTGTTGGTTTTATGAATGCACATTCTTGGAACATCAAGGAACATTTGGGGAATAGATAGACTTGGAGGAAATGATAGCCTTTCCTCAGGATCAATCGATTGATTCAAGGCCTGTGTGATTAGTACAGGAGTGTGGCTGTTGGTTTGTGCAGGTTGTAACATTGCACATGATAGTAATTTGTTTGCTGGATCTGGTGGGTAATTGTGAACTATCAAAGCTTGGGAGATTTGTTTGAGTGACTCTAGGTTATTGTTTGTGTGAATGCAATAAAAACATAGGCTGTAGGGGAGGATGTATTTGGTAGGAAAATAATGACACATAAGGACATGTACTATTGCATTTTAGTTGATTTGATATAGTGCTGAGTTGGCCATTGTAGAGGGACACATCCATATCTTGAAAAGTGGTTGCCGAATGGAACCATTTATTATTCACATTATGGTAATAGTTAGGATCATCAAGAAATCTGAGACGGTTGTTTCTCTGTGTATCATCGTCATTTATGAAGCTGGTCCACATGAGGTTTTTTGGACCAACTTTATTTAAAAATGTCTTTTCAGAGGTCTGCTTACATGTGAGTCATGTGGGTACTTGTGTAAGTGTTACAGATTTGATGATATATTTTGACATTAAAATGAAAAATAATAGTTGTTATAAACATTTGAGCTAGTTGGGTTAGGGAAGTGCTGGGTAGTGTGCTGGGTCCATTGTACTTGAGCCCATGACAGTGGCAAATGTTGCAATGTAGTCTTCACAGATTTTCAGCCAGATGATGATACAAAAATAAAAAACAACATTTTGAATACGTGTTCAACCGTCTTTATCAGGTTTGTATCTGCTGTTCAGTGAGTCCAAAGTTACACTCATAGTTACCCCCATAGGTAGTCTTATTTAATGTCATGGAAAATTTGTGTTCAAACATCAGTGGTAAATGTTGGTATGCAAAGAAATATCAAATGTCACCTGAAGAGTGTCACTAGGAAGGGATGTGGGAACCAGGACAAAAAAATAGCTGAGTCACTATTAGTTGATGGTTATGGTATACAGAGGTGGAGAACCGTTCTGTCAGATATAGATTAACTCCAATTAAAGAAGTACCAGGCTTTTGAATTTTGGGAAACAAGTATACAGTGGAAGTAAATAGAATTTCCGGTATGGTTAATGAGACAGGCTAGGGGTGAGACCTTGTTGGGACCATTTGATTGCTGTGAATTTGTGGATCATCTTTTTAACTGAGGATGTGGGATCATGGATGACAAAATGTTAATTGCTCTTTTATTGGATAGCTGATGAATGGCTACAGCCACAAACATTCTAATTCATAACCACTGTTGTCTACGGTAGGATGATTAGGTTGTACTTGTTGCAGAGAACAGGTTCAGCCGGCAATGTGGATGGAAGTGGTGTTGGGCAAGGACTTCGAGAATCTGGTTGTAGCACTGAAACGTGTAAGAGGTTGGTTTACACTTAAATCTGGATTGTGGATGGAAATTCTGGAACTTAAGTTCTGTATTAACTCTTCGCCAGGTTTCCTTGATGCTAGAAGCATGGTGGTACTGGTAGCGGACTGTACTCTATCACAACTGTCATGGATAGGGGTGAGTTGTTCAGATTGTTTGGTTGAACGAAAAGTGAGGACTTTCAGTAGGACAAAATTTGGATTCTGAAAGAGGAGAGGAAGACTTGTTCGTTACTGCCATTTTTGTATATGGATTTAGAGTAGGTGGAGGAGAATGTGTTTTAAGTAAAAGGCTTCTCAGATGGACTATGAATAGTTTGACTGCAATCATGTTGTGGATAAGGTTAGTGGTAGAGAAGGGACAGACCAGCTCCGAGATGCACTTACAATTTTGCTATCCTCAGTCTCTCAACTGATATGATGCAATCCTCCATCCCTTCCTATCTTATGCTAATCTTTTCATCTTTACAGCCCACATCTTCAATTTTCTGCTTCATTTATTCTAATCTCTGTCTTCCTCTGCAGTTCTTCCCTTGTTGCCTCCACTAAAAAGTTAACCAAACCTACATGTCTCAAAATATGACCTACCGTCCTATAAGACTCTTCCTCAAACTTCTTTTCTCACCCATTATTTCCAAAACATGTTGGTTTCACACATAATCATCCACTTAATTTTCAGCATCCTTCTATAACACCACATTTCAAATGCTTCAATTTTTCTTATTTCTGATATTCTGATGCTTTGCTGCCTAAAGTGATGTGCTCCAGTTTTAAAAAGTTCATTCCGAGTCCTAGATCAATATTTGAAACTAAAAGATTCCTCTTTTCCACAAACGCTCTTTTTGTTATTGTTATTCTGCATTTAACATCATTCCTGCTTCAGCCATCAGTTGTAATTTTACTTCCTTAGTAGCAAAATTCACCAACTTTTCCTATAGCATCTGACCCTATTTTTATATTTGATCTATTGTTATTGGTATCTTTTCTGCTACAGTTCATCACTTTCGTCTTGCTTTGGTTTTATATTTAGTCCAAAATCTTCCTTCAGTATTTTGTTCATGATATTCAGCAACTTCTCAATATCCTCAATCTGTTCTGCCAACAAGACAATGTCATCAGCAAATCGTAGCATACTGATTCCTTTCCCCTTGAACACTTAAGCTACATTCAAATCTTTCTTTCACTTCCTTTATTGCTTCTTCTACATACAAGCTGAATATTACTGGGGATAGACTACAACCTTGTCTCACACCCTTTTTAACTGATGCATGTGTCTCATGATTCTCTGCTTTTAGTATAGCTACTTGATTCTTATAAAGATTATAAACTATTCTTGTATCTTGGTATTTTGTGTCCAACTACTTTAAAATTTTGAACATTTTATCCCACCTGAAATTATCAAAACCTGCTTCTAAATCAACAAATGCCATAAAAGTATGATATAGGTATCAATGAAAGGAGAGAAATGCCACGAGGCATTTCTTTCCTTTCATTGTTACCTATATTGTTGCCTTTTGGCGTCCCTTCTGTGTTTCTCCTAATTTTCCCTATCTTTGTGTTCTTTCCTTTCTTTTTTCCCGTCTTTCCCATGTTCCTTACTTGCCGTTCATTCCTATTTTAATATCTCATATATATTTATTTATTTATATAATCCTCTACCACCATCCTAACTTAACTTCTGGCCATTTTTATTTTGTTTGTAGTTAATATTTGTTATTAGCATCAAAACTATTTTCAGCGTTTGCCATTTCCGCTTCTTTGGCTCTGCCATAGTTGTTTTATTGATGAAATCGATTTTTTATTCAATCCAATAGTTGTACATATTTCCATGCCATTTTACCGCGCTACTTTTATTTTATTTGGTTATGTATTATTTTATTTTATTTTCTGTGTTCCTCTTACGATATATATACTGTTGTTCGCCTCGTATCCTTTATATTTCAACTGACTAAGTTGTCCATAGTCACAGCCGGCCTAACATAACCTTTCACTTCCAGCCGTTTTTTTTACTATTCGGCTTTCAGTGAGCACAGAAACTACTTTCTGTGTTTCCGTATTTACTTCTCTGCCTCTTCCTTTTTTTGTTTATGATGTATTTAATTGTTTCGCCCGCCTGTGACCATTAATCAGCCCAATAGCGTTACATTTTTCTGGGCCATTTTACAGCACTACTTTAGTACCTCATTTGTTTTTATTTCCTTTTCAATCTTGTTCCCCTCTTATCCCTTATATTTCATAGCACTAATTATCCACTTTTTATATAGGTCCCCCCTGCTTTCCTGCTGTTCTGATTGCCCCATACTCCACTTTTTGTTTACATTTTTGTCATCTATCTTGCTCACGCTATTTTTTTTTTCCGCCACCATGTGTCTATTTCAGGGTTTCATTTCCTAGTATATGCACCATGCTACTCAGCTTGCTAAACTGAGATCTCATATTTCATTCCTCCAATCCTGCCTTTCTCTTTACATACCACCAAATGGCCTTACCATAAAACTTGCTATTTCTGGATGCCCTCCTCAACTTCGTCCTACACTACACTCATTCCACTTCCAACAGTCCTTGGCACTTACTCACCTAGTTCTCCAACAGTATATCATGAAAGCCCAATAACACTCATCCCACGTAATTTCCTTACACAAAATTCTTCTCCTTGCATTCATTATTTACATAATATCCTTAATCATTGCAACCATTTGTTAACCAAACGAGCACAAAAACATCTTTCAAAGCTCTCTTCCCTCTGCAAGAGCTATTTTGTTTTGGGCCTTCATCTCCCCAACCCACATTACAGGCAACACGTTACCCCTCCACCACTTATTGCCACAATGCCGTGTTTTTCTCATATTCTCAACTTTCCCCACCTAGTACCTCTCCCACCCACTCCCATAACCCCCACTCCTACCCATTCCCCACCACTGGAGAAATAAAAAATCCCTATTGTGAATCGTTCTTCCACCGCACTCTCCGAACCTGAAGCATCAGTTCTTTCAAAGGGTCTTACTTTCTCTCCCACCCCTAAATTTGATCGGATTACTCTTACTAAAGACTACCTTTCATTCTGCCGCATACTCAACTGGCGGTATTATTTCAATACTACAGGCAGGAGAGACAGCCGATGTGATAACCTGGAACGCAGCCTCCAACAATTCCTATCCCCATCCCAGTTAGATCCACCACCTCTCCCTCAAAACCATCCCTTACTCCTATTCCAGGAATTCCTCATGTCAACCCGCTCATCGCTTTCCTTCCTAAATTCAATCCCCCACTCCAGCAACCTGACCCGTACTGAAATTCGGGCGATGGTTGGACTTTCAAAAAATAAAAACATCATAATCCTCCCAGATGACAAGGGCTCGACCACTGTGGGCATGGATCAAAGTGACTACACAGATGAAGCCCACAGGCAGCTCTCTGACACCTCCACCTAATTATCTCATACCACTGACCCCACTAATTCAATATTCACAGAAATCCGCTCTTTCCTCTGTCTCCAAGGTCCCTTACAGGGTCTTTCCCATCATTCCATTTGCCTTCTGACTCCTAAGACCCCCCCCCCCTCCCCCGGACCCCTACCCTGTATCTTCTGCCCAAGATACATAATAAAAGCGGGCAATCCTGGATGTTCTATAGTTGCTGCCCTTGGCTCTCCCACAGAATGCATTTCTTCATTCGTTGACCAGCATCTACAACCTTTCGTCCAGGCCCTTCCATCTTATGTCAGAGCCCCCCCCTCCCCCCACACACACGCACACTTTTTTGAGTGTCTGTCAACAGTCACTACACCCCTACCAACAGATTACTTCCTGGTCATTATTGATGTGTCATCACTCTACACCAACATCCCTCATGGCCAGGGCTTCAGTGCGATAGAGCATTACAGCCACCCCCCACATACCTTCCCTACCCACTCGTTTCCTCACTTCTTTGGCTCAGTAATTCTGACCAAAAATTTATTTTCCTTCCAGTCTCAGATTTCCAAGGTTACCCGACAACCCACCATGTGGTTCAGGGATACAGATGACATATTTATAATCTGGATCCATGGTGAAAACCTCCTTCTTGACTTCTTGTACTCACTGAATAACTTAAACCTCATCTGGTCCTACTCTCTGACTGACATCACTATTCTGGATGTAGACATCTCTGTAAAGAATGGTCACATAATCACTTCTGTCTACATAAAACCCACTAACCTACAACAATATCCTTCCATCCATAACATATAAAACGTTCCATTCCATACAGCCTAGCCATTCGAGGCAAACACATCTGCTCTGATCATGAGTTCTTTACTCTCTACACCACCAACCTGACCCAGGCACTCATAAACCGCAATTATCCTCCAGAACTACTTCAAAAACAGCTATTAAGAGTCAGGAACTGTCTCCCACACTGACACAAAGAGCCTAAAACCAACCAGAACCCTGTTTTTCTCACCCAGTTTTTCCCTGGCCTGGAATTTCTAAACAAAATTCTTCATCCGGGCTATGACTTTCTTAGATCCTTTCCTGAAATGCGCCACATTCTGCCCACTATCCTTCCCACCACACCCCGAGTCACCTTCAGCAGACCGCTTAATCTATAAAACATTCTTGTACATAAATATCAACCCTCTTCCCTTTTAAGAGGACCCGTTGCAAAACTTGTGGTATGCATCCACCTACCACTACCTATAGCAACCCTACTACTAATAAAACCTACCCCATAATAGCTCATGCCACTTGTACAACCACCCATTTCAATTACGAGCTCACCTGCCTCCACTGTTCCTACATTGGCCTGACCTCAAGATCTTTATGCATCTGAATCAATGGTCACAGACAAACAGTTTACTTCCAAAACCTGGACCTCCCTGTTGCTCAACATGCCAGTACTCACAACACCCGCCACCTTAATAACTGCTTCACAGTCAGAGCCATTAGAGTACTTCCAGACACTACCTCCCAATCTGAACTCCACAGGTGGGAATTGGCATATCAACACATCCTGCAGACTATACGTCCCCCAGTCCGTTGACATCTTCCATCTTCATCCTAGACGCCCACCACTGGCCAATACAATAGTTTCATATATTTTTCAAGATTTTTCAATTATATTTTTTAAAATTACCATTTTTTCAACCATTTTAATCTTATAATTGTGGCTATATTATCATTGCTCCCTCCACCACCTCTGACGGTCTATTGCGTTCTATGAGTGGCTGTGTTGAATACAAGTCTTGCGCAAGCCCAGCCATCTACCTCTAACTTGAAACAGGGTTTTTTCACCTGAAATATTAAATTTTTGTTGTTTGTGTGTTGTTTTGTGTTGCTGCTGCCCTCCTCCGTTCAACTTTGGTGAGTGTTGGGTGTTATTTTTTCCTTTCTTTTCCATATATAAAATAATTGTTTTAAAAAACATTAAAACCACCTTAAAAAAAAAAGCACTAAAAATTTTAAAATAACTTGATACCTTGCTTAGGAAAAGTAAATCTAAATACAGCAATGTAGTCTTCACGGGTGTACCGCCGGATAGTGTTGTGGAAACACAATATTTCGATGGCTGGCTCTGCCGTCTTCTTCAGGTGTAGAGACATCTGTACTGGTCAGCTGACCCACAGATACTGAGATGGTTCGGGTGCCGCTCTTCCTTATATACATGTCCGCGTGGCCTCGGCGAAGGCTTACTACAGATGTCTCTACACCTGAAGAAGACGGCAGAGCCAAGCCATCGAAATATTGCGTTTCCACAACACTATCCGGCGGTACACCCGTGAAGACTACATTGCAGTCATACGCCGGGAAAGTCTTCGTTCTTAAATCTAAATAGACAACAGTTTATATTACTTTCATTGAAATTTTGACATTAATTAGTTATTTTTGGAGTCGGTGCCAGCTGTCACATCACGAAGATCGAATTACTGAACTTCTTTTGGCGTTAGAGGCGAAATGGGGAGTTCGAACAAAAATTCCCAATATTTTACAGCATGTCGTGAGGCAGATAGTGTTATTGTGGGAGACAGCTTAGGGAAACAAATTAACAGTATTTTAATCAGTGGCTTGGCCTTATTGGTCATCCAGGCATATCCTGGCTCTACAGTGTCAGTTGGTAGGTTGCATCATGCAGTAAATGATTTACAGAGTATAATATCGGCGTATCATCTGTATGTTTCAGTTTTGTTGAAACATGTTTATAGCATTAATTGTAGGTAAGCAGTAACATGATTTTTTATGTATTATTGTTATTCCTTATTGTTTTTCTTGCTTTCGCTGGCACCGACTCCAAAAATAACTAATTAATGTCAAAATTTCAATGAAAGTAATATAAAATGTTGTCTATTTAGATTTACTTTTTCCTAAGCAAGGTATAAAGTTATTTTAAAATTTTTAGTGCTTTTTTTTTAAGGCGGTTTTTATGTTTTTTTAAACAATTATTTTATTTTTAAATTGTTAGTGGTGTTATAGTTCGTTTGGTATTTTAAATATGCCACAGCAGTTCCCATTTTGCGAACTTTCTGGTAGCTCAGAGATTAAAGCGCTTGCTTTCAAAGAAGAATTCTGTCTTTATATACCACAACCACTTCCAGAACGGGGTGAATTTGGCGTTGTGTTAAGGAATGTCAGGCTATGTTTTGATCTTATCATAACATCTGTTAAAGCTGCTGCTCGATAACCGAAACATATAACATCTGGGCATTAATACATACCACATACAGAAATCTATCTGGAATATATCTGTTTGCTCCGACATCACACAAAAAATATAGATTTTTAATTGGTTTTCACAACGTGAAAGCTTGGGATCAAAGTTGAAATCTGAAGTACATGTTGAGACATTACGACACATTTATTTTATAAATATTATGCCATGACTTAAAAATAGCTTAACTGATTTTGACTGGATTTAAAACTGTTGATTTTTGTAAAGAACATTGGAAATTAAAAGGGATGAGGGTAATGGGGAAGAGGGATTGAGCTTTTGTATACCAAATGCAGACTGCCTTTTCTGATTGATTTAAAGTATATGTGTGTAAATTTTTGTTGATATCAGATAAAACTGTAGGTATGTATAAAAAAAAAACAATTAAGGGGTGTGGAGATGAAGAGTAGTTTGGTTTTTGTAAAGCTAGTGTGGGCAGTATTTTTCTCTTTATTTTAAAGTACACGCGAAAATTTTCATCGAAACCAGATAAAAAATGGTAGCTTTGTGTAAAGAACATTTGCCAAAATTAAATGGGGTAAGGGAGTGAGTGGTATGGTTTTGTAAACAGATAGTAGACACTATTTTACATTTTTTTTATTTTTTTAAATTATACATGTGCAGTGGTCCATGGAAATCTGATAAAACTGTGGGTATCTATAAAGAACATTGGAAATTAGGAGGGTTGGGGTAGAAGGGAAGAGGGGTTGGGCTTCAGCAACCTAATTTAAACACAATTGTTCTGTATGTTTTAAAGTATATGTGTGCAAATTTCCTTCAGAATCGGATAGAAACTGAAGATTAAAGGATGGAAAGGAAGGAGTGGAGTTTGGACTCTCGAAATCAAATGTAGACAGTATTTTTCTGTTTGTTTTGAAATATACATGTGCATACTACCTTCAAAATCAGAAAGAAACGATAGCTTTGCATAGAGAACATTGACAGTAATTAAAGGGGTAGAAAGGGGGATAGGGTTTGCATTTTTGTGAAAGTTATGTGGACAGTATTTTTCTTTTTCTATTTGTTTTAAAGTATACGCATGTGAAGTTCCACCGAATCGGATTAAAATGTGGGTTTTATACAAATATTAAGGGAAGGGGAGCTAGGGTAGTTTTTTTATTTTTTGGTCAGAAATCTAATCCATAAAAATTACATATATATGTGCCAACTTTAATAAAAATCGGTCAAATGGTGTCGACTGTAGCTTTCTAAAAAGAAATGGACAAAAATCAAGGGGGTGGAAAGGGGAGAGGGGTTCATTTTTTGCAAACCAAGAGTTGGCATCATTTTTCTCTCTGTTTTATAGTAAAAATTTGCTAAGTTCTTTCTAAACTGGATAAAAACTGTGGTTGTGTATAAAAATTAAGCAGTTTAATGGGGAGAGGGGGGTGGTTTTTAGATCTTTTAGTCAGACACCTTCTTCGTGAAAAAAAATACGTATAAACACCAACTTTCATGGTAATCGGTCAAACGATTGTGACTGTAGCTTTTTATAAAGAACATTGACAAAAGTTAATGGGGTTGAAGGAGGAAAGAGGTTGAGCGTTGGCAAACCAAATATTGACAGGATGTTTCTCTTTGTTTCAAAGTATACATGGGCAAAGTTCAATAAAAATCAGATAAGAAATGTAGATTTCTATAAAATTAAGGGGTGTAAAGGGAGACATGGGGTGGTTTATTTATTTATTTAATTTTTTTTTTGTCAGAAACCTTCTCCATAAAAAATAACATGTATATGCTAACTTTAATGGAGACCAGTTAAATGTGTCGACTGTAGCATTGTAAAAATTTAGGGGGAGGATAGGGGGAGAGGGCTTGAGTTTTTCAAACCAAAAGTTGACAGTATTTTTCTCTTGATTTTTTTATTACATGTCCATAGTTTCATTGAAATCGGATAAAAAATGTGGATTTGTAAAAATGAAGGGGTGTAAAGGGGAGAGGGGTGGTTTTTTATTTATTTATTTTTTGGTCAGATTCTCCATGAAAAATTACATGTATATGCCAATTTTGTTGATAATCGGTCAAACAGTGTCGAGTGTAGCTTTTTATGAAGAAAATTGACAATAATTAAAGGGGTGGAAGGAGGGGGGGGGTTGAACTTTGGAAGACCAAATATTTACAGGATTTTTCTGTTTTAAAGTATACATGGGCAAAGTTCAGTAAAAATTAGATAAGAAATGTATGTTTCCATAAAATTAAGGGGTGTAAATGGGAGAGGGGTGGTTTTTTTATTTTGATTTTTTTGGTCAGAATCCTTGTCCATGAAAAACTACATGCAATTGCCAACTTTAACGAAGATCAGTTAAATGGTGTAGACTGTAGCTCTGAATAAAGAAAAATGTCAAAAATTAAGGGGGTGGATAGGGGGAGAGGGGTTCAGTTTTTTAAAACTAAAAGTTGACAGTATTTTTCTCTTTATTTTTGGCTATTTATGTCAAAAGTTTCATCGAGATCGAATAAAAAATGTGGATTTGTATCAAAATTAGGGGGCGGGAGGGGGGTAGAAGGGGTGGTTTTTTAATGAAATTCATATGGGACCACTTTGAAGGTATACCCTATCCACTAAAAATTTTATTTTGGTCAGTAATTTTGAAGCATGTGAGTTTATAGTGTGATAATTCTCACACGTGTCCGCTTGTGCTTTCTTTGGAAGTGTGAAAATCACACTTTTATTTAAATCGGTGGGCATCTCTCCTGTTTTGTAACTTGTTGATATAAGTTTGAATAATATTTGTTTTTTTCCTAGAGATTTGCAGGAATCTCATCAATTCCAAATGCCTTATTTGATTTCAAATCATTCAAAGCTCTATTAATTTCTGTCCTTGAAACAGGATCGTCTAAATCATATATGGGCAACCCCCGGCCCCCGGGCCGGATCCGGCCCTCCGCCAGCTTCAATCCGGCCCGCGAGAAATTCAGAAATTTCAAATAAGCTTCAAACTCAAGTCTCTCATTAATTTTCATTTCATTTTTCTATCTGTTTTTGTTAATTTGCTTTTTGTATGTTTGATTATGCTATTGTAATTCTAATAAATAAAAAAAATGTGTACATTTTTATCGCCTTTTTATTCACTACTACCTACATATTTCTTACCTACGGCCCGCGATTTCTTACCTACGGCCCGCGGCCTGATTAAGTCCCGAAATTACGCCCTCAGCTAAGCAAAGGTTGCCCATACCTGGTCTAAATCATCAACGCTGACTTCAACTTCTTTTTCCAATACAGTGTTGTTCATTTCCATCATACACTTGCTCTATGTATTCCTTCCATTAGTTATCTCTAACTTCTGAGCTTAGAAGAGGTTTCCTGTCAGCAGCTTTAATGTTTATACCTCTTTTTTCATTTCTCCAAAATTCTGTTTGATCTTCCTATATGCCACATCTACTTTACATACAATTACTTCTTCACACTTTCTTTTGCTTCTTTGCATTTCCTGTTTATTTGATTTATAAATTTTCTGTATTGCTCTATTCCTGCTTCATCCTGAGCATTTTTGTGCCTTCTCCATCAACTCCAAAATTTCTACTGTGACCCAAGGTTTTTTGGGCAGCTTGTTCTCTAAAGCCTAATGTTTCGTTACCAGCTTTCATTATTTCATCCTCATTTGAACTCCTTTGAGTTATTTCTTAGACCGACGTCTACGATTTCTGCAAACTTTTCTCTCGTGATAGATTGTTTCGATTTATTCACTTCCAGTCTGTTCTGCTTGTATTGCTTCTCTATTCTCTTGAATTTCAGCCTGCGCTTCATAACTATCAGTTCATGGCCAGATTCTTAAGTCTGCTCCTGTGTGTGCTATACAGTCTAGAATTTTTTAATCTCTGTTTGATCATGATATAATCCAGCTGATACCTGTATTCCCTGGACATTTCCAGGTGTATATCCTTCTAGCATGATTCTTAAATAGTGTGTTCACCATGACTAGTTTATATTTCACAAAATTTTAACAATCTACTTCTTCGCTCATTTGTTTCTCCTAAACCAAAGATTCCTACAGTATTCCCCCCCCCCCCCCCATTTTCTTCTCCCACCACCACATTCCAATCACTCATGATTATTAGATTTTCATCCCCCACATATTGGATTAATTCTTCAATTTCAGAGTATTTTTTCTATATTTCTTCATCTTCCTGTGGCGTCGGCATGTTCACTTGTACTAACGTGGTTGGGATGGGCTTAGTTTCTAACCTCATCAAAATAATCCTGTCACTAAACTGTTCACAATAACTCACCCATTTCCCTACTCTTATTCATAACAAATCCTACACCACTGACTCCATTTACAGTTAGTACATGCTAATTGTCATGTGTTCCCCAGCCCAGAAATTCTTTGCATCCTTCTGTTTAATCTCGCTAATCCAACATCATCTAACTTAAGACGTTCCATCTCCCTGTTTAAGTTTTCTGATCTACCTGCCCTATTCATTCTTCTGACATTTCACACTCTCACTCGTAGACTCCTCCCTGAGCAGTCCCCACACGGAGGTCCGATTAGCGGATTATTTTACCCTCAAAATATTTTACCCAGGAAGAAGCTACCATACCATATTTAATTTGAGAGGATTACATTGCCGTGGGATACCCTTAGGGTCTTTAATGCAGTGGTTTCCTGTTACCTTCTGCTTCCCCATGCTTTTAATGGTTTCTGATTCATCAGCATTTTTTAGGGGATGTTTCCATCCCCGTGGGGTGGGCAAGAGAGTGTCCTGGACAACTCCCCACTCTTGTGTTGCATATCTTTGATAAGTTGTGCAGATGGTTTTCCTTGTCAGTGTTCAGTGTATGTGCAGTGCCTTTTATTTGTTGGGAGTAGGTTGTGAAAGTAAAAACAGTTGTAATTTAAGAATGGAAAAATGGTTTATGGCGTGTTGGTTTACAGATTAGTGTATTGCTGCAACATCGGTTGTATTGAGGACTAGGATTGGTTTGTGATTCACTTTATGATTTTTCACAAAAATATGTACTCTGTATTCATGTTAGCCTGATTGTTAAGATGCTCTGAAATCTCCGAACAGAACTTTTGAGTTGATCAGTGTGTCAGTAAACTGCCCTTGGTGGCTTTAAAAGATGAGTAGTTATCAGAGTTATTCATCAGTGAAATTTCAATTTACTCTTGAAATCTGTAACATTTTTAAGTATTTGATTCAGACAATAATGAAACTAAATAAAATGGAAGTGGCTTGTAGGAGATATAAACAATGAAGGAAAGGGAAATTAACCCACCCCATACCAAAGTTGACGGTTGCAATGAGAGAAATCACTTAGGCAAACAAACAAATACACATTATTTTGGCAACTGCCTTCTTCAGTAGAAGATAAACGGGCCATTAGGGTGACGTTCTGTGTGTGCACACGTACGGAGCCTAATGGCCCATTTATCTACTACTGAAGAAGGCAGTTGCCGAAATATTCTGTATTTGTTTGTCCGCCTAAGTGTTTTCTTTCATCGCAGCAGTCAACTTTGGTATGTGGTAGGTTAATTTCCCTTTCCTTCATTATTTATATTGATTCAGATAATATGACTATTGAAATTTATTTTCCCTGTATTTTTCAATTCCAAGTACTGTAATTTTTTTGCATTTCTTGTTAAAATTTATCTCATTTTGTCAGAAATATATAGTAATGATATCTTGGGTAACATGCTAACAACCTGTGAAGTAAAGATCCAAAGCTTCAAATGATATGAGTATGAAATATGTTAATTTAGTTAGCAGAGGAATGAAATGCTGTGAATGGTCAACAATGCCGAAAAACCATAGTATTGAGTGAAAAAGCAAAAAAGCAAAAAAAAAAAAAAACAAAAAAAAACATACAAACAAAGAAAAAGGAAAGCATGAAATTGACATTACAAAATAAAAATAAGGCGTGTACATTTTTCTTAATTAATAATTTTCATATCTTTGTGTATAATGTACTTGTTACAGTTGTGAAATAATTTTCTTCAAAATACGGTCATGGTACTTGGAAAAAAATATAGTTTAAAATGTTAAAACTGTACTTAAAAATCTCTGGTTACCTGCATATTACAATGTATGGATAAGTTGGGAGTGAATAAAGGCATAATCAGTAACTTTGGCAACTGACCTGAAATATAGAATGTAGAACAAAAAGACTGGAAGTAGACAAACATGTTAGAAGACCACAGGATTGGACTGGGTTCAGAAAGAGGTAAGGGCTAAGGAAATTGACTAGAGACAATAACTTGTTGGAAAGCTCCTGGAGAGATGATGAGGAATGTAGGAGGATTTGTGGTGACTTGCAGAAACACAAACTTCATTTTATGATGATGATGATGATGATCAGAAAGAAATATACCACTAACTACGGTTTCTCAGAGTTTTTCTTCTTTTTTTTAATCATCGCTTACTGAAATTGTTTACTGCAGCATATATTCTGAAAATGTCATCTCTAAAATGAATGTATGAACCACTACTTATGTTCACTTATTTGGGTTGTTTGTATATGAATATATATCTTAGTGGTAGAAAAACCATGAATGGTTTATATTTATCACAAGTCACATCAGCAGGAGGAGTCTTCGAAGTAAGAGCTGAAAAGGTCATTTTGAGGGTGCTTCTTCATCAGCCTGTTATGTGAATGTTCCAATATTTAAAGTGAACAATCAGTAATCTCACTAATCAGTTGGATAATAGTGACAATGAATCTGCCGTTAAGCAATGAAAATAAGGTAGGATCTGGACTGAAACCCATCACTTACCACATGGGAAAGTAGGAAGGCGGAACAAAAAAAAAAACACACACACACACACACAGACAGACAGACTCACTCACTCACTCTTTACAGTATTTCGGTTAGTAACCTTACTCGTATAGCAGGTGAGACATTTGTATGTCAGGGGAAAAGATGTTTACCCATCCAGACCTATCAGATTCATGTGATAGGTGTGGATGAGTAGACATCTTTCCCCCTTCTGTATGTCTCACCTGCTTCATGGGTAAGGTTATTCACCAAAATATTGTAAAGTATGTTTGTATTAGTCTGCTTCTCCTGCTTATATCTGTGGCAAGTGATGGGTTACTTTTCCATATTGTATGTTATTTTCATTGATATCTAGTCCGTAACTGTAAACACTGATTAGCAGAGATGTTGCTGATTGATAGACATGCATCCCATGGTGGCTGCAACATCATTATCATGATTTCGTTGGTAACAGAAAATATGCATCTGCACAAAATATTATTGTGAGATCATCGTCTGCATCCGTCTCCAGTTTCCCGGGTGGAATAGCGCTCGCCACCTTTGTTTATCCAACTACGTTTCCTATTCTTGGAATCTGGACTATGATACACCTCTTTCCTGTATGTCCAAGTTCACAAGCCAGCCAGCCTCTTGGTCTTTTACCCTTCAGTTCCTTTTCCAGCCTTATCCTTTGCTGTTCTTGTTGGGTCCATCCTGTACTTGTTGGGTCCAGCCATCGCAATCTTGCTTCGTCAGTTTTTTCAATAAGAGTTTCATTGACTGGGATCTTTTTACGGATCACTTCATTCCTGATCTTGTCCTTGTGGTTTTCTGTGCCATTGATCTCAGGAACTTCGTCTCGGCCACCTGGAGGCTGTTTTCAACTCTACTAGTAGTGGTACATACTTCTAGGTTGTATGTTGTAATGAGTAAGAAATATGAAATATACAGTGACATTTTTGCTGTAATTGGAATATGCCTGTCCCATTGAAACTGCCTAACTTGATGATAGAGCTGAACTCCTTTTTGTACCCTATTGGTAATTTTGTTCGGGGGTCGACTGTCAGAGGGAACTTAACCGCCAAGGTACTGAAAATTATCAACCTGATTCAATTTTTCACCCTCCAGTTAAATAACAGGTTTCATATTCTGTCTGCTGACAGCCATTACCACTGTTTTTGTGCTTATTCAAGATGTTCAGTTTCTGTTGTACCTCTCCTTCTGTATATCCCCAAATCACATCATCATCTGCAAACCATTTGAAATCGTCAGACTCAAGTTGCTGTTTTACTCTCCTCATAATTTCGTCCATTACAATGATGAACAACAGTAGTGATAATGCGCTACCTTGCTGAATACCTTTTGGCAGTCACAAACCCGTCTGAATAGCAGGCTCCAATTTGAATGCAGCTTTGTAAATTCTCATAAAGTGTTCTTACTTTGGTTATCAATACCTTTCTTTTGGACAGACATTACCAAAGTTTATATGTATGTATTTTGTTGTAGGCCTTTTCAGTATCTAAAAAAATTATGATGACATCTCTCCCAATGTTTTTTCCATTATTATCCTAGCAGTGAAGATGAGATCTTTTGTTGATCTGTTAGGTCTAAATCCATGCTGCTACTCTTAAAGCTGCAGTTTGGTGACTTTCCTCAGCCTACCTTCTATAAATTTTTTTCCCATTAGCTTGAGGCCATGAGATAGAAGAGTTATACCTCTGTAATTGTTACATTTTCTTCAGCTACCCTGTTTTTAAATATTGGCACTATGATTCACTATGGTGTATAAATGTATTGTTTATTGTATAACTGTAATTGTGTATTGTATAATAATTATTTTTGGGGTTCTTCGAACAGTCGGTTTATCATTCCTGGATGTAATTGTCTCTCTTTGCTGTTTAAAGTACTAAATATTGTTCAGGGTTTAGAAATCTGTTGAATGCTATCTCACACAGTTCCATTATGATTTTGGAATTCTGTCTTTCCTCTTGGTTGTTTGGAAGTTAGCTTTTATAACGTCTTCCCATTATCTGTATGTAATGCTTTTGGTTCTGCTGGATTTGTTTAATTACATTTTTTCCCTAAACAGATGGTAGTATGACTAAATTACACTAATAAAAAGGAAAATACTGATACCTCTAGCTTAATAACATGGCCACCAATGCTCAAACTTTCCCCTTAAAAATATTCTTTCTTATAAATCTCGATTCAGATGATGCAAAATATCAGTCATAAAAAAAGTGAATATCTTCTCTGTTGAATTGTTTAATTCAGGAAATAATGAAAAGTTTCTTCCACCAACACCAGTAGATTTAGTTATAGGATTTAATCGAACTTTTTTAATTCCTTCTAGATGCAGTTTTCAAGTTGAAACAAATAATGAAAATTCATTGTTCACATTAAAACACACTCTACTGTAACCATTAGTCGCTATTCATTCTTTTAATGAACATGAATACAAATGGCAAAAACCGGTAAACATATTAGAAAAATTTGTGAGCAATTTCCCATAATAATTAAATACTCCACTGTACCCTTAGTTGATTGTTTCCATCAGAGATTAAAATTTCAAGATACCATCTACAGCAGAAAATAACAAAAGGAATAGATTAAATTAGAATAAAATGAACTCAAACATACAAGAGAGTAGAGACCAGAATACACTTAACCAATGTATGTGAATATATTGATACCTCAAAGTTTTGAAGTTAAGCCAATTTCTTGCAGTAACTGTTCTCAGTAAATATATCTAGTTATTATCCTTTCTATAAATAATTATGGGCAACTCATCTTTAATCTGGTCTCATTTTTGTAAATTATTTTTAGACATTAACTACTAATGAATCTATGAGGACATGCTCTGTTTTTACATTCAGGTTGCAAGGTGAGCCCGTTAATCTAAGAGAGCAGCAAGATGCAGTAGAATTTTTTATGAGCCTAGTAGAGAGTATAGACGAAGCACTCAAAGCTCTGTCTCAGGAACAGATTATGGGTAAAATCCTTGGTGGATCTTATTCTGACCAGAAGATTTGTAAAGGGTGTCCTCACAGGTATGCCCAATATTAACATAATGTACAACATGTTAAATTGCTATATTTTAAAGTAAAAAAGTAGATAAAATGTAAAATATATTTATTTCATCAGTACCAAATTTTAAATATAATCTTCATGGGTTCTCCACTCAATGGTGGTGCTAGATTTCTGCGGTGAGCTCTGCTGTCATCTTTAGGTCTGGTGTTAGCGCTGTGACAGCTAGATCTGCACTGGCATTGTGTGGCGTCAGCTTGTCCTAACCCTCCCCTCCACCTCCTACATTGCGCAGGCTGGCTGCCGCCAATATTGCGTCCATAACACTGAGTGGCTAGCAATTAGACTGTGTGCCGGTTATTATAGTTCATTTTCTGGTGGCGTCTTACTATCCTCTTGTCGCATTCCCGGTTCTCTTAGAACTCCAGGCAACACCTCTACAGTGGCTATAGCTAACACTGGTATTGCCAAGTGGCTTGGAACACAGGGTAGATACTTGTGGGAACATTTAGGAGAGTAGCTTGACTACTCGGAGGGAGCTAATCACTGTTATGATCTATAGTGCGGACGTGCAGGCTTCTATTACTGCTATGAATGAAACAGTGGTTGAGGATACAGAAGTATATTTACAACTCTTTCATAGAAAGGAACAATAAGGGATACACACAGTCTCAGCTATATACAATGGAACAGTACTGTGACTCAGTAGATAAAGATACAGATGCTTACAGTGTTAGAGCAGAGCAGAGGGCAGAGGCAGTGGCGAGGCTTCGGAGTCTGGTGTTCGGGCTCGGGGTGGCCCGCCCGGGCCGGCAATAACTTCCGTGCGACGTCCGCCGACCGACCACTGTCTTGTGGCATCCTTTATATACACAATTACTGCTGATGTGACCCACTAACGCCACAGTTGCCTCAACATTGCCTCACCTCTGCCAATATTGCTAGAAGTCCAGGCATGGCACGCAACGCCTATCCTCCAGAGAGAAAAAAAACAAAAACCTAAAATTTTGGAAAGCGTATCCATCAAAAATTTTCGTATCTTCGTACTTAACCTGATCTACCACTATCCTGCCACTCTGGCCCTGCAAACGGCGAGAGTACCAATGCAATGTGGTTCAACATCGGTCTGTCTGGCTGCTCTCTTGCTAAGTACACTCCTCGAGGCGTGATCAGGTAGAGCTCACGGTAAATTAAACACATAGTGTTTCCATACAATACATTTAAATTACTACATTACAGAATTCCGCTTGCCGTGCCTTTACAATAAATTGATTCCAACAATTCAAAGGCCATGATGAGTACATACAGAATCTATTTACCTAAATACAAAAAATTGGTTGTCATGTTGTCCAAAATTATACAAGGTTCACCCATATGTTGATGTCACAAAATGAAATTATGGGACACATTTGAATACCAATACAATTCAGTATAATAAAAGTTGTCATGATTTTAGAATAGTGTGTAACAAATTCCTTTATGTGCATTAACTCTGCATAAATACTTTGGCTGTATATTTTTCTGGTTGTACATATATCATTAGTTCTCTGGCTCTTATTGTGTACAAGGATCAACAAGACATTAAATTAAATGTGACATAATTGTAAATTGATACAATCGTAGGAAATACAAAAGTTTAGAATTTGTTGCCCAACATGCCATTCTAATTTCGGCGGTCGTTTGAAGCGTTTTATGTTCACCACGAAAGCGTCTTCGTGACCCAGAGGAGTGGCACATCTCCCGTTCTGGGTGCTTGTTTTTTGCAACACTGAAAAACTTTCCCATTTAATTAGAAATACATCGTATTCAGATATAGTGATTTCACAATTGGTTGTGTGCAATAATTTTTTTTTTTTTTTTTTTTTTTTTTTTTTTTTTTTGAAAGTACAATACATGATATTTATTTTTCCATTTTCTTGAGCAACAGAATCAAAAAATGATATTGCAAATGCGCTCACTCGGCAGTCGGGAATGTTTATACGCTGACGCTATGCGTTTGCCTCAGAGTGGCAGTGACCTATGGTTTCTCATGCAAGGCCGACTTAGCTGTGTTACTCGTCAACCGTTTTGCATCCGCCTTTTGTGGCATTCTTGATAACGTCATTACTACACTTTCGCATTTGCCGACATACCCGTATAGCGCCTTGCAACGATCAGAATTACACAGTTGTTGTTAATGCATCTAAATAATGTTGCACAATCTGTTAGATTTTTCAACATTTTGCTACAAGAACAGAATTAATTACAATTTCTCCTATTAATGATAATACCAGTTTTCATTAATGTTCTATAAAAATTCATCTTTACAATTCTGCTCAGTGCTATTACTCAAAGTACCAATTAATGTTTACCCGGAACAGTCATATATTTGCTTGCAATGTGAAACTTTTATAAATTCTAGGTCCCATCCATTTGGTAAGATTACAGTAACAACCATATCACAGTGTATCCACTTTCACTTCGGTTGCGATTTATTTTCACCGTCGGTATCAAATTATATTTGAAATAATTTTTTGTTTGAATTCATTATCACCATTCATTATTATTATCTCACCACCGTTAGTAGGCGACAGGTTCCTTAACTTACAACTGCAGAGATAAATACTTCACATAATTTCCGACCATTACTCTACTATTGACATTTGACATTGACTATTGCTCACAATTACACTTTGCCAAGATGTAATCAAATTGATCTTTACTGATGCTATCAATTTTACCTAACGAAATTTTTGCAATGTAACACATATTATTAATGCTTTATAAATAGACTGACAGCCTGAATGTGACTGCTACTCAGTTTTTACCAATTTCCAGCGGAAAAATGAAACAACTATCCGACTCATTTGTGCACTTTTATGTGCTAACAACAGCTTCATTGAGTACAACTCCCAACTAATATGGTGACTGCTAAATTGCAAGATCCTCACACTTTTAGCAAAAATATACATGAATGATCGTATTAGCAACATCTCATCGCATGAGCAACATTTCAGCTCATCTGCTGATAACCCCTCGCGACATTTACAGACAATGAGTTATTAATTGGTTTGGTCAGCTCAAAGGACCACTATCCTAACACTAGTTTCATGAATGTTTCTGCTGTGATCATAATCTCGTCTTGTTTGCACAAATTTTCCAGTTAGCTACTTTTGCTGTCTGAATACAGTTTACTATCTTTGATTCACTAACGCCATTTTCTGTTGGTAGAGTTACTTCAACATTTTAATGACCATTATTCACTTCAAAACTAAGTTCTTACATGCTTATGGCACATCATACAATTTACTACGCGAACATTGCTAATATTTGTAGCACAGCACACAATATATTAATTCCCCTTTTTGTTAATAAAAAATACTCAACCAAACTACAACTACCATTATTTCTTAATATCATTTTTGTTAACTTTATAAAATTGTATTACTGCGTTCGCGTGACCAAACACACCCCACCTCATGTTTGAGCAAACAAACACAACTGCTGACATGGACCTCGTTACATAATACCAGGATGTCACGTTATGATGCGTGCCCTGGTTACGACAGGTGTTAACATTCCTGGCCTGAAATAAGTAATCTGTTTGCATTCTTGACTGGGCGCAACCATTAAGCTAACTTTTCTTTCATTCAAATAAAGCCACCTCCTTCTCTAGACAATTAAATTAACTAAATACATTTTGACACATGGTACACATCTATATGTTTCCTCAGTTTTCCCAGATTTATGATCGCTAATATATAAATTTTTGATACCCTCTTGTTAGACGGATTTTAAGTGATAATTAATAGCTAAGTTAATTTCTACCAATCTTATAAAGTACTTAACATTTTTATACATTCAGACACATCTATAATTAATTCCACGTTAGTTACCCATAGGTGTACACCATTTATTTCTACATTTACTTCAATCTGCGGCTATTCTTACTTCCAAACATTAACTTTATTACAATCTGTGGTCGCTCCTACTTCTACATACCGTTTATAAATTATTATTTACTGTTATTACTTTCTCACACCAATTCTATTTACATAGTAATTACAAATTTCCCTTCACTCGACATTTTATGACTTTACTTGTTCCTTCACCATGCTGTCCCCGTGTTGTCTGAGAATTCGTGGTGACTGTTCACAATTATGAAATACAGCACTACTAAACTACGCCGCTACTTCGGCCAATGACTTCATTTTACGCAGTTCCATCTGCGCACTACGCGACCCCTTTACTCGCGCTTTCATTTTTCTTATATTTTCTCTTACTGTTGCGTTTTCCTGTTCTCTTAGAACTCAGGATAAACGCTGACAGTAAAGCAATACACTGCTACGGTACTTACTATTATGCCGCCATCTCAGCCTAATGACTTAGTATTGTGCAGCACCAACTGCATACATTCTCCCCCCTACTCTACTGCGTTTCCCTGTTCTCTTAGAACCCAGGGCAAAACTTAGAGCAATGGAGTATATTATACCAGAAAATGATTTACACAGTTCCCTCTGTGTACTTTCCCTACAATTCTAAAGTCGCGCTTTTTACCATGGGATCTCTAGTCCTGCTGCGGTGTTCCCATAACCGCTCTCTTAATGCACTATGCACATAACTGCTATCTTTTGACAACTCGTGGCAACCATATTCTTGTGCCTATAACATTTATGCCGCCATAATCTATTTTACGGGCTCGCTCATTACTCACGGCCATTTCACCCTTTGGGAATACTTTTTTCCCCCTGACTACAAAATATACCGGCGCCCTCTTTGTGGGCTCCCCCAACTATTGTTTCCTTTTACAGCAACCTTTTCTCACATGCAGCTACATTATTTCTACTTTAATCTCGTGGTAACTGTTTCCACGTTTGAAATTGCATACATATACTATTACAATAAGCTATTTTGCATTTGTCCTACATTACCGCATGATGTTTTCTCGACTGTTGCTTCCGCTGGCGACTGCAAAACCTATGTTTTCCTCAGTCAGCGTTCTCCTGGGTGCTGTCGCTGCGTTCTGCACTGGCTCTGACATTACACGGCCTGTCGCTTGATCCTACCTAGCGTCGCTGGCTGGCTCCATTCTGCAACAATGCCTCCAACGTGCGTCTGACGACCACCTGACCATCTGTCCACCCTCTGCTCTAGTGACTTAGCCGACAGTCTCCATTCATGACTGAGGCTGCATGAAAACAGAAAATGAAATATAGTAGATAGAAGCAACGCGCTGTTAGAAACCACTAAAAATTACCATGAATTTCATGTTTCTGACAAGGGCTTAGCGTCCCCAGCTAACACAAAACTCTTCTGCAATTACTAAAGGGATAGTGTGACTGGTCTAGGGCTTTACATCCCTAGCTGATACCAGAAATTCTCTGTCCTAGATCTTTAGACCCACAGCTGTCATCGGAAATCACCAGTAAGAACCCTCTGTTGCCTTAGCTGGCGTTCAAGTTCCAACATTGACACTTGTAAACTACGTCATCTGTCCTGTTGTATCTAGAGGTCTACGCTCCACATCTGTCAGCAGAAAAATTGACGTCATCTGTTACACTATCCTGGTTTCACGACCCCAGATCTGACACCAAATAAGTTATTCCTACTGTCGCATTCCCGGTTCTCTTAGAACTCCGGGCAATGCCCTACAGTGGCTATATCTAATCCTGGTATTGCCGAGTGGCTTGGGACACAGGGTAGGTACTTGTGGGAACATTTAGGAGAGTAGCTTGACTACTCAGAGGGAGCTAATCACTGTTATGATCTATAGTGCGGACGTGCATTCTTTTATTACTGCTATGAATGAAACAGTGGTTGAGGATACAGAAGTATATTTACAACTCTTTCATAGAAAGGAACAATAAGGGAGACACATAGTCTCGGCTATATACAATGGAACAGTACTGTGGCTCAGTAGATAAAGATACAGATGCTTACAGTGTTAGAGCAGAGCAGAGGGCGGAGGCAGTGGCGAGGCTTCGGAGTCTGGTGTTCGGGCCCGGGGTGGCCCGCCCGGGCCGGCAATAACTTCCGTGCGACGTCCGCCGACCGACCACTGTCTTGTGGCATCCTTTATATACACAATTACTGCTGATGTGACCCACTAACGCCACAGTCGCCTCAACATTGCCTCACCTCCGCCAATATTGCTAGAAGTCCAGGCATGGCACGCGACACTCTTGTGTGAAATGTGATTGGCTCAGAATTGACAAAGCCAGTTTGCTGAGGCACTGACCTGTCTCGCTGTTAACCACGTTATTATTCAGCCATATTTCTATTTCACCTTACCACAGTCCATTTTGTGGCCATTTTTAATTACATGCTGCGCAACTGTAGATTTCTCGGGGTGAAACAGCTGGATGTTGTTCCCATGTTTGGCCACACGGGCTTTGATAGTGCAGATGGTCTGACCAATGTAAGACTTTCCTCATTGGTGTGGTATGCTGTAGACTCCTGATGTCTTCAACTCCAAATCATCCTTCACCTGCTGAAGCCAGTCAGATTTTGGCAGCAGGATTGAATATGCTTTTAATTCCGTGTCAAGCCAGTATGCTGCCTATTTTTCTCAAGATGTTGTCTGCCTAAGGGATGAAGGCCAGAGCCTTTGACTGATCGTCCAGGTCTACTGGGCATTCCTTTGCCTTTTTCTAAAGTGTCCACTATATCAAAGGTAAGGATATCCTTTCCTTTCATCTTTCTTCAGCACAATCTGGTGGAGAACCCATGAAGATTATATTTCAACGACATGCCAGAAAAGTCTTCGTTCACATATTACCAAATTTTATGTGTGTTTGTGACTGTTTGGTCCATAGTCAGGAACTTTATTAATTTGTGTGTTTGGGTGTGTAGATATTCCAAAGAAGAACCATTCAGTGTTATAAGTGTGGACATACGTAATCACAGCAACCTTCTTGACTCACTGGAACAATATGTTAAAGGTGAATTACTTGAAGGTGCAGATGCCTATCATTGTGAAAAATGTAACAAAAAAGTAAGTAACACAGTTTCATATTTTATTTTTACTAATAATTTTTCTTTTGGAAGAGTAAAGAAACTTCAATTAATATTTATGCTTTATGAAAAGATACTGTGTTATGTATTTACACTATTATATTGAGCAAAATGTTTACTCTAACTAAAGCCAATAAAATATTACTTTATTATTATTTACTAACATTTACCCACTGCTTTGCATACGCAGATCTTGAAGTGTGTAGAAATGTGGGTAGTCTGCCTCTTTCTCCACCAATCCGCAACTGGTACTAACCTTTTGAAATTTGAAGTATCTGCCTCCACAAAATGTCCTTTTCATGTTTTACACTCTCCTGTTTCAGAAAAATTGCCATATGTTATGTTAAAAATGCCAAAATATGAGATTGCGCAACTGTGTAATGTTGCCAACACTGTAAAAATGACACAAATATTATTGGCACAGGGATCATATCTACCTAAACAGTCTCGTTTTGTCATAGAGGTCGTGGTTAGGTTGAAATTCGGCCTAGACCAAGAAAAGTAATGTTTGGGAAAATCGTTTGGTGGCATCCATCTAAAAAAATTGGGTATTTGTTTACAACGGAGGCAATACATTGTTTCCAATTGCTTGTATCGATTCTAAGATGACAATCGTTTTTGTGGGGCCTACTACATCTCGAACAAATATTTTTAATTTGTTAATTTCGTGCGACTTTTTACAACTGAGAGAAGCATCAACGGCAAGAAAACATTACAATAAAGGATTTAACCAACATTTCAATAGATTTTCATTAATTTTGCAGTGCCATCTAATAGCTGGGCATCTCTCTCATATTTTTGCATTGTTTATTTAATTTGTGGTTACTTTTCCGAAAAAGGAGAGTGCAAAATGTGAAGAGGATATTATAACGAAGCAGTTAATTCAAATTTCAAATGGTTAGTACCAGTAGCAGGCAGTCTCACCCCCCCACCACCAACCCCAACCCCCCCCCAAAAAAAAAGTTTTACCCATTTTATTTTAGTGTCAAATATTATTGCAGTGAAGCAAAATATATAGATTTCCTTCTAAAAAATTTCCTGTCTTTTAATTATTACCTTAAATGCGTTTTTTTTTTTTTTTTTTTTTTTTTACATTCCAGTAAGGGCGTACTGAGAATCAGTAATCCTTCAGGTCAGAAATTTCCTGAGGTCATACCTTTCCATATAAAGTGCGTGTTATAGCAAAAAGAAATGTACCTTAGATATAACGCTAAATGAAAGTTACTGTCTGCGATAGTAATGGCTGTTAATTCTAAACTATCTATGCCGCCAATGATAGTATTACAGCAACGAATGTACTAAGATCACTCGCAAGATTTTTTAAGGCAGTTCTATCATTACCATGGTGCCACAATCTGATGATGGATTCTTATATTCTTATAGAACTCGGCAAAACAAATCGAAAATAAAGGTTTTTTTTATTATTATATATATATCTCGCTTGGTTTTCGATATATAGCTCGTCAGAAATCATTTATAGGTATAGTTGCTTGTGCTTTTGGTGGCATTTCTTCTGGTCCATGCCAGATTTCACTCTAACCTAAAGTATAAACTTTGGTAATGATGTATTTCTGGTGGTAATGAAAAATATTAACTTATTTATATTAATTTAATTTAGCTAAAAAATGGAGGACAGCACAATAACCATGATGCTGCAAATTTATTTCGATATACAATAGTTAACACTGCTGAAATTATAAGCACTAAGTGTAAATCTTTGCTGGGATTTTATATGTAAACTTTGGCTGGGATTACATAGCTAAGCATAAGCTTTGGTGAGAATGTAGCTATGGACAAACCAAGCATATTATTTCTGTAATATTTAACTTAACTAAAAGAAATCTTGTTTTTAAATTCGAATACGGAGAATTTCACGATAACCGTGGTGCCGTAAATTTATTTAGAGATACATATAGCATTTTTCTTTATTAATAATAATATCATCTTTTTTTCTTATTGGATATTGGTTTTGTTTTAACGATATGTTGATTCGATCAATTATTTCTGTTTTAAAATAGTGCATACTGTAACTAATCTTACGCGATACAAATTATATTTAATTTCCTTCGTTTTCAGTGACACCAAATTACTAATGTCATTATTTCACCCGCATGTAAGTAATTCCAAAGTTTCAAGAATGTATTAATGTGGTTGTGACAGAAGCTATGATTTACAAAAAGAATCAATAGCCAGATTTATGGTTAGGTTAAAATCAGACTGGACTAGAATGAAAATTCAATCGCTTTGTTAGAGCATAAGTCATAACAGCATATTTTTTTCTGAATGAATATTGGTTTTATTTTGAGGATATGTTGCTTCGATCAGTTATTCTGCTTTAAAATAGATATTTACGCGGACTAAAACTAATCCTATTCGGTATTACACGTTAAGAATTTTTTGTAACAATTTCCTTCCTTTTCACCGAGCGTGGTGGTGTAACGGATAACGTTCTGGCCTCGCATTCGGGAGGACGGCGGTTCGAATCCCCGTCCGGGCATCCAGATTTGGGTTTTCCATGGTTTCCCCAAATCACTCCAGGTGAATGCCGGGATGCTTCCTTCAAAAGGCCATGGCCGAATTCCTTCCCATTCCTTGCCCCCATCCTTTCCCATCTCTAAAGACCACGTTGTTAAAAAGGGACGTTAAACTGTTAAAAAAAAATAGAAAAAAATAATAATAAAAAATAAATCCTTCCTTTTCAGTGACAACATATTACGAACGTGGTTATTTCAGCCACATGTAAGTAATTCCAAAGTTTCAAGAATCGATCACGATACAGCGAATGTATCAATGCAGATGTGACAAAAACTATGATATACGAACATAATCATTAGTCAAATTAGTGGTTAGGTTGAAATGCAATCTGGACCAGAATGACAATTGACTCACTTTGTTAGAGCATAAGGCATAGTTTTATTGTTATTTATGCAGTGTGGCATAACATTTTAAGATGCTTAATTGAAATTGATTTTTAGTTTCACTCGTTCCATGTTGCTGTCGTCATTTACCCAAAGCACGTATGGTGATAAACATTGCAGATTCTGTAGATAACACTCTCGGGATTCTAGCCGTGTCAAATAAAAGTCGACTGGCGACGTTTCGAGAGCCGGCACTGCTCCCATTGTCAAGCCCTGCTTAACTAACTAAAACTGCCTAGTGGTAGTCTCTATATAGGGCTACCGGATGGGAGAGGAGGGGGCCTCGCGGGGAGGGCGGGTCTGCTTGGTGACGTCATGTTCCGGTTGTTGTTATGCCCAAATATGGTCCGTTCCCGTGTGTTTCGTAATTGTCTAATAACTGGCCTCCATGTTTGACTTGTGTTAAGTCCTTGATCCCGATTTATCACATTGTTGGGCATATTTGCTTTTAACCTTTTCCTGACTTACCAACCATTCAAGCTTATGTTGTTCAAAGGTTGTTTATGCTTCAGTGATTCTTTCACCAAAGTGGGTTGTAATTGTTTTTTACCTTCCCCGAGTTTCACTTATTTTGGTATCTTTTAGTTGTGAATGGTCCATAAAATCTCTCCTCAGCTCGTTTACACTAGCATCTGGCTTAGCACTCAATGTATTTAATTTATTATTAACATGGAAAAGAAAGGGGGAAAAGATACCCAACACTTACCAAAGTTGAAGGAAGGAGGACAGCAGCAACACAAAACACACAAACAAAGAAAATACAATATTTTGGGTGAAAACTCCTTTTCCAAGTTAACAGTGGTAGGTGGCTGGGCTTGCGCAAGACTTGTGTCGAACCTCTGTTAACTTGGAAAAGAGGTTTTCACCCGAAATATTGTATTTTCTTTGTTTGTATGTAGTTTTGTGTTGCTGTTGCCCTCCTCCCTTCAACTTTGGTGAGTGTTTCTTTTCTATGTAAATATTGCCTCACGGCATTTCTTTCCTTTCATTGTTACCTTAATCTTATATATATATAAAAATAGACGTGTTTTTTCCTATATTTCACTTTTCAGCCACCACTACCGAGCACAGATCACTGATGTTTGTGGGTGGAAGTAGCATGGAGTTTCCTGTCGTGCACAACGTTGGCCGAATGCCGATAGCTGTGGGGATGTGGGAGATATAATGATTAAAGTTGGTCTGTGCAGGGCGTTTTCATATTTCGACCAAAAATTCGTATCTCCGTATACTTCTCTTTCCTGCCACAACTACATAACATAGGCTTTTGGTGTTTGTGTGTGGTAGTAGAATCGTCTCTCCTGTCGTGCACTATGGTTGTTAGATGTCGGTAGTTATGGGGATGTGGGAGATATGGGGGTTGAGAGTGGTCGACCTGTGGCAATTTCCACTTCTGCCAAAGACAAAAGTGTCATGGTGTATCACTTTTCAGCGAAAACTATAGATCACAGATAACTGGCGTTTGTGTGTAGTAGTAGCACAGAGTCACCTTTCGATCACAACAGCGGCCGAATTTCAGTAACTGTGGTACTGTGGTAGATATGGTGGTTGTAAGTGGCCGACCAAGGATATTTTCGTATTTCGACTGTCTCCGCATATGTCACTTTTCTGCAACAAATACATAGCATAGAGCATTGGTGTTTGTGTTTGGTAGTAGAATCGTATCTCATGTAGTGCACTATGGTTGTTAGATGTCGGTAGCTATGGGGGTGTGGGAGATATGGGGGTTGAAAGTGGTCGACCTGCGGGAGTTTCATACTTCTGCCAAAGACAAAAGTGTCATGGTGTATCACTTTTCAGCGAAAACTGTAGATCACAGATAACTGGCGTTTGTGTGTAGTAGTAGCACAGAGTCACCTTTCGATCACAACAGCGGCCGAATTTCAGAAACTGTGGTACTGTGGTAGATATGGTGGTTGTAAGTGAACGACCAAGGATATTTTCGCATTTCGACTGTCTCCGCATATGTCACTTTTCTGGCACAACTACATAGCATAGAGCATTATTGTTTGTGTTTTGGTAGTAGAATCGTATCTCATGTAGTGCACAATGGTTGTTAGATGTCGGTAGTTATGGGGGTGTGGGTGAAATGAGGGTTGAAAGTGGTCGACCTGCGGCAGTTTCATACTTCTGCCAAAGACAAAAGTGTCATGGTGTATCACTTTTCAGTGAAAACTTTAGATCACAGATAACTGGCGTTTGTGTGTAGTAGTAGCACAGAGTCACCTTTCGATCACAACAGCGGCCGAATTTCATAAACTGTGGTACTGTGGTAGATATGGTGGTTGTAAGTGGCCGACCAAGGATATTTTCGTATTTCGACTGTCTCCGCATATGTCACTTTTCTGCAACAAATACATAGCATAGAGCATTGGTGTTTGTGTTTGGTAGTAGAATCGTATCTCATGTAGTGCACTATGGTTGTTAGATGTCGGTAGCTATGGGGGTGTGGGAGATATGGGGGTTGAAAGTGGTCGACCTGTGGCAATTTCATACTTCTGCCAAAGACAAAAGTGTCATGGTGTATCACTTTTCAGCGAAAACTGTAGATCACAGATAACTGGCGTTTGTGTGTAGTAGTAGCACAGAGTCACCTTTCGATCACAACAGCGGCCGAATTTCAGAAACTGTGGTACTGTGGTAGATATGGTGGTTGTAAGTGGCCGACCAAGGATATTTTCGTATTTCGACTGTCTCTGCATATGTCACTTTTCTGCCACAACTACCTAGCATAGAGCATTGGTGTTTGTGTTTGGTAGTAGAATCGTATCTCATGTAGTGCACTATGGTTGTTAGATGTCGGTAGCTATGGGGGTGTGGGAGATATGGGGGTTGAAAGTGATCGACCTGTGGTAATTTCATACTTCTGCCAAAGACAAAAGTGTCATGGTGTATCACTTTTCAGTGAAAACTATAGATCACAGATAACTGGCGTTTGTGTGTAGTAGTATCACAGAGTCACCTTTCGATCACAACAGCGGCCGAATTTCATAAACTGTGGTACTGTGGTAGATATGGTGGTTGTAAGTGGCCGACCAAGGTTATTTTCATATTTCGACGAAAGGCATGTGTCCCCGCAGATTTCACTTTTCTACCACGACTACATAGCATAGAGCATTGGTGTTTATGTGTGGTAGTAGAATCGTGTCTGTTGTCGTGCACTATGGTTGTTAGATGTCTGTAGCTATGGGGGTGTGGAAAATATGGGGGATGAAAATGGTCGACCTGCGGCAATTTCATATTTCTGCCAAAGACGCATGTGTCACGGTGTATCACTTTTAAGTGAAAACTATCAATCGCAGATCACTGGCGTTTGTGTGTGGTAGTAACACAGAGTCTCCCATCGATCACAACGTTGGCCGAAATTCGGTAACTGTGCGAGTGTGTGAGACATGGTGTTTGAATTTGGTCGATCATGAATATTGTCGTGTTTCATCCAAAGACTTGTGTGTATCCGTAAATTTTACCTTGGTGCCGGAACTACACAGCGCAGAAGACTGGTACTTGTGTGTGGTAATAGTATCGAGTCTCCCATCGTGCACTAGGGTGGTTAGATGTCTATAGCTGTCAATATGAATTCTTTACAATCACGAACGAAGTTGTGGGTACCAGCTAGTTTATTAATAATTTCATTGAATTGAACATTTAATTTATTATTAGTTTCATTGATGAAATCATGTTGGCCAGAACTTATTGGAGGTAATGGGCTTTTCAGACTGGTAAGGTATAGTACCAATAGAGGGGCTAGGTGGGAGCTGCTTACTCTCTGCTTCCTGATGGGTGTTAACTACTCAAGAATGACCACCCATTGGCAGTGCACACTTAGTTTGTGAAATTATGAAAACTCTACCGAACAAATATCTTCCTCATCCTTTTTAAACCATGATTTGTCAGGATTCAGGTGTTTGAGGCAGGATTATTGATGGACAAGAGTCTGTTATAGATATGGTGGAGTTGATTTACTGCACCATTGTGATGACGGATCCCATGAAGTGCATTTTCATTTTCCCCTTCCATGGTAAATTTCAAATATTTATTGGATGAAATGGAAGTGTACAGTTCAAAGTCAATAATTACATATGACATCTGAGATCTCACTTCATTAACAATATCTAGAGGGATTAAAAGCACAGAAGGATCTACAGCCTTCCTACTTGTATCCAGCAGTCAATGCTAATAATAATAATTATCACAAAGTGGGATTAGAAATACAAAATGTTCCTTCTGTTAAAACAAAGTTCACTGCATGGAAAATCGAAAATCAAGAATGTCTTTCCCATTTTTGGATCAGCACCAGCGGTGCTGTTTTACCACAACAGCTGTTGCACTGATATGCAGCCACAGTCTATGCTCCAGTGTGTGTATGTGTGTGATGATCATCGCATCACCGATTGAAAATTGTTTAATTTTCTGTGTTTGATTAGCTGGTTTTCCAGCTGTATTTCACCAGATTTAATTTTTTTAGACCAAAATTATCAATGTAGGTTCCACGGTTGCCATGTCGTGATTCTTAAAGGGTGTTGTTTCAAGCTTCATCTTTTCTTTTTTTTAATTTTTGATGAATTGCTTATTTATGAATTTATAGGTCGATGATTTAGGCCACCATCTGACTTTGGGCTGTTCGTTGTGGAATTTCATTCCTCCAATTTCATCAAAACTAAACAAATAAATAATTGCTTAGTATTAATTAGTCTCACTATACCGTGACATGGGGATATGACATCTTTCAAAGATGGGATGAGTGAGGCATTTAAACTGTGAACCCTGTTATCCATTTCATGTCATTGTTTTCACCACCACCACCACTCCTAATACGTGCCCAAGTTTTTTTGTTAGTGTGTTTTACATAATTTTTGTGAGTGTGTGTGTGTGTGATCTAAATGAAGATGATTCAGCAATTTCTCAGGAAATTTTTCAAAGGCTATCAGTGAAATGATTTTTTACAAATGATCTCAAATCACCTCTTGAAAATATCTTTTTGCTTCACTTTTTACCTGTTACGAATATAATTAATACTTTTTACTTACATAGTTTTTTCCCCATTAAAGGTGGTCACTGTTAAACGACTGTGTGTAAAGAAGCTACCTCCGATATTAGCTATTCAGTTGAAAAGATTTGAATATGATTTTGAAAGAGTATGTGCTATTAAGTTCAATGACTATTTTGAATTTCCAAGAGATTTGGATATGGACCCATACACAGGTAAGTGGAGTTTGCTTTTTTGAAGTTACCTCTTTTACATAGAAATATTAATTTTACTTTATTGTTACTTATTGATGTGAGTGGGAATTCACTGTGTGTGTGGAAAAAAGAGGGGGGGGGGGGGGTGGAGGACTTGGTGATTCCATCATGCCAATAATCACACCAGGTAATTTGTCATGTAGAGGCTATTTACACCTGGGATTTAGGATTTATTGTGTTTGACTGTATACAGTTGTATATACTGCTTGAAGGAGATTGGGTGGAAGAAATTAATAGATATGAATATCTGTAAAATCAAAATCAGGCTGTTTGGGAAAGAGAAGAAACTATTGTAGGCACTAGTTTGAGATGATGCAAGTCAGAAGGAAATACTGAGCTTGGTAGACAAGCAATAACCTCTGGCCTCACATTTGGGAGGACGTGAGTTCAAATTACCGTCCAGCCACCCAAATTTTGGTTTTCCATGGTTTCCCCAAATCACTACTGGTGAAAATTGGGATGGTTCCTTCAAAATGCCATTCTTTTCCATTCCTTGCCCCCATTCTTTTTGTGACCTATGATGACCGTGACATTGATAAAGCGTAAAGCCAGAATCAAAAATAATCATATATATTATTTCTATAAGGTATTCTTTTGTCACAAGCCTGTATCTTCCTTCATACTTAACCGAAATCAATGAATGAGGTGTCATTTTAAAGCTTATGGTCCCCACTTTGGGCATATCACATTACAAGAAAGGAATTTTCGGAATTCGACCCTTAAAGGGCAAAAATGTCAATATTTCTAAAATGCTGTTTTCTGTGTTACAAGTCATTTATCTCCCTGGATATCGGTCTGAAATCGTTTAATGAAGTATCATTTTAAAGATTAAGATTTCCGCTTTAGTGACGTCATATATTAAGACAGAAATTTTTCGGAATTCGACCCTTAATGGGCAAAAGGATCAATATTTTTGCAATTCGTTATTGTGTCACGAGCGATTTATCTCACTTGATATCCAACCGATATAGATAAATGAGGTATCATACCAAAGATTAAGGTCTCCGCCGTGGTAACATTATAATTTAAGATAGGAATTTTTCGTAATTCGACACTTAAAGGGCAAAAATGTTAATTTTTCTAAAATTCGTTTTTTGTATCTCGAGCCATTTATCTCCCTGGATATCTAACCAAAATCGATAAATGAAGTAGGATTATAAGGAGTAATGTCTCAGCTTGTGAAATCATATTTTAAGAAAGAATGTATTTGGAATTCAGCCCTTAAAGGGAAAAAGTATAAATTTTTCTAAAACGCATTTTTGTGTCACGAGCGATTTATCTCCCTTATTATCTAACCGATATAGATAAATGAGGTATCATATTAAATAATAAGATCTCAGCCATGGTAACATTATATTTTAAGAAAGGAGTTTTTCGTAATTCGACCCTTAAAGGACAAAAATGTTAATTTTTCTAAAATTCTTTTTTTGTGTCTTAAACAATTTATCTCATTGGATATCTAACCAAAATCGAAAAATCAAGTAAGATTATGAGGAGTAATGTCTCAGATTTGGTGACATCATATTTTAAGAAAGAATGTTTTTGGAATTCAACCCTTAAAGGGAAAAAGTATAAATGCTTCTATAACGCATTTTTGTGTCACGTGCCATTTATCTCACTTGATATCCAACCGATATAGATAAATGAGGTATCATACCAAAGATTAAGGACTCCGCCGTGGTAACATTATAATTTAAGATAGGAATTTTTCGTAATTTGACACTTAAAGGGCAAAAATGTTAATTTTTCTAAAATTCGTTTTTTGTATCTCGAGCCATTTATCTCCCTGGATATCTAACCAAAATCGATAAATGAAGTAGGATTATAAGGAGTAATGTCTCAGCTTTGTGAAATCATATTTTAAGAAAGAATGTATTTGGAATTCAGCCCTTAAAGGGAAAAAGTATAAATTTTTCTAAAACGCATTTTTGTGTCACGTGCCATTTATCTCACTCGATATCCAACCGATATAGATAAATGAGTTATCATACCAAAGATTAAGGTCTCCGCCGTGGTAACATTATAATTTAAGATAGGAATTTTTCATAATTCGACCCTTAAAGGGCAAAAATGTCAATTTTTCTAAAATGTGTTTTTTGTGTTTCTAGCCATTTATCTCCCTGGATATACAACCAAAATCAATAAATGAAGTAGGAGTATGAAGAGTAATGACTCAGCTTTGGTGACATCATATTTAACCTCACTTTTCACAGAATTTTTTTTCGCGAAATTTTCGCATGGGTCGTCTAGTTAATAAATAAAAAAAAAAATTTTTAAATGGAGGGGGGGGGGGGCCTTGTATATGATATACCAATTTCTGCTTGGGGTATTACTTTTTTCATACAATTTATATATTGAAAAATATGAATTTCCAATGAATTTGCCACTTATTTTTGCAACGGGTACACTTTACTATGGTAGTGTGTGATGTAGAGCAATTTTTTCAAGAGAGTTGAAAAATGTGCTCAATGGAGGAATTAACAGGGGGTTCCAAGTGAAACGTGTGTTATAGTTGGTGGTGACTTTGGCGAGTCTTGAGAGTTGAGCATCTTCCTCACTATTAGGATAACAAATGGAAAGTTGCTTATTACGCCTTGCTACTGATTTAAATTGTTAAGCAAGGCTATGATATAAAGGTTCATTAAGTTGCAGAAGTCAATAATCTGTATGACCTAGGTGTAAGAATTATCAGTTGATCATTTTCCTTCAAATCCGAAGAACAGGATATTTGATTTTTTTGATAGTTGGTTGTGAATATAGGAAGGATTTTGATTAAAATTAATCAGTTTTCAGTCAAGGCAGCTACTCTCTTAATACTTTAATTTGTTGCATCATGATTTCTGAATTGGTGAAACCAGGCTCGATGTTCTGAGCTTATACGCTTATATTGGGATGAGATGCAAGAAAATTATCAGTTATTTCAGAGCTATAGTGACGTGGGTATGTTGTTTTTATACTTGTTGATAACATACTGATATGAAAATGTGTCTTAAAGTATGAGACTCCAGAAGAAGTAGAAATGACTTTTAATAGCACAGTATTCATATCTGTGGTCTTAACTCTTTCAATGCTGATGACATATAGAGACATCATACCGGTACTCTAACCAAGTGCTCACGACTAATTTTTATGTCCATTGCAAGCATTGTTGACAAGGACAACTAATCATTAAGCAGAAAGCAGAAGTACCCACAGCTGTTCGTAGTGTCTTACTTTATTGTAGTTAAATAAGAAAAGAAAGGGAAATTAACCCACCACATACCAAAGTGGACGATGCGATGAGAGAACACTAATGCTGACAAACAAGCAATCACAATATTTCGGCATATGCCTTGCTCACAAATAGAAAAAACGGGCCATTAGGCTCGGAACGTGTGTGCACACCGAACGTTACCTATTGTAGTTAAGCATATTTGTAATGCAAGTGAGGCTTACTGAGGTGGTTGAACCTCTGAGCCAGAGAAAACAATATGGTGGCAATCAAAAAACGTAAAACTGCATGTGCTGTCATTAGTGCTCATTTTCAACAAATGATTAATTATTACACATGTCACAGTCCATAAAATGGCTGCCTATACCTGCTCCCATCTTGGTAATATAATACATAACTGTGATAGACGTCATTATCACCGAGGAACAAATAAGCATGCCAGGTGCATGTGACGTCTTTTGAAATCATTTGGGTTTTATTTATATTCATGTGGTTCCCTAACAAAGGTTACTCCAAACAATAATATGATGTGTACGACAGGCAATTTTTTTAAAAAAAGACAGTTATAGGTTTATTAAGTTTAAATTACTTAAGCAGTGAAAGTATTAAATTCAATAACAGATTTAAAAAAAATATATCCAGCTACTGATTAGCAACAACGGTTGCTAGATGTCACGGTCACAGATTTTATAGAAGTTTTATAGTGGCCATAGGAGAAGATAAATGAAGTTGATAAACAACTTGGTTCCTAGTTGTAGATAAAAAATTGCTGTTAAATTATTTACTCTGCTCGTGATTTACAGGCTTTTTGTCAGGTTGCCAGGTGACTCACAAAAGTATGATGCTTAATCTTTTATAACTTCTGAATGTTACGGCAGTTGCTAGAATAACAATACCATCGATACAAGTTTTATTCTGCTTTTACATTCCACTGAAATCCTCATTAACACGTGCACAAAGATTTTAAGCACATTACTAATATATAAGATCCAGCATTCTGCTATCACTATTCCAATTGAACTTGCCTGCTCATAATTTCCAGAGCTTAAATACACAGTACAAATTATTCTAGACTACATTAAAGAAGTATAATGAACAAAATAATAAAATTTGCAAACTTAACAGAAATACATAAACCACAAGTTGAGTCTTGAGTAAAAGAAAGGGTACTGGATAATGAAGTTTTCACTGAAGGTTACAGAGTGTACCACAGAGATAGAGGAGCTATTGATGGGGGGATACTGGCTAGCATATATTACAATAGTTCCCTAGTGTTCATAGATCATTACCATGAGCTACTAGGTGTATATTTTTGGAGTAATAAAAAAAGAAACAATCAGAGTATTGCCTGCTTAGTATAGTGGAAGACTGAATGATGGAGATGAGACTACTGGAGGAAGAATAAATTCATATTCCCAGTTCAGAGGTGAGCATAGAATGGTCATTATTGGAGGGGTTTCAATCCCAATTGTACTAAAGCTACTATGGAATTCTGCTTGCTGAATAGGTTGGGCAGAATTGAGGGTGGAACTGATTTGGTTCAACAAGATCATTGTAAAAACTTTGTACAGTACAGCCAACAAGCATATAAGTCAGTAGTTTTTGATTTTATGAATATTTCCCTTTTTGTGCAGTAGAATGATTTTAGCTTTATTCGAAGAAGGAGGAAGGATGGATGCATTGTGTAGGCAATGAGTGTTTTCACAGCCCAGGAGCCCTGAGCCATGCGGCTCCTTCATCAGGCTCGAAATTGGGTCATCGGACATACACGAGCAGGGCTCATCCTGCCTCACCAAGTTCCACCGATCTATCCGTCCACCTGAGCAGCCACCCCCGCCGCGAAATTGGAACTCTTCTGAATCACCCACCATTACAGTGGGGACGGGGAGGCTAGGCGCATTTCACCACCCTCTTATAGGGTACCCCCGGGGAAGCACGCAGAGCTAGCACCCGCCACGAACCAGGCCGAAGACCCTTCCAAAAACCTGGCCATATAGCAAATGCCTCTCTCTAGTTCCCACACTAAGCCCCCAGCCCCACCCAAACCCCGCAGGGTGGGCGGCGGAAGCCGTAGCGACCGGGAGCCGTGCAAGAAGGCCCGCCCAACATGCTCCACCACGCATGCAGACCAAACGTATCGTCCCCGAATGCAGCTTTCCACACCGGGGGGGTTGTTCCTAGTACGCTTTCTCCTGCCCCCGCCCGACACTTGTGTCCAGTGCGAGCACAGGATCCCACGCACCAGTCCCAGATCCACAGAAAACCGTAAGAGAAGACTTTATCCAAGTGATTGCTAGGTTTCTTTGCCAACTAGCTTCAAAATATCAGCGGAGAGACCTGTCGTCACCAGCAGCCATTCCTTTTTTCATGTTATCTGTAGCATAATTGACTTCAGATGGAACAATGTCTGGCAATGTGGATACATTGTGTAAGGCCTAAAAGATGCTCTGGGGGCTAAGCAACACTAGGTCTTAGCTTTGAAAAATAATGTTTATGACCGTTAGCCTCTGTTACCTTGAATATTTAAATGATCCGGTCACCACACGATTGATATATCCTCAAACGTGAAAGGGAAAATAGAATTGAGTTCACTGTACACTGTTTTGAAGTCACAAAAGATGCATACTCTTCCAAAAGTTCTATTTTACAATATCAGTATCAGAAATTTTGATACAGCAATTGGACAATAGTTCTATAGAAGATTTGCAGGTAAAGCACACTCGGAGGAGAGGACAAACTCTCAAGCCACCTAACCTAGATGAAAGTACAACTACAGCATTTTAATATATACTATGATTACAATTCATGTGGAGCCATTTGCTCCACCAGTGATACAAACTGACAGTTATGAAACTTGTCAAAAAAGTTAGTGCCGCCAAGATGGCTGCGGGTCTATTTATCAAATTGGAAAGTCTGCAAAAATCTTCAAAATTTAATGTCTCCCTAGTATCTTATTCTGTTTTGATTTAGTTTAGTCTTCAAAAAGGTTTGTGTTAAATTACTTTTAAAGTCTCTTACGTCATCAGTCAATGTGCCATTCTTAACAATTACAACAATCCATTTCCAAAATCTCATTAATCTTATAGATGCTTTAAACTTCCTATAAGAACCTATTTATATTTTTAACCCTCTTAATTTGAGCTATCTTCTGATATTAATTTCTTGCTTTTATCTCTTTTGGTTTAAATTTCGATGTTTTCTGTTTAATCAGTAATGATACTTAAACTTTACCTAATTACTTGATTTTATATTTAAAATACTCTATAAGGTGCTCAAGATCAGCTATAGCTTTATGCATTCCCAAGTTATTTCATATTTTTAATTTGTCTCCACTGACCGTGTGGCTTACAAACATGAACAAATAATATACTAAATTTTCCTGGTATAATAAATTCGCTTTAAAATGCTTCTCATATTAAGTTTTAGTAGTAGAAATGAATGCAAGAAAATCCTTTAAGACTGAAAAACTACTTTAGCTGTAATTTCTATGTTCCACTAAAACAACTTTGAAATCAAACTGTAAAGTGTGTAACTCCTGGGAATAGCTAGTAGAAATGCTTTTGGCGAATTTATAGATACCTCTGTTGAATTTCAAAATTTCATCTTTGTCAGTAATTCTGCCATTGTTTCCATCCATTGGAATTAACTGCTTCTTACTGAGTATAAGCTTTCACTTTGCTCTCTTTAAAACTGATTTCTTTTCTAGACTATCATTTCAGCAGGCAGCTAAGGCTCATGCAGAATACCTAAGGCCTGGTCGAAACATCAGGAGGAAGGAGGAGCAGCATTTTCACACAGCATGAAACGCGTGAAACTATTTATACAGCCCTTAAACTTGTTGAAAGGGATATCCATATACCTTTATTGTATTTATATGAGATATGTTGCAGTTACCTGTTGCTATATATACATTTACTTGGAGAATTTACCGGTACTTGTATACCCCCATTGAAAAGGTAAAAGGCTCTCTCATAACTGGCCATAAGACACATGCAACATGTCTCAAACATTTGTTTGACTGATATGTAATTATAATGGGAGAGTGATCCACTGCTATATATATATATATTTTTTTAACTACTTACCATCTCAAACACCATGTAAAATTGAAGAAGAGGCACAGGTAACAGAAGATGGAAAGGGGTATGAGATCTAGAGACAGAGGTAGGAAAGGCTCTGAAGGATGAAGAATCGGGAAGGCATGCGGAATCGATAATTTACCTGCACAATTGTTGAAGAGTTTACGAAACAAAGGAAGAAGGGAGATAGTACACCTTTGTAATAAGATATATGACGAAGGGGAATGGCCAGATGACTTTCTTGCAACGGTAATGATACCAATTCAGAAAAAAAAGAATACTAAAAAACGTGAAGAGCGTAGGACTATCAGCCTAATTTCGCATGCAGCTGAAGTGTTGTTCAGAGTGCTGAACAGAAGGCTATATGGAAAGTTAAATTGATTGATTGGAGAAGAACAGTTTGGATTTAGGAAAGGAAAAGGAACACGAGATGCTATTGGCCTGTTAAGAATCATAGGGGAAAGATATATTGAGAAAGGAAGAAACATCTATGCCATTTATATTGACTTGGAAAAAGCTTTTGATAGGGTGTAATGGAAGAAGCTGATGGATATCTTGAACAGCAAAAGCGTAGATTGGAAGGAAAGAAGGTTGATACAGTACCTATATTTACAACAGGAAGTATGAATAAAGATCGGAAACGAGATGTCGGGAGAAAGTAGCATTGGGAGAGGCTTAAGACAAGGTTGTTGCCTTTCCCCATTATTGTTCAATTTATACTTAGAAGAAATTATTGGAAAATGCTTAAATGAAAAAGAGAAGTGCATATTGGTGGCAAGAGAATAGAGTGCATACGATTTGCTGCTGATATGGTATTGTTGGCAGAAAGCGAACAAACTCTAAACAGAATGCTGAAAAATCTAGATGAAGCTTTCCAAGAGTTTGGAATGAAAATCAATGCAGCAAAAACTAAGAGTATGGTGATTGGAAAAGGAAGGAAAATAATAAATATTAAGTTAGGAAGAGCTGATATCAGGCAAGTAAGTTCGTTCAAATATCTTTGGAGTATGATCACTGAAGATTTGAGGTGCCATCAGGAGATAAAATGTCGCATTGCCGTAGCGAAGGAAGCATTTAATAGGAAAAGGAGGATACTAACGGGAAAAATAGACAAAGCACTTAGGAAAAGACTCGGTAAATGTTTTGTATGGAGTGTGGCTCTTTATGGGTCGGAGACATGGACACTGAGACGAGAGGATGAAAAGCGGTTAGAATCATTTGAGATGTGGATGTGGAGGAGGATGGAGAAGATTAGCTGGGTGGATAAAATAAGTAATGTTGAAGTGCTGGACAGGGTCAGTGAAAGCAGAAAAATTCTCCAAGTAATAAAGGAGAGAAAGAAAAACTGGATGGGACACTTGTTGAGACGGGAGTGCCTGATAAAAGACGCCTTGGAAGGTCTAGTCTATGGGAGGAGAATAAGAGGAAGAAGGAGGTACAAAATTATAGACAACATGAAGGAAGATGGCAACTATATGGTTCTAAAGAGAAAGGCAGAAGATAGAAGAACATGGAGAGCAGCCAAGTGAAAACCTGCCCGACTGCAGAAAACTGATGATGATGAATGTCTCTTAACAGCGAAGTCTTTAGAGACGGGAAAGGTTGGGGGGGCAAAGGAATGGAAGAAATTCGGCCATGGCCTTTTGAAGGAAGCATCCCGACATTTGCCTGGAGTGATTTGGGAAAATATGGAAAACCCAAATCTGGATGCCCGGACGGGGATTTGAACTGCCGTCGTCCCGAATGCGAGACCAGAATGCTAACCATTACACCACCACGTTCAGTCCCACTATTATAGACTGCCTTGCTTTGGGATTATTGGTTATTCAGAGCGTGGACAGTCGACAATGTATCACATGTAATATTTTTCCAATTAACATAAAACATTGACATCCTGTTTGTTATATGAGTTCAATCAGCTGCACTCAAAATACTTCCATATATGCAAGAAATGAGTGTACAGGGTATTGAACATGTGTAGTGACCTGTAAATGGGTAAACTCAACTAAATTACTTGCACACAGTATTTTTGTCTGAGTGTTGATGTGACAGGACCTAGCAATTCTTTGGCTTTCTAGAGAGAAGTAAAGTTCATAACATAATCTTACTTATCATATATATTTTTAAGATCCATTGCGTCTGAATTTTTCAGTGTTTTCTATGATTTGTATATTTCACTTTGTCTTAAAATAAGAAGAGTTTAAATTAGATGGAACCATATCTTATGTGAAACATTGTGTAAGATGGATGTAAACAATGTTGTAATAATCCAAAAAGCCGGTACCAACCATAGTTAAGGAGGTTCCTAAATAAGAAATTTGTTGTTAACGGTAATCGTTGTATCAAAATTCCAAGATGTTTTCACTATTATGCAATGAATGAATAAGGACTGAGAGTTGTAATTGACCTAACCAATTTTGCAAATTTTCACTGATTTAGGATGAGCACTTCCAAAAACAAGTGTAATTTTAGGAGAGTGTTCTATAAGCTTTAGAGTACAAAATGTTTTGGTCTGGGTAGCGGCCAGGACAAAGAATACAGAACCAAGAATAAAGGAACAAAAAAAGTGATAAAGTGAACAGTAAGTGCCAAAAAATGGTCCGACTGGTATAGTTAGGTAGTCTTCAATTATTGCTTATGGCTTTACGCCTCATCATCGTCATTAGTGGTGGGAGAGAACTGGGGCATGGATTGGGTAGGAATTCGGCCATGGCCTTTTGAAGAAAGCTTCCTGGCATTCGCCTGGAGTGCTTTGGGGAAACCATGGAAAACCCAAATCTGGATGTACCAAGACCTGGGATAGGAAAAAGAGAGAGAAAGGGCGATTGTGATTGGCAAGTTTGAGCATTTGAGAGTATAAGAATATTCATGATGTTGATTTGAAAAGTGGTTCATTTTCATATAGATCAAGTGTAATCAACATCAGTGGTGATGGAATTGAAAATAGGTTTTCCTTCAAAGGTCTGAAGTCATGTGACGATACATGAACTAGACAGTCTGATAGCTGGCAAAGCCTAGTACAAGAGATGAATATTGTTTCACAGTATGAATGAAGGTACCGCCCTGTTTCATTGTGTTTGAAGTTGTTAATTTTGAACGAAGGCCAATTTCCTAGTGTATTTGGAGTGTAAATATGGTTTTGACAGCAGACCCCACAAGTTTGGTGCAATAAATCATTCAAATCGAAGAGTACACATTAGCTGTTCTATTTTTATTTGGTAGTGTAAATCTCACTGAAGAACTTCTTTTGTCAACACTTTGAAACCTTTCCCTGAGCACTAGGATGGTGACTATTTAAGTTTCCTTTACCAAAGTTTGAACTGTGCGAATTGCAGAGTATTCAGTAATGATAAATTTATCCATCACATGGTCAACAATATGGATTTTATTGAAGTACTGAACAGTTTAAAAGTCTTCAGGGTTTGTGGAAGTTACTCAAACCCTTCACTCTCTCTATGAAAATTCCAAATGAGGAACTATTTCACTACACAGTGTATTGAGAAAGGAAGAACTTATAAGCATGTTTTAAGTTCTATATCAGCCACAAAAAAAAAAAAAACACACACACACAACACGAACTAGTAGGTTTTTTTATATAGTTCGTTGGCTAAATTTCTTCATTTACAGTTTTATCTTACTTAGCTACTCACTTTTAATTGATGCTGATAGAGTTTATTAAATCTATTAATAAAACTATTTTAGTCTATTGAATGTTTTTTTTATTAGTTTCAGGCCTAGCAAAACTTGAAGGAGAAATGATAGATTGTGACTATGAAGAAATTTCAAAGGAAATTTGTACTAAGTATCAGCTGACTGGGATTGTTGTTCACAGTGGTCAAGCAAGTGGTGGACATTATTATTCATACATTTTGCACAGGTATGTGGTTTGTTATTTGGCCTTGATTTTTTCTAGTTTTGAAATATAGTGACATTTTTCCTTTGTTTTATTTTTGTTAAAAGTAGTTGAATTGCTGTAAACTTCAATTATCTGTGGAATCTGAAATGTTTATTCCAACAGTCAACTTACTTCGTTTTATAAACAATCCGAATTACCGAGGTCCTTTGAGACGGTAACTTCATTTCAACACACCCAAAATGCAAACTAAATTTGTCTCACTCTCGCCAGAGCTTCTCCTCTCCTGTTGTCTTCCAGTTTCTATAGCTACCAATTTTTCCTAGAAGTAATTATCCTCTGAGCAATCTGTTATGTTATACCGCACCATCAAAAAGAAAACAAAACTAATGACAGCCAACACACGGCCGAATGTCAGCTGACATGCGGTGTCGTTTGAACTCGCTTCAGTCAAGTGAGCGACAACAATAAGAAAAGTGACGGTGTGGGCTCGGTGTAGTCTAGTGTGGCCCAACCTTTATGAGAACTGCCAAACTGGCATCCAATTTCGAGATAGTTATTCAGACTGGTTTGTGACTACCAAAGATGTTCAGCAAGGTAGTGCATTATCACCACTGTTGTTAATCATTGTAATGGACGAAATTGTGAAGAGAGTAAAACTAGGTCTGATGGTTTTAAATTATTTGCATTAGAAGTATAACAGAAACTGAACATCTGGAATAAACATTTTAAGGAATTTGGCCTTAAAATAAGCCACACAAAAACAGTGATAATGGCTTTCAGCAGACAGAAATGAAGCCTGTTATTTATCTGGAGGGTGAAAAATTGGATTGGATTGATAATTTTCATTACCTTCACAGTAAAGTGACTTCTGATAGTCGATCCCAGAATGAAATGACCAATAGGGTACTAAAAGGAGCCAAGCTCAATCAAGTTAGGCACCTTCTATGGAACAAGCATATTCCAATTATAGCCAAAATGTCACTGTGTAATTGATACTTCTTACCCATTACAACATAGAGCCTGGAAGTATGTACCACTACCAAGAGAGATGAAAACAGATTCCAGGCAGCCGAGATGAAGTTCTTGAGATCAATGGTACAGAAAATCAGAAGAGACAAGATCAGGAATGAAGTGATCTGTAAACAGATCCCAGTCAATGAAAACCTGCTGGAAGGAGCTGGTCCACAGCTGAACAGTCAGTTTGACTAGTCAACTTTGGTATGCTCAAATTCCAACCACTGCCTCTGTCATACATCAAAGACAATTCATTTTGCCACCAAGGCAAGGTCTGTTGTTAGGACCAGATCAAAGTCAATTCTAACCTTGTCACAGGCTAATTTGGCAGTGTAATTGGCTGTATCTTTCCCCTTGATTCTCACATGCCCCAGTACCCAGCAGAATAAAACCTCCTTTCCTCAAGATGGGAAGGATTCCTAAATGTCCTGGACCAAATGGTCTGCTGGGTACATGTTTACTAATACCCGAGTACAGCTGAGGGAATCGCAGCATATGAAGTACCTCATTTCGTGGATTACTTTCATATGCTCAAGTGTAACAGTTTTGCGATATAAATACTGTACCGACAGTTCAGCTTGTATGTGCAATTTGCTCAAGGGAACACTACAGAGCAATCTACTTCACTTGCCTATTTCAACCCATTTGTATATATCACATTAAAATCATAATGCTGGTTTAAAACATCACTAAAAATTCTGTTAAAAATATTGTTAGCAGTAAACAGCTTCCTGTGTAATGACAGATTTAAAATTGTTGTATGCCTCTTTAAAAGCCAGGGAGGAGATTTACTCCAATGCTGGCTATAAAAAGAGGGCAACTCATACCTATATTCTTCTTTGTATGGTAGGTGAATGGTTTAGATGCTCTACGGCAGTTGGTAGAAAAGTGTTCACAATTAGGACTACATCATAAAACAGCAGTGCCAGGTATCGATGCAAAGTGTATGTATCGTTGTACCATGAAGAGATGCTTCCACATGACAAGTGGTGGCATACTAGCATCAGCACAAATGCTGGGAATTGGGCTGGTGCCGTTGGACACTATCAAGCATTTGGAGATAATTATCCCATGCCGAACTATACACACTTGCCGTACTCCAACTGTGACCATACAAAGGCTATATAAAGTTGTAGCAGGCAGTAGTGGTCACCCCATGACCTACCACCCAGACATTTTAAAACATTTAGAGCTTTTAGGACTCTAACTTTCATATCTTTACATGTGTACTGACCATTCATCCAGCCTGTTTAGTGCAAGTTACAGCTGCTGCTCAGTAAACTTTGGTAGATGATGTACAAAAAATTAAAAAGTCAACAACGTATAAGGAGTACCAGATGGGACTTCTTATGGGGATTCCACGATTACCATGGCACCGCAATTTGATGTCAGATTCTTATGTATGTAGATGCGACAAATTGAAACTGAAGAATATATTTTTTTTTTTTGATATCTCGCCTAGTTGTTGAGATATACTGTCTGAAACGTGAGATGATTAGGTCGAAACTTGGCCTGGACCGGAAAAAAAAATTTCACCAATGTGAAATTTCATGATGGATTCTTCTGTAACTTGATAGGATAAATTGAAAGTAAAGAGTAAAAAATTTTGATATCTTGCTTAGTTCTCAAGATATTGTATCTCCAAATCAAGGCAGTCAGGTTAAGATGTAGTTTGATCAGAAAAAGACATTCGCCAAATCCACAAGGAACTTGTTAGGGGACAAGCGGGATACCGGGGTGGGTATCGGCTTCTTCACCTAAGCTGTAGCACCTTCATAATACTGTTAATGCCTAAGAAATGTTCAGAAACCGTGATCAACCTTTTTAAATGTCTAACTGCACAATAGAAACGGCCGCCACTTACCTAAATTACCCTAGGTAAGAAAGGTTTTATTTTAGAAATGAAAAGTATTGAAGTTCAGATCACGAAAGCAATGTATTCTTGAAAAGTTCCATAAATTACATAAATGGCAGTTAGCTAAGGCATCAGTCCAATCATCACACGAAAGATTACAGGAAATGAAGCAGAACAGAACCGCCGAACCCCGAACAGAAAATTCAAATCCTACTATTGGCTGACCACATGTATGACAACATTCAAATTTTCATCATGGCCTCCCTGAATCGCGCCATATCTACTTCCGGCTACCCAGCTCTCCCATGAGCCACTACGCCGCAGTGCGCTGGTTTCAGTTGATACGTCCGTCCACCACCGAGTTTTTCTAAGGACTGAACATGGCCACCCCAGGATTTCCTTTTATCAGAATGGCATCTAACTGCCGAAAACAACAGATGTTCAAAAAACTCATGTCATCGGAGGGCTTCCAGAAAATCACAATGTGTAGAGTGTCTTCTAAAAACTGTTTTGTGTTCAGTGGGTTTTTGCTCTAAATGGCTCCGAATTCTTGTAAAACATTTATTTAGTTGGTGGAATAGTACAGTTAATTTGACCTTAAGTTTTTCAAGTTTATAATTTTTTGTTTAAACTATTGCAAAAATGTTTACATGCTTGCTGATCCCAATGAGCCAACAATCTTTCAAATCGGTTGGGTATTCAAAAGTTATTAATTTTTTCTAAATACATGTTTTTCCAACTCTACTCAAATTTCCTAATTTTTTTATTTACAACTTGTTTCGCCAGATATTGTTTTTAAAGCATTTCTTTAATTTATTTAAGAGTTTTCCAAATGTTTTTAGTTACTGAAATATGTTTACCAGTTCAAAATTCTATTTTCTAGGTGAGCACATTTGCGTCTTAAATTTGTGACTTTAAAATTACGTGTATCTTTTATTAAATGACTAGCAGCTACTTGGAACTTAAGGAATATTGTTTGGAATATTATTTGGTGGCATAAAAACTACTTTTTAAGCTCGAAAATTACCTGTCCAAGTCATAATCTTTTATTTAAGATGGGCACATGGTTCAATGTTTTGAAAATCATATTTACTGCTTTAAATCTATCTGAAACTACAAGTTATTAGTGAATTTTAACTCTCCTTGGCATAATTATTTTTACAAAAGTTCTTTACAGTGGCAAAAAGTGTGGAAAACTAGTGATATTAATTATATGGTCACGTAACCAAACTTGTTTATTTACAATTTTGGATGGTTAAGGATTACGCTTATTTAGGTAAGTTTACACGTGATTTCTTATTAAAAACTGTTTAGTTATTGCTGCTATTATCTGTTTGTTTACTCTTCTGACTTTAATGTATTGTGAATTAGGTTTTAGGCTGCGGTACCGTGTATTAATGTTAACCCCATTTCTCGTAACTTTCTGACTAATTATTGAAAACATAAAGGGTAAGGTAGCTTACAAACTACACACTGGATATGCGTGATAGTTGTTTTATTTTCTTCCTAGTGGGTGTGATTAGAATGAAATATGACCTGGACCAAAAGAAAAATTCGCCAAAAGCACAAGGAACATACCTATAACCAATTTTTTACAATCAATATCTCAAGAACTAAGCGTGACACCAAAAAAATTGTATTCTATTGTTTTGTTTTGTGGAGTTACAAAAGAATTTGTCATCAAATTGTGGTGTAACTCTTGTAGTAGTGCTGCCCTTCTTATTACTGTTGAAAGGTTCACACTTAATACAAATCCTTGAGGAATACAATTTTCATGGGTAAAAATATCTGCCATCTCATTACTAACCAGGTGCTAGAAGCAACATATAAAATGATTTCAAAAGACGAAGCAGATTTCCTTTGAACTCCCATTCATGCAATTGTTTTAAAATATCATGCTGCTAGGTAGCATCATACACCTTCTTGACATCAAAGAAGATACCAACAACATGTTAGCAGTGAATGAGGGCATCCTGTATCTCTGTATATATAGATTGGAAGAAGCTATGCACGGTGTCATATGCAAATCATAAGTCATGCATATATGACTTGTCCCAGCACCAGATTTTACAGATTTCTTATATTTATTTAATGTATTCTTTAGTAACCAATAAGTCACATATTTCTTTTCAAATCATCTATATTTGTTGAAAATAACATTGCTTGCATAATCTAGTGCCATGCATCAGCCCAAAAACCAAAATTTGTGTATGGTTTCTGTTGAGGATTGTATAAATAAGGTTTTGTTTGAAGAACTTCTAAAAACTTTATTATTATTTTTTTATTAGACTACTCCATTATGTGTGTGTGTGTGTGTGTTTTTTTTCCAATCTTCATATTCAGAACTAGTGCCATCATAGCCACAATGCCATGAGCAATATGCTAAATTCCTTTGCCGTGACAAGCGAGACTGCCACCTGAGCTATCTCGTAACAACTAACATTATTACCAATGGTGTTAAAAAAATTGGTGCATAATGTCCTGACTACAGCAGCATATAAAGCCAAATAAAGTGATAATTATAAAACATTAGACTTCAGTGTGGCCCCAGCATGATGAGTATGGCACGCGTGGTGTGTGCTATGAGCATCAATTAATTCATTGTTTACATATTTAATTGTTAAAATCCTTGCACCAATTCCTGCTGCATTTCAGTAGCAAATGTTATTGTTTATTTCTTTGGCAATAGATCTGTCTGACTTTATTGTTTCTTGTGATTGTTGGATTATTTAAGATTAACTAATTATACAGATTACATCTTCCACTACACCTATATTCAAAAAAGGGCGCAGGATGGAGTTTAAAAACTATAGAGGGATTACTCTGATATGCCAATGTACCAAAGTGTATGAGAAGATCATTGAAAATAGGATATGTGACAGGGTAGAATAAGGGCTAAGGGAAGAGCAGTATGCCTTCAGATCAGGGAGATTGGCGGTAGACCTGATATTTGCTATAAGACAGCTGCTGGAAAAACATTATGTCTATGGAAAGGATTTCTGGTATTTCTCGATATTGAGAAAGCATATAATTGTGTATACAGGAGTAAGATATGGAAGGCCTTGGAGAACAGAGGAGTTCTCAAAGAAACCATCAGGAGAGTGACAGAACTGTACCTAGGAAGTGTGAGCTATGTGAAAATAGAGGAAGGAAGAACAGATTGGCTGAAACAAAGGAATGGACTAAGACAAGGAAGTGCACTATTACCACTACTCTAATCATGGATGATATAATGCAGAAGGTGGCAGTGAGGATGGGAGAGGAAAACATGAAAGTGATGGTTTTTGCGGACAATCTGTGATGTGGGGAGGTGATGAAGAGGAAGTGCAGTGGCAGTTGGATGTATGAACGGACAATGTGGAGGAATGTGGCCTGAAATTTAATCTAAAGAAATGTGAGTATACGGTAATGACAAGGAAGAAGAATAGGATAAACCAGGGAATTGTGATGGCTGGTGAACAACTAAAGAAGGTAAGCAGGTTCAAGTACTTTGGAAGTGTATTAGAGGAATGTGGAGGAAATGATGGCGAGATAAGTGAAATAGGAAGACAAGCAGAGGCATTTCTGAGGAGTATTAGAAGCCTGATATGGAATAAAGATGTGCCACAGAAAAGAAAGAGAGTCATCTATCACATGCTATGTGCCTATCTTATGCTGCTGAAACATGGACAGTGAAAAAGTGGGACATCAGCAGAGTACAAGCAAGCGAAATATAGTTTTTAAGAGGTAGAATGGGAATTACTAAATTGGACAGAATAAGGAATGAAATGATTAGATGCACCATAAAAGAGGAGCCACTACAGGAAAGGATAGAGAGGACCAGACTGAGATGGTATGGACATGTAAAGAGAATGGATGTGCAGAGAATCCCAAGAAAAATCCACAAAATTAATATGCATGGTAAACAAGCCAGAGGAAGACCAAGAGATGGATGGCTGAAAGGAGTGAAGGAGTGTATACGGAAGAGAGTACTGGAACCAGGTAATGACAGAGAAGTGGTGGGAAGAAAGAAGAAAATTGAGAGGCTTGTGCATTAAGCAGACCCGGTCAGTGGGTGGAAACTGTTGAGGATGATGATAATGATGATATCTTCCATCCCACTCCCCCTCATTTTTAATTCAATTTATGAATGCTAATGCAGTTAATCTATACTCCAATAATATGCCTTGCAAGGATCCAACAATCCAACTTGTTTGATTTTTCGTTTGCTATATGCATCATAAATAAATTGTATCCTATCTTTCCTAAGCTTTCTTATGTTTTCTTCCTATCCAGGTTAACCATTGGGCATTTTGCTCTGTTGAAAATGATATATTGATGATTTTTCCATTATTGATGTATCATGAAAAATGTTTTAAAGTTCTTTTTTCCCTCCAGTATTTTGTACCTTTTCTTTATACAGCATAGTAGACATTATTTCCCTGAAGTAGGCATCTTTAAGCAGTATAAACTTGTTAAAAGAAAAGGTTAGCACACATAAATTGCATTATGTCATACACTGAAATATCTGCGTACATAACCCTCCGATTGTGACTCATTTTGCAGACAGAGGGATGGATCCTCAAAATGGTATAAATTTGATGATGGAGAAGTGAGTGAGTGCAAGATGGATGATGATGAAGAAATGAAAACTCAGTGTTTTGGTGGTGATTACATGGGAGAGGTAAGTATTTAATATTTTTCATAAATGTTTGTTAAAGCTGACTTGTCCTGTTATTCATACTTTCTTCTAGGTATTTGACCACATGTTGAAGAGAATGAGTTACAGGCGACAAAAGCGATGGTGGAATGCTTATATGTTGTTTTACACAAGACTTGATGTAGAAGAGAATCCTCTTGTAAAGAGCCTCAATGAATTATCATTGTGTAAGTCTTTGGCAGCTCTACTCAAAGTGTTGCCTCTTTTTCATGTGCTTAATTTTTATTATCTGGAGAGATAAAAGATATGTTAATATTTTTGAAATTATATATTTATCTGAAAACAGCTTATAGGAAACTGAATATTTATAAAGTTCAGCGAGTTAAAATGGTTAGAGAAATCTATTTGCAAAATCAGTTTTCTTTAAAGCTTTATTTTATAATTCACTATTTTAGTCCTAAATGACATTTATTACTTTCTCTTATTACAACAGATATTTCTAGCTGGTTTATATAAACAGAAAGAAGTTAATTATGTTACTTTGCCACATTAATTACAATCTGCTTCTTCATTATGAATATAATTGTTCTTTTTTGGTATTTGAAGACCTTTCTTTCTAGCAGATTCAAAACATGGCCTTATGAAAATGCCTCCAGCTATTGAAAGAAGTGTACGTAAGCAGAACATTAAATTCATGCATAATCGTAACCAGTTTTCTGCTGAATACTTCCAGTTTATAAGAAAGTTGGTGTCTTGCAACAGCACCCCTGTGAATAGGCAACATAACACAGACAAGTTGGTGAGTACCTCTGAATATTTCAGAGAACTGTGTTTTTATGCTTCTTTAGTTATGACCACAAATCTATCACTGAACAAATAAAATCCACAAATTCTTGAATATTGTCATCCATAACAAAAGTGTCAAAGGTATCTAAAATCAGTCATTCTATTTTCAGAGGATATATTTTTTTTACTCTTGAGTACTTTTAACCACTTGAACATAACAAACATTTATTTTTTTTTTTTACAATTTTATACTGTTCACAGTCAAGTTGCATAAAATACTTGTTTAACCCCAGCTTTGAGTTTCTAATGTGCAGACATACTTAACTGGTGCTGACTGTCTCCAGACTTCATAATTAGGGCATAAAGAGAGTTTGCCACTGTCAAGATGACCGTTGCTTTTGTCAGGATGACTGTTCCGACAAACACACCCACGCATTACAAATGTAATTACAGTAAACCTGTTCATATCCAGGTGCAGCCCTTTCACGTCTTTGCCATAGTGTATTAGTATGAACACCAAATGCATCCGTATGAAAACCAAATCTAAGATAGCTAAAAGAAGATTTTTTTTTGTTGATGAAATTAACATGTTTTTGCTTCTCTGCATCAATATCTTTGACTAGAATAAAAAGTATAAAGCATTTCTACACTCACCATGGTCTGCAAGCATGAAGCAGCAGGTCAATGATAATATTCTCTAAAATAGTGTATTGAATTCTGAAATGTCCAGTTCAACTCCCAACCTTGTGCCTCTGATTTAACCATTGTTAATACGTTTAAAACACTTTGTATCCCAAAATCACTGAACAAATTAACATGAACATGATCCCAACTGAACTGACTGGAGACTTTTTGTGCTGGTGGCTATTTGTTGCTTCCTTCTGTTATGAGCAATGTGAAAATATTGACAGTCAGCCTCAACCTCCAAAATTTGATAAATTGCCTTTTCAATCCTTAGAAATCCCTTTAACTGCCATGGAATTAACTTTTCTAATTCCCCAGATTGAAACATCTAAACTAAATAACCCATTATATTATTCTTTTTAACCAATCTACACCCTCTCCATTCAGTCAGTGAACCTCCTTCCCTCAACGAGTTGTGTGCTCATACCAACAGAAAATGTTATACCTTCTTCAAAATGGACAAACTGTTGCACAGTACTTTGAAACACTTAGAAATATTACTCTCTAAATAGTCTTTGAAATTTTAAAAAGATATTAACTTACTGAATTTAATCCTGCATTACTTTATTTAATACAAAAAGGTGTATTTTCGTATATTCTGTATCACTTTGTTAAATGACAATATTTTTTAGTTCAATTAAGTATCTATTTAAGTACTGTCTATGAAGCCAAGTTTTAACACTATTTGTGTAGACACTTTTTACAGTAAACCATTTCTACCTACGATAACGATGCTGGATCTTGGTCTGTTTTTGGTGTTGTTAATAATCTTTCTAACTGTTAATTTATCCTACTGAATATTTTATACTAATTTGATCAAGTTTACGTTATCAGACTTCATAAAAGATATTTTAAATCTTCTTACCAGGTTGACTGACAAAAAAACTCTTACCTTTGTAATTTGTTAAGTTGTGGTTTCTGTGAATAATGAGAACCAGTTTGATTAATCAAAACTGTTCTGCAGAAAATTATTTTTGGTCGATGACCAAATGTTAGTCTGCATTTAGCCTTAGGAAATTTCTGAACTTGTACATCCTGCAGAAAACCACAGATAAACAGTTAATACCTTTCCACTTGGTTTCTTCTGCCTTTCGCCAATAACTTGAATTGAAACTTCAATAATGTTTCCATCACCTGCTCAGACAATAAATAAAACTTATAAACGTACGATGGTTCCTCTTTTTTTGTTTCAAAAATTCTAACATTTTCCTCAAACTCTCATAAACCTTAAAACACTCTTCTCTTCACCTAATTTGTTTAAACCACTTTTCTGTTTCACATACTCATCTCACCACATATTCAACAATTATAGTACAGAGTCTAAAAAAACTCCTACTCCTTGGCTGGGCGAATATCTTTCTTCTTTCAGTTTGCTTCTAAAATCTACATACAATACTTCAGTTTCTCTAACCCATATTAATTTGCCATTAGTGAGATCAAAATAGTATTTCTTGCTCCCCCTGGTTATGCTGAAGGACTGTTTCCCTCTGTGTATTATTCTTGTAAATATTGAAGAGTGCGATTGTTCCTCCACCACCAGTGCTCCTGGTAGCTGACAAATAGTATCAAGTCCTCACTGTCATAATACTTGTAACTTGATACCCTTCTCTACATAATATTATTACTCTACAAACGACTCTCTTTCCTTACCGAGTAGCATATTATATCCTCCACCCCACCCCCACCCCCCTCCCTTTTTAGTGTACATTATCCACAATTATCTCTGATAGCTCCTGCAGATTAAAACATTGAAAAATAATAATAATAAAACAAATATAAATAATACCATAATAGTGCTAATTATAACAGTTTTACTGTAATTTTCTATTTGATTGTGGTAAAAGAATATTTTCAAAAATGTTCTCCAGTTATATACAGGGTCAATATCTAAAGTAGTAAGACTGATTTTTTTGAAAAAAAATGTTTTTTTTTAAGATGTGTTTGCAATTCCTTAATACTCTTCGAAATAGCACCCTTGGGCAGCTACACACTTAGACTAACGCTGCTGCCATTGGCCGTACGCCTTCTGGAAGTCAGATTCGGAGATACTTTTGAGAGCCCTCGTTGATGCGGCATGAATGTACTGAATTGAGTCAAACCTCTGTCCCTTCAGCTGTCTTTTCATCCTTGGGAAGTCAGATGGAGCCAGATCGGGACTGTAGGTGGGGTGTGGCATTGTCGTGATGCAGTGTCCATTTGTTGGAGATGACTGGTCAGACGCAGTTCACTCGGTCTCACAGGTGGGTTAGCATTTGCTGATAAAAGTATGATTTGACAGTTTTCCCAGGGGGAATGAACTCCTTATGAATCACCCAGCGACAGTAAAAAAAAAAAACACGATCGGCATTGTTTTGATCTTTGATTTGCACATGCGAGCCTTCATTGGACGAGGGGACGTGGATTGTATTTTGGTTTCTGGGTCATACTGGAAAACCAAAAAGTATTCCACAGATGAAAAGAAAGCTGAAGGGACCATTGTTTGACTCGATTCAGGATGTGCATGCAGCATCGACGAGGGCTCTCAAAAGCATCCCCAAATCTGACTTCCAGAATGTGTATGGCCAATTTGCAGCAGCATTATTCGAAGTGTGTAGCTGCCCAAGGGTGCTATTTTGAAGAGTATTAAGGAATTGTAAACATATCTTCGATAAAAAAAAAAAATTAAAAATCACTCCTACTACTTTAGGTATTGGCCTTGTATGTTGTGGAAGATATTTAAAATAATTACTTTTTATTTTTTAAACAGGGCCCAGAGGGTGAAGAGTTGGCAATGCTGAGTGTTCAGTTAGCATCTCGGTTTCTTTTTCACACTGGATTTCATACAAAGAAATCACTTCGCGGCCCAGCTACAGAGTGGTATGATGTCCTCTGTCATCATCTGCGTTCATCTAGACATGTCCGTTGGTGGTTTGCCCACAATGTGTTGTTTCAACATCCTCACAGGTATTTCAATTTTTTTTAACATACTTAAGCTTTCTTTTATGAATATTTATCATTTAGGCCCTTTTTTGTGGAGGCCTAATTTCTTGCGGTTTTCCCCGAAACCACTACATTTGAACTTCATAGATGGGAACTTGCATACCAAACTGCTCTGGATGCCAGACACCTACTTGGCCTTAATCACTGATAAAATTCTACTATTTGACCCATCTCTCATTATTATTATTACTTGCACCCTTCTGTTGTATACATTAATTTTATCACCTCCTGTGATATATATATTAGGATAGGGAAAAGAGCCACCACTTACCTTTAGATGATGCATATGGGGTGTGAACACACAGAGTAGACAAATACACACGATATAGTAATTTTTGGGACTAGCCCTTTATCAACAGTAGAATATTATGCCTACCACCAGTGTAATGGTAGACTCCCTCGTTTCCTTTCGATACTTAGCACCTTTTATTTCATTATCTTAGTTTTTCCCAACATATCGACAGTTCACTTCTTAAAAGTTCACCTCCTCCACCCCGTCTTCCGCTGCCTAGCCAGTCATGTGGTAAACTTCGGCATGTGCACACCTCCTGAACCATATGGCTTGTTCCCTTTCACATGAATAAGGTGTATACACTGAGGTGACGAAAGTCATGGGATAGCAATATGCAAATATTTAATTTAATTGCAATGGAGCACAGGCTGCGGTGGCAATTTCCCTACACACCCATCTTCCCCCTATCCTGCACCTACCTACATTTGCCCTATACAAATTTTATCTTTAAATTCTTTCAAAGTTTTCGGTAAATTATTCATCATTTCTCTTGGTAACTCATTCCAATCCCTGACACCCTTACCTAAAAAAGAGAATCTTCCCACACCCTTGTGCCTGAAATCGAGTGCCAGCTTGTGGTCATGGTCATCTTTTCCCTTCCATGCACTACTTTTCATACCTATTGCAATATCTTTCCATGCCTCATCGCCAGTATATGCCCTGTACACTCCCATGACCCTCCTCATCCTCCTCCTCCTGTCTTGCAGTGAATCCCATTCCAGCTCATTTATCATATATATAGATGGCAGTAGTGTCACAAATTGTATAAATGATCAGTGCCTGGGCAGGACTTTCATTTGTGGTCAAATGCTTCGTGTGAGAAGGTTGATTATGTGATTATTGCCACACGACGAGAATTAACGGATTTCGAATGTGGTATACTACTTGGAGGTAGACACACGGGACATTCCATTTCGGAAATCATTACAGAATTCAACATTCTGAGAGCCACAGTGTGAAAAGTGTGCCGACAATGCCTAAATTGAGGCACAATCTCCCATCATGGACAACGCAGTGGTTAACTCCCAGCACTTAATGAGCGCAACCAGTGACGTCTACATAGACTTGTCAGTGTGAACAGACAAGCAACACTGCGTGAACTAACTGCAGGAATGAATGTGGGAAGTCCGACGGGCTTGTCCGTTAGGACAGTTTGGCGAAATTTGGCTTTAATGGGCTATGGCAGCAGAAGACCGATTCGGGTGCCATTACTAACAGCACAACATTGTCAAAAGCGGCGCTCCTGGGCTAATGACCATATCAGTTGGACCGTAGACGACTGGAAAAAAGTAGCTTGGTCAGATGAGTCATGATTTCAATTGGTAAGAACTGTTGGAAGGGTATGAGTGTGATGCAGACCCCATGAAGCCATGCACCCAAGTTGTCAACAAGGCACTTTGCAAGCTGGTGGTGGCTCCATAATGTTGAGGGCTGTGTTTACATGGAATTGTGGAATTGACTGGTTCTGCTGGTCAATCTGAACCGATCGTTAACTGGAAATGATTAAGTTCAGCTACTGGGAGACCACTTGCAAGCATTCATGGACTTCATGTACCCAAACAACGGTGGAATTTTCCAGGATGACAATACGCCATATCACTGGACCATAACTGTCCGCAATTGGTTTGAAGAACTTTCGGGAAAATTCCAGTGGATGATTTGGCCACCGATATCGCCCGACATGAATCCCATCGAACATTTATGGGACATAATCGAGAGATCAGTTGGTGCACAAAATCTTCCACCGCCAACACTTTCAGAATTATGGACGTCTATAGCGACTGCATGGCTCAATATTTCTCCAGAGGACTTCCAACGACTCGTGGAGTCCATGCCACATCGAGTTGCTGCACTTCGCCGGGCAAACGGAAGACCGACACACTATTAGCAGGGTATCTTATGACTTTTGTCACCTCAATGTGTGTGTGTGTGTGTGTGTGTGTGTGTTGTGTGTGTGTACTAAGGAAGGATAGGAAAATACGACCCAACTCTTACCACAGATGAAGGCAGCTAGGAATGTTATAAAAAATATCAAACACAAGAAACGCGCAATATTTTGGTGGTTAGCCTTGTTCTTGCTAAAAGTGAGACACCAGGCGGAGCCAGACATGCACAAGTCAATGGCTGTGTGGTGAATGGAGGTTGAATGACATGACCGGCATAGGTAGTAGTATAGGCAAGGGTGAAGTGCAAATATTAAATTGATAATGCTGAAGGTATATTATCATTGAATGTGGGAGATCAACATTATACAAATATAAAAATAGATGTGTGTGTCCCTATATTTCACTTTTCAGCCACCACTATCTAGCACAGACCACTTGTGTTTGCGTGCGGTAGTAGCATGGAGTTTCCTATAATGCACAACGTTGGACAAATGCTGATGTCTGTGGGGACGTGGGAGATATGGTGGTTAAAATTGGTTGACGTAAAATTCAGTTGTCATCCGGTTCCAGGTAGCATTTCAACCTAACCACAAACTGTGGCAAAATTGCAGCCAGAAAAACATTACTTCAATCTCGCGCATATTAATACATGGTGATATAAACCTGATCAAACATCTTCAAGGGTTCTTATATTCATTTTTTGATATTCATGTTTCATATCGATACTACAATGTTTGAATGGCTGAAAGAGGTACATGTGGCCAAAATATGGCGTCAGTAAAAACAACAGAAATTAAAAATAAATACTAATAATTTATGCCATTCCATGTAATATTAGTTTTAAATGTAGTCTATGCTATATAGATCGCGTTCAGTGTGGAACTACTTTAGTTAAAACCAAGTAATGATTTAAGTAACAAAAAACTCGTGAAAACCATTTTAATTATTTATTTACTTGTTTACGGACTTTGGAGTAAATTTGGTAAAAAAAAAAAAAAAAAAAAAAATCTTATGTCCTCTGCTGTAATGTCAAGTGCCATTTCTGATACCAATCCATCAAAACTGCCACTAACATTACTAACCAAAATGCTTTTATGTTATATATCTATGGCCAAAGATTGTAATGAATACTTTTACATCAAATGAATATTAATCAAAGACCATCAAAAATGATGGGTTTAACGGAGTGTTCTGACAATTCATTTCTCTGCGGTTACACAAATAATATAATTGTTATGTAATCCTCATAACCTGATTTTGTAATTTGTACTTATTTCGGTTGTAGTTTACACAGATGAAGTTTTACTGAATGAATGTTGTCAGAATTAGGAAACCAATTAAATTAAAAATAAAGTCGGAATCCTAAAACCTTATGCTATAGTGCGTGATATTGGTTTTATTCCTGGTCAGGGTCTCGTTCAGGAACTACTTCCATCCATATGAAATAATAATGCCGGCAACTTTAGCTCTTGTGAAAGGAGCTTAAATTATTTATATTTAAAAAAAATCATCGTGATTTAGTGCGTAGAAAGTGTGTCATTTGTCTAGTCCTATCTGCATTTCAACATGTCCACGACTTCTACTAATATTAATGTTCAAAATTCATAGATTCTATTACCTGGTACGAATACATTCATTATTGTGATCTAAATTTGACCTACTGGAAATATTAACATGTATCTGATATAGTTAAATCGGTAATAAAAGCAATTAATAATTAATATATTAATTTAAACGCATTGCATACCATTATTTCTGTGTTTTGGCAACTCATTCCTTCCAGTATATTATAACAGTGACTTAAAATATCTACATTGCATATAAATATCTTGTAAGTCTGTCAAAAATGATGTGTTGAATGAAGTATTTTAGTAATTTGTTTCTTCACTGACTAAATACAATTTTTCTCAAGTAACATTCATTCTATTGAAAATGATGTAATGTATATATTTATTAGCTTACTGTAACAACAGTATCGCTGTCCAGAGTGTATAAGGAAAATCTACATCAAACGAATATTAATCAAGAAAAAACAACTAATAATTAATATGTCGATTTCAATGGAATACATACTTTACTTTTAGTGTTCTGACAATTAATTTATTCACAGATGCATAGTTAAGTAGAACTGTTATTAATAAGCCCCGGATTCTTAGGTTCGAACCTATTTTGTTCCCAACCTAATATTCTCGAAATTTTATTTTCCTTTTCGTCTTTTGTATAAACAATAATATTCATAAATTTAATAGGACCTAAAAGTACCTCATTTTTATGTTTGGTCCTAAATGACCTAATTCGGTTTTTAGAACCTAAAGGACCTATTTCAATGTACTGATCCAGTCCGACCGTAATTTTGTTACTTAAATAAAACAAATGACTTACCGGATTAGCTCACTAGTACGGGCCGTGGGCGAGTAATTTGGACTCGGGAGACGCCCTGGATTCAAATCCCACCATCGGCTCTTCTGGAATGGTATTCGGGGGTTTTCCTTTCCACCTACAGGCAAATGCTGGCAAAGGCAGTGCCTTATTGACAGGTTACAACTGCTTCATTTTCCCCCTTCCTTCTAAAAAAAATCGTTTCATTCTTCTACATCGATCCAAGTTAATGTCTCCTGGGCGATCCGGCCAGTCACCATCCCCAGCTGTATAAGACACTGCAAATGTCAGTGGTATAGGAATGATTCCTCGCAGAGTCCGAGGATGAAGCCGAACTTGGAGGGTAAATAGACTACATTAACGTGTAAAACAAATTGGATTTATTTAAAATTGGATTATTCACCACAATATAAAATGATGTGTTTTAAGCTCATTGTTGACGGTATCATTGAGAAAAGCTGAAACAATGCAGTGCGGCTACTTCACAAAGTCTTAAATTCAGTTCAAACAAACGGATAAAGCAAGTTTTAATCATAGAATCTTAAACATTAACAATCTCAAGAACGCAAACGCTTTCTGAGGAATTAACTTTTGTATACTGTCATAGTTCAGTGGTAACACGGAAATTAAAACATTGTGTTGGCCTACATAATTTTTGTTCTTCCATTAAAAGCCGCCATGCCTAAACAGAAATCCTCAAGAAGTAGTCTCCTGCGAGGTGGATTGGAACGGAAAAGAACTTTTCTACAGATGGAAAAATTATATACTGCTGAGCATGTGTAAAACCAGTAAGATTATTTTGTTTTATATATGTATATCTTTTTATAATTTTAAAAAATAAATTATATTTGATTTGTTTTCATTTTCTAAAAGTAAACCAAAGTTGTAGAGTCTATACTGCAGGATTAAAATTTTATAATATTAATTCGGTATTATGCGGGGTATTATATTCAGGTGGAATATTTTTATTTTTGCTTCTATAAACGTGCCTGCAGAAAAAACGATCCCACGAACTGCAGCATCAGAATTCAGCAACTCATTTTGGCAAATGTTACCAGAAGAAATGCTTCAAAACAGAAGCAGAGTTTCATTACAAGTTCAAAGTTGGGTACA
>JARYHS010008075.1:162268303-162463288 GCA_031002005.1 Vandiemenella viatica
CTTAATCTCGACACTTCTTACCACAAACTATCTATTTTACGGAGGAATTTCTCGCTCTGCTTGCTGTGGTTTTACCTCAATAAAAAGTGAGAAAAGACTGCGCTACATAATACAACAGACTGTCCTTGACAAAAACTTGTTAAAGACTGGGCACTGCAGAAGCATTGCTCGCCCTGCCTGCCACAAACTTACCTTATGAAAATCTGGCAAAATACTGTCCTAAATATGAAGATGGCTAAGTCCTTAAGTAGGGAATTCAGAACTTTTGATGTCAGCTCTTAACTTAAGAATTTAATATCTGTCTAACCACTTTATATTTTCAACTGTAATTTATAAATATAAGTGTTAAAACTCTGCAGGTAGTTCCAATTTTCAAGAAAGGAGATCAAAGATATCCCAGGAATTAACAACCCATATTGTTAACGTCTGTTTGCAGTGGAGTTCTGGAGCAGGTGTTATATCAAACATTATAATTGCAAGGAAAAGGAAAATGGCTCATCACTCACCAAAGTTGAAGGCAGCGACGAGAGAAGAACATATATTACGAACACACAAATAAACTCAATATTTCGGTTATTAAATCTTATTCATGATAGAGAAAATGAGTCATGAGTCTCGGGAGGTTTGCACACGCCGAGGGTTGCTACATGAGCATAGGGAATGGGGTAAACCTTCGAGAAATTGTAAAATCTTTAACCTTGTAACTACAGCATAGGTGAGGAACGATACATATAGAAGCTGATACTGCAACTCATCTCAGAACAGAAAACATTTTAAAGGAAGAAAAGTCATTAAACACATAATGATAGCCACAAGTAAACATTAAAGAACAGTTAATAATAGTAAACATCAAGTAAACTTACCTAAATAAGTGTAATCCGTAGTTATCCAAATTGTAAACAACCAGGTTTGGTTACGTGATCATATTGTTATTTTGCAAACTTTTTAATGCAGTATAGTATTTTTATAGTAATAACCAATAGAAAGTAAAATTCACTAAAAACCAATAGTTTCAGATCGTAAAAATAAAGAAAACAATTTTAAAACTTCGTTGATTAAACTTGCATATTTAACACACAATAATAACACAATTTCAGTAATTTTCGGAGCTAACAAGTAAACTTTAAATAATAATAGAGAAACCTGCATAAAATACAAAAGTTTTAAAACATTCCATACAGGTTAATAGACACTATATAAGTTTTTAAGAAAATTGCGTTGTGAAGGAAAACGTGCCAACTTCAAAATTGAATTGTGAGTTCCTTAAACCACCTAAGTAAACAAAACCACTTTTAAAATGAATAATAAAATTGGGGAATCATTCTGAAACCGGCACCTTTTTTATACAACCTGCAAATAAGAAAATAATATTTTGGTATTTTTACCGGTTGCAATCCCAACACCTCAGAATTTCGAAGTTCAATAACTTTTGAAGTACTGAACGTCTCAAAATTCTAAATAGCATTTCGGAAAGTGCAGAAATGTGGGAACAATCTGATAATAGTTTAAATAAGTTATTCAAAAATTCTTTAAAATCATTTACATGCGACACAGGAAGTAGTGATGCTGGTCAAAATAACTGAACAATTTCATATACGAGATTAAATGTTTTATGGGGATCTGAGGAATTTTCGAGACAAAGTCCGCATAACACAAAACCTTCCTCAGGAACCAAGCAACACACAGTGAATTTCTGAAGGCCCTCCGTTCAAATATTTTTATTTAACCCTTTTTAACATGTGTGGTTAAGAGGCTAATCCACAAAAGAGCCTGCAGACCTGACTCCATATCTTTTCATTGGGGAAGCTTGATGTGTTCGGACATATAGCTTGAATTCTCGCGGCTGAGGCGCTATGCCTCTTGGGTAGTTGGGCGAGGAAGTGAACCATACCTCTTGTAACCGCCATATTGGGTTCAGCGTGTTGGCGCAGGTGTGAAATATTCATGACGTGACTTTAAAATTTTCTACTTTGGGTTTGTTCGGTCTGTTCTAGCTTCATAATCTGTAATTTTCATGTGAAGAATAGTCTGATGCCTGTGCTAACTGTAACATGTGAAATTAATTCAACTTTTGAGAATACAGTATTTTCGTGATCTGAACTTTTCCTTTCTACAATAGTATCTATCTTTTCTAAAGTTGATTAGCATTGTGGGGACCGTTTTAATTGTGCAGTTGGTAATATCTAAAGGTTCACCATGGTTTATGAACATCTCAATAGTTTGAACATTTTTTTAAATTTTCTTTATCAGACGAAGTGAAGGGTGGAATTTCATAGTTTAGTTAAGGGTATGACCTGATATCCTAATCCCAGTATCAGGTTATGTCCTTACAGCTTCTAGCAAAGATTCGAGTGTATGGTATTTTGGAACAAATGTGGAAATGTATACGAGATTTTCAAACTGGGCACTTGCCACAGCTGGAAACTTCAAGGGGATAGGAAAATCATGGATGACAATCATAACATTTCCTGTCTAAGAAATTTCCTCAACAAGGTTATTTTTTCATTCCAGTCAAAGTTTCATGAAGTTATTAGAACATCTCTCTCAAAATAAATGACCAAATTTCAAAAGTTATTTTATTATATCATCTCAACTTTAACATCTTTTATTTTGTTACACTGTTCAAAGCTACTTAGCACTTTAATGTTACTAGCTACCACACTAGTTAACAATATTTGTGTTTTCTAACACCTCTAAGTTTTTGTTGAGCTGGTTTTTGTGCTGTGATTGGAAACGTTTTTCTGGATAAAAATTGTTTTTATTTTTTTTAAATTCGACTCCTTAAATTTACTGTGCATGAAGTAATAATCTTCTCTTGAACTTGGTTCATATGGAAGAATGGATCTGAACAGTAGGGATAAAAAGTGCTTTACCAATGACCAACATGAAGAAATAATGAGGGACATTTTCAGGTGTAACTTAGAAGTTTCTGTGTTGATTTTATGAAATCACCTGTTTTATTTATTTGCTGCACCCGATTCTGATTTTTTGGTTGCAGTTGAATGTTCCGGCAACATTTATGTTGGTTGCATTAGATGAAGGGCCAGGACCTCCAATCAAGTACCAATATCCAGAACTAACGAAGCTTCATCAAGTTGTCTCACTTCTTATCCGTTGTTGTGATGTGAGCCACAAAACTCAATCTTCACAAACTCAACAGGTAAGATACGGTACCATAACTGTCCTATTCAGTCGTTATTTCAAGAAATTATTTCAATAAAATGAGCCATCTGTTGCTTCCATATTAATTTACTTCTCTTGCAGTTATCATTTTGTAATCCACTTGATTTGAATAAATGATTAATATTTTTATGTTCATTTAATTACTTGTAGTAAGTTGGATAATTGAAGTAAATGCTTTGGCTAGCTATGTTTTTGTGTACGCTACTTTCACAGGTCTTGTGAGCCACACTTTTCAAACAGTCTTCAAAATGTCCTAACTTCCCAGTCTCCAGATTATTGGCATTTGAATGGACTAGGGTTCAAATCTCTATCCAGCTATTCAGATTCCAGTTTTTCGTGTTTTTTTCCTTCAAGGTTTCCTGCCTTTATCCCTAAACCTATCCCACCCCGATGTGAACAAAGTGTAAAGCACTAAAAATAATCCAAGTATCAACAACTGTTATAATATTGGTCTCAAAATATTTTAATTGTAATTTTAGTTGTTGCATCAAGTACCAAATATTCCACTATGCACACTCTTGCAATCTGAGGCAGACACTTCTGTTGTGATAAAGAATACACAAAGTGCTCCCTTAACATGTCATGAGTACCCATCTCTCACTGTTTCCTTTGGACCTTGTATTATTTCTGCCTTAGATGATGGGTGTAGTGTGCACACTTGATATGGTAATTTTTGGATCTTAGCTCTTTATCAACAAGATAACATTATGGAGGGTAATGTCATAGGAGACTACTTCATAGAGTGATTATTGCCCAGAAACATGGTGGAAGTGATTTGGAGCTGATAACCATGCATAGCAAAATATCGAAATATCGCAAAAAGCGCAGAATAATATGATAAAGTCTAATCCACATAAATCTGAGTAAGCAAAAAATAAGTAAAATAATTAAATTTAAAAAAAAGGAATTATAAACCAAAGACTATAGCGGTAAACTTCACCTAGTTGGTGGTGATTCAGTTTAGGTAGTGGGGATGCAGGCAAAGAGAAGATAGAAGGACGGTAAAGCAATGGCTGGGTATTATCTTAAATTAAGACCAGGAGGTTGCCTTCTGCACAGTTTGTACTGGTACACTAGCTCCCACATTCTGAGTGCAGAAAATTCTGATAATGCAGACTGTGGTACAAGAATTAAAATTATTGGTGTCATGGGAGATGGCATTGACAGCTACTGGATGTTTGGAAGAATGGATCTCATTTCTGGTCTGGTTAGCAGGAAATCATAACCCTGCCGAAGGATACTATTCGTGTATTCAAGGCATGGGAAGTATTGGGTGACCAAGACTGGTGTATGGTTGTTTTTGGGGGGTTATTATTATTATTATTATTACTCTGTGATTCAGTAAAAGTGTGAGGCGGATGGTGCATTGTACCTATTCGAAAGGGTAATAGTTTGGAAGGGATGTACAGGATATGGCAGAAGGTGCCCATGGGCTATTGTGAGGAACCATCCTGGCATTCACCATTGAAAACCCAGATCAGGATGGCCAGAGTGCTTTATCGAAAGCTACTCCTGACGGATTTTAAGTTTACTTGCCCGGTAAAATCCTTTATTTCCATTCCCTAGTCACCCGTGGAAAAAAATGAGTACAGAAATTAATCTGTTCTGGCCCTGATTTCTTTTATTTTATTTTCGTGGTCATTCCGAGATATTAATGTTGCTGGTAGCAATATTTGTTTGCTCTCATTCCAAATTACCAAATTTTTCAATTAGCTTCTGTCGACAGCAACACCTTCGGTGTTCCAGATCTTCCCAACCTAACTCCTTCAACATCACACTTACACTTTCCATCCAGTTGTATATACCTGTCAAGAAATCTGGCGGCTCTTCTTTGGACCTTCTCTACTGTCTCCATTAATGCCTTTTGATGGGGACCCCATACAGAACAACAGTGTTCTTAGTGAGGATGCACTTGTGACTTGTATGCAATCGATTTAACTTCCGGAGTGCATTGTTTTAAATTACGGCCTAGAAATCGGAGCATACGATTTGCTTTCCCAATTACATTATCAACATGCTTATTCTGTATCAAATTATTACGAATTGTTACCCCTAGGTATTTAGCAAAATCTACCATTCTAAGAACAATACCATTAATTGTATTTTCAGAGCTAAATGGTGTCTCCTTTTCACTTACATGCATGACTTGGCACTTTTTATCGTTTAACTCCAACCGCCAGTCTTTACACCATGCAATTATTTTCATAATTTCATCTTGTAACAAAGCACAGTCTTGCTGAGTTTTGATTTCACGATGAATAATAGCATCATCAGCAAATAATCTTTTCATATCCCTTATTATGTCGCACAAATCATTATTGTAAATGAGAAACAACAGAGGTCCTATAACGGTTCCCTGGGGAACCCCAGACCTCACCTCAGTGTTTAACGCTCACCGTAAAGAACTATGCACTGTGTTCTGCCCTTCAGAAAATCTGCAACCTAGTTGCATATTTGTCTAGATGTGCCATAACCATGAAGTTTCCTAAGTAACCTAGTGTGAGGCACAGTGTCGAAAGCTTTTTAAAATCTAATAGAACTAAACCACCCTTGGATTGCTCATCTATAATACGTAATAATATATCATAGTATCGCCTTAACGAGCTGCGTCGGGAAGACACTAGAGCGGATGGTGAACCGCCACCTCATCTGGTGTCTCGAGTACAGTAAACTGCTGAGCCGTTTTCAGTGTTGATTCAGGAAGTGGCAATACAGGGCGCATTCATCTGCAGTCAACACCTTGTGGGTGTATTTTTTGACATTGAAAAGGCATATGATACTACCTGGCAGCATGTTATATGAATGGGGTTTCAGGGGAAATCTGCACCGATTTTTTTAAAAAAAATTTATGTCAACATTGCTTCCGGTATCGACTCGGTAGAGAAGTGTCAGACATTTTTATTCAGGAAAACGGTGTTCCTCGAGGTTCAGTTTATAGTGTGATTCTTTTTTGCCATAGTGATTAATAAAATTTCAACTGTTATTCGGAGGCCCATCCGGTACTCCTTATACGTTGACGAGTTTTTAATTTTTTGTGCATCGTCTAGCTGAGAAGTGCTGAACGGCAGCTGCAGCTTGCACTGAACAGGCTGGATAAATGGTCAGTACACACAGACTTTCATTTCCCTGCTGAGAAAACCCGGTGTGTACTTTTTAGCCACCCTGAGGAACACCGTTTTAGGTTTTAGTGAAACTGTCAGATTTCTGTGTTTCATTTTAGACAGTAGGCTTACTTGGCTGCCACATCTTGAAGATGTTGAAGCCAAAGTCCTGAAAGCCCTCAATGTTTAAAATGTCTGTGTGGCAGGTCATGGGCCGCAGACCGCTCGTGCTTGCTACAATTTTATAGAGCCTTCGTACGGTCGCGGTTGGAGTACGGTTGCATTGTGTACGGTTTGGTAAGGGACAGTTATGTCGTTATACTTAATAGTGTCCACCATGCAGGAATTGGTCTCGCCACAGGTGCATACCACACCAGTCTGATACCTAGCATTGGTGCTGAGTCTGGCGAGCCTCTGCTTTCCATCCGCTCCTCATGGTGTGTCACTAAATACATGTTGCCGTAACTCCTGGCAGTCCTGTGTATGACATGATAGTTCATCCAAACTTTGAACAGCTTTATACCAACCGCCAAGGAACAACCAAACCATTCAGCTACAACACAAAGTCTATCTTAGAGGAATATGGGTTTGAGATGCCCTCTTTTCATCACCAGGGTTGGAGTAAATCTCCTCCCTGGCTTTTACAGTGACCCAGAATGATTTTAGACCTGTCATGGTACAACAAGCTGTTTACCGCTGACAGTGTTTTTATTAAAAAAATTAACGATGTTATGAACCAGCACCACGATTTCACCCCAGGATTTACGAATAGGTCTAAGCAGTCTAACGAAGTAGGCTACTTCATAATGTTCCCTTTAGCGACTTACACATTCAAGCTAAACAGCATGTGCAGCATATACACTACAGCGTGTTACGCCTTTGTTAAAGTCGGTTCAGCATATGAAAATAAGTCGCGGCAAAAAGTACATCATATACTGTGATTCCCTCAGTTCCATTCAGGCGTTAGGAAACATGTACCCAGCAGACCATCTAGTCCAGGAAGTCGGGTGCCCTCCTTTCCCTCCAGTCTTATTGGAAAGGAGGTTGTATTCTGCTGGTTACTTGGCCATGTAGAAATCAGGGGGAACGAGACAGCTGATGCAGCTACCAAGTTAGCCGACTGTAAAGGGGTCGGCCTCACAGACGGCAATTGCGTTTCATGCCACATTGTCATTCCAGGTATTAGTCAGGATGTTGACACGCCCAAAAGCCTTAACAACAACAAAATCCAATAGTTTTTACATTATTTACTACCATTTTATGGTTCACTCTGTCAAAAGCCTTTGAAAGATCTAGTGCTACACTATCAGTTTGGCCTCCCTTGTCCATTTCATCCAAAATATCTTGCTTATATTCCACCAGCTGAGATCCACATGAAAATCCTTGCCTGAAGCCATGATGGCTGCTTGAAAACCACTTATGCTCCTCTCACATATTTCTGATGTGGTTGCATATCAATCTCTCATTAATTTACCTACCACTGATGTCAAACTGATTAGCCTATAATTTTCGACTCTATTTCTCATACCTCCTTTATGTACCAGCACTACTATTGCTTTTTTCCAGCCCTCTAGCCAGCACAATCAATCTGATTACTCCTCATCACGTGAGAAATTGAATATGTAATATGAAATAAGACTGACACAGATGCCATGGCAAAGCCTGCTACTAATTCGTGTAAAACAGTATTTATTTTCCTTTATTTTTTTTATTTTTTTGTTACAGTTATGTTTGCAATAATCTATTACAGTAAGAGACAATTCGTTTGTAATCAAGTGGAAATGAAAAATGAATTAGTGGCCAGAGATTATGTGGTCATTTAGTTACAAATACATTTGCTATTTGAAGGTATTGCTTTGTGCTGCTATACCTTCTGAGAGAACATTCCGTAGTATTGTGGTAGATTGTAGCCATTCAGTGACCAATAGGTTTCTTAATTTTTCCTCTCTTGGGTATCCACAATCCACATTCTGTTGTCATGCAGTTCTGAGTTTACAGATTTTCGTGGTTGGTTAATGTCAGTATGCTTTTTATAGGCCGTTGGGTTTTTTTTTTTTTTTTTCTGGGCTCACACAATGCGTCATTGAGGTTTAACTGATTTTGGTGAGTTTTGTTAAATATCTGGATGTTGCTAAGCATTTTCCTCAATTGCAGATAATAATTATAAATGTGATTGCTGCCAATGCTTGAATTTTTCATTTGTTTGTTTACCAAATGTGTTTCACTTCATTTACAGAACCATCATCAATGGTTGTACCTGTTAAACGTGTGCACATGGTTTTTTTTATTACATTTGGTACTTTGGAATTATCATAGAAATGATAATCTACTTACATTTTTCATTTAGAATCTAATCTCAGTACAGTGGTTTTTGCTTGATTCTCTCACAGTAGCTCATTTTCTGCATGTTGCATATTTATACCATAACCTTGATGTACTAAATGTAATATCAAAACTATATTACATGTAAACACATTGATTAGGAAAAGCACTAAAGATTCTTCTCTGAATGAAGTGAAATGCATTTGGTAAACAAATAAACAAACAAAAAAATTCAATTTCATTGGCACTATCAATTATCATACACTTATAGCAGTGTATATAATTTAAGTAATAAGTTTATTTTTATAAAATGAGGACTTTATCAAAGCTAAGCAGGTGAATAATGTCATGCTTACCTTAAACCATTATAACTACTGTAGTATAGTAATTGTTTCCTTGTTTTTTTAATTTCGTTTCTTGCAGTTGATGGTATTTTATTCTTGCAGATTAATTTTTTATGCCGTTTTAATTTTTTCAGGGTGTTCCACCATTACCAAATCCATATGGAGATCCTGCTTGTCCAGATTACATCATGCCTATCCAACCACAAGCAGCAGAAATCCTCTTCAGTAGAACAACGTAAGTTGTGCAGAGAACTAAAATGATTGACTTTTACTTGATAGCATATTATTTATTTTTTTTTAAACTGGAAATTTTCTGGCTAAACCTTTTGTCAGCAGTAGAATATGAAGTGAGTCAGAGAGCAACTCATTGCTTAGAGTAAAAGGTCATTAATTGTATTGTGCAATTAATGAAATATAATATCGGGCTATTAATTGCTTAATGAACAGATGGTATTGCCCATTTTGCTGACAATTACAGCCCATGTTGGTTTCCAAATAACACTCAGAATTGAAGTGGCCTGCATCTCGTAGAAAATTGACTATAGTTAAAAGGTAATCACTTTCCACCAAATAAAAAATACATCTCATTTTATTTCACCAGTTATACTTCAAAGATGGGGAGACTTGATAATATATCTGTTTATTATACTGAGGATGAAAGACAACTTATTCAACAATCAGTTGGCTGACTTGGTTCTTTTACCCTAGCTTTAGTTCCCATATTGCACATTTAATTTAGAAAACAGTTTCCTTAATTCTCATTCTGTTTCTTCCCTATCAGCCAATACAAATCACTGCTCTTATAAGTCCAACCATCACAATCCATTCTGCTCTACTGTTAGTCCAGTTTATTATTCGGTTCAATACTTCACTGCACGCTGTTCAGTTTTGTACATCACTGCCCTATTGCTTCTCTTCATTTGACTGTTTCAATAAGCTCTTTAATTACACATATCATCCAACATATATATTCACTCTATGTGTCAACTTAAACCGTTTAAAAGACAAAGAAGATAAGCAGCTCAACCCTTTTTATGTGTGTGGCATCTAAGGCGATAAATCTTTTCTATACTATTTAGTAGTGTTTGAGCAATGCTATCAGTACAGCATTTATTCAAGGCAGGTGAATGCATGGTTCTCAGAATTGGAAATGTTTGGGTTGAGAAGAATAAGGTGGATGCGGCAATGTTTTAATCTTCATTGCTATAAGTGCCGCCATTTCTGTTAAGTTAATTGTTGTAAATAGCTTTTATTTGTGATATTTGAGTAGTAGCAGCATACAGTAACCATGTTCACCTTCAAACTTTTGTCTGTAGGGACGTGTGTAGATATTATTTGATCTTTGGTTTATTTCTGTGGCTAGCTAACACACTTTACTGACACACTATATTTATTACTGCCCAACCAGTTTGATGTATTGTCTGCAACTGATTCAATTTCGTAATCATCCTCTCAGTTGGCAGCCCTCAAGCCTGCCAGGTCTAAGCAACCACAGAAGGGGATTCTAGTGGACAGAAGCAGTTTATTGAGTCCCTTAGCAGTGGATTGTAGCTCATATCAGCAGTAATGATGCTCGCCACTTTGGATCAGAGGCTAACCTCTCTTCCTTCTGGTGGCTTTCTAAAAGGGTGAATTCAGTAGGAGCTAGATTTCATCTGAGTTGAGTGTCTGCAGCATCGTATATAGAACTGACTGTGGACCTCTGGTTCGCAGCCAAGTTGAGGGTTTGAATCAGAGAATGCAGCGTTTATCTTGGCTGCAGGTTTTTCTATATTCACCTGGGCGCTAAGTTGTGCTGGGTTACCTTGAATAAATCAGTTGTGCACGTGAATCGGTAACAGAGGTGGCAGGGACCGTGTAGAGTGCACTTGTGGATTTTTTGTTATACTGAAGGAGGAAGACCCAAATCCGGACTGTTAATGCTCTGGCATCGCATTCGGGAGAATGCTGGTTCGAATCCCCATCCGGTCATCCAGATTTGTGTTTTCTGTAGTTTCCCCAAATCACTCCACTCACACTGAGTATAATGAAGCAATTCATCAAGGCATTACCTAAATGTGGCAACTGTTTCAAATATCCATGTAACAAGTTCCCTAACCTTTCAGATGCTAAGTTCGAACAGGGCATGTTCACTGGCCCCAATATTTGGAAACTAATAGTAGATGAAGATTTCCTTCATTCAATGAATGCTGTGCAGTGGACTGCTTTTAAGTGTGTGGTTCAAAACTCTCCAGTGAATATCAACATAGTTGAGAACATGCAGACAAAACTGAAAATGCTCAGTTAGTTTGAAGTTACTGTTAGGCAGAAAGCTATTGCGGGGGGCCAGCACACTTTCTGTCTAAACTGTGAACAATTAAGTTCATGACCAGTGTAGCCTTCTGGTTCCTTAATATTTAATAAAGCGGTTGCCACACGTTTGTATTATGAACCTCAAACGTGAAGGGTACAATTTAAGTTCACTTGACACTGTTTTAGGATCACAAAATATTATTGAAAAAGTTTATCTTTACAATGTTGGCACCAGAATTCTGAATAAAGCATCAGAAAACAGTTCCTTAGAAGATTTTCAGGTTAAGCACATTCACTCGAGAAGATAAACTCTCACTAAGTCCCCCTAACTTAAGTGAGAGAATGATTACAGCATGTTAAGATATGCCGCAACAACTACCTGCGTGTAGCTGTTCGCTCCGCGAACCAACACGAAGTTAACTGTTTGAAAATTTCTGATAGACTGAGCCACATAGCGACACAAAGTTATCTCTTTGAAAATCACAGTAAGACTGAGCATTTTCGAGATGGCTGCAGGTCCTTTTATTAACTTTCAGATTCCTATGACGTCATCAAGAACCTTTGAAAATTAATATCTCCAAATGTACTGGCAATTAATACATGGACCTCCTAATATCGTATTCTATCTATCTTAATTTAATTCAACCTTCAAAGGGGTTTCTATAATATTAACCTTGAAGTCTCTTACGTCATCAGCTTGCTGCACTTTATCAATAATTCACGACAATCTTATCTTCAAAATCTTGATTATTTTACCAATGCTTAAACTTATTACAGAAACCACTATATATGTTTAATCCTCTCAATGTCAGTTATCTTCTGATATAAATTTCTCAATTTTATTTCTTTTATTTAAAATCTTTATTTTTCTCTTAATTAAAGGTGGCAATTATACTTTGCCTAATTAGCATATTTTGAAAGTAAAATTAACTAGATGGTGCTGACTATAGCTGGTGATAAAAGATCAGTTGTAACTTTAATCGATTCAAAGTTATTTCAAATCTTAAATTTTAGCCTTCCTAACCGCGTGGCTTAAAACGTAAACAAACCAAATTATCTCATAAACATAATTTTTCCAGGCATTATAACTACAATTTAAAATCATTCTTATTGTGAGCATTAGTCGTGAAAATGAATACAAGAAAATCCATTCAAGTTGAAAACTACTTTACGTGAAATTTCTATCTCCCACATAAGCAACTTCAAAATCGAACTATAGAGAATATTACTACTGGGGATAACTGGTGGGAATGCTTTTGGTGAGCTAATAGATACCTTACATTACATTTTATCATTGCACCTTTACTTCATTCCTCCAAACCTTGGTGCTGTAAGTGAGGAACGGGGTGAAAGATTCCATCGGGATATCAAGGACATGGAACAACGATACCAGGGAACTTGGGATGTTCGGATGATGGGCGACTACTGCTGGATGCTATACCACGAGCCTACAGAAACACAACATAAGAGAAAACGCAGGGACCACGCCATGACAACTAAGAAAGTATGGAATGAATGAGATTAATGCATGTTTTGTACCAAATACTCTGTATGCTTCTGTTCACTGTATGCATATTTCAGTATGTTGTTGTTTTAAACTTGTATTCTACTTCACCATGATTCACGTGTCTTATTATTATTTATACTGTTTCAATATTTGAAAAGTATATGTCAATCTGGATAGTGTTTTCAAATTTTTATAGCTAATGATCCAAATAAAAATCTGCAGAAATAGCTAATGACTTATATGTACCGAATAAGGGAGGAAATATTTAAATTCATTTCTAGATTGGTAATTATAATATATGGATCACACTGTACTTGAGATGTTCACTCCTTGCACAAAAACTCTCAGTAAAATCACAATCTCTTCCTTTTTTTTTTTTTTTTTTTTTTTTTTTTGATCATGTTTGGTTTCTTGACTTCAGGTATTTATCTAATCTGTTATCCGAGATTTAAAACATTAATATTAACGAAATTTGATACTCAAATGTATCAAGCATAATTAATATATAATTTACTGTAAGCACAGTCGCCATTATTATTAACATCTTTGACAGTTACAAACTTTGTCTCTGGTACGACATGTTCTTAAATTTTCGCTGAATACCATACATTATTAATGAAAACCGCTAATGTGTGATATGGATGCAGAAATTGTTTTTTTTTTTTTTATCTCGAAGGAAGGTGCCTTCAATAATCATTAACAGGTAATGGTAGTATTTCTTATGTGAAAATGTTCCATAATAATATCGCACAACGAAAGTGTTTACAAATTTTGGCTTCTTTTTATTGGTTCTTTGTATTAAATAACCATAATACCCCTAATTTTATAAAGTGTAGCTTTTATCGCCTTAGAGTTGGAACGTGTTATGTGTTATTAAGTTTTTGACAACAACATCATGGAACCAATAAAATTAAAAAAAAAATAACTACGAATTCTTAAATCTCATGATACACTGAGTAAATTATAAAACTAAATCCGCCGTGCCTTATGCTTTAACAAAACGTATTAGGTGTCTCTCTGATGCAGGCTACATTTAAACCTAACCACAATCTTCGTTAATATTTTCTATTCCAAAATTAAAGTTTGTTACGTGCACATTAATATATTCATTGCATCGCTTATGAATGATGACCAGTCGGGACTACTTATACGTGGCTGAAACTGTGACATTAGTAATATGGCATCATTGAAAGGAAAGTAAATTGGAAATAATTCTTGGCTGGAATTAAATTTGACAACAAACTTCGCCAATGTTTTAGTTCAAAAATCACATGTCCACTAAAACATTCACTGTTACGCGATCGAAACTTGACGCACTGGAACTATTTATATGCAATTGAAATAATGACAGTTGCAGTGGTGAAATAAGAACCCTGTAAGAAGGAATTGTACTATTCATTTGAAATTTGTCACACACATTCCTCGGTCATACATTTCAAGAAAAAGTGTACACGAAAGCAAAATGAAATGTTACCATGACATTCATGAATCTCCAAGTTGAAAATTTGGTAATAAAGTAAAATCCATAAAGAATATCTAGAGGATTCTATCATAACGGTGGCGCCACAATTTTATGAAGGATGCTTATAGAACTTGACGAAACAAATCGAAAATAAAGTATAAATGTTTTTTGATATATGTCTTAGTTCCCGAGATATCTTGACTGAAAGTGATATTCTTCAGCTGATAAGCAGCCCAGACCAGAAGGGAAATTTGCAGTGCCATAGCTTTCAAGTTTGCCACATCTGATTTTGAGGAAATGTTTTTGTATAGAAAAGTATACAAAGACAAACATACCTGAGACGTGATGTGGCAGAAAAGTTGCGGTACAGCACAGAATTAATAGTACAGAAATTTAACAATCTCTAATGTCGTTATTCACGCCAAAGATAGTATCTGCACTCGGTAACAACAAATTTAAGAATGCTGGAAAGTTTTCAAGATACAAGCATCCGAAAAATTCCTTGGATGTATTTAATAAAGCATATTCGTTGCATAATAACAAAGTATGCACCTATTCATATTTTGACTTATTTTACATGAGTCATACATATTTTGTGGTTTTAAGGTTCCTTTGATAGTTTAAGCTCCCTTGATTTTTTGGCTGTAATATACTGGTTGTACCAAAAGAAAAATTTCCATTGCTGCCGCAATTTGATGGTGCATTTTTATATAATTCGATGAGACGTTTCCAGACTTCGCTTAGTTCTGTAGGCATAATATCACATAGATTGTGTGGTTAGGTTGAAATGTGGCCTGTATCGGAAGAAAAAATTTACCACATCTTCTTAAGGCGAGACATTTCAACATTTCGCTTAGTTCCAGCCATAAAGTGTGCCAAAGGTTTTCTTAATTTGTTAAAATGCGGCCAGGAGCATTCTTATTCAAGAATGTGAGACATTTAGTTTTAGAGATACGTTATGTCAAAGGCGATGTGATTAGGATGATGTGTAATATTTCCCACTGTGCCATGAATTTAGGGATATTTTCAATTAAGATAATTAGAAACCTAGGTTAGATATTGAAAGATTTTGTTCTTTGCTTCGATATTATATTTGGCGTGACATTATTGGAGATGGTCGTTCTGTACTATTAATTCTGTACGACATTGTAAAATATCTGTCGCATCAGGTCTAGAGTACGTTTCTTTTTACTTTTATACACACTTTTTCTAGACAAGTATGTATTCAAAAGTATAGAAAAGTGTACAAAAACAAACATACCTGAGATGTGATGTGGCAGAAAAGTCGTGGTATGGCACAGTATTAATAGTACAGAAATTTATATTGTAAATTATAAAGCTATGGTACTTCCAATTACCCTTCTGGTCCAGGTAGCATATCAGCCTAACTATGTATTATTTGAGCCAATATATCCCGAGAACCAAGCGAGATATTAAAAAAAAAATATTCTTTACTTTTGATTTGTTTCGTCGAGTTCTATATGAATCCATCATCATATTGTGGCGTCAAGGTAATGATAGGACTACCAATTTCTAAATTACACCAAAGGACATACGCTCAAAGCAGCAGGCAAATGCTAGTGATATAATAAAAATCAGTTCCCATGAATCTTTTTACTCATTTTAACCGAAAATTCAAGCACATCCATTTTTAGAACCCCGATAAATTGCCACTCCATACCTGATGTAAATACACTCTGCTGCAAATCTATGTTGGAATGTGTGTAGTACTGTTGGCAATCAAAGTATTGGTGTAGTATTGACATGAGTCTCCCAGTATACCTCAAGACTTAAATATTTGACCAGCTGAAACATGCCTTAACAATTGATTTATCAACAATAAGATAGGATAGGAAGATAGATGAAGGAAAAAGGACCAGACAAATGCAAAAAGAAAAAGAAAGAAAGAAAAAAAAGAAACCCTCAATATTTCAGTTACATAAGTCATGTAGGAGGCAAGATGTATGGCACGGGGAAAGGTGTGTACATATCCAGACGTATAATATGAATCAATTGATTTATTGGTAGAGTGAATTTAAAAAATGAGTTGTATAGTTTGCAAATAATTAAGCTCTCTCTTTCCTCTTCCACAGATTCTGATTCTGATTCTGATTCAGATTATGAAGAATTTTCACATCTTGTAGAAACAGATGTTCATTTTCCAATAGCTTATGTACATAGTTTAGGACAATGATCCATATCAAAGAGATCGCTACTAGTAAGAATGTCCATGATGTCTTCCTCTGTACGAAGTGAAAACTAAACCTCACAGAGGCATGGTACGCAAGTGCCACGTACGGCTTTGGCAAACCCACGGAGCCCGTGTTGGAAACTTGTGAGCGCCGCAAGTTTCCCACACCATAAACTCCTACCATGCTTCAACGACCACCGTAGGGGGTGATAGTGGAACGTTGTGTGCCTAGGAGAGCGGGGATCTTGGCTTCATCACCCGGATCGCGAGGTTGGAACAAACCTCTATAAAAAATAAAAAAACCAACCTCAAGGTCAGACACTTGCCAAGGAGGTGAATGGGTGATGAGGGAGATCACTCGCTAGCGTGCAACCTCAGGGGCACCTGCACACCCTTGTTGTATTAGAATTTCTTTGTATATTGTTTATATTCGTGGGACCAAAATTCAGACCTTCACTAAAACCAACAAAAAAATCTTTGGTACAGGTGTACCACAGGCTAATATAAATACACCCAGTTCTAAGAAGCTGGTGAGGGTTGATAGCCCCTCTGCTTCTGAAAGTGAATTTAATGGAAAAGCTTGTTCGCTTGCGAACGTTTTTATTGTAATGGAAAGAGCAGAAGGTAACTTTGAAAAGTTGTCACCCTTCTACATCTCTAAGGCTCTAGAGGGTCTTTTAGGTACCCTAAACTCTGTTAAAAAACTGAGGAATGGGACACTGCTGCTGGAAACAACCACCAGTAAACAGGCTACCAGACTGCTTAATTGTCAAAAGCTCAGGGAGTTCGCCATAAAATGCGAACTCCATAAGTCCCTAAATTCCAGTAAAGGCGTAGTCACTTATCGTCATGTCATGGATTTAGGGACAGACGAGCTTCTGAATGGATGGAAAACAGAAAAAGTGGTCGAGGTACGTCAGATAACATAAAGGGTGAATGGCAGTATTGAAAAGACTGCCACCTATGTCCTGATGTTTGATACTCCATTATTGGCCAAGAATATTAAGGCCGGATATCTAAAACTGAATGTCTGCCCGTATGTTCCATACCAGATGCACTGTTTTCAGTGTCAGCGGTTCGGACATACGGCGGCATCATGTAAGGGCAACCCCACCTGTGGGATTGCGGCAAGGGGGCACATGTGCCGGGTGTCAATTTTACGATACCACAGGTGTGCGTCAACTGCTCTGGATTGCACCTGGCCTAAAGTAGAGAGTTTCAAGGGTATCTTGAAGAGTCCAAGATACAGGAGCTGAAGACCAAAGAGTGGATTCCCTAAAAGAAGGCTAAGTCGCTCGCCACTCCAATTTTTGCAACTAGTTTTGCTAAGATGGCTTCAGCTGTCATCAGGAAGCAGAGTGATGCTACCCAGATTCCCGTTGCAGACATGAGCACCAGTATTCATGCTCATGTCAATGCAAATGCAGTGCTAAACCTGCTAAGGTCGTAACGCCTAAGACCGTGGACGTCGGTAGCAGCACGTCTGCGACCTTGACCACACCACCAGCAGCAGTTAGTCACTCCTCCTCCAATTCCTCCATGTGCAGTGACCAGAAAAGCAACATCATCTGCTACCAGTGCAAATGGAGGTGATCAAAAGATTTGGGGCCCAAAGTTTCGGCAGTCGGACCCGACTCAGTTTGTGAAATCCCCCTCTTCATCACCTCCCAGGTTACCTAATAGTAGGAAAAAGGGAAAACAAAGGAAAGAGGGCGAGGAAGAAGAAAGCCGAAGAGGTGTTTGGTGAGTTTGCCGAGTCGGAGATGTCTGTCTCTTCGGAGCCAGAAGAAACTGAAATGCTGGTGGACGAGCCCGGTCATATTCCTCAGCAGACAGTGACCAAAGAACCACCCGAACCGGGACGGGTGAAACTAAACCAGTAGGATGATGGATGGGTGGCCTGTTTACAGCCACTCATCCATATGCATTGATTTTATTTTTTACACTGTTATAATTCATGTCTCGCTTACCACTATACAGCCAGTGAGACATAGTGTTTTTAATCCTCTTTTGAACATGTCTGGCATCTTTAGAGCCATCAAGATGTTGTCCCAGTGGCTCCTTTAAGCCACGTCAGATTTATTGATTTATTTTATTTGCTGTCTGCAGTCCACCATGCAGACGTATTTTACTACATTCTTAAGCCACAGTAATAGCTGGTAATTTTTTAGGGTGCTATTGACCCCACTGTCGATGCGTCCTAAAGCAACAATAACAACATTTTTTGACTTAAGGGCAGCCGTTGGCCTGGCCAACGATCTGTCTCTTATTTTTAACAACGAGATCAGCAGTGTGGTGAGGGTTTTAAAATTTTGTGTATTGGCCAATCTTGTTCCTAAAATTTTAGGCAGATCGGCCTAGTTTTAAGATGTGTGGGTGGCCTCTTTACAGCCACCCATCCATTTGCATTGTTTATATTTTTATATCTTTATAATTCAAGTCTTGCCAGCCACTATACAGCCAGCGAGACAAGTAGTGTTTTTAATTATTTTGTGAACCTGTTTGGCCCCTTTACAGCCATCCAGGTGTTTTATGGTCTTAGGGTCCTGGTGGCCCTTATAAAGCCATGTATTATTTTTGTCAATAATTTTATTTGCTGTCTGTATGGCCAACCCTTTTACAGTCGACCATACAGGTGGCATTTTAGTATTCTTTTTAGCTAAAGTATTAGCTGGTCATTGTTAGGGCACTAATGACCTCGCTGTCGACGCGCCCTAAAGCCACAAAAACAACAACGAAAACTAAAATGAAAATAGCAATACAAATAAGATCGCAGCTGCAAACATTCACAGGCCGAACGATGGAAAGATATTAACCAACTGGGGTGGAAATATGGCAGCCTGACTTGACCGCTAAGTGGCTTGTGCGTTAACGCGTGCAGAGCACACAGGAACCTGAGCAGCCGGACGTCTTAACGTGTTCAGAGCACAGAGGGGTGGCAAGGCGGTGCTTGTATACACGTCCAGAGCACCTGACTGAAGGAGCAAGGGAGCGCGTAAATACGTCTAGAGCACCTGGGCGCAGTAGTAGCCATGCGCATTAATTCATCTAGAGCAGTCAAAGGGTTAATGTTTTTTTAATATTTTAAATCAACATCATGCTTCCACCCCAGTAAAGATGATGGTGTAAGCAGGGAAGCAGAGTGTGATAGTCAATAGTGTTCCTTGAAACTACTCACAGATACAAGCTAGACAATAAATCCAGCACATATATGGTAGGGTAATACACTATATTGAAGTCATACAATGAAGTACATCATATGTTGCAATTCCCTCAACTGCTTACTATTACTAGGAATCAAGTGCCCAACAGCTTGACTTGTGAAAGACATATGAAACCCTCCAATTCTTCCAGTCTTCTGGAAAACTGGTTTTATCCTGCCAGTTTTCTGACATTATGGGAATTGGAAAAATGAGATAGAAGGTGTAGCTGACAAGTTAGGATTGACTTTGTCCTATTCCAAAAGATCTAACTTTGTCTTGGTGTTGAAAGGAAATATTTTCAATGTTTGCAGGACCTGTAGCCAGCACCAGCACTAAGATGGGTAAGTGTTATTAGGCCCGCCTCCCCCCCCCCCCCAAAAAAAATTTAACTTTGGTTTTCTTACAAATTTTAATGTAAAAATGTTCAAAATCATAGGCTTAGATTTTAAAAATTGCATTTGATCTCTATTTAGCTAGGCACCCAGCCCAGAGGGCCCCCATCGGCGGCTTGGCCCTGGGTACTTTCGCCCCACTTAACTTCCCCTAATGCCAGCCCTGCATATGGCTGGAAGTCGTATGGCTGTACTGACTATGCAGCTGTGGAACTGTTCCTTATAACAAACTAGAAGGGTTGACATTCTCCTTACTTGCCTCCACATACGGCACTGTCCTTTGACACACAGTTTCCTTCATTGCCAGAAAGACTAACTGATATGATGCTTGTGGTGTACCTTTGTTGGTACATTGCTTTTTAACAGACAGTTTTATTTTTCGTTTTAAAGGCAGATGTCACTCAGCCATTGACTTGTTCCTTATTTTAAACAATAGCAACAGTAACATAGTTAACATTTTTATTTCTGCGTGTTGTCCACTCTTATAACAAAAAATCTCCGGCAAATTAAGAGAGGTTTTTTTAAAAAAGAGAAAGAGAGAGAATGGATGGGTGATCCCTTTATAGCCACCTATCCAAGTTCATTGTTTTGTTGGTTTTAAATTGTCTTCTGTTACTATTGCAGTTTTTAATGTGGTCAGCCAGGCACTGTGTTTTTAATGTTTTCTTACATCTGGTTGGCCTTTATCAATCCAACTGATATTTATTATTTGGGCAGTTATATATTTTTTAGCCTCTTTATAACAATATGTTTTAGTGTTTTATTCTATTTCACAATCTATGTGGCTGACCTCTTTAAGTCAGGAATTGACTCTTGATTAAACCACAGTGCCAGATCATTTCTTCGTTAAGGTGCTGATGACCTTTGTTGACACACCCCCAAAACCCTTCCAACAACAGAATTGGAAGAAGTCTGTATTAACAAAGGTGTGTTCACAAGAATATCAACTTACATTTCCTTTAAAGAGAAAAATGAAAAAAAGGTATGAATAAGATCAATTGATAAAACTGCAAATACTACAGAATTCTTAAAATAGTCATTGCCATTGGTGAAATAATTGATGAAGTGGGACATATTGATCTAAAACTAACCTGACCCATATTACATTTCTGTAGAAGAGGGTCCATGTTAAACCTTCAATAAGTCTGAAAAAAATGAATGTAAAATAGAGTAGAAAGAGTAGTGGAAATTATTTAGGTATTTAATTACAAGTTTCTTAAAATTTCTATTTCTCTTTCTCGGATTAAAGGTGAGCGCATAAAAGACCAAGAGTTACAACAAACATGAAGTGACATCTCAAATAGAGATGTTTGGCTCATAACACTGAATCATTTAATCTTAAATTTAAACATACTTCATTGTAATTTCTATATATTTCATCATTTTCAGTAATTGCATTGTTATGTTACACTCGGACATTTTATATTCGACCTTACCCCTTTATTTTCATACTTTTTCCAGAAGTAGGGTGGAACTAAGCTTCCTTGGTGTGCTAATACAAGCTTAAGCTTATCTTTACAGTTGTGATGCAGGTTACTAAATCGAGTAAAAATTGGGAAAATTTTCATTTTTTTTAACTTCCATCCACCAAACGTCAAAAATGTAAGTGTAGAGAAGCTCTGGTACTGAACTGCTGAAGTAAATAAGCATTAGTATTGATGGTGTTGCAAAGATTGCGTAAAAAGTACTCACCCTTCATCATCGAACACCAAACTATTGGTACACTGCCGTATGAAATATCACCAAAACTTTGATTTTCATTATCTGTTTTCTACTAGTATAATTGGGTATCTTTATTATAGTATCACACAAAATCCATCAAATGAATCTTGATGGGGTTTTCATAGGTTAAAAGTTTAGGGTCTAACTTGAAATCTGTGGTATGTCTTTTAAGACCTTAAAAGACCTGATAAGGGAGTAAGAATTGATAGAATGTTCTTTATCTCACAAGATATGCACCCAAATATCTGTAATTAAGTCCATAGGTTGTGTTCTATATCAGAAGTGCCAAATGTTCTTTGTGCTTTTTGGATGTCTTGCACTCCAACGAATAAGCATTAATATTTGTAAAAATAAATAATTAAAAAACATTATGCAATTTTTTTCAACATTAATAATCATGATTTGTGGCATAAGAAGATACTTTTATAAGAAATCATTAAATTAAACCTAGGTTTTTCATGACGGTGGACTTTGTCTTGATATTTGGAATCTGTAAATGTTGTCATTAACTATGTATTATGTTTTTGAAGATTGTTACAGTTTTAAATTCTGACAATAGTTTAAAAGCAAAACATATGACTCTAACTATGATTGAGAATTATCACCTCAAAATTTCATAGTTCATGAACAGATGGCGCAGACCACTTCAAAAAAAAAAAAATAATTTTTAATGTTCTTTAGATCTGTAAAATACAAAACCTCAGTGGCTATTTAACAAATAAATCTCGTCCATGCTGTATTCAAACACATCCAGAGACTCTCCTAATATTACCACTGGAAAATCCAAATTTCTACCATTCTTTATTCCTACACCCAGGAGCACACATGCGAAGCTGCAAGCAAATGCTAGTTTTATCTATTTTCTATTATAAATCTGTAAACAAGATGTGTGTGTCTTTATTTGAACGGGAGCCCCGCAAAAACTATAGCATTTTGGATGGGGTTTACAAATTTTTAGAGCTAATGGTTTGAATCAAAATCTGCAGAAATAGCTAATTACTTAATGTATTATGGGTAGAAGCAAGCAATTAAAAACCTTCGTATATGGGAAATCGTGGGCCACGGATCATTATGCACTTTCAGACGCTCACCCCTTTCGCAAAAATCTGACAAAACTTATGATTATTCAGCTTTCTGGACTGCAGTACTTTAAAATAAACAGAATACATTGAGGAAACGTAATCCACATTTACTTGCATCGTAACAGGTCAGTTGTGTTGCGAAATGCTATAGATTACTAATAGACATATATTTTCTCTGGTCGACAGTTAAAAAATTTGTCTCTGGTACAATATGTCTTCCCGCTGACAAACGACACCAAAATTCTTCCTTACATATCATTAGGAGTACGAAATTCAGTTTTTTTTCCTCAAAGAAAGATATCTGTGAAACAACTACCATGAATATCAACAGGTAACAATATGCAGTTTTTTCCTTACTTCTACAGTACTGCCCATATTTTGATGGACTTTACTCGATTAATATATATTTGGTGGCTCTAATGTGCAAATATTCCTGATTAATATCGCCCAGGAACGTGTGTACAATTTCTGGCTGCTGTTGTAACCACGGACACTAATATAAACTGTTCTTTCTATAAAATACTTCATAACCCTATTTTTTAAAAATATTTATGCTTATGTGTGTTATTCAGTTAATGATGACAGGAACATACAATTAATGAAATTAAAAATTAATTAGGCATCCTAAAACCTTATGTTACACCGTGTAAATTATAAAACTAAATCCTTTATGCCTTATGCTACAACATAGCGTGTCAATTGCTGTTCAAAAATCATAGTTTCATTCAAATGCGTATTGATACGTATATTGTGATCAAATCTTGACACTTTGGAATTACTTATATGCGGCTGAAATAATGGAATTAGTAATACAGTGATTTGAAAGGTAGAAAATTAAAAATAATTCTTATCGTGTGACACCGTGCAAGATTAGTTATGCTAACAGTAAAAGGAAAAAAAAATATTTCAGAAAATTAAATATTACTGTGTTTTTTTTACAGAATGTTTAAATTTTTATTATTTCATTGGGGGATTCTGCAATAACTGTGGCGCAGCAATTTGATGATGGATTCTGATGTAACTCGATGAGGAAAATTGAAAGCAAAGAATAAAAAAATTTGATATCGCTTAGTTCTCGAGATATCGTAACTCAAAATTGATGAGGTTATGTTGAAAATGGGCCTGTACCAGAAGAAAAGGGTTAGCTCTACCGCAATTAAATCAGTAATAATAATTAAGCATGCAGTCCTCCGTATCAGCATTTAAAAATAGCACACAGAGGCATTACAGTGCGCAACCTACTAAGTAAAGTAAAGGTAATATCTTATTTTTCTTAAACATTGTTGCACCTACTTATATTATAAAAATAAAACCCCTTCTAAATGTTTTTTTATTATTATTATTACTTATTTCATACACTAATTATCTCTACGAATTAGTACTGTTAATTTTTCAGATAGCTTTTGTACTATTTCATAAGATATGAATGACATAAAATTCTCGGACATCAGTATGAAAACCGAGAAACGGAGGAAAGTTTTAAGAAGACCTTAACCATTCATTCCTCTCAACATTAATATTTGGTAATAGAATAATAGGAAACTTCGTGGTTACGGCATATCTAGACAAATATGCGACTGGGTTGAAGACTTTCTGAAGGGCAGAACACAGTGTGCAGTTCTCAAGGAGAAGCGTTCATCACGTACCGAAGTGAGGTCTGGAAGCGTGATAGTGCCTCTGTTATTTCTCATATACATTAATGATTTATGCAACATAATAGGGGATATAAAAAGATTATTTGCTGATGATGCTATTATTTATCGTGAAATCAAAACACAGAACAACTGCACTTTGTTACAAGACGATATTATGAAAATAATTACGTGGTGTAATGATTGGCAGTTGGAGTTAAACACTAAAAAGTGCCAAGTCATGCTTGTAAGTAAAAAGGTGACACCATTAAATTATGAATATACAATTAATGATACTGTCCTTAGAACGGTAGGGGTAACAATTCGTAATAATTTGTCGTGGAATGAGCATATCGAGAACGTAATAGGGAAAGCAAAGCGTATGCTCCGATTTCTAGATCGTAATTTAAATCAATGCGCTCCGGAAGTTAAATCGATTGTATACAAGTCACTACTACATCCTCACTTAGAATATTGTTGTTCTGTATGGGGTCCGCATCAAAAGGGGTTAATGGAGGCATTAGAGAAGGTCCAAAGATGAGCCGCCCAATTTGTGACAGGTATATATTAGGCTTGCAACGAATATTCGGCAGCTTTTCAGTATTCGCCCTTTTTGGCCACTTTTTTTACTACTCGGCCAAATACCAAATTTCTAGGTACTATTCAGCCGAATACCAAATACTTAGGGTTTTACTTTTTTTAGTTAGATAACAAAAATATTAAATACTTATTCACTGGAATCATCATAATTGAAATTTAGGAGTGGAAGATTGTGATGCAGAAATACTAATTTTTCTGCATTGTCAGGTAGTAGTTTACTTCTTTTCTTCTCTTGGACATTTCCAGCTTCAGATAAAAGCCGCCCCGAATATTCACTGCTTCCTGGCGCAGACAAGTATTTTGCTGCAAGCTTTGTCAATCACGGAAATTTCTCTCTTCTTGTTTGCCACCAAATGTACGAATTATCATGCCATGATATACAATTAATATTTAAATAAATGTCAATTTCAGTTTCAACTGCATTTTTTTCTTGTGATGTCCCTGCATTGGTTGTACTTTTCTCTGTAACAATCTCTTCAAAACAATCCATAAAAGATGAGAGTGTACTCTGACTGTGACCCGACTCTTACTTCGATCTCTTGGACTGAAGAGGGGACGAATTCGCGCTGCCGTCGCTGCTTGTTCACAGTACGCCTTTAGACCATTGATCAAAATATACTGCCTTGCTTTTTCTCTTTCTAGTCGACTGGTGAAAACGTTCATTTTGAAGCAATGGTCCAAAGCGGTTGCCGACAAATAATTTTTATTTGTGGCAATGTCTTCAAATCGTTCGTTCAACCCTTGTCTCACTTGGCTTAAGTTGGCTGTTAGCTCTGATGTGCTAGTTTTATCGCGTTAGAGTAACAACATACGGAATAATTTCAGAAATGCATGCATATCCAGAACTGGTGATTTTTGTTAGTTCTTCAAATGGTTGTAGTAATCTCAAAAGTTGCTCTAAAAGCTCCCATTGAGCAGTAGTCAAGTTGGCAATATTGCAGTCCGTGAGATATATTGAAATTGCCCGTTCTTGTTCCATTAGCCTTTCAAGCATATAATGTGTGGAATTCCACCACGTACTGACATCTTACACCAATTCATACTCAGGGAGACCCAATTGCTTTTGGATTACAAGCAGTTTTTCTTGCGCAATACCGGAATGATTGAAATAAGTCACGATCCTCCTTCCTGCAGCTATCATTTCCATCACTTCTGACTGAACTTTCAGACAATCTACAACAATTATTTGGAGAGTATGAATGAAACAATGAACTGAGGCCAACCCTGCATTACTGACGGCTTTTACAATGTTTTGTCCGTTATCATGAATGACGACATGACTCTTTGCCAGCAGGTTGTCCCAAAAACTTGCTATTTCTTGTAGAGCAACTGCAATATTTTGTGCAGTGTGGTGCCCCTCAAAATGCTTGATGCTCAGAACGACATGTTTGACATTGTATTCACGATCAATAAAATGCGCAGTAAAACTTAAAAAACTAATGTGATTATGCAAGCATGTCCACATGTCACATGTGACGGAAATAAAATCAGTCACAGAAAGCATTTTTTTAATTGTCTTTACTACCTTTTGGTATATTTCTGGAATTATTTTGTTTGAAAAGTAAGGGCGGCATGATATGTAACACCGAGGCAAAGCGCTATTTAACAGTATTCTAAAACCAGCCCTTTCTACCATATTTACTGCCTCATTGTCAAGTGCTATCATTTCGCCAATTCAGAGATGGTATTTTTTAGCCTTGGGATCATTAATACCCCATTGTTTAGATATTTCATTACATTCTTCTAGACTCAATTGTCTTTTTGATGTCTTATGTTTATTTGCACCCATATTTTGATCCATAAATACTTGCCCCTTAGGAAGCGTAGGCTGCAACTTAGGGTATTCTTTATTGTGTTTCTGATGTAGTTGCTTTCTTGCCAACTCCACCTCGATAAATTTTTGTTTCACACAAATTACACACAGCAGTTTTCGTAACATTTGTACCGTCCTCGAAGTATGTCCATATAGGCGACTTCTTTTTAGAAGCCATTATTGCCACACAACTTCACTTTTAAAGTAATCAAATCAACATGAAATAAACTGACTGCTTAACGCTGCACAGTCAAACTAAAAGTCGGGTGCACCACCACCACTTTCAACAGTTCATGCATTTAGTAAAGTAATTTCAAGCTTTTAGTTCAGATGAAATGAAAACCATACACGGCTTATTTAACAGATGTTAATTTTAATTGTGTTGACTTGCGGTTACAAAGTGATACCCTGAATTTAATAAAACTAAAGCCATAATTTTAGGTTTTCTTGTCAGAATTAATATATTCAAACAAAATGGATGCCACGAATCTTCCCAGTTCTCCAACTTGTAACTGATAAACGATGAGGATGATGACGTTTTGGCCTATATTCAACATTTTGTCTAAATGCCCTTCTCACAGACTTAAAAACAAGGTATGAGGATGTTGTGACTACGGAAATACTGCACTCTGTTATCGATCCATATAGTGAAGAATGGCATACCATACTACAAGAAGATTATTGATTGAAGTAATCACTATCGTACTATGTAGGGGGCAGTTCAGAATGTGGTATCAGCAATTCGGTCTTAAGAAGGTTATACCAATTGCTTATCCCATATTATGAACTATCGTAAGAAAGCTTTTCCATCTTCACATCTCATTGGATGTTATTCTTAAGAGAAAAAAAGTAATGTCATAAATAATCCAACGTAGATACTTGAGGCCATACTTCAAGCTTGTTAAAACAGGCACAGAGTAGTGGGAGTTAACTCTGCTTGAAAAGGCGGGCGAGAGACAAGCACAGAAATACAGATTTTTGGCTCACTGCTGCCGAATACTTTTGCCGAATATTCGGCTATTCGGCCAGGAAGTCTGCCAAATATTCGGCATTCGGCCAAATATACTATTCATTGCAAGTCAAGTATATATAGTTGGAGGGAAAGCGTAAGTGCTATGTTGAAGGAGCTAGGTTGGGAAGACCTGGATCACCGAAGGTGTTGCTCTCGACAGAAACTAATTGAAAAATTCATGACTGACCTATTTCGGAATAACAGCCAGCAAATATTGCTACCAGCAACATTCATATCTTGGAATGACCACGAAAATAAGATAAGAGAAATCAGGGCCAGAACCGATTCATTTCTGTACTCATTTTTCCCATGAGCGATTTGGGAATGGAATAGATAGGATTTACCGGGTGAGTAAACTTAAAATCCGACAGGAGTAGCTTTCGATAAAACACTCCGGCCTTCCAGATCTGGGTTTTCCATGGTTTTCCCGGATCACTCCAGGTGAATGCTGGGTTGGTTCCTCACAATAGCCCATGGGGGCCTCCTGCCATATCCCGCATTTCCCTTCCAAACTATCACCCTTTTTGATAGTTGCAATGCACCCTCTGCCACACACTTTTAGTGAATCGTGGAGTAATAATAATAATAAAAAAATCAATACAGAATTTTTACGCATACCAAAGCACACGTGCATTGCAGCGGGCAAATGCTAGTATAAACATATAATAATTCTATGGCATTCCTTTTATTTGCTTAATCAGCGCCAAGAGATTTCAGGCCACAAGGTTTTCAAGTCAACAACATGGACTTGGGCAACAGGATTCAAGCATATCTATTTTAGTAGGCTATATGCAAGATCTTATGGATGGAATGTACAAAGGAGGCCAAATTAATAGTTTAGCACCAGATCTTTCAAAGGCTTTTAACAAAGTGAGCCACAAAATGGCAATAAATAAAGTTAAAAACTATTAGTGTGTATGAAAAAGGGGTAGAAGAATTCTTAAAAGGTAGAATACAAAATGTTGGGTTAGGAAATGCAGAATCAAAAGAACTGGAATTAAAAATTGGAGGGCCACAACATACTGGAACCATTGTTATTTGTTATTCTAGTAGATGACTGTGGACTTACTATCAGAAATTAGGATGTTTGGAGATGAAATGACAGTATATAAATGGGTCAAATCAATAGAGGACTGTGAATAGCTGCATAATGATATGGATAGGTTATCCAGCTGAAAAAGTCGATGTGGAATAAGGATAAATGCAGAGAAGTGTCTGCTTGTTAGTACACAGATAAAAAAATAAGATATTGTGATTACAAGGTGGTGAAAGAATTTCTTGTTGAAAATTTGAATTATATATCTTGGCATAGCGTTTGATAGCAAACTCAAATAAGTAGGATACATTGGACAGGTAGTGGGAAAAGGTTTCAAAAACATTCACTTTTGGAGAGAGTGAGGAGGAGATATACCAGAGAACTAAGGGAATTTGGTTACAAAACTTTGGTCAGACTTGAATATTGTGGTCTAATATCAGATCCACATTTTAGGTATCGAAGGGATACAAAGAAGAGCTGCTATATTTGTCTTTGCAAATTATCACAGGACACAATCAGCAACACATATGCTTAAAGGAGCTGGAATGGGTGAGAAGAGTCGTGGTGATGTACAAGGCACATATTGATGGAAGAATTAAGAGAGGTGCATGGAAGGGAAAAGATGACCATGATCACCAGCTTTCATAGGTAAGGGTAGCCGGGGATCGTGATAAATTACCAAAGGAGATGATCAATAATTTATCAAAAATGCTTATAAAATTTAAAGTAGGTAAGTACAGAAAAGGGGCAAGGTGTAAAGAAATTGCCACTGGAGTGGGTGCTCAATCTCAGTTAATTTTTAAAAAGTTGTTGTTTGACATAAATTGGTCGTCATTTACTAAATAACCCATCGATGTTAATATTTCAGGGTGTTATCAGATGCTCATATTTGAAACATAAATGTAATACCAACTCTTGTTGTCCTTTCTTTTACAGGTATATAAAGAAAGTGATAGAGGATGCAAACTTGTCAGAAGACACTGTAAAATTGCTGCAATTCTGCTGCTGGGAAAATCCACATTTTTCACGCACTGTGCTTAGTGAACTTCTGTGGCAGATAGCGTATGCTTACTGTCATGAGCTGAGGCATCATATGGATTTGTTGTTGAGTATGCTTCTAATGGAAGACTCCTGGCAGACACATCGTATACACAATGCACTCAAAGGTTTGATTCTGTGTTATTATATCGTTTCTGTGACCAATGTGCATTAACATTTTTCACTACATTATACATAAGAAGTTGGTAGAAAATACGAGATATTTGTAATACTGTTGAACAAGTTTTTGAATTTCGGTGTCAAAGATATCTGCCTCCTGCGAAGAAGCACAATCCATGACTACAATTATCACTTATTTACCGTTGTTGAACCGTTTACCACCAAGGAAATTCTTTTAGTGACAAAATTGGAGAAAATTACTTGGTGCAAGGTGGATGATCCAAAAGACCTGATTAGACCTTGTGTTTGTGCAAAATAATGTGGCATTACAATTTCAAAGAGCAACATCCATCACACTTGAAGATAGTAGGCCACGCTGCTTTCTTTTTATGGCAGGCCAGAGTTTTTAAGATAACATGCTAGGCATCAGAATTTTTGTGCCCCACATTATATGAACTACTAAAAAATCCCTTTTCTCTCCCAAAAGATATTTGCTTTGATCATCATGCTCAAATTATCTGTGTGGCTTTCATTTTGGTTGGTGACAATGTGTGTTGCCATTCCAATGGCTATCGCTAGGACTAGGGAGTTGTGTGACACCCAAGTCTCCTGTAACGATGTGGTCCAAAAATTCATTATCTTCATGAAGGTATTAAACCAAAAACAATAAAGCACAGCCCAATCTTTTTGTTTTGTGATCATTAGAAAGCAGTCCTGGTACTCTCCACCAACACAGTTCTCTGTAATTGAGTTTCTAAGAAACAGTAATGTAAAAAAACTTACATCGAAACTTGTGGAGAATCAATTAAAGGTTTTGAAATCGTGAACCTTCAGTCCTGTGGAATTTTGCTGTCCATATCATGAACCAAGTCTTCAGAAATCAGAGAATGTAGGCATGGGCATGGCTCATCATGCACATTAACCTGCCCATCCTTGTTCATTCTAACCCATTTTTGAACTTTAGTGTCACTCATAGCATTATCATCATACACTTCACACAAAAATCTGAAGGTTAATTTCCATTGCTGCCAAGTTTCTTACACTCAAGAATCAAATTGTAGATTGTATCTTAGTCGTTGGGCAAAATTTCTTAAACATTATAATCTTTTACACCTCAGCACACAGACAGACAGTACAGTTGAAATGGTGTTTAAACATTTGCCAGGCATGATAGGACCAGCTGTATATGTCCACTGTGGCAGATGTGCCACATTCTCACTCACATTTACAATCGGACTGTATTTAAAAAATTATACAATATCTCTAACGAGAAATCATGTGACTAGAAAATAGCCATTTACAATCACCTCTTGTTCTGTAATATTTCTCATTTCAGTATTTTTCAAATTAAAAAAAAAAAAAAAAATAGCTTATGGTAACTTGTGTGTAGTGTGTAAATGCATACTGATAAACACGATGGGTGAATTGTCAGTATTTATCATATTACTTAGATGCGCTGAGCCACATCAGTCATATGTACTGTTTCATAATAACAGAAGTAAAAATTAATTTAAAACCTGAAAAATAATTAAGAACCAGTGAAGAAAACTTGATTTCTTGTGTAAGTCTGTTATTTTCCTAGTTGGATTGTTTAGAGAAGAAGAGGTGGGGAAAGGATTCATAGAAAGGTAATATTGGTTGTTTTAAGTATTAGTAGATTTTGTTACAGATCAATGGAGCATTGGTGTATCTGAAATTGTAAAAGTTTCTGTGATTACTGATATACTTGAAGTTCTTTGCTTTGGGAATTAATTCTTCCAAGTCTTAGCAACTTACATAGTACACCTGCTGAAATTGGCATTATTAGTGACATTGTGCATATTTGATAGTAGGGAATCCGGAGGAATAAACTAGAAGAATTGGAGGGGGATAGAGCATTTAAGTGGCGACATTAGTGAAGAGTGTTTTATATTGTGCAGGCAAAAAGAATCCTGCTGCTGAACTTCTAACCTATGTGTAAACACTATTTCAAAATAGGCAAGAATTACATAAAACAAATTAATCTCTGTATAATTCTCATTTCCTTTATACAATCGTGACGTGGGATGTGTAAGAAACATGGAACTTAAATTTTACAACAACAAAAATCATATTGCAGAATATCTCATTGATGTCATAGTTCCATGTCTTAATTTTCAGATTGTTGATTAATTTATGAGTGAAATCTGATATTAATTAGAAAATTAGTTTGTTTCAGTAGGTGGTTGCTCTTCAATGCTGTCCCTATAGGGCTAATACTTTGTCATGCATTCATATAGCTGAACTGATGTTTTCTTTTTAGGTGTTCCAGAAGAGCGTGAAGGCTTATTTGATACAATACAAAGAAGCAAAAATCATTACCAAAAACGAGCATATCAATGCATTAAATGCATGGTGGCTCTGTTTTCAAAGTGCCGTGCCGCGCAGCAGATGTTGCATAATAATGGAGAAGTAAAACGAAAATGGTCAATTGCAGTGGAGTGGTTACAAGATGAACTTGAGAGAGTAAGGATGAAAAGTGTTATTCCTTATCTCCTGAAGCTTTTTATTTATCTGCTAAGGAGTTATTATTTTCTTCTGCAAGCTGAATGGATATTTTCAGGATGTAATGCTTCATTAAATAAAAACAAAACAGCACATTTATATACCTGATATGTAGTTCTTGGGTGGCAGTATGTGCTTTGTACTGGAACAAAACACTTTTGCATTCCAAATGACATGGGAAAAATTAATAGATATTAGCATGGAATCTTTTCTGAAAAGATTAAAGTAATCATGTTTTGTTAACACATTTTTTAGAAAACCTACCAGCACATTACACTCTAATGAACATATCTGAAGATAGCACATTCCTACAAGAATTATTTTAAATCAAAAACTGCTTTATGTTGCAGTTTCTATAAACAGTTAATTGCAGAGACTTCATACAAACACAGTAAAATGGATGAGCTAATAATGCATTTTCCTATTGCTTAAATAGTCTGGAAATGTTATTACTTATAAAAGTTGCCAAAAGCTTCAAATCAGCTTGGTCATAAATTGAAATGAAAGTTCTCCAAATAATCCATCATGATGATTTATGCCTATGTTCTCAGCATTATCTGGACATTGTGTTCTGCTCATCTGGAATACATGTTAACATGATTTTAAATCCTAAAAATATTGTCAAGTTTAATTCACATAGTAAATTTCCTCATATGACTAATAATATAATTTATGTTCCAGAACTGCAATATGGTGTACCCATTAAACAAATTACTTCTTTAATTTGCAGTTACATATCAGTTACATACTTATCAGAGGCTGTGTATCAAGTCGCCACTTTTGGTTATGTGATGCATTAGCACTAGCCCAAGAGTGTACGTCGCTATCATTCCTGCATTGAAATAGTAGATCTAATGAGATTCTGCAGACATGAATAATAAATCTGATGTAAACTGAAATGTATGATTTTTTAATAAAAAAATATTTATAAATCTTTATTCTGAAGTATACAACAGAAAATTGTAGCTAAAGCAATAATGGTTAATTTTGACAAACAGCTGCTGTGCTGAATGTGACCATGTTTTCACATGGCTAAACAATTTAAATATTACTGAAATCAGGCTAGGTTGGATATATGTGCATTAATTTAGGTGGGGTGATTATAATAGACTATTTGAAAATATTTAAAAAATATTATAAATTGAACTCATTCTCATAGATTAATTGTTCAGGAAGCTAATTTTTTCAATTTTGAAAAGAAAAGTGGATTATTTTTAATAAAAAAGCGAAATAAAAATCATACTTTTCTTACCTCTGGTCACGTGACAGAAAACGCTCTAGGATTGGTGGTCGCTTGAGTGACGTCACACATCTGTAAACGCTACAGCTAGGAATGGAGCGTTTCCTATTATCCAAGTTTTCAACTATTTTTATTGTTTGATGCTGGTCATTCCTTGTTATTAATGAAATTTCATTTTGAATACAAAATCGAGAACATTATGTAAAAGCCTACAGCGGAAAAATTACGAAAATAGACGCCTTATTTGTGGGGCTGGCTATAGAAAAAAAACCTGACTTTTATTCTACTGAGCTTAAAAATGTAACAGCTTCTATTTGAGACTCATTTATATTTAAATTGCAAGTTAGATATTGATTGTTTTGCGTTAGCAAACCATTCGTCGAAAAATTCTGTATGCGAAATTTGTGCAGTCATGCTGAAAATAAAGAAAAGTTATATGGGTGTCGCAAATATGCGCAAACAAATTAAGGTATTTCTTGTAGCTAATAAGCAGCTCCTTCAAATAAATATAGTAAGAGATCGGTATAATGTGGTATAATGAACTAAAACTCAACATGAAATTGGCTCAGTAGTTTTTTTTTTTTTTAATTAAAAATAATCTCGTTCTGTTTTAATGATGCTATTGTATCACGGAAAAATCATGCGTAAACTTACCTTGAAGCTCGCCAAAAGCAATAGCAACACACAAATCACTACTAACACACAGAAATACAGCGTAATCATCGACCAAACACAATGGATTAGCGCGGCCGACTGAAGCGCTTGTTTGGTGGATCACAGGAAGCCCATTGTTCAAACTATTTTTTCTATTGTAAGGCATGAATTTGTTGAAAATAAACTTTTGTTCCGAGTAGTATGGTTCATCTACTTTGAATATAAATAACTATTTTGCCTGCGTAGACAATTATCAAAACTGACTTTTGTCCCTCTAGATTTAGAAAATATCACACTGTGCAGTGTCCTCCCGGATGCGAGGCCAGAGCGTTGACCGCTCACTCACCACGCTCGGAACAACTGGATGTTATTGGCCATTTTTAACCGACTTCAAAAAAGGAGGAGGTTCTCAATTCATCTGAATTTTTTTGAATGTATGTTCAGCGATATCTTCGCCAATTTTGAACTGATTTAAATGAAATTTTTATAGTGGATAGAGTATACCTCCAAAGTGGTCCAATATGAATTTCATTGAGAAACCACCTCTTATACCCCTTAACTTTTATACAAACCCACACGTTATATCCGATTTTGATGGAACTTTGGAAATGTATAGTAAAAAATAAACACAAAAATACTGTCAACTTTTGGTTTGAAAAAACCGAACCCCTCTTCCCCTATCCACCCCTTAATTTTTGCCAATGTTCTTTATACAAAGCTAAAGTTGACACCTTTTAACTGATCTCCATTAAAGTTGGCATATACATGTAATTTTTCATGGAAAATGTTTCTGACCCAAAAAATAAAAAAACACCCCTCTCTTCCTTTACACCCCTTAATTTTTATACAAACCCACATTTTTTATCCGATTCCAATGGGACTTTGGACATGTATAGTCAAAAATAAAGAGAAAAATGCTGTCAACTTTTGGTTTGAAAAAACTGAACCCCACTCACCATATCCAACCCTTAATTTTTGCCAATGTCATTTATACAAAACTGTAGTCGACATCATTTAATTGATCTCCATTAAAGTTGTCATATACATGTAATATTTCATGGACTTGGTTTCTGACAAAAAAAAGCCACCCCATCTCCCCCTTTACACCCCTTAATTTTATAGAAACCTATATTTCATATCTGATTTTGATTGAACTTTGCCAATGTATAGTTTCCAACAAACATAAAAATCTTTTCAACATTTGGTCTGCCAAAGCTCAACCCCTCTCCTTCCTTCCAACCCCTTAATTTTTGTCAATGTTTTTTTTATATATATATAAAAAGCTACAGTCGCCACCGTTTGACCTATTACCATGAAAGTTGGCGCTTATGTGTATTTTTTCACCAGGAAGGTTTCTGACCAAAAATAAAAAAACCACCCCCACTCCCTATTAAACCGTTTAATTTTTATACAAACCCACAGTTTTTATCAGAACTTGGCACACTTTTACTGTAATAAGAGAAAACTAATGTCAGCTTTTGGTTTGCAAAAACTGAACCCTTTTCCCCGTTTCCGCCCCTTTACTTTTGTCAGTTTTCTTTTTGAAAAGCTACAGTTGACACCATTTGTCCGATCTTTATGAAAGTTGGCACATATGTGTTTTTTTTTTATGGAGAAGATTTCTGACCAAAAAATAAAAAAAACTACCCTAGCTCCCCTTTTACATACTTTAATGTTTGTACAAACCCACATTTTAATCCGATTTCGGTGGAACTTCGCATGTGTATACTTTAGAGCAAATAGAAAAAGAAACATAGTACTCACATTACTTTGACCCCTTTAATTACTGTCATTGTTCATTATTTAAAACTACCGTTTCTATCTGATTTTGAAGGAAGTATGCACATGTATACTTCAAAACAAACAGAAAAATACTGTCTGCATTTGGTTTAGAGAAGCCAAACCTCTCTCCACCTTTCCACCCCTTTAATCTACACAAAGAACAGTTTCTATCTGATTCTGAACAAAATTTCCACATATATACTTTAAAAAATACATAACAATTGTGTTTAAATTAGGTTGCAGAAGCCCAACCACTCTTCCCTTCTATACCCACCCCTCCTAATTTCCAGTGTTCTTTATAGATACTTACCGTTTATATCAGATTTCGATGGAACACTGCAAATGTATACTTAAGAACCAAGAGAAACATTCTGTTTACAAAACCAACCTCTCACTCCCTTACCCCATTTCATTTTTGTGAATGTTGTTTACACAAAGCTACAGTTTTTATCTGGTTTCGATGGAACTTTGCACATGTATACTTTAAAACAAAGAGAAAAATACTGTCCACAAAAACCAAACTACTCTTCACTTCCACTCCCATTTAATTATTTTTTATACACACCTAAAATGTTTCGATTATCGAGCAGCAGCTTTAACAGATGTTATGAATGGATCGAAAAACAGCCTGGACCAAAATGTAAACTGACATTCCTTAATACAGCATCCAATTCACCCCATTCTGAAAGTTGTTATAAAGACAGGTTTTTTAAAAAAAAGCATTCGCTTTAACCACCGAGCTACCAGGAAGTTCACAAAATGAGAATTGCTATGGCATATTTAAATACAAATTAACTATAATACCACTAAAAATTTTTAAAAAAAAATAATTGTTAAAAAAACATAAAAACCGCCTTCAAAAAAGGGCACTAAAAGTTTTAAAATAACTATATCTTGCTTAGAAGAAAGTAAATCTAAATGGACAATATTTTACATAACTGTGATTGAAATTTTTGACATTAATTAGTTATTTTTGGAGTCGGTGCCAGCCAAAGCAAGAAAAACAATAAGATAATAATAATAATACATAAAAAAATCATGTTACTACTTACTTACAATTAATTCTAGAAACATTTTTCAACAAAACTGAAACATATAGATGATACACCGATATTATACTAACTATAAAGTGTTTACTGCATGATGCAGCCTACCAACTGACACGTAGCGCCAGAGATATGCCTGGATCACCAACGAGGCCGAGCCACATATAACATATATCGTTAATTTGTTTCCCTAAGCTGTCTCTCGCAATAAAACTATCTTCCACACGACATGCGTAAAATATTTGGAATTTTTGTTCGTACTCTCGATTCGCCTCGATACCAAATAAAGTTCAGTAATCCGATCTGCGCGATCTGACAGCTGGCACCAACTCCAAAAATAACTAATTAATGTAAAAATTTCAATCACAGTTATGTAAAATATTGTCCATTTAGATTTACTTTCTTCTAAGCAAGATATAAAGTTATTTTAACATTTTTAGTGCCCTTTTTTGAAGGCGGTTTTTATGTTTTTTAAACAATTATTTTATTCTTAATTGCAGATTAAAGATTATGGATAAATAATATATTTTTGTCAATAAAACCGAATTTGTTTGTTTATTCATTTACCTAGTGAAGTGTTCACTATTAACATAAAGAGAAGCAATTAAGAAGTAGTGTCAGGATAGCTGCGTGATTGAAGAGTGGTAATGGAATTCAGAACGTCCTACGTTCGAAGAACCTTGGTTGGGATAATATTTTTTGTGCGAATTTTTTTCGGTATTTGTTTGCTTTGTTTTGCACTACCATGTTTTTATTCTAAGAATTCATAATAGTTGCTAAGCGTCATGAAAGTGTTTGAAACAAATTGCTATCAGACAAGAAAAGTTTTGATTTTTAAACTTACCAGAGAGAGAATATCATGCAAAAAATACAGGTGCACGGCCGTGAACAATGGAATTTATTTTAGAAGTGACATCACATCTTGCAACAGTTCCGAAACACTTTGTGTCCTTTTCGTTGGAATTTTTACGATACAACTTTAGGTTACCTTCCTGACATAACTGCGTTATTAGGTGATATTTACTTTTAATGTGCAAGTCAATTTCATTAAAAAAAAAAAAAAATTCGGTGTGCAAGTAACGTCCAATTCCCTTTTTGAAATCTTCTTTGGTTGTTTCAAATGGTTGTAATTCGCTTGTTATCCAAAAATTTGTGGAGCCTTCAGAAAAATGAAAAGAAAAATTAAATTGATTTTCTGGTGGATTTTCGGGGAAAAATTATTGAGCAATGCAACCAACAGCAACTAGTATCCAAAGAAAATGACAAAAGAAAACCAACTAAAAATATTCCGAAGCGAGGATCGAACCTCGGGACCAACCTTAATAATTCTCACCTTAAACAACGTATTACATTTACTCTACGAAATTGCAGTGTGAATGAGATTCACAGAAAATCGTAAGTGACTTTGTTGCAATATCAAATTGAAGTTGTCACATTTTTAAGCTCCACAGAATAAAACTCGGTGGTTATTTCTATAGCTAGGCCCACAAATAAGGCGTCTACTTTCAATATTTTTCTGCTGTAGGCTTTTACAAATTGTTTTTGATTTTATATTCAAAACGAACCTTCTTTAATAACAAGAAATAACTAGCAACAAACAAAAAACAAAAATAGTTGAAAACTTGGGTAATAGGAAACGCTCCATTCCCAGCGGCAGCGTTTACAGACGGGGTGACATCACGACTGCCGTTGCACGCGCCAGGCAGAAAATTAGCGTTTTGGCGGGCTTTTAAATTCTTTAAACTTTAACTTTGAATTTTTCGCAAAATAATGCACTTTTGTCAAAAAATCTCTTCACTCGGTGAATAAGGTGTACGAATAAACAATTTAAAACCATTTTCAAGAAGTAGTCAAATACCCTATTGTACCATTTCAGTATAATTCTGTATAGTACTGTGTCACACACAAAGGTAATTATTTTTTGGATAGGATCAATTCATGTGCAGATGAAGCAACTGGTACATCTACAATGTTCAGCCATTACAGGATTTCAGCAGTTTTTAAAACAGTCCCGAAGTCTGGCATTTCCTTTTTGATGGACTAATTTCATATTTTTTCTAAGTGACATTGGCTAAACATAGCACACAGAGTTTTCTAGATAGTCTATATATGCAACCTTTTTCCAGCATGTAAGGCAGGATGAAGTCCTCATGGAGACCACATACTAACAGATAGCAGAGTGTATGGGTTAAATCCGTATCAATTCATAGTCCCAGACTATTTTTTTTTAATTTAACTATATATGTTAAAAGTCGAGTAAAAGTAAGATAGCCATTGTTGTGCCTAAAAAAAAAATTCCTGCCAGAGATACCGGCCGCCAAAGGTGGCATCCCGGGCACCATTTCTAACTTGCGATTTCAATAAAAAAAATTCAGAGTGCTCTATTCTAGAACAGTGAAAGATATATTGTTGCTTTTTTTATTTCAAAGATTATACTTTTCTGTTTAAAATGTAACTTTTTTGTTGCAGTATTATGATATTTATCTTTTAAAAGATGAAAAAAATCTCAAATTAATTTTTTTTTACTGTGTTGATCAATACCTTTCAGTACTACAGTCCCTGTAAAGGAGAACTTCCACTTTTGAGTTTAACAAGTTTTAGAATCATTTAAAAAATTCAGAGAATTGAATTTAATATCAATTTCACTACATATCCAGGAACCATGTTCGAGGTGGGGAGGGGGGGGGGCAAAAAATGGGAAATTCATCATAATGTCTTTATTTCTCAATATTTTTACACCAAATTTTGATCAACTTCAAAGTATTCTCCATTGACCACATTGCACTTCTTCAAACTATCCTTCCATTGTTCAAAACCGTTTTTAAATTCTCTTATCTGGAGGTTTTTTTTATGCCTTTGAGCGTTTTTTGTTTTACCTCCTCCACAGTGGCAAAATGCTTTCATGTCACTTTTGAGTCTAGGGAGCAAAAAGAAAAAGCAGGTGATTAAATCCAGTGAAAACTGCTTTACGGAGAGGATGGTGTGGGCCGGCGCGTTGTCATGATGAAAGAACCAGTCGCCTGTACACCAAAGATCTGCCCTTTTCTTCCGGATATACTCCCTCAGTCTTTTCAAAACCTCCAAGTAGAACACCTGGTGTCAGTTTGACCCACTGGAACAAACTCCGCGTACGCAATACCTTTGCAATCGAAGAAACAAATGATAACTGTCTTGACTTGGCCAGCTTTTTTGGGACCAGGATAGCCACGTCTTCCACTGGCTTGATTGCCGCTTTGTTTCAGGGTCGTATCCATAGCACCACAATTCATCACTAGCAATCACCTTCGGGGGAGGGGGGGGGGGAATCAGGATCCTCTTTGATCTGATTTTGAAGCTCAAAACATGCCTGAAGTCGATGCTCCCTTTGTTCGTCTGTGAGAAGGTGGGTGCAAAATTTGGCTGCAACCCTTCTCATTTGCAAATCTTCGGATAAAATCCTTTGAATTGAACTCCATGAAATTTCAGACATCTCGCAGAGTTGATCAATGGTTTGGCGATGGTCTTCACGAATGAGGGCATTGATTTTGTCGACGTTTTTGTCAATTCTTGACGTTGAGTGGCGTGTTGAATGGGGTTTGTCATCAATTGACATTTCTCCATTTTTAAAATGTGAAAACCACTTGTAGACTCTGGTTTTTCTTAGGGCAGCATTCCCATAAGCATTACAATAGTTTCCGTGGCTGATTTCCCCAAGAGGAAACAAAATTTCACAGTCACGCGTTGCTCTCGACAATCTGCCATCATGTTTTCACCAAAATTGAAAAATTTGTTTTACTAAAAAAATCTGTCCTGGGCGAACCGATATACTCACAACGACACAACTTAAACTAAGATGGAACTGTTGAAATGTTTTTAAATTCTTTATTGAATCTTCTTTATAATTCCTGAATGTAACGAAACCTAGAACAGTGTGGAACAATTAGATAATTCCAGTGTGTAAAAGAATCTTCTATATAAATGTGGAACCATCTTAATAATTCCAGAATGTAACAGAATCTTGTAGTGTTACCATTCAGATGATTCTGTGTGTTTAGCCTAGCGTATAAAAGCGGAGCATGAATTCACAGTTCGGTTGTCAACAGAGAAGCAAAGAGAGCATATTCACCAAATTTTGTTGTCATAAAATTATGTTTATAAGCTTTTGTGAAGATTTTGTGTGTGGTGTTTTGTGAGAAAAACTGAGTTTCAAATGTCTTCTAATTGGAGCCATAGAAGAGTGAAGTGTTCTGACTATTTTCATATCCAAAAAAAAGTAAAATATAAGACTAGCAAAAAAACAGACTTTGTTTGGGTTGGGAATAGGAGTTCTCATTTGAAGGCCCTGTTTAAAGTGAAGATGTTTCCAGTAGTGACTGTGTTCTAAATGCTTTGACAGATTATCAAACATGACACACTGAACTTCAAGAAGAAGCCTCCCATGGTGTGAATGATGAAGATTTTTGGACTGCAATAGAAGAATTAAATTCCCTAAATCAGCCAGCTGTAGAGATTGGTGTTAGTATCATTAAGAAACCATGGTCAGTGAAGTCTTGCCATAAGCTCTATGCATCAAGAAAGTGCATAGAAATTATGGAAGCTGTGGCTGAGTACAGCCAATGAAAACTGAAGAGAGTGAACCTATAAAACTTGTGAAACTTAGAAGGAATTTATATCAAACATCAATTCAGCTGTTGAATCATGTGAATCCTACAATGAAAAAGTACAACTTCTATCAATTTTCCCAGTGCCCTTTTCAAGGGTACAAATTTTGCATCACATTCCATTTGCAAAAAAACACATGGTGGGGAAAACAAGACTACTGAAGACTGAAAAAGGAGTGTTTGGAAGAGTGGATCCCTGTTATTGGCACATTAAGCTGATGTTCACATTGCATAGTCATCTGGAAGATAAATGTGACTGTTCTTGCCAGAGCACCAGCAAAAAAAGACATTATCATTATAAGAGGTTCAGGAGAAAAAGTGGTGAAAGTGAAAAGACATATGACCCACTCTATTATGGAAGCTTTTGCCATCTGTATTCCACATTAGAAGATCAAAATTTTATGCACTGCGACCTAAGCAGGTGGTTCCACAACCACAAAGAGATGTCTGTTTTTGTGTTTATTATTACTTAGCATGGTGACTTTAAAGAACTTACTTGCAAGCATTAATTATGACACCTTGTTGGCCACATGACATCTTTAGCTGTCTGTGATATAGAGCGAGAGACCTGTTTGTTTCAGGAATGTGGTGACTGCCCCGGAAAGGGACGACTCTCGAGACACTAGGTCTAGAAAACGCAGAAGATGACCCTTCTGAAGTTATGTATACAACATAGGAAGAAAACAAACTCATTAAGAAAACTGCTGCAGCTGCTGCTATTGATATCTTCATTGATGAACTTGGAGATGGACAGTGAAACCAACAACACACCAATATCTGAAGAAATTGCAACAAAACAACATTGTAAAAGTGAACTGATTAGTAGAGATTGAGCAACTATGTTTTGTGCTTCACTGTGATTGTGCAGAGAACTGGTCAGTGATTCTGCCACAAGAAGTAAAAGAATATCATTGGAGCAGTGGCCAAATTCCAATTTTCAAACGAGACCACAACTATTGCAGTTATAAGTGATGTCAGATCACATGACTTGGCACATGCACTGCTGGCAATACATAAAATTCTACAACAGCAGCAATCACAGCAAGAAAATATCATCATTATTTCTGATAGTGCCCCTAGTCACTACAAAATCGTTACCAACTGTTTGAAGTAAATAAGTCGCTTGTGCCAGTGGAGTGGGTATGCAGCACTACTGGACGTGGGAAGAGGCCTTGTTATGGTGTAGGAGGCCTGCTGAAACACAATGCTACAAAACATAATCTATCCATGCCGAGTACAGAGGCAATTCAAAATTTATAAGAGTGGTGAAGTTATACACATCTATAGCCCTTCATCCTGTTACCAAAAGAGGAAGTTTAAGAATTCCACCATCAGGAAATAGAAGAATGGTCCAATCCCCCTGTGAAAGGAATTCATTTGACACTGTATTCCAACCTAGTTCTCTCAAACAAAAGGAGAATATTCAGATTGACAATTTACAAATACGGATGTTTGTGATCTGTATGTATGACTGGTGAATTGTGGAAAATTTATGTAGCGGTTATGCGTTAAATGAGGTCATCGTGAATTTTATGCTTCCACACAGACTGGATGTTGGATATGGATTTCCAGCTGCAACACCATGACCAATGCTCACTTCCAATTCACATTTTTTTTAAAGATTGTGGACACTCCAGTTACTATGGTTTAACAGGAAGGCATCACTCATTATCAAAGGAAGATACTGATGCAGTTAACAAATTTTTAGTTCTTAGAATTTCTAATTTCAGTTCTAAGCAGAGTACACAGGAAGTTGTATGTTTTGGAACTATCACATGTATTTTATAAATTTTAATATGATTTTATAAATTTTTATAGATGTCTGTTTCTTGCATTTATTAAGAATTAAAATGCCATGTTAAAGACTAGATTTTGATTCCATGAGACAAAGATGAGACTGTATGATGTAACAGAAATTGGTAAAATTTATGGCACAATATTACATTGTTTCTAAAACCAGTCAGTCTCAAAAGAGTAAGTTATCCTTTTCAGGGAATGCAGTGCTGAATGGTATAAATAATATACCAAAATTTTTTGGACTGGCATTTTTTAAGAAGAACTTTATATATATATGCATTTTTTAATGAACCCATATTTTAGAATGGAGTACATTATTTTAAAAAGAAAAATACTATCTTTAAAATAAAAACTTACATTCTTCCAAAGTAGACGACTTTAAAATTTTTATTGAAAATTGCAAGTGAGAAATGGTGCCTGTGATGCCATCTTTGAAGGATTTTGTTGGGCAAAGCAAAAATATTCAGGAATTTACTTTTCCATTAATTTTAACATACGTTCAATTCAAAAACTTCTGAGACTGATTGTAAGATCTGAATGGATATTGATCACTTTCCAAATACTTATGTATTGTGTTTTATTATAGGGGTATATCTCAAATAAGTTGTTTATCTCCATGATTAATAGGTTTTCGGGTTATGCGGCGTTGTTTATTGAAACAGTATCTCTGAAGAAGGCTGCAGAAAGCTAACGTATTTCAATGTAAATGTGGCATAACCCTTAAAGTTATTAATCATGAACAAAGGTGGCTGCAGAAGTCTTAGGAATCATTTAACACTAGAGTGCACGCTCCCCTAAGTACTCCTTGAGCGCACGCGCGGGCTACAGGCGTAGCCCATTTGTAGGATAATTAATTTTCGGAATCAGACAAAAAAATACATAAAACCGAGTAAATAATTACTAAATATCTTTATTTTTATCATATTGATTCATAAAATTAACAAAATGTTGTTTCTTAATTATAATTTGAAATATAAACATAAACTTCTTAAAAATCAAACATTTTTGAAAGGTTTGAAATCTTTTAGTCTTATTTTTATTTAGGGACGTAATATTTATTATAAAATGGGTTTCCAGTGTAGTAGTAATTGAACCAATTATCAAAGTGATTGATAATAATTCATTCTGTTGGCATACATTCAGGACAGACGACAGCCTGAAGTTCGGTACAAATGCGCCTCATACATTTACTGCATTGCTTGCGCGTCCTGAAAGCCCGAGCCCTGTTGCTAAAAGAACATCGACCAACTCCTCCCCGAATAGGCTTATAATGTTTCGGGGGTTGATCTGCCAATCCTAGAAGTAGTCTTCCTTTCAGTTTTACACCTTTTAGTATATTTTTCTGGGATATACGACGCTGTATAAAAGGTCTTGCAAGATCGAATCCGACTACTTGAAGATATTGACGACGGATCACTTTCATTTCAGGATTGTTAGTCAGATATATTACAAGACCGTTTATATTCGCCATGTTAACAAAATGTAAAACAGCGTACGACTCAATCGACAACTGTTCAGAGCAACGAGGTATTCTTTACAAATTTCATCAAAAATATCGACACTATATTTTGTGTGGTAATAAAATGTGATGATATCAGGTTTTTGAGCTTCACTAGTTGCATAATCAATTTTTAGCATGATTATGGAGGGTAGACAACATCAAAACTACTTAATTTCGTTTTGTCATTCTCCAGCAACCATCTTAGTATTTGGGCATAGCTCACATTACCCACCATCTAAAAATGACAAAAACATAATAAAGTTACATGAAAAATACATAAACACAAACAACACACATAAAAAACTGTTATTGACATTACTTTTTGTAATATTAATACAGAAAATGTATCATATTTACCTCAATTTTGTCACTTGTATATTAAATAATTTACTTCCTCCAACGCTCGCGCGGGCTACAAGTGTAGCCCATCAACTTCAAGGGCAATTTATGCAGATGTCTGTGCGCCGTGAGAGATGGCACACAACTGGCGGGGGTGGGGGATAGTACTTGAGGAATACACTGAACGATTAATCTGTAAAGCACAAAGTTTATATAACATACAACAATATTACACGTTGGGCTACATATGTAGCCTGCGCGTGCTCTCTAGTGTTAAGTTGTTTATCTGTTCCTTATCCTAAATTATGACTGTAGTGAAGATTTTATACTTTCATGTGATGTTCAGTATAATTTTAAAATATGAATCAGGAATACTTACTTACCAGTAATGTCATATTCACTGTATTCTAGGTTCAATTTGGAGTTCAGCAGACTTAATTATGAACACTCACAAAGGCTTCAATTGTGTCATCTGTTAATTTTTTTATACTTAATAATTTAGTTTTTCTTAAAGAGCACTAATGACGATGTTGATGCAGCATAGACACATAACTGGCATTGCTATACAGATTGCATATGCAATTAAAATTGTTTCAAAGTAATGCCCAATGTCTTTGGTTTCATTGAAGAGTGCCATTTACTCTGGAAGTCCTATGTTGTTACATTTGTGTATCTTCACTGTACAACATGTTCTCTTCAGTACCGTTTTGTTGCTCAGCATGGAAACAGAACTTTGTAGCACGAGTTAAACATGATTGAACAATGATTTGGCCCTACTTGCAACACATTCATTCATAACACATAATTCTGTTTATAGCATTACGTCCAGCAGATGTGTAACTTACTGCATTGTGGATGGATTCTTGAGTTCAATGTAACCATGATGGGTATTGCAAAAATATAAGGGCTAATCGGAAAGAAACAGAAAGGACTATTTTAGTGTCACCATGTCACTTGACTCTGAGCACATTCAGTACAACTAGGAAGCAGGTGACTTATATTTCTAATGAGTGAAGATACTATGAGAAAATGGTGCATCGTGTTTAAAAGTGGCCATACTGACAGACACAATTAACAGTGAAATGGCCAGCCTAATGTTGACTAATAAATTAGTGAGAAAGATTTGTGGAATATGCCGTCAATATTTAACCATAACTGAGCTTTCCACAAGTTTCTTCTAACTTTTTACAGTTTTGTACAAAGTCTTTATGAACAAGGTAGCCAGCTTATTTTTGTACTTGCTAGATATTTGTGAAGATATTTGTGAGATATTTATACAGAAGGAATAAATACTTGAATATGGGTCTGATAAATGTGTCAGTTTGTGTGGTGGTTATATAGAAAACTAGATTAAAAATTAAGTTTTTATTTTATCTGAAAAGATTGCATCTGTTTCCTTGTTTTTATACCAAAACATAAATTAATTTTTGTGCTGCCTTCATATGTTTCAGCTATTGTATAATGCTGATTAAACATTGTCTAATTCATGGTATTGGACTGGTGGCAGTGTGATTACTTTTTTTCATCACTTTATTTTGAACAATCAACAAGTTTCAATTTTGGTATTTAATTTTTCAGTTTTTATCTGACTTTCACCTAAAAGTTTGAATCTTTATTTTTTTGCAGAGGCCGTACCCACCAAATGCACAATACAGTTACAACAATTGGTCTCCTCCTGCTCAGTCGAATGAATCTACCAATGGTTATTATTTAGAACGTTCTAACAGTGCCAGGAAAACATTAGAACGGGCATGTGAATTGTGTCCAGAAGAGGTATGAGTTAAAAAAAGATTTTAAAGTGGTTTTGTTTATTACTATTTAATACCGTAGAATGAGGATGCCAGCTGCTACACCATTAATTTTTCTCCAGAAATTCCAGCTATAGTCCCAGGATCTGTCATGCATTGTTTGAATATCCCCCTCCTCCTCCCGCCCTTCCCCGAATTTAAAGATTTATGAACATCTAGTCTTGGCCCCATCCTGCTTCACAAAATCTTTGTCTCTCTCTCTCTCTCTCACACACACACACACACACACACACACACACACGGGGCATTGGCTTCATTTACTTGCATACCAGTATTTCAGAAAAGTGCTTGATACAATGATTATGTATCTTTGTTTGTGTGTGGCAATGCATGGCCTTTCAGTAGTAGTTCATCACAGGTGCCTGCCATTCCCTCATTGATAATCCTATGTCTTGTGAGATCCATTAGCTTAATATAAGGTAATGGCTGTCTTAAATATCACACATCCCAGTACATTTCCCTATTACACTGAAATCTTCCTTGAAGTTGACAAAACTAGTAACTGAATTTGTTTAATAGTTGCTGATGGAGTACCTCCAATTAAATGGGACATGGTCTCAGTAGTTCATTATTCCAACCTGCAGTAAATCATCTCCTTTCTCACATTAACCCATTCAAATTGTATTTGAAAGTGGTGACCATAAACTGCTGCTAGACAATGAAAATGAGGAAGTTTATTTACGGTTCATTGTTGGCGAAATCTCAAATGCATCCTACAAAAACACTTGATTGTAGTGGTAGTGTGAGACAAGTAGCTGGTGTGGAACTACGAACTTGCGCGTATTAATTCATGATATAAAACTGTAAGTAGTTAGAAATATAAGACAGCTTAACCAATACACAAACAAACACAAAAATGAAGTAACGTTATTGTATATGTATATATATATGTGTGTGTGTGTGTGTGTGTGTGTGTGTGTGTGTGTGTGTGTGTGTTTACCTAGGGCACTGAAGATGTCTTAAATAAAGACGAAATATGTTTCCCATAAAAATCATTTGTTTTAGTTGCAAGATTGAAGAATAACAAAAAAAAAGTAACTAAAGACCTTGGTACAAAAAAAAACCAACATTTTAAATATGTTAACAATTAAATCCATTCAAAAATCATTACAAATTGTACAAAATCACTCACAATCATTAGAAAACTCCTTGAAATAAAAGTTAATACAGTTTACATGCATTTACACTCAAAATTATCAACATAATCCAGTTCAAACCATCGAAAATTGGCCTCCAAGCATCATGACTCACTTCAACAATTATAATTACAACATTTTAATAAATGTTTCATACATAATATCATCATTAATCCTATTACATGTCATTTCCACAGTTCAATGTTCTGACAAATATACACAAATTCATAATTAATCAACTCCCGTCTTGCTATACACAATTCTTAAAATAACATTTCATAAAAGGGCTGTGTTTTAGGGCTGTTACAACAAGGTATAACAGAATAGAATGTGATCCACTTTAAAGGTTTGGTAGATAATGACCTAAGTCAAGCTTATTATTAAATTTAATATATTGACTGTTAATAATCAACACTCTTTTTTTACTATAGTAGCTTGATAAATCATATTGGCCTCTGTGTTAGTCACCCACTAAAAACTGTTGGACATGCGTTTCATTATCATTTAATCTATGTCTCTTAGGAACAAGAAATGGAAGATGTTTCTGAGGAAGGAGACAGCCCACAGCCTGAAGACCAGCACCCGCAAGCTAAAACATCAGCCTTTACTTCATCGTATGCTATCTCAACTCAGCGATTTGTTAGTAAGAGAGCACTAGGCACAAGGTACTGTCAGTTTATTACCATTTTAGCTTCCCTAACAGAAATGTTGAAATTTTCATTCACAGCAATACAAACAAATGGTAATAGAATTTGGTGTAAATTAGTATTAAGAAAGTCAACAAGAATGATTAATTTTGTTAGCATAGCTGACAAAATATTTTTGTAATAGTGATTTTATTTTTGTGGTCACCACATTATCAACAGTCAGCATCCGATTTCTATAAAATGTGGTTTTTGGTCATTTCATTTCATCAGCACAGCCACTGATGGTTATAAAGCTCGTTAATAGTCTGTTTGCCATAGAAACTTGAAGTTATCTGGTTAGTACAGTTTCTTGAAAATGCAGTCCTTATTGCTCACTGATTGCAGACATGAAGGTATAGATGTAGGAAAAATGTATAGAAAGTTAATCTTTATCAAGCAAATTAGATCCATTCTGACTGACCTACGTAGCAGTCAAAAACGATTACCCTGATTAAAGCTGAGTATTATCGCATAATGAAAAATGCGCTGATGCATATTTTGTATTATAATCATTGTATGGGATTTGAGTAGACCCTGGATTATATGTTCTGTTTATCATTTGTCTATAATTCATGACACACATGATTATAGTAAGTACTTTCAATGCTTCAATACTAGAAACTGCTGCCAGCCCCTTTGAGCACTTTGCTAATTAGGTTAAGGAGCAACAATAGTGATGTATTCAGTTCTAAATGAAATTCCACAATAATATAGATTTTACTGTATTGAATAACATTGGCTTATTCTTCTTTTTCTTCTTCTGGTCCATATCCGTTCCGGATGTCGGCAACCATCTTGGCTGTCTCGTCTCTGCTGGCTGATGCTCGGATTAACTCCGTAGTTGTCTTGGAGGTCCATATTCTTAGATTTTTTATCCAGGAAGTTCTTCTTCTACTAGCACTTCTCTTTCCTGGTATTTTTCCCTGGAGAACAGATTCCAGGAGTTCATAACGGCTATTATTCCTCATGATGTGGCCAAGGTACTGAAGCTTTTGTGTTTTTATGGTGGTCAGTGTTTCCATGTCTTTTTTCATTTTGCGTAGCACTTCAGCATTTGTGGTTTGGTCTGTCCATGGTATTCTCAACATTCTTTGATATAGCCACATTTCAAAAGCTTCTAGCCTTTTACTGATAGTTTCTGTTAATGTCCACATTTCAACGCCATACAGGAGGACAGAGAACACATAGCAGCGCAGGAGTCTCATCTTAGTGGTAATTGATAAATTACGACTTTTAAAAAGGTTATTCATTTTATTGAAAGTAGTCCTAGCTTTACCAATACGTGACTTTATTTCATCAGATGGATCCCATTGGCTGTTTACTGTGGTGCCAAGATACATATACCTTGATACACATTCAATGATCTTTTGGTTAATCATAATATGGCATTGGGAGTTGTTGTTTTTGCCAGTGACCATTACTTTTGTCTTATTTATATTAATGTCAAGTCCATATTCGTGGCCGCATTGTGATACTCTATCTATAAGATATTGTAAGCTTTCCTGACTGTGTCATCTGCATAGCGAATGTTGTTTATCCAGTTTCCATTCAACAGCACTCCCATCTCCACATCACTCAATGCCTCCCTAAAGATATACTCGGAGTAGATATTAGAGATGGGTCATTCGCGAGTGAATCAGTTCTTTAGAGCAATTCTTTTAAAAGAGCGAGTGAGCAGTCGCTCACTAAAAGTGAACAGTAGTAGTTCTAGGTGAGTCGGTCATAAGTCGGCTAATTCCAAAGATCAAGAAGAGCTTGTTCACGTGGGTTTTGTGGATTGTAGAGCTAAAAAAAAAAAATCTACTAATTGCATCAAAGTCAATTTGTATTTCTTCGGGGAAAAAAGGTCTCAAATAAAACTGAGCTAGTGAACTGTTCAAAATAACTAGTTCTTTTCGTGGAGTGATCAAATGAACACCGCTCTTTTTAGAGAGCTACTTTGTCCACCTCTTGTAGATATTAAATAATAGGGGGACAGGATACACCACGAAGAATTTTTACTTCATCTGTATTTTCTCCCTTCAGTCTCACATGAGCAGACTGTTCCAGTACAGGTTAACAATAATTCTGAGGTATTTATCATCCAAGCCAATACTTTTTAAAATTTCTATCATTTTCTGATGCTTTTCCCTTTCAATGGCCTTCTGATAATCTATAAAACAAGCATAGACATCACAATTTATATCTCTGCAGCGTTGAAATAGTACTTGGATGCTAAACAGAGCTTCTCGTGTTCCAACTGCATTTCTGAATCCAAACTGTGTAGGTGATACATATTCTTCACAGAGCTTATATATCCTTCGATGAATAACCTTCAGTAAAAGTTTGAATGTGTGGCTAATAAGGCTGATCGTTCTGTAGTCACCACATGACTTAGCTCCGGTTTTTTTTTTTTTTTTTTTGGTAATGTAATAAACTCTGATCTGAGCCAATCTTGAGGAATTCTGCCAGAGTTGTAGATGTCATTGAACTCTGAGGTCAACCACTTTGTACTATCTTCATCAGGCAGTTTAAAAAATTCTGGATTTATCTTGTCAGGGCCTGGAGTTTTTACATCTTTCATTCCTTTTATTGCAGCTTGTACTTCAGTCAGTAAAATGCTTGGACCTGTTTCACATTCAAACTGTGGAGGTTCCGGATGGCTATCTGAGTACATTGGCTGGTACCTGCCAAAAAGCAGTTGCTGATCACAGCTATATCTCATGTGCTCACTTAACTTCCTCACCACAACATGACACACCACAATACTCACTCTCTCAAAACTGAATTAACACTGCACCCTTTAATGGTCTCATAGCCTTAGTTTATACCACTTTGAGAAATTAGCCTCGGGCTGTGGAATTTTTCTTTGTTTGGTGCCATAAATTCCTAATGTCACAAGAAGACTACAGGATCTGTTCTGACTGGTTTTTTCGTGAGGGAAGGGGCAGATGAGAGGCGGTCTGCACACACGATCAGTGGAAGGGGATATTTCGAATGCTGGGAAAAATCAGCAGTCGGCTCTCGGCCATTGAAAAGAGCAGGTCCCTTGTACAGTGAAACCCTGTCGAAACGCCTCGTCACGGAGAATCATGGAGCATTTTCTGGAGCAGTGATACGCTATCAAATTTTGTGTATAGCTTGGCAAAACGGGCAAAGAGACTCACGATATGATTAAGGAGGCATACAGTGATGCTGCCATGGGTAGATCGGGTGGTTTTGAGTGGCACAGACTGTTCCGAGAAGGTAAGGAAAGAGTGGAAGACAACGACCGCTCCGGACACCCTTCGACCAGCAAGACCAAAGAAAATGTGTCGCAAGTGAAAAATTTACTGAACAGTGATCGTAGGATGAGTATCAGAATGATTGCTAATGAATTGAGCATTCCTCAAACTCAAGTTTTTGAGATTGTGACAAAAAACTTAGCCATGAGGATAGTGTGCACAAAGTTTGTGCCGTGAGTGTTGTCAGAGGAGCTAAAGGCCAACCGGAAAGTGATCTTCTTCATAATGTGAATGAGGTCCCCGACTTTGTGGACAATGTAGTGATCGGTGACGAGACATGGGTGTTTGAATACGACACAGAGAGCAAGCGGCAGAGTTCAGTGTGGCACAACCCTCCTTCCCCACACCCCAAGAAAGCAAGAATGAGCAAATCCAAGCAAAAGTCCATGCTCATTTACTTTTTTGACCGACATGGAGTCATACACAAAGAGTTCGTACCACCTGGACAAACTGTTAATGCAGATTTTTACGCGGAAGTCCTCACCAGACTGCGAAAACGTGTCCGCCCAGCCATCGCCAACACTTGACGCCTGCACCATGATAACGCACCGAGCCTCACAGCGTTTCGCGTAGTGAAGTATCTTGCCCAGCACAATGTGGCAATGCTGCTAAACAGCATTCCGGTGCAGGCGTTCCTGGAGGTATACAAAAACTCGAAAATTCGTTGGCAGCAGTGTGTAAATTCTAATCGTTTGTACTATTCTGATGAATAATTAAAAAAAAAAAAATGAGTCCTACTAATTTCAGAACAGACTGTGTGTACCTCAAAACTTACTCTCATCATTACTAAATTTTGATTCAGTATAGGTTCATTAAATTTTAAAATTTTATGTTATTATTATTACATCAAAATAAGCAACAGTTTAGCTATAAGAATTTATTGAAGTGCCTTTCTATCGTAATTCCCAAAAAATTTATTTCTGATAAATCTTTTAATCTAAAAAACAGACATTTAAATTCTAGTTTCTTTTACATTGTTATTTCATTTTGACCATAACTTGCATTTAAACCTAAAATTCTCCTTTAATATTTACAAATCAGACTTCCGTTATTATTCTTATTTTAAAATCTGTTGTCCTGTATGGTTCAATAATTTTAAAACTTCTTTTCATTAAGAAAACTATAGTAAACTTTTCTATTGTTATGATTTTCCTTTTCTTTTAATTTTTCTCCATTTTTACAACAAACTTTCTGCATTTTACGTTATTGTTATTATTGTTAGATTCCTATTGTTAGACAATTTACTTTTACTAGTCTTATTAATATTTCATGTTTGGTGGTGAAACTTGTAATTATATGGTAACAATTTCTTATTATTTCTTTGGATTAAGATTGTTTAATTAAGTTTTCTAATTTCATTGTTTGACTTTGTTTCCATTATTGACTGACATCACAGAAACTTTGATTACCTCATGCCTAAAATATTACATATCAATTTACCTCTCTTAATAAACTGTTTCTGCATATAAACCATATATTTATAGTGTTTATTTTTAGAAGTCGTGTGCTTGTTATATAGATATATATATATATATGCAGCTTTAACTTTTTTAGCTATATGGCAGTATCCAATATAAGTTAGACTTTTAACCCATGTATCCTCCAATGTGAATCGAAATCTATTGATTCAAATAAATGGCTTAAGGCCTTGTTGCACTATGCTATACAGCCTCTGTATAAACAGCAGATAATTCTGAATCCAGATTATTTTTCTCCAAGTATTCACCTCTGTTTTGAGAATCACAAGTTTCCAGATTGCTTTCAACTGTGTGATTTCTTGCATCGTAATTTGAAGTTAATAAAATTAATGGTTAGTAAAATTACGTGAATGTACTGTTAATTATTTATTACTTAATGAGTTAGGTATGGGGAGAATTATCTGGCTTCTTTAATTTGGCTATAAACTTTTGTGGAGATTCATATTCTAAATCAGTGTTTCTCAACCTGTAATTCGTGAAGATGGTTCAAGTGTTCCGTACCATGGGCGCCGGCAGGATTGCTTCTAGGGGGAGGCTACAAGTGAGTATCGGCCATAAGCCCAAGTTTTTAAAAGACACATATATTTCATTAACCAGGCAAAACTATGGCATTTTCCAGGATGGATATTCTTTTTTTTTTTAAGCTGTCTTGAAAAAGAGCACTGTTTGACTAAAGGATTAAGTAAATGACCGTTGTCAGTGAGTCTCGTAGTAGGTATGAGGTACTGTGGAGTGTGGTATGGTTAGTAACGTAAGAGTGGTGAATTAAACAAAATTAGAAGGTGAAAGTTCTAGTGTCTTTATTTTAGTTTGTACATGTATGTCGGTGGTATAGTGCTGCATCTAGAGACAGTAACATCTTTATCCATTTGGTTGCTAATCTTATATATATATAAAAATAGACGTGTTTTTTCCCTATATTTCACTTTTCAGCCACCACTACCTAGCACAGATCACTGATGTTTGTGGGGGGGAAGTAGCATGGAGTTTCCTGTCGTGCACAACGTTGGCCGAATGCCGATAGCTGTGGGGATGTGGGAGATATAATGATTAAAGTTGGTCAGTGCAGGGCGTTTTCATATTTCGACCAAAAATTCGTATCTCCGTATACTTCTCTCTCCTGCCACAACTACATAACATAGACTTTTGGTGTTTGTGTGTGGTAGTAGAATCGTCTTTCCTGTAGTGCACTATGGTTGTTAGATGTCGGTAGCTATGGGGGTGTGGGAGATATGGTGGTTGAAAGTGGTCGACCTGTGGCAATTTCATACTTCTGCCAAAGACAAAAGTGTCATGGTGTATCACTTTTCAGCAAAAACTACAGATTACAGATAACTGGCGTTTGTGTGTAGTAGTAGCACAGTCACCTTTCGATCACTACAGTGGCCGAATTTCAGAAACTGTGGTTGTGTGGGAAATATGGTGGTTGTAAGTGGCCGACCAAGGATATTTTCGTATTTCGACTGTCTCCGCATATGTCACTTTTCTGCCACAACTACATACCATAGAGCATTGGTGTTTGTGTTTGGTAGTATAACCGTATCTCATGTAGTGCACTATGGTTGTTAGATGTCGGTAGCTATGGGGGTGTGGGAGATATGGGGGTTGAAAGTGGTCGTCCTGTGGCAATTTCATATTTCTGCCAAAGACAAAAGTGTCATGGTGTATCACTTTTCAGCGAAAACTATCGATCACAGATCTCTGGCGTTTGTGTGTGGTAGTAGCACAGAGTCACCTTTCGATCACAACAGCCGCCGAATTTCAGAAACTGTGGTTGTGTGGGAGATATGGTGGTTGTAAGTGGCCGACCAAGGATATTTTCATATTTCGACGAAAGGCATGTGTCTCCGCAGTTCACTTTTCTGCCACGACTACATAGCATAGAGCATTGGTGTTTATGTGTGGTAGTAGAATCGTGTCTGTTGTCGTGCACTATGGTTGTTAGATGTCTGTAGCTATGGCGGTGTGGAAGATATGGGGGATGAAATTGGTCGACCTGCGGCAATTTCATATTTCTGCCAAAGACGCATGTGTCACGGTGTATCACTTTTAAGTGAAAACTATCAATCGCAGATCACTGGCGTTTGTGTGTGGTAGTAATACAGAGTCTCCCATCGATCACAACGTTGGTCGAAATTCGGTAACTGTGGGAGTGTGTGAGATATGGTGTTTGAAATTGGTCGATCATGAATATTTTCGTATTTCATCCAAAGACTTGTGTGTATCCGTAAATTTTACTTTGCTGCCGGAACTACATAGCGCAGAAGACTGGTATTTGTGTGTGGTAATAGTATCGAGTCTCCCATCGTGCACTATGGTGGTTAGATGTCTATAGTTGTCAATATGAATTCTTTACAATCACAAACGAAGTCGTGGGTACCAGCTAGTTGAATATATAATTAAATAATTTACTTTCCGTTTTGTAACTGTGTTTCCGTATGACTTCAAAAAAATGCTTTTAGATTTATTATGTTATAATGGTACAGTAAAATATGTCCCAGAAGATGATAATATACACATACATAAAAAATAGGTTGATATAAGTTAGTGGGCCACAGCATTGTTTTTGACAATTTACTGGTCCTCAGGTTGAGAAACGCTGATCTAAATGACTGAAACAGATTATAATTTTGTCACAGCTTCATAATTCCACCAATTTTGACGAAATTTTACAGGACAATATAATATTTTGGCCAATTAATCTATTAAAAAATTAAATTTATTAAAATTAGTCATGTGATTATTTCGCAAAAACCTATCAGTATAATATTCCTTTAATCTTTAGAAGGTTACATATTGCTTCGAAAAAAAACTTTGAATCAGTATTTTCAGAAACAAAAGGTGGATGGAGCAAATCATTTTACACTGAAAATCTTGGAAATAAAAAATTCTAAATATTATCAGAATCATTCAGCAGGTTGGCAGTATTCATTTTTACCTCATGAATTTTATTTAAACATTTTGTTTGTACTCACCGGTATGGAAAGAACAACCTGCAACTCATCCTTTATTATGCCAGAAAATATGTGATGTAATTTACATCCTGTCTGGTTAGGTGTATTGAAACTTTTTTTTTTTTTATGACTGCGAGCATTTTCTAAACTTTAAGAGACATGGGTTTGGAAATGATGCCAGCTGGTATTTCTACTACAATGTAGCAATGAAAATATGGTACTGTCCTTTCTAAACACTTGCCACCAAGTAAGCCCAACAACAGTTTCTGAATACTGTAAAAAGACATGCTCCATGCTGTTACAGGATAGAATAAATGAGCCCAGGGCTGATTTTATTCACATGGAAGACAAACTACACCCTCTTCATTTGAAACCCACCATTCAAACTTTCCTTCAGCGAGAAGATAATTCTAGTCACAGCATCTGCAGATTTTGTCTATACCAGGCCAAAACAAACAAGACACATATGCAGTATTGAGGATCTCAAAATTTAACACCTGGAAACAGTTAAGATTGGGGTAAAATATGCTATTGTGAACTTAACTGGAGAAGAGGTGGATGCTGTTATTTACACAATGTTCACAAAAGGAGTTTACTTTGCTCTGGTACCTACAAAATTGATGGCCTTGTTCAGGTGTAAAGAGTGCAATTAATGGCTTAAATACAGATCAAGCAGACAAAGAATGCCAGGAAATGGCTTTGAATCCTTATTCAAACAATACTTCCATGAAATTACCTACTGTGGGAAGAAATATTAGCACTAAAAAGAGGGCATCAGTGCTGCATTATAGTACAAGCATAGTCCCAGAAGTACCCGACCTAGCAATGAAAAAAACAAAAATTTTGGAAAAAACTGTATTTATTTTTCAACGTAGTCTCCTTTCAGCTCTATACATTTATTCCAGCGATTTTCAATGGCTTCAATACCACTTTTATAAAAATAATTGTCTTGCTCCTCGAAATAGCCATTAACTGCCGACATCACTTCTTCGTTAGTCTAAAATCTTTGACCACTGAGACATTTTTTTAAGTTCGGGAACAGGAAGTAATCCGAGGGAGCTAAATCTGGCGAATAGGGTGCATGAGGTAGCAATTCAAACTTTAATTCATTAATTTTGGCCATTGCAATAACGGATCTGTGAGCTGGAGCATTGTCGTGATGAAACAACACTTTCTTCTTAGCCAAATGTGGTCGTTTTATCTTGATTTCTTCGCTCAAACGTTGCAACTTTGAATAATAATTGCCGTTGATTGTTTTTCCTTTTTCAAGATAGTCAATGAAAATTATCCCATGCGCATCCCAAAAAAAAACAGACGCCATGACCTTGCCTGCAGATGGAACGGTCTTGGCCTTCTTTGGAGCAGGTTCTCCCTTTTCAGTCCATTGTTTTGATTCTTCTTTTGTCTCTGGGGTGAAGTGATGGACCCATGTTTCATCCATGGTTATGAAACGGCGCAAAAATTCAACTCTATTGCGGTGAAACATCGCTAAACACTCAATTGAAACATCTTCACGACACTGTTTTTGCTCGAGTGTGAGCAAATGCGGCACCCATCTTGCACATAACTTTCTCATGTCCAAATTTTCAGCTAATATGCGATGTACCGCACTTTTTGAAATGCCAACTATGTCTGCTAGCTCGCGCAGTTTCAGTTGACGATCATCCAGTACCGTTTTGTGGATTTTCTTCACCATTTCTGGAGTTGTCACCTCATTTGGTCGACCACTGCGATGTTCATCTTTGCAGCTCGTACGGCCTCGTTTAAACTCTGCCACCCAACAATATTTTACTGTTGTAAACAAAGAGAAGACTCACCCAGAGTAGAATCTAGCTCAGTTTTTATATCGGTTGGGCTGAGGCCTTTCAAACGAAAGAAGTGTATCACATAACGATGACCACTTTTCTCCATTTTCACAAATTTACTTCAAACGTTCAAGATTAATGGTTGCCAAACAAATACGAAACAACATAGCATCTTCAAACTTGAAACATGTACTTCATAGACTATGTACTTTGAAATAAAGAGATATTTTTCAAGCAACTACTGCCATCTCTCACGGTCAGGCTGGGTACTTTAGGGACCACCCTCGTGGTGCTGCCAGTGACCAACAGTAACCCGACAGTATTAATGAAATCTGAAGACTGACACAATAAATAGCAAGTATCCTAGAAGAGAAAATTTATGATCCACTAGGAGGAAACCCTTTAAATATACTGAAATCTCAAGTAGCAACTCTTGTTAACATCTCCTTTGCAATAAAATGAGAGGCTCAAGATAAGACTTAAGGAGAAACAACACAGCTTGCTGAAAATTTACAAACCAGAAGTTCCTTTCTGGCCCATCATGATCAAAGTCAAACCCTGAATGCACTCACTAGCCATTTATGCAGCTGGTTAACTAACAAGAACCAGTATGTGCTTCGAAAAAATCATATTGAGACTTCAAGAAACAGACAACCTAGTTATCGTTAATGTAATGTCATTATATATAATTGTGCCAGTGAATGAGACAGTAGTGGTGATTTATGTGAAACTAGGAAACAGAGAAATAGGAAGACTTGACTGAGTTTTGTCTTAAACCTATGTTCTTTCAATATGATGAAAGGAACTGCCAGTAGTAGCAAATGTTGTCGCGGAGGTACTGTACAATGAGCACCTAAAATTGAATCTGTGGCTCCATTATGTGGACGATACATTAGTAGTTTGCCTACATGGACGGAATGCCCTCAATGAGATCTTTGATTTCCTAAATAAAATCCATCCCAAAATAAAATTTATCATCAAAAGAAAAATTAATATTAACTAATGTCTTAGTAAGAAATTGTGACCAAGGGGACCTATGGCAGTCACAATTGTAAACGAAAACACCGTCTATTAGCAACTGGTTTTATTGATATAGGCTCAGACGCTTTTCACCCTTGTGGAATGGGGCATCGTCAGTGACTATGGATGTATATACATATTGGTGTTAACAAAATTACAATATTAATATACATAACTAACTAATAATAAACTACATTCTACTTACAACTTATGGTTGAGGTAGTTACATGGTGCTCAGGAATAGCTTCATTTGCACTTTTTTTGTGACCTGAGCTGTAATTATGGTGCCACATAACTATGAGAATAGCTATTGTTACCCTGTTTTTGGAGGTAACTCTACCACTGTTTTCAAAATCTATTGATATTGACACTTTTTTGTCTGACGAACTGCAAAACCTTGTTGTTTACATTCGTTTACAGTGATGCCAACCTAATGTTTTTTTCTTGTAATGTAACGTCTGTGTCTATGTATTATTAAAATATGTCTCTGTTTGTGTCAGTGTTGTAATTTACTTTTTATGTGTATTATATTCCTGTGTCTTGGTTATTCTTCAATGTTTTAAACAAGGTCTCATTTGTTAAATGAGTGAATTCATTAAGTACAGTTTACTTTGATGCAATAGCTTTGTGAATATGGTAACTTTCCTGTACTGTAAGTAGGTGTTTCTTGTGATTATTTATTTTCAGTATTTTTTATGTCTGTTTGAATCGTGGTGGGTTGGTGGTTGTGATCACAACCACCAACCCACCACTGCCTCAACCATAAGTCGTAAGTAGAATGTAGTTTATTATTAGTTAGTTATATATATTAATATTGTAATTTTGTTAACACCAATATGTACATACATCCACAGTCACTGATGATGCCCCATTCCACAAGGGCGAAACGCGTCTGAGCCTATATCAATAAAACCAGTTGCTAATAGACGGTGTTTCATTTACAATTGTGTAACAAGCAACTGTGGAAGGATGGCCAATATACCATATACTATGGCAATCAGTTTGCCAAAAACATATGTGCAATAACTTACTATCTCCATTCCAAGTCACACTAACATCTAGTGAAAAAAGGTGTCTTTACGACCCTGTGCACTAGGACAGCAAAATTGTACGACTCTTAAAGTCTGCCTTTGGATGTACGTCAAGGCCAATGGATACAGCCACCTCTTCATCGAATGTGCTATGTATACAACATTTGGATGGTGAGTTCTCATCACTGCAAAAAATACAGTCTGTAACCAACCCATTTCTCAGGAATGCACAGTGGCAGTTCTTCTCTACATAAAAGGCAAAGCTGATAGAAACAGCAAGTTGTTGAGAAAGATGAATATAAAATCCGACTACAGAGTGCACAAAATTTGTGACTCCTAGTCAGTATCACCACCACCACCACCATATGCGAAATACAAAAGATGACAAAATAAGAAGATACAACATATTAATTAAATACTATGTCTAGGGATTCGGTCCATCTTTTGGCAGCCGGTCCAGCATGGTGTAATGTGAAGAGGCTTCCAGGTAGTTTACTGGCTGGACAATCCATCACAATGGTTTGGATATTTCAGTTGTCACAGAGTACATCTTCACAGATACCTCAATTATGTATTGTTGCATTGCACAGTCTGTATCCTGTGTGAAACCTATTATGTTGGGACCAAAGTCGCTTAGGCTGGTCAAACTTAAGTGGTGAGATTACTTGAATCTGTTAACCAACATCGAAAACAACTATGGCAGGACTCAACTGAGAACTTAAACTTCTCACACTCAAGCAGAAAGGCTTGATCTTTTATCCAAAAATTGAATGCCGACTACGACCTGGAAGGTAGCAATAGCAGAGAATCCTACAAAATCATAGTCATTCACCTGCTTAGAGCCTCAAAGATGCCTAGCAATAAAGAAACCACTTGATATATGAAAAATTAATTGCATGAAGCCAAGAACCTCGTACAATCAATTTCAGAAGGTTCAAATGCCTTTAATTTGTCCAAACTAGATGCTGCATTAAAATATAACAATCTCCGGAAAGCCACTGACCTATTGGATTTTTCATTAAAATATTGCAGACTTCAAAGTTGCCCCCTGACTTTAAAAAGGCTAAGGTTATTGCCACTCTAAACCCAAATAAGGAAGGAATGCACCAGAACATTTCAACTAATTTCTCACCTCAGCACAGTGTACAAACTGCTTGATGCCATTGGTAAGCTCATTTCACCAGGGCAGTCTGGATTCAGGCCAAAGCGTAGCTATGCCAAGCAGGTTCTTATAGTATATAGTAGTCCACATTAAGACTTGGATCCAAAGGAAACTGAAGACCTATCAGCAGCCTATGATTCTGTTTTGTGTGAGGGGCTGTTGCCGGAAATTCCAGTAGACCGATGATCCGGCTATTAGTTACCAGAGTAGAAACTTCCAAATTTGGGAAGATAAACTCTGAGAGTCTTATCTCTACACAGTCTTCTCCAATTGGAGACTGAACATCAATTTGACAAAGACAGAATCTTGCTGCTTCCATATCTCTTAGTTTGTGTTTGTCAGAATAATACCAAACTTCAGACCCCTTGAAAGAGTAGAGTTACCTCGGATCGAGCATTACAAATGCAACAACAAACTGAAATCATCCATTTCTAGCATGTAGCCATTCCATTGACTTTGAAAATACCATACTCAAATTGTGAGAAGATTTGTTGTGGCTAAGAGGGATAAAAGAGGCACCAGAAATTGCCAAGCACCCAGACAGTAAAATCAAGGGCAATAGTTTTGATTTCATGACACAGGGCACACTGTGGTACGGAAAGAACAAATCATTTCCCACCAAGACAGCAAACGTGATTGAGGGGTAGCGGCATATCAGATCAAATACCAGTGAAAAATGCAGTTCGACAGGAAGAAGGCTATAACATGGCAGCAGAAACATTACATAATGATGCAGTGTCACCAACACAATGGAGGCACTTCAACACTGGTTATGGAAACCTGTGATTACAAATTACAAAATGTTTATCATAACAGAGGTTGGAAAACAGTTTCTGTGGTATAATTACTCAGTTTTTGATTGGAGACTCCTTTTCCATCTTTTTACTCCATTCCTGTCTAAACATAGTAACGTTGGCGTACCCTAAAGCAACAACATCTAAACATAATAATTTTTAACAGGCAATTTGTCACACATCAGTGCTTATAAAAACCTGCATATTTGCAATTCATTCATATATTGAAATTACTACCTGCAAAAATTATTCATTTCGTTTATATCAGAGACTTCATTCTACACCTCTGATTTAAATAATTTTGGGATATATTTGTATAGTATAATCATGAAAATAAGTAATAACCCATCACTTACCACAGATGAAGGTAGGAGAATGAGATTAACACACAAAGAACACACACACAAAAAAAAACTACTCCACAATATTTTGATTAGTAACCATAAATAATAAAGGATAGGAAAATCGTGATGAACAAAAACGTAGACAATATTTCGGTTTTACACTTTATTAGTGTTGCAGGGAACAAGCCATATGTTTTGGTAGGTGTGCACACCCCGAAGTTTATAGCCAAAATATTGTGAATTGTATTTGTTTATTGTGTTATATATGTATTCATCTCGCCCTCCTGCCTTCATCCGTGGTAAGTGATGGGTTATTTTTCCTTGCTGTATCTTATTTCAAGAGACTAATGGTAGTTTCTTTGATACGTTAGCCACCTATAGTATAATTTTGAAATATTTCTTTTATCTCTTCTAGAGGAAATTTTGTTTATGGCTTGAAACAACCAACTTAAATTACAAGTAGCAAAGGTCTTTTTGTGAGGTAAAATAATCAGTTTTAATTAAACAAACTAGAAAATGTTTATCACAAGAAGGGACGAAGAAACACTGTATTCCTTACCGTGTTCCTCATGTCTTAGGAGGAAAACCAGCAAATCATTTTCAAATTTCTTTCTGTTCTCTCTGTAAGTGTTACATTAGATAGTGGTAACAGTGAAAGTGCTATTAGGCAATGAAAATAAGGAATGAGGACCTAACATACAAACATGCTTTGCCGTATTTTGGTTTAAAATCTTATCCATGTTTGTAGGACTGAGCCATTTGGTAAGGAGTGGTGAGCACACACCACGGCCTACCGCATGAAACTCACACAGTAGGCCATGCTGTGTACTCACTATTCATTGTGTGATAGTTCTTTATGTAATCTATATTTTTGTTTTTTTTTAATCTTTTTTTTATTACTTTTTTCTTTCCGTAACACTATTTTCCATAAAACTACATACACAGTGTTAATTTTACTTCCAAAGTCAATAGTCAAAACTGCATCAATCTTGGCTTTGCTGGTTTCTGGTATCCTAGACCCAAGAAATTACTGCCACTCAGCATCTGAAAACAGCACTTGTCGCCTTCAGTTGTCATTTACCTGGAATCAAGAGCTACTTTATGATCATCTTCCCCTTCCACATAATTCTTCTCCAAATATCCAGCCAGGCATCATTAGAAGTGTGTTTATAAGCATGCAACATTCTTCTTATCTCAGCTAGTTTATTATATCAATTATATGATAAAGGAACTGAAATGGGATTCATTGCAAGACAGGAGGAGGATGAGGGGGGTCATGGGAGTGTACAGGGCGTATACTGGCAATGAGGCATAGAAAGATATTGCAGTAGGTATGAAAAGTAGTTCATGGACGGGAAAAGATGACTATGGCCACAAGCTGGCACTCGATTTCAGGCACAAGGGCGTGGGAAGATTTTCTTTTTTAGGTAATGGTGTCAGGGATTGGAATGAGTTACCAAGGAAAATGATGAATAACTTGCCGAAAACGTTAAAAGAATTTAAAGTTAAAATTTGTAGAGGGCAAATGTGGGTGGGCGCAGGATAGGGGGTGTGTAGGGAAATTGCCACCAGAGCGTGTGCTCCATTGCAATTAAATTAAATTGTGTTGTGCAATAATTTCCAGAAAAGAATCTAGCTATTTTCATTTTCACCACTCTGAATTTGAAAACCATAATATGTGGCCAATACTACCATGTCATCTTCAAGGATGAACCTGGCTTTTTGTTCAAATTTTCTCTTTTTCCTGTTACATTGAGGACCATCCAAGCATTCCACGAGTAAATGTGTTGTACGACCCCAATTCAGACAAACTTCTGTATCATCTTTACCTCCCTGTAGTATTTGAAACACGTATTATTAGCCTTTTATTCTTTCTCTCCACTCTACTGGAGCTCTCCTTTCAGTTATTGAAATGTTACTATAAATATCTATTCAACTCCAGAATCTGTAACTTATTAGAATTGTATGTGTACCCACCTTCATATTGAGCCTGTGGTTTACTGAGCTTTCGTGTATCCATCCAGCTGATGTGAGATTTCTTCAATAATCCAAGACCTCACATAATTATCTGTAGTCTTTCTTATTTCTATTACTGATTGTTTATTTTCAAACAAGCCACTGATTGACATCATTATCTTTTCAAATCCATGATCTATCCTACCTGCTTGTTAGGCCTGCTGTAGTTTTGATGGGAGAGCGAATGTGTTGCCATTTATCTGTGAAACATGCAACTTGTTTTATATGTGATAAGTGTACTTTTTTGTGAAATGTGTGGTAAATTAGTCGGAGATTGGGGATTGTCTCAGCATTTGCCTGGGTGATTGCAGGAAACTATCCTGAAAACCATAGTCAGGATGACTGGTATGTGTTTTACTTCCCTGATCCAGTGGGGTGACACTTTAACAGATGCAACCACTCTGGCGCGTACTGAGTGACATTATAGCCATTTTTAATGTTTATAGGTTTTATTACAAATTGTTGGATATGGATTGATGATGAGATTCAGATTGGTTCATTCTTACAAAAGGTGTGTTCAGTAGTGCACACATGAATGTTTTACTAAGTCTTGTTTGTTTTCCAGAATGATGACTGCGAACACTGGAGGTAGTTCCATGCAGCCACCTGCAGAACAGGAGACAAATGATGTATTACTTACAAACCTGTTGTCTGAACTTATGCCAGAAACGTCATCTACGCAAGAAGAAGACTCTCCATCAACTGCATTAGACAACCAATCTTCCTCACTAACTGATGCATAACAGGATGTTTCTTTGAGTCAAAGACTCCAGCAAATTTATATATACAATTAAAGGAGGTCGAGTGGAAAAATGGCATCGGATATTTGTGGTGCATCAGTTGTTAAAATTCATCCAACATTTCATTGAAATAACTGGAATAAGTTTTTTGATTTCATAGGATTTGTTTTTCACTCTGTGAATTAATACCATTTAGTAACTTAGTTTAATTTTGCACTTACGAAGTGATTACAATCCAACAAGAATAAATTCCCAAAGTTTTAACCGCCGGTCATTTCTGTCAGTAAATAGCTGCAATGGAAACTTTTTTAAGTGAAATGAAGGCTGCTCATACAGGTCTGTAATGGACAGATATGAACAGGCTGTGACTAGTGATATAAATGTGTGATACAAGTTTTCTTGTTACACACTAATTTTTAATGACTGTATTTAACTAGCCAGGTACTGTTGCCAGATTTAGATAAGTATGAACTTGAAATGGTATTTTGTGAAGAGATTGTTATGTGGAAGACATTTTGCACTTTTTTTAATTTATGATACTTCTTTGCTCACTGCAGGAATTTGACAGATAAATTTGTTTGATAAAATCATTTTGTTCTTAAACTTGTATGTATAAATTATTGAACAAATATGAACTCTCTTGAAATAAATACTTGTTAATTTTTTAAAACAAAAAATATATATTGACAACCTGCATTTACGGCAAATTTATTACTAAAAGAATATGTCTGAAAAGAGTCAGCAATATAAAAGATTGCACTACACTAAATGAACACCAAATTGTAATGTATATAACTGTATGAAATTATTTGGTTTTATGAAACTATAATACATGATTGTGGTTAATGTTATTAAAACATTCTGGCACTTTAAACAATGCAAATATGGGGGAGAACCATAGTGGTTACATAGTCATTTGATTTTAACATGTTCATACACAACTTAGGTTTGTAGGTGGATATGTTGAAAAGAGCTGTAACTTCTGGAAAACATTCATCTATCTTTTGAACATTTATTTTCTATCTATTTAAGAAAAATGTGCACAGTTTTTTATCTATAATAGTACAGTGGCAATTTTCTAAAAGATGTACTGAAGGTAAGTATTTGAGTATCATCTGAAGTTTGCTTTTGTTTTATTGTCTCTCTAGCATAATTTGTCACATATTGTGATTAAATTACAGTAAACTTGGGAAAATATTCAGTCTGGAACTATTTTGTTTATATTTACAGTGAAATGAAATTTACTGGTAGATAGGGATTTCAGAAGTGCGGTTATTGTGCATGAACATGTTCATTCAACAATAGATGCTTGAAAAAATAGTACATTTCTCTATGGAGCCACTATGAGGACTAACTAAATTCTTGTAATGGCACTTTGTGTTTGAATTATTCAATGGCTTCATTTATGTATTATATTTTTGATGTAATGAGTTTCTTTAGAATTATTACATTTTGCCAAAGTGTGTTGTGGGGGGGGGGACAATTTAATTAGGCCTATACTGAAACAAAAATCACTCAAGTTAAATGTGTGTATTTTTGCTTTGCCTTATGAAGTTATGTTTTCATCTGTTATGTATTAATATGTAAAGTTGTGTATGTTTTGCTTAGATGGTTAAACTAGATTTAACATTGTTTGTTGAACATGTAGTCAAATGTGTTCAGAAACTCCAACATATGATGGGAATCATTTATCCTTATATTTAGGTATGCTCAGTTTTTATTTATTTATTTATTTAATTTTATCATGTGCTAATACATTTTTCCAAAGAGCAAAAAGCAGGTGATTTGGCAATTTCAGTAAACAGATCTGGTAAAAAAATCAAAATTGGTGAAGCTAAGGAATCTGCAAGCTTACATTTAGATGTTTTTGCATGCTTATTTTTGCATCCCTTCTCCCAAAACAGTTGCAGGCATGGACCCTAAAACTGTGTGTGTGTGTGTGTGTGTGTGTGTGTGTGTGTGTGTGTGTGTGTGTGTGTGTGTGTGTGTGTTTGTGTGTGTTTGTGTGCATGTGTGTTTGTTTGTTTTTACATATGTTAATATCATAGTCTATAATATCTACCATAGTTAATAACACTCTAAAAAGTCACATAGAGTTTACGATTAATGCGGGTCGGAAGTGTGAAGAAATTTAGTGCCTTCAAAATAATGACAGCTTTTTTTATGTTCATAAAACTTTTGAGAATACGGCATACTGCTACTTTTTATGCAATTTCTTGAAGGCCGTAATTTGCAAAGTAAGTGTACCTGATTCCTCTTCATCCTCATTTTAAAACAAAAATGGTAAACCTGAACCAAAGATGCTTTCTTCCCTTATGCATGCACTTTATGTAGTTTAATGAATGCCCTGTCTATAATTAATAGATTAATCTTAACTTGTTATTAAAATAAGGGGGCTTATGTGATATTTATCAGCTCCAACTGTTAGTTAATTTAAAATTTATTGTCAGATCACTGATTTTTGCATTTTTAATGTTGAATTTTTCTGTTGAAGTATTGAACTCCAGAAGTTGATAACTGCCAGAAAAACTGAAAAATTATTTTTACTCAAATTTTCAGTTAGCATTCAAACCTATGTCACTTCCAGACCTGTATTCTCTCCCCTTTTGTTCACATTTAAGTGAAGAAATGATTTGTCAATCGATGTGTAATATCTCATGTTATGGTTGGTTCTTTTGCATATTAGACATTGCAGAAGGCATTGCAAAGCTTATGTGATTCAAGCTAGGAAATGATATAACTGGAAACTGTATTTAGTGTACATAGAAATCGAATTGGTAGTGTAAAATGCGTTCATATATAGAAATACATACATTGAAGAAGGATATTTAGTTCAGTAACTGTCAGCCCTTCTGTCTCTCTCTTTTTCTGAACAAAAAAAAGTTTGATAATCTAACAAAATATTTTATGCCAGCATGCCTTCAACTTAATTTATTAATTGGTCTTTTTCTATCATTTTTTACTCATTTCCTACAATTTTGAACCTGAGGCAATTCTACATTAGTTAATATGGGGCTAGTAGATCATCTTTGAAAGTAATTTGAAATCTGTTGAATCATTTTATTTTGTGTGTGGACATTATTCTCAGTAACTTGTTTTAAATTTTCTGTGTAACATTAAATTGCCCAAATTATCTTGGATACTATTTTAATGTAGTAAATTTCTTTTAAGACAACCTGCAGCTGGAATTTTATTTTGTAAAAAAATAAAAGGTTTGGAACAGTTAAACATTTTTCATAGGATATACTCTAAATTTGATTTTTATTGTTTCTCTACACAGGAATGTTCAACATTCCATTAAATCTTTCTTTATCTGTATAAAACTTGCCTGGAATTAAATTTCATTTGCTCCTTTTCCCTATTCATGTAGTATTGTCCCATCTTTTCTATTGTTTCATTTTACCATTTGTATTAACAAGAATGTTAAGTTCCACGATTTTCAGTGACGACAAGCATTTCTAGGAAGTTTAGTTATTTATGAATTTCTTGTAAATATTGTAAATTTTAATTCGATCTTTGTATTTACAGCCTTTGTTCTTAATATTGCAAATTTTGTAGGTAATCATTTGTAAAATGTTGATATGTATATATCAGTTATGTATAAAAGTTTTTTGTACTTTTGTTTCACCATACTTATATACCTTATAAATTTTTCAGTAAAGGTTCAGCACCACATCCTCTGTATGTTTCTTGCATTGGATGGTCAAGGTTGGAAAAAAAAAAAATTGTAGATAGACGATTCTGAAATGAATGGCAGTACCGAATCAGCATTTCTTTGTTAAGTGCATTATTATCAGCAGGTTTTGTTTTTTAATTTTTTGCCAATACTTATAATATTCCATTTTTGTATTGATCCTTATCCAATACATTATATTTCATTAATTTCAATCACCTTGAAAAATTATTACAAAATATAACTTTTCTCTTGGGTAAATATGCTTCAACCTTCTTAATAATACAAGTAAATTTGTAAGTATTAAGAACAGGAAGTATTCTCATTTGTATAACATTGACACACTCCTTTAGTGGAAAACCATGAGAATGTTTTATACAATTTAAGAAATTGTTTGGTAGAGTTACTTGCAGATTTAGCCATATGCTTATGACAGATTTCCCAACCAAGAAAAATAAATTTGCAAATAGCACCACTTTATGTAGTTAAGAACAAAAACTTCCAGCTCGACCTATATTTGCTAAAATTGTCTTAAGACTCCTATTTCCTCAAAGTATTGCTAAGTATTTAAAATGTAAAAACAACTTTCAGATGTAATTTCAATAGTTTGTTTGATTCTAGATGTTGAAGTAAATTTAGTCAAAGAAAAATAATTCTTCGCATATCACATCTGAATGCAAGACAGCAGAGAAGAAATATGATGGGGAAAAAAAGGATTTCATATTTTCCAATTCCTACCAGTCTGGGGATGTACATAGTATGCTTTGGTCCACCCTGCACTGCACTGTATTTATTTCTTATTTAGTCTGCCTGTAAATCTTTAATATTCTCTATCATCCGGTATATTTCATCTGAAAAGTCTCTTTACATTATAACATTCAGTGGAAAATAGAAATAAATATCCTCCAAATATGAATTCTAATCACATGTATTATAATATTTTTATTAATGATATTGTTTCAGATGAAAGTATTAGTGTTCCATTTTCTCACATTTTTTAGAATTAATGAAGTGGAATTTTTTACTTTTCTGAAGATTTAATCTCTGATTTTCAAAAATATAACTGTAAATTTTGTGAAAATAATGTCCTCTTTAGTTTCAAGACTTTCCATGAGATGTGTTGAATTTCAAAACTGCAGCTTTATAGAAATGATTTGAATGGAAAACTGGTCTTTTTTAATAAGTAAAACTAAATAATAATGTGGAAATTTTGTTAATTTGGAACAAGTAGATTTTGTGTATGGGTTATTCCTAAGATTTTATTTTGAAATAAATTCCAGATATAATCAAAAAACAAAGTTTTATACTGAGTATGAAGAAAGAAACAACTTCCCAAGTTTTTAAGTGTGACACACTTCTTTTTTATGTGATTATAAATGATTCTATTATTGTATTAAATACAAATTTATATATTTTGTTTGACTGGTTTATTCATGGTGCAAGGTATTCAAAAATCACTAGTTGGTCTTTGGAGTTTTGTTTAAGTTTTGTATATCAAATTAACATAATCAAAAAGAAACTAGTTCCTGTGATTTCTTGTTACCACTGCTGTATATTCAAAACTGTTGTATTTGAAGTAATCGTTAATCATCTTTTTTGTTTTATATACTTATTTCCCATTAATTTATTTAGAGACTAATTCTTGCAACAATAAAATTGGAGACTAACACGCTCTGAATATTGAGCGTATAAATTGCTTTAATGCTTTGGGTTCATTCATTTGCTCCCCTCCACCCCCCCCCCCCTCTCTCTCTGTCTCTCCCTCTCTCTGTGTCTCTGTCTCTCTCTCTCTCTCTCTCTCTCTCTCTCTCACACACACACACACACACATACACCTGTCTCTCCCATAATGCAAATGGTCACATTTTATGGTGGTTTAGTGCCTTTCATTTGTGTGTTAGAAATGTTACTGAGGCATGTTGCGAAATATGTTTTGAGAAACTAACCTTTCCTACAAACAGAATTGTGTCCTCTTCATCTGTTCTAGAAACTATTCTTTCCTCTTGAATTTTTACTGCTGGTAAAGATCATATTTGAAAGATCACTAACCTATCATATTTACTGAGAATCTAGATAATTATTATTAAATTCAATCAGAAGAGTGCATTGGCTTGCATTCTATAAATACCATCCCATTTTTTTCAATAAATGTAATTACAAATCACTTTGTGATAATCTTTTGTTTAGTTGTTTCTGTATACTTTGTATCTTGGTATGAAATTTTGTGCCAGTTATTTGACCAAAGAAACCTTTTGTTTTCTTGTTTTAATCTGTGCCTTGGCAGTGTTTCCTTATATAACTTTTGTAAATGTAAGGCTGAAATCAAGAATGCAATGTGGTAGCTCTTTAATTCCAGAAATTATATATATTGTGCATAGTTTGAGACTCGAGCAATGTTTTTGTTTTCCAATGTTGTCGTACTGAAAAAATGCTGTTTAAGGTGTCACATAGCTTCATTCATATGCAGTAAGTTTATGTAAATGCAGTAACTTCATTGTATTTTATAGAAGTTTTTAATATAAGAGAAATTACTAAGTGATTTCTAAATAAAGTATTTATATTAAATAATTATGACTACTGTAAATCAGGAGCCAACCAATTAGTTCTCATTGTCATATTGGCAAAGCTGAGAAGAAACTTAATTTTATTTCTACATGCTTATAATAGAGCTTTGGTATATGATCAAGTCTGTATAGTGTATCTAAAATGAAAATGTTGCTGTACATAGACAATCTCTTACACATTAATATTTAATCGAAGTTTTCAGAAATAAGATTTTTGTAAGCCATTTTTGTTAATGTTTATTTCCTTACAATATTTCTACATTTTATGATACCTGCAGGAGCATTGCTATTTATATTTAATGTGTCCTAAAATGAGAGAACTTGTAAAAAGGAAATATTGATCATATACGTTTTATCCTTCGTAAGGATTTGAAAAGATACTAAACTTTTGAGATAAAACTGTATATAAATAAATACTTGTGCTATTTATGTGAAATGACGTTATGTAAAATAGTCTTCTCAATTAAAATTTTGTTTTAAATTTGTGGCCGATACTGTTTTTGTTCTATTTCAACGTATCACAAACTTACATAAAACCAGCTATAACAATATTATTTAGAAGCCATTTCGAACTCTACTAGCTTTCTCGCAGTTGTTAATATTGTACCAATAATTACCAACAATACAAACTATTTATGGACCCTGAAAAGACTTGAACACATTGACAAATTTGCCACATTTCAATCTGCCCATTGAAAGTACTGTGGGCTTTAAAAGATCATTAGTCTGCACAGTTATACATTCATTGTAGTCAACATGTGGTAGCACATAATTGTTACATACCTTTTCATCAGCATCAAATCATGCCAAGCTGATGATGTAAGAGACTTCAAGGTTAAGCCTAAAGAAACCCTTCCGAATGTGGCATTAAATTAAAATAGGTAGAATATAATAACAAGAAGCCCTTGTATTAATTGCAAGTTAAACCATTTAGTATATTAGGAGATACTAATTTTCCAGAGATTTTGCTGACGTTATAAGAATTGAAAAGTTTATCTTGAAATTGCCTAGTCTTTCATTAGATTTGAAACTGTCAACTTCATAAAGAGGACTTATTTAGTTATACCCTTCGTGTTTGGGTTTTATAAGACAAACCCTTGGCGACCATTTTATTAAATATTAAGGTACCGGAAGGCTACACAGGTCATGTCCATAGTTTAGGCAATGTATTGCAACCCACAGCATCGAGCTTGTGGCCTAACAAACAGATAGTTGGTTGCTCAGAGGCCAACATAGGAATGATTTAATTTTTTCACCAGTCATATGGAAAATTACTTGTCAAATAAAAACCTTATTTACAAACAATCATAACATCCATTTACAAGCTTCTCATTGTTATTTGTTACCAACTTCCCACCCTCTCACAAATTTGTATTTAAATAGATAAAAATTAGCTGCGAAGTATTCCACACACTAATCTTGCAGATGTATCATCATACATTTAAGACCAAGGTGTAGGATTATGTACTGTGAATGCTGCAAACTTAAAATAATTGTGGACACCGGCAAGCCATCTGTCATGATCTCTTATGCTTTCGTATCAGTAGGAACCAAAAAATGAAGTTGTTCTGCTGAACAATGTGTTACCAAGTCTCAACATTGATCATATGGTTTATAACAGAGTTGTGTGGGAGTAGTTGGCTCAAGCTTTGGCTATTGTAATTTTTATACATATAAAATGTGAAGCAAACACAATAGTAATGGTGTTTCCCTATGCATTGTTGTTTTGGTTAATATTTTTATCAATATCCACACATCTACTGTTTTATGTGCATTGTTATTGTAAATGATTGGTGTAGTCTATATTCTTTAACAGCTACCCTAGCAATTCCTGTGTTCTGAACCCACAGAATTTTGTTTTTCGTCCTGCTGTAAGAAAGAAGCAATTATGATGCCTGTTGCTTTTTTTCGGAGATTTTATTTAAGCACAAATAAATCTACTTCTCACAGTCATATTTATTTATGGTTCATAAAGCAGGCATCAGTCAATCTTATTTTGCCTGCATCAACTATTCGTAAATTTTCTCTTTGTATATTACAGTAACAGTCAAAAGTATTTCTAGTTATCTTTGCATTTATATAATTTACTGCTGATTGTGGTAATTGATTCCATACATTAACTATTCTATTTGCTAAGGAATACAACCTTTGGTCTTGCCTACATTGTTTTTAATTTTAAAATTATGTCCTCTGAAGTGGAAACTTCTACATTGAAGAAAGAATGTCTTTAAGTTGGCTGCTTTATTGCATCCATTGAAGATCTTTTATTTTTCGATTATATGTTCTAGTGTTGTTAAAACATTCTTCATAATCTTTCCTTACATGTCCCTTCGGTCATCTTTAAAGTTTATGGTGCTTCATTCCACTCAGTGAGAGCACAAAATATATTTATTGCAGTAAGGACTGTAGATGCTAACACCATATTCAAGTATTGGTAATATTTAGGACTTAAACATAACTATTTTGAAAGATGAGCAATCCTTCAAAAGTTTATATAAGTCTATGTTGGCTTTGTTCTTTTTCTAAATGTTCATCCTACTGTTTATCACAATTCCATCATTTCAAAACGGACAGTATACACTATGTTAAATTTACAAACCTTACATGTAGTGTATTTCAATGTCCGATTATTCATAGTAGAAAAAATCGCATCAGTGTAGGGAATAATATAATTGCAAGGAAAGGGAAAATGACTCATCACTCACCAGAGTTGAAGGCAGCGACGAGAGACGAACATATATAACGAACACACAAGTAAATAAACTCAATATTTCGGTAGTTAACCTTATTCATGGCATAGAAAATGAGTCATGCATGTCGGGAGGTGTGCACACACCGGGGGTTGCTGCATGACTGGGTGGATTATCAATATGGCGGTGGGACTGAGATATTGTATATAAATCCCAGATGGTGGTAAAACTGATAATAAACATTAAAACAAAAAAAAATAATAATAATAAAGGGGGGGGGAATTAAATACACAATAATGGAAATATGGGCAGATAAATTTAGAAAAAAAAAGAAAAGGTAATTACTTAAATGACAATAATGCTACTAATAATGAGTGATGCATCAAGGAAAGGAATGTTATCGGTGGTTGAGGTCAGGTGGATGTCTGGTATCTAGGATGTTTTGGTAAGCAAGTTCCCATCTGCGAAGTTTAATTTAATTGCAATGGAGCACAGGCTCCGGTGGCAATTTCCCTACACAGCTATCTTCCCCCTATCCTGCACCCACCTACATTTGCCCTCTACAAATTTTTTCTTTAAATTCCTTCAAAGTTTTCGGTAAATTATTCATCGTTTCTCTTGGTAACTCATTCCAATCCCTGACACCCTTACCTAAAAAAGAGAATCTTCCTACACCCTTGTGCCTGAAATCGAGTGCCAGCTTGTGGTCATGGTCATCTTTTCCCTTCCATGCACTACTTTTCATACCTACTGCAATATCTTTCCATGCCTCATCACCAGTATATGCCCTGTACACTCCCATGACCCTCCTCATCCTCCTCCTGTCTTGCAATGAATCCCATTCCAGCTCCTTTATCATATCCGTCACTGATTGCATTCTGCGATAATTTCCAGAAACAAATCTAGCAGCCCTTCTTTGCACCCTCTCCAACTCCTGTATTTGATACGTAAAATGAGGGTCCCATACTACACTACCATATTCGAGCAATGGTCTGACCAAAGTTTTGTAACCCAATTCCTTGACTTCTCTCTCCAACAAGTGCAGAACTCTGAAACCTTTTCCTACCACCTGTCCTATGTGTCCTGCCCAGTTAAGTTTGTTATCAAAAGTAATTCCAAGATATTTGCATTTCAAGTCTTCAGCAAGCAATTCTTTCCCCACCTTATATTCATAATTAACCTTTTGTTTTTTATTTGTGTATCTAATAAGCTGACTCTTCTTTGCATTTATCTTCATTCCATGTTTACTAACCCAATTAGATATCCTGTCCAGATCACCCTGCAACTGTTTACAATCCTCTATCGTTTTGATTCTTTTATACAGCATTTTGTCATCTGCAAACAATCTAATTTCAGATAGTAAACAGGCAACACAATTATTCATTAGAATAATGAATAGCAATGGTCCCAATACGCTACCCTGTGGCACACCCATTTTTACTTCCACTTCTTTTGATACTACATTTCCTACCCTAACTTTCTGTTTTCTACCTTTTAAAAATTCTTCTACCCAGCAAATCACTTTCTTATCCACTCCAATGGTTTTTACCTTATTTACTACCATTTTATGGCTTACTCTGTCAAACGCCTTAGACAGATCTAGTGCTACACTATCAATTTGGCCTCCCTTGTCCATTTCATCTGAAATATCTTGCATATATCCCACCAACTGAGATTCGCATGAATATCCTTGCCTGAAACCATGTTGCCTGCTTGAAAACCAATTACGTTCCTCACATATATTTCTGATGTGGTTGCATATCAATCTTTCCATTAATTTACCTACCACTGATGTCAAACTGATTGGCCTGTAATTCTCAACTCTATTTCTCACCCCTCCCTTATGTACCGGTACTACTATTGCACTTTTCCAGTCCTGTGGTAAGCAGCAAGTGTCTAGACTCAATTTAAATAATATTTCAAGATAAGGTACAATGTCACATCCGGCTATCTTTAAGATATCTGTAGTAATATTATCTTCACCAGCCCCTTTGTTTTTTCAGCTTTCTTATTTCCTTCATGATTTCCTCAGGATGGATATCAAATTTTTTACTATCGTCATTTCTAATTGTGTTGTTAAGCTCGTTCTCCGAATTAGACCCTCCTGTTTCTGATTCATTTTCCCTAATGCTTTCTCTGAACCAGTTACTTAAAATCTCTGCCTTTTTCAAATCGTCAGTAACTTCTTCTCCATCCTTATCTATAAGTGTCTCTACATCCTCCCTTCCCCTCAGTTTCCTGATATAGCCATAGAAATTTCTAGATGCATCAGTCAATGGTCCCCCTGCACTGACAATACTCTTCATAAACCCATCTTTGGCCATTTTCTTTGCTGTTATTAAGTCCTTGTTTAGTTGTTTTAAATATTCCCTACTACCCTGCTGTCTCTTAACTCTGTTATGTTCTTTTCTTACCAACCTCTTTAACCTCCTCACTTCCCTATTATAGTACATAGGATCTCTACTTCTCTTTATTTTTTGCTTTGGAATAAATTTTTCTTCCCCCTTTCTTATTATCTCCTTGAACTCTTTCCACCTTGACTCTACTGTACCTGAGCCTTCCTTCCATTTGCTGAATTGTTCTCTGAAATATCTCCTCAAATTTGAAACCTGTGCCTTTTTATAATTGTACCTATTTCCCCCTTCAATTTTGGCTGCTGGTTTACTGAATCCTCTAATATCCATCAGAACTGCTTCATGATCACTTATTCCTTCAAGTTCTGAGGCGGCGGTGGTTTCGGGGAAAACTCTGATGGCTCTCACGGTGAAACAGTCATTGAAGTTGTTGGAGTTGTGGTAGTTAGCATGTTCTGGTACGGGGAGATATACATTGCGGGTGTGAACTGTTTGTCTGTGGCCATTCATTCTGGTCGAGAGTTGTTGTGTAGTCAGGCCTATGTAAGAACTCGTGCAATGGCGACAAGTAAGCTGGTATATGACGTGCGTGGTGGAGCATGTGGCATGCCCGGTAATGGGGAAGGTTTCCCCTGTGACAGGGTTGGAAAATGTAGTGGTGGGGGGATGCATGTTGCAGGTTTTGCAGCGAGGTCTATTACAGGGAAAAGATCCATAAGGTGTTTTTGGAGAGTCAGATGGAGGGTATTTGTGAACTAAGATTTTTTTGAGGTTAGGTGGTCTGCTGAAACAAGTACGGGGGACAGTTGGCAGAATTTTTGGTAAGAGAGTGCGCATTTCTGGAAAGGACCGAAGGAAGTCATGCCCTTGTTGTAGGATTTGATTGATGGATTTGAGACCAGGCGAGAACTGGGTGACAAAGACAGGGCTATGGTTGGATGCTAGAGGAGCCGGGAGGGAGTGGTTCCGTGGAGGGTGGGTGATTAACATGTGATTTGTTTGTGTACAAGATCTGGTGGGTAGGAGCGGGAAATAAGGGCTTGGGATAGGTTTTGGGAATACTGGGAGAGGGACTCAGCATCAGAACAGATACGTTTGCCACGGATAACAAGGCTGTAGGGGAGGGAGCGTTTGGTATGGAATGGGTGGCAACTGTCAAAATGTAGATATTGCTGTAGGTTAGTTGGTTTGATATGGACAGAGGTGTGAAGAGCACCCTGCCTGAGTGTGATGTCAACATCGAGGAAAGTGATGTGTGAACGGGAGTAGGTTCAGGTAAAATTAACGGAATGGCTATTGTAGGGAATAATACCATTTTATATTGCTAAACTGGCATCTTCCTGCTGCTTTTTATGCATAATAATGTGTTTCGATTTTGTCTTTGTCTACTAACAAAGAATAAACAGTTGGAAGGATGTGGATTTAAATCCCTGCCTGGCCATGCAGAGTTCTCTTTTTCACAGATTGCTGAAATCAATCCAGGCGAATACTGAGACCATTCATTCACAAGGCAATTGCTGAAGCCTTTCCATTCCTTGACCCTGATCCTTTCCTACTTCAATGCCTCATTGACATCAAGTTCATTAATGCCAGGAGAAGAAGAAAAAGTAATGAAGAGTCTTTGTAACCATTACCATAAATTAAATACCATAATTTTGTTGCAGTTATTTGAATGTTAATTTTTGATGTAGCAGTTTTTTAACATTTTTCATATATATATAACACAATATATCAGATAGTGAATAAATAGTTAAATAGACTGACATGTTTTCAAAATAATATAAACGAAAGGGTGAAATGTTTTCTGTGTTGTAGTGCCATCTTTGGTAGGCAACTCAGAAATGACTGTTCGCCTGGCATGTAGCATGATCTGTGGTGCCTATTTGTTCTCAGTATAGTTTCTAGCTCCTTTCTCCAGGCACATGAGATTTTAAACTATGCCATAAGATTTCGAACTATAAAACTTTGGCATTTTTTTCATGTGTTGGCGTACATTAATTCCCATCGCTGGTGAGATATTACTTGAATTATTGGAAATGTTTGAAGCAACAAATTTTTCTGACCCAGTTGCCAATGATTCTGTGTGTTAATACACTTTATAGTTCCAAGAAGAACAGTAAATAAATATAAACTTTGAAATCATTAATTGGTATTTTAATGAAATGTTTAAAATCCTACCCAAACCAGTTTAAATCACAACGGTTATCAGACTTCGATTTTACCCAACATTGCGAGATTTGTAACCAAAACAATTGACACCAAAATACTGCATCATTCATGCTCGTCCAGCATATACATATACTAAAATAACAAGACTGTTTATCTTCTTTTTTTCTGTCATCAGTCTTTTGACTGATTTGATTCAATCCTCCATCCCTTCCTAACCAATCCAGCATGTCTCAAAATATGACCTTCCAGCCTGTCTCTTCTTTCTGTAAGCTTCTTCTACAAATGTCTTTCCTCACCCATCTTTTCCAAAACTCGTTCATTTCATGTTTTGTCTGTCTACTTAATTTTCAGCTTCTTCTGTAGCACCACATTTCAAATGCTTCAATTTTCTTTCTTTCTGGTATTCCTAAAGTCCATGCTTCGCTACCATAAAGTGCTGTGTTCCACACATATAGTTTTAAAAAGTTCTTCCTAAGTTCTAGATCAATATTTGAAACTAAACAATTGCTCTGTTTCATTTTTAGCTATTGCTATTCTGCTTTTAACATCATTCTTGTTTCAGCCTTCAGTTGTAATTTTCCTTATGAAGTAGCAGAATTAATTACTTTTCCTATTGCATCTGATCCTATTTTTATATTTAATCTACTGTGATTGGTATCGTTTCTGCTACATTTCATCCTTTTATCTTGCTTTGATTTATATTCAGTCCAAAATCTTCCTTCAGTATTTTGTTCATGCCATTCAGTAACTTCTCAATATCCTCAGCCTGATAAGCATGCTAACAAGACAGTGTCATCAGCAAATCATAGGATGCTGATATTTTCACCTTGAACACTTATGCCACAGGGAAATTTTTCTTTGACTTTCTTCGTTACTTCTTCTACATCCAATTTGAATATTAATGGGGATAGAGTACAACCTTCTCTCTCACTTTTTTTTAACTGATTCAAGTCCCTCATGGTTCTCTACATTTATTTTAGACCTGGATCTTTAAAATTTTGAACATCTTGTCCCACCTAACATTATATAAAATAATTGTTTAAAAAAAAAACACAAAAACTGCCTTCAAAAAAAGCACACTAAAAATTTTAAAATTACTTCATACTTTGCTTAGAAAAAAGTAAATCTAAATGGACAATTACATTACAATTTAAATTACTGTTATTGAAATTTTTCCATTATTAGTTATTTTTGGAGTCAGTGCCAGCTGTCACATTGCGAAGTTCGAATTAGTGAACTTTATTTGGTGTTCAAGGCCAAACGGGGATTACGATAAACATTCCAAATATTTTACAGAATGTCGTGAGGCAGATATTGTTATTGTGGGAGACAGCTTAGGGAACAAATTAACACTATTTTAATCTGTGACTTGGCTTCATTGGTTGTCTAGGCATATCTCTGTCACTACAGCACCAGTTAGTAGGCTGCATCATGCAGTAAGCACTTTACAGTAAGTATAATATCAGCATATCATCTGTATCTTTCAGTTTTGTTGAAACATGTTTCCAACATTAATCGTAGGTAAGTAGTAACATATTTTTTTTATGTATTATTGTTTTTATCTTTTCTTGCCTTGGCTGGCACAGACTCCAAAAATAACTAATAATGTAAAAATTTCAATAACAGTAATGTAAAATATTGTCCATTTAGATTTACTTTCTTCTAAGCAAGGTATGAAGTTATTTTACAATTTTTAGTGTGCTTTTTTTGAAAGTGGTTTTTATGTTGTTTTTAAACAATTATTTTATTTTTAAATTTTTAGTGAAATTATAGTTTGTTTTAAATATGCCGCAAAAGTTCCCATTTTGCAAACTTCCTGGTAGGTGAGTGGTTAAAACGCTTGCTTTTTTAAAAAAAAAAAAAAAAAATCTACGCCAACAACGTCCAGAACGGGGTATATTGGCGCTGTGTTAAGGAATGTCAGTTTACATTTTGGTCCAGGCTATGTTTCGACTTAATCATAACATCTGTTGAAGCTGCTGCTCGATAATCGAAACATGTAACATCTGGGCATTAATACATACCACCAGGCCCGCCGTAAGCGGGCGTGCAAGGCGTGCACCGCACGCGGGCGGCACATCGAGGGGGGCGGCAAAAACGAGTGATCGACAGTCGCCGCCCCGCGATAGTCGCCAGCTCAACAGCTGCTTCGGGCTGGCAACAATGGGGGCGGCAAATAATGTTCGAAGGGGCGGCAATCTCAGTTTTCTTGACCCGGTTCGGAAATTCCTAGATGATCCTCCACTGGCTGTAGTTAGACAGGGGGCGGCATAATCGGCATTGCACGCGGGCGCTCTAACAGCTAGCGGCGGGCCTGCATACCACATACACAAATCTGTCTCAGGAACATACCTCTTTTTTCTGAATCTCACAGAAAATATAGATTTTTAATTGGTTTTCACAGCATGAAAGCTTGGGGCTCAAGTTGAAATCTGAAGTACATTTTGAGACATTAGGACACATTTATTTAATGAACATTCTGCCACAACTTTAGCTTATTTCATTTTGACAGGATTTAAAACTGTGGATTTTTGTACAGAACATTGGAAATTAAAAGGAGTGGGGTAAAGGGGAAGAGGGATTGGACATTTTCTATACCAAATGTAGACTGTCTTTTCTAATTGATTTAAAGTATACGTGTGTAAATTTGAAAATTTCTGCTTAAATCAGATTAAGGAGTGTGGACGCGAAGAGTAGTTTGGTTTTTATAAAGCTAGTGTGGACAGTATTTTTCTCATTGTTTTAAGTATGCATGTGCAAAGATCCATTGAAACCAGATAAAAACTGTAGCTTTGTATAAAGAATATTTGCAAAAATTAAATGGGGTAAGGCAGTGAGCGGTTGGATTTTATAAACAGAATGTAGACTTTGTTTTTAAGTATACATGTGCTGTGTTCCATCAAAATGTGATAAAAACTGTGGGTATGTATGAAGAACATGGGAAATTAGGAGTGGTGAGGGTAGAAGGGAAGACGGGTTGGGTTTCTCCAACCTAATTTAAACACAATTGTTCTGTATGTTTAAAGTATACTTGTGCAATTTTCTTTCAGAATCAGATAGAAACTGTAGCTTTGTGTAGATAAAGGGGAAGAGGTATTTGGCTTCTCTAAACCAAATGTAGATTTTTCTGTTTGCTTTGAAGTACACATGTGCATACATCCTTCAAAATCGGATAGAAACTGTAACTTTATATAAAGAACATTGACAGTAATTAAAGGGGGATAGGGTTTGCATCTTTGTGAAAGTAATGTGGACAGTATTTTTATTTTTCTCTTTGTTTTAAGTTCCACCAAAATTGGATTAAAATGTGGGTTTGTACACAAATTAATGGATGTAAAAGGGGAGCTTGGGTAGTTTTTTTGGTCAGAAATCTTCTCCATAAAAAATTACATATATGTGCCAACTTTCATTAAGATCGGTCAAATGGTGTAGACTAGCTTTTTAAAAAGAAAATTGACAAGAATCAAGGAGGTGGAAACTGGGAGAGAGGTACAGTTTTTGCAAACCAGAATTTGACATTATTTTTCTCTTTATTTTATAGTGAAAGTGTGCTAAGTTCTATCAAACAGGATAAAAACTGTGGATTTGTATAAAAATTAAGCAGTTTAATGGAGCGAGGGGGTGATTTCTTGATTTTTTTTGTCAGAAAACTTCTTCGTGAACAAATACAAATAAGCACCAACTTTCATGGTAATTGGTCTAATGGTGGCGAATGTAGCTTTTTATAAAGAACATTCACAAAAATTGAGGGGTGGAAGGAGTGTGAGGGGTTGAGCTTTGGCAGACCAAATGTTGACAGGATTTTTAACTTTGTTTTAAAATATACATGTGCAAAATTTAATCAAAATCAGATAAGAAATATAGGTTTCTATAAAATTTAGAGGTGTACAGGGGAAGATAGGGTGGTTTTTAGTTTTGTGTCAGAAACCTTCTTCATGAAAAATTACATGTATATGCCAACTTTAAGGGAGATCAGTTAAATAGTGTCGACTGTAGCTTTGTACAAAGAACATTGGCAAAAATTAAGGGGGTGGGTAGGGGGACAGGGGTTCAATTTTTTCAAACCAAAAGTTGACAGTATTTTTCTCTTTATTTTTGACTATACGTATCCAAAGTTCCATCGAAATCGGATAAATAATGTGGGTTTCTATGAAAATTAAGGGGTAGAGGGGTGGTTTCTCAATGAAATTCATATGGGATCACATTGGAGGTATACCCTAACCACTAAAAAAATTTCATTTAAATCGGTTAAAAATTGGAGAAGATATCGCTGAACATAAAAAAAAAACAGACGATTTGAGAACCACCACCTTTTTTTTGAAGTCTGTTAAAAAAGCTTTTTCTAAATCAACAAATGACATAAAAGCACCTTTTTTTCTTGATCAGCCCTTCAAGTATTAATATTAAAGCCAGAGTTGCTTCCATTCTACCGTGATTTTTCCTAAACCCTCAAACTGATCTTAACCTATTATCCCCTTTTCTGCCCTTTCCATTCTTCTGTATATTTTTCTGATTAGTAATTTTGAAGCATGTGATCTTAGACTAATGGTGTAATAATTCTCCATTTGTCGGCTTGTGCTTTCTCGGAAGTGTGAAGAAGATAATTTTATTAAAATCAGTTGAAATTTCTACTGTTTCATAACTTTTTGATATCGGTTTGAATATTTTTCTGATTTCTTCTTCCCCAAGTAGTTAAGAAGTTCTGCAAGGATCTCATCAATTCCAACTGCCTTATTTGCTTTCAAGAAATTCAGAGTTCTATCAAATTCTGTCCTCAAAACAGGATCTCCTAAGTCATCAATGTCAACATCGCCTTTCTTTTCCATTACACTATTGTTCAAGTCGTTCTGATCATACAGTTTCTCAATGTATTCCTTCCATCGGTTAGCTCTATTGTCTGAGATTAAAAGAGGTTTCTCATCGGCTGCATTAATGATTACACCGCTTTTCTTTATTTCTCCAAAATTTTGTTGGTTCTACCAATTTGCTACACCTACTTTACGTATGACCATTTCCTTTTCTGCTACTTCACTTTTCTTGTAACCATTTTTCTTTTGCGTTTTTGCATTTCCTATTTATTTGATTTCTAAATTGCCTGAATTGCACTCTTCCTGCCTCATCCTGAGCATTTTTGTGCCTTCTCCTCTGATCCATCAGCATCATAATTTCTTCTGTGAACCAAGGTTTTTAGGTGGCTCCCTAAGTCCTAATGTTTCTTTACCAGCTTTCGTTATTTCTCTCTTCAGTGCATTCAATTCGTCCTTAGTTGAGCACCTTTCAGAGTTACTTAGACCCGTGTCTACCATTTCTGCAAGATTTTCTCTCATGCCAAATTGTTTCCGTTTATTCACTTCCAGTCTGTTCTGCTTACTTTGCTTCCTTATTCGCTTGAATTTCAGCCTGCACTTCATTACTATCAAATTATGGTCAGGGTCTATGTCTGGTCCTGGGTAAGGTTTACAGTCTAGAACTTGATTCCTGAATCTCTGTTTGACCATCTAGCTGTTATATGCCTGTATCCCCTGGACATTTCCATGTGTATATCCTTTTTGCATGGCTCTTAACCAGTGTGTTTACCACAACTAGCTTATATCTTTCACAAAATTCTAACAACCTGCATCCTCACTCATTTCTTTCTCCTCAACCAAAAGAACCTACAGTATTCCCCTCTTTTCCTTCACCCACTATTGCATTCCAATCACCCATGATTATTAGATTTTTCTCCCCCTTCACATATTGGATTAATTCTTCAATTTCAGCGTATATTTTCTGTATTTCTTCATCATCTTCCTGTGACGTTGGCATATACACTTATACTAATGTGGTTGGGGCGGGCTTAGTTTCTAAAATCATCAGAATAATCCTGTCACTAAATTGTTCATAACAACTCACCATTTCCCTGCTCTCTTATTCATTACAAGTCCTACACCAGTGACTTTATTGACAGCTTTTGTGCTAATTATACTGTGTTCCCTAGACCAGAAATCCTGTGCGTCCTTCCACTTAATCTCACTAATCCCGATGACATCTAACTTAAGTCATTCTATCTCCCTTTTTAAGTTTTCTAATGACCTGCCCTATTCAGACTTCTAATATTCCAGCCTCCGACTCGTAGAATGTTTCTAATCATTCTGATTACTCTCTGAGTAATCCCCACCTGGAGATCTAATTGGGGGACTATTTTACCCAAGAAAAAGCTATCATGATATATGTAATTTGAGAGTAATAAATGTCCTCAGGATACCCTTTGGGTCTTTAACGCGGTGGATTCCCATTGCCTTCTGCATCCCCAAGCCATTAATCATTTCCAATTCATCCGCCTTTAGGGGCCGTTTCCAAACCCAAGGGCAAGAGGGTGCTTTGGACCGCTCCCCGCTCTTCTGCCCTCTTTTAGGAGACCATTCGCTAGCAATGAGTGACTCCTTATGCCGAGAATCTTTCAGTTGCCAGGGTGCACCATGTGAAGGTAAGGTTGACATTTGGTTGGAAAATGCTAATACAGTCTCTCCCAAACCTTTATACCCCTAAATTTTATAAATGAGTCCAAATCAGAGCATATGCGTGCTTCAAGAGAGTTCGCGCAGCTGACAAAAAAATTATAAAAGAACATGAGCCTCTTACTGGGGGTGTCGGAAAATGACCCCAAAATGTCGCATCTGACTGACACATTCCTCCGTTCGGAGGACTAAGAAGTTTTAATACTGTTGACACACCGGGAAAGCCTTCATTCTTTCATAAATGCCAATTAAATAATATGCTGAAGTATTTTGCCCTCATTGCCGCTGACAAACACCTTAGCTCCAGCAAGACATCCGGTAACAGAGGCCCACACGCCATGTCCCGGTTGCGTCAGTGAATTTCCCGGTACTTGCATGGACTCTCAGGATGTGAGAATCCTTGTGGTGGTAATTTAAATGGAAAAGCTAATGTTTTGTCATGATTTACAATATTTTCGTTGAGAAATAGAGTTTTTTAAATCGACAATTTATTTTCGCTAGGTTTATTGATTTAGAATTTAGGTGCCAGCTTGATAGCTAGATTAAATACAGCAAATTGTAGTTAACTGTTTGGTACGTATATCTAATTCCTTCTATAACTAAAATAAATAAGTATTAAAGATTCCGATTGTTGCTAAACTATAGATTTTCGTGTTGTATAAAATATAACATCTCATTATTTTAATTAGTTTTATAGCATAAATATAACAATAATCTGTTATTACTACAACAAATAAATACAATTAACAAAATAAGTAAGTATCTGATTCCTGCTGCTCAATAGTATCAATCCTAAAAAAATCGATTGAAGATGTAACTTCCGTTTGTCATAAGATACGTTATTTCGGTCGCAAATAAAATAAGTATCTTTTAGTTATTTTTCAAAAATATTTAAGTAACAACTTGCTAGTAATAATATCATAACTAAAATATTTTTATCTATTTATTAAGTACAGTAACTTGATTGATGAATAAAGCTCTAATTTAACATTATAAAAAGTTAAGTATATAGTATAAATTTTATTAATCTACTTTATCAAATTTAAGTTTCATTTAGAAGGAATTAGAAGTATTTTGAAAACAATCATGACTGGAAAGTATGGCACCAGTCACAGATACTTGGTGAAAGAGAGGGGAAAGTGGAGGGGTGGAAGGTTAGTAGTTGTCAGAAATGGTTTCATTGAGCATTTAGGGAAGAGGGAACACGGACACTAAATGAGGCTCTCCCATAATTTTGTCTTAGGGATGAAAGGATAAGGGAGATGGGTGTAACGGTAAAGGAGTTGCGTGAGAGAGTCGGGGTTCTTGAGGATGGTTCTTTGGGGGCTCAGCCTGTGGAGGCGCTATAGACAGAAAGTAGAGACGGTCGGTCGGAGGAGGTTGAGAAGGATGACTGGGTGCTGATAACCGGTCGTAGGAGAAATATGGATAGTAGACACAGCCTGTGGGGGCTGAGCTGGTCGAGACTCGTGCTGTAGAGGCAGAAAGTAGAGATAGTGGGTTGGAGGAAGTTTAGAAGGATGGTTGGGAGCTGGTAACAGGTCGTAGGAGAAATATGGTTAATAGGATGAAAAAGCCAGTCACTAGAAATTGAGGAGAAAAATAGGTTTGACCTGTTACCAGAGTCAGAAGGGGAAGAGCCTCATGCAAACGAAGGAGTAGATAAGATGCTGCAGGCAAGAATTAAATGGGTTCTGCAAACTAGGTAGTAGCCATGGGCCCTCTTCTGCAATAAGTTAGGTACAGGCTACCAGGTCGCTAGTTCTTTTAAACCTTGTTCAACAATAGGTCAGGTAATAGAGGATATAGGTTCACTTTGTTGGAGCTTCACTAGGGACTATAGAGTTGTGAGAATGGGAAGTGCGGGGATTAGTATATATAGAAATATAGTAAAGAGAGTGACCTGAAGAAGGTGGTGAACGAGGCGCAGAATACTAGGGTTGAGCTCATACAGGTCGATAGTCGCCACGACCGACCACAGTCGAACCACGCTGTTGAGGCTGGTAAATGTGGAAACGGAGGTGGTACTTTGGAAAGGCATTAGTTCTGTCTTAGGGGTTGTTCCTGTGGACACCCTACATCTAAACAGAAAGGCCATGGGGTTACTTTCTGTGTTGTTAGCTAAAGCCATAAGGGAGCCCATGTCCCGTGGTGATAAGGTAAGGACTGTGCCTTTTTTTTTTTTTTTTTTTTTTTTTTTTTTAGATTAGACTGCTGGTAAGGGGTTAGAAATAGATGATCAAAATGATACTAATTGTAGCTCCACGATGGGAAAAATCACAATTGCTAAGGAAGTAGATGAAGCTGCTGTTGAGGCAGAATTGGAAACTTTGGAGGTTAGTGCCGAAAATTTCACAAAGTGAGTAATAAGGGTGTTACTGATGAACTGTACAGTTATCTTCTTCTTCCTGTCCGGTATTAGGCCCGGTGGCCTGTTACGGTCTCAATCCATCATCTTGGTGGTCTTCCTATATTATCTGTCCTGCTAATTCTCGTTTGAGACTTGAAAGCAAAAAACAATTAGTCCTACCAATTGGTTGCTAGCCAAGAGGTAGCAAGTCTGGCTGCGGGGCTGCCACATTGACGCTTCCAGACCAGCGTTTGATTTTCTGTCAGGGTTAACTCCCTTAGCCTTTGATAGTCCCTATAAACCTGCAAGGCAGAATCTCTGTCCATTTCTGATCATCATGAGTCTTGATAGCAGTTTTTAAAGTCCTGCGAAAACGTTCAATTTTTCCATTGCACTGTGGGTGTGGTATGCTTCAGTTTAACACCACACATAGCAGCTAACTTCTTGAACAACTTGTGGCAGAACAGAAATATTTTTACAAGAAAATTACATTTTTGATTTCTGAGAGTAGATGGAAATTAATAATATATATACTCTTAGAAAGAAAAAGAATTGAGTTGTAAGTTGCTATGGAGATTAGGACTTGTGAAATGATAGTTACCAAAGTAGACTCGTAGATTGAATGCTCGAGAAAAACATTGCCTAAAAACGAACCTGCATCTTCTGAGAATAACCAATTCCATTGTAATTCCTAGTAGATCCGAAGATATAAAATAAATGATATATTTTGGATCTAAAGAATTGAGTTATTCATAATTATAATTACAATCAAATCAACGGCAAGAGACGCTAAAAGCGTTACATGGCGACCGTGACAGGACTTGAATTTGTGTGATTTTTTGGACATGTTTTTTAGTTCATTTAATTATATAATTAGTATTAAGAAGAGAATGTGTTGTAAAATGTGTTGTATACAATTCTACTAGGAATAAGAGAAATGGGGATCTCAGAAGATTGAGATGCAAGATTATTTTATAAGTTTACCAAAGTCGTTTAAGCAAAGACATGGTGAACTTGAGGAGGCATGTGGCAGAACAGAAATATTTTTACAAGAAAATTACATTTTTGATTTCTGAGAGTAGATAGAAATTAATAATATATATACTCTTAGAAAGAAAAAGAATTGAGTTGTAAGTTGCTATGGAGATTAGGACTTGTGAAATGATAGATACTAAAGTAGACTCGTACATTGAATGCTCGAGAAAAACATTGCCTAAAAACGAACCTGCATCTTCTGAGAATAACAAATTCCATTGTAATTCCTAGTAGATCCGAAGATATAAAATAAACGATATATTTTGGATCTAAAGAATTGAGTTATTCATAATTATAATTACAATCAAATCAACGGCAAGAGACGCTAAAAGCGTTACAAGCTCTGGCTCGAATTGTGATCCTCGATCTGTGATGACAACGCTCGTTGTCCGAAATCGTGCCACCAAGTGAGAGTAAAATGATTTTGCAACTGAGTCAGCTGTGATGTTTTCCATGGGAACGATTTCCATCCAGGAGGTATAACCATCAATACATGTGTGGCAGTACATGTTTCCATCTGATGGTGGTAATGGTCCAATAATATAAACATGTACAATCCTAAATCATTCATCCGGCTCTTGAAATGATGCTAATGGACTCTGTGTATGTCTGGATAACGCTTGGGCTCATTTACGAACATCAGATTTTGTATTTGGTCAAATGAAGCTAGCTGTCATCTGTTTTACTGAAGATTTCACAACAGGATGAATGTCAGTGACATGTCTTCATCAACTAATGTTTTTAGTTCCATATCCTGTGACTATTGTTCTGCAATTTTAATATAATCAACAACAAAAATCTCTTCCAGCCTGGATAACGTGTCAGCTACAATGTTGTTTTCTCCGGCGATATGCTGAATGTTAGCAGTAAATTAAGAGATATACTGAAGATGTCCTATTTGTCTTGGTGATGCTTTGTCGTTCCTCTGAAGAAATACATACGTTAATGGCTTATGATCTGTGGATATTGCACTTCAAGAAGGTGTTTGAATTGTTTTACCGACAGGAAAATGCCTAAGAGTTCTCTGTAATTTGTGCTGTACGCTTTTTGAGTATCATTGAGTTTCCTGGAATAAACTGCAGTGGGTTTCCATTCATCTTTTTCATACTGTTTCAGTACTGATCCAATAGCAGTTTCAGAAGCATCCGTGAACAAGGCTAATAGAAAATCTGGGTTAGGAATTGTTAGAAGTGTAGCAGATGCAAAACTTTCTTTAAATTTTTTCAAACATGTGCTTCGCCTCTGCATTCCAAGGAATTTTTCTTGTGTCTTTCTTTTTGGCACCTTTCAAGTGCTTGTGTTTTGACAGCATCTTTTAGATAATGGCGCAAAAATTGACCGTGCCGAGAAGGGTTCTGAGTTCATGTATTGTTTCTGACAGTTTTTAATTTTAGATCGCTTGTACCTTTTCGGGCAGAGGATTTGTACCCTCTGCTGTGATCAGAAACCCTAGAGATTCTATTTTCTCTACACCCATGACTGAATTCGTGGTGTTTATGCGAAGACCATATTTATTTATTCTATAAAAAACCAATTTAAGGTGGGTTTTGTGATCTTCTAATAATGCGGACGCCACTAAAATGTCGTCCAGATATGGAAAAGTTAAGTCCAAACCTTGAAAAACTTCATTAATAATTTTCTGGAAGATGAAAGTAGCACTTCTCAATCCAAAACTCACGACGTTAAATTCAAACAGTCGAAAAGGGGTGATTATTGCGGTATTATGTTTTCTTCTTCAGCAATGGGGATTTGTAATAAGCTTTAAATAGATTACTTTTTAAAAACTTTCTTCCCCTTTAAAATGTGCTGAAAATTTTCTGCTCTTTGAATGGGATAATGGTCTAGAACATTCATTTAATCGCCTGTAGTAACCACAAGGTCTGAAAGAACCATCCCTTCTACTTGCCATATGCAATGGACTAGCCCATTGTGATTTTGATGGTCTTATTATCCCATTATCTAACATGAACTGAAATTCTTGTTTAGCAATCTGAAGTCTCTTAGGATCTAACTGCCTGGCTTTAGAAAATACTGGGTGCCCTTCCGTGACAATATGATGCTTTACATTATATTTAATCATATTAGGTACCCAATTTGGCACTGTTAATCTACGAGATTGGGCAAGTGGGATATAGAATTTAAAGTTTGCATTCATAGAATTAATAACAAAACCTTCTGTGATGACTGTAACATCACCTTTAACATAAAGCTTAGATACACCATCAATCAGCTGTTTGTTATACAGGTCCACAAGCAAGTGAAATTGTTTGAGAAAGTCTGCTCCAATTATACCTTTGTTTATTTTGGCTACTACAAACGGTCATTGAAATTTTCGTCCCAAGTTCAGAGTCAAAATTTTAATTTCACAAGTTGGTATTTCTGTATTATTAGCAGCATACAATTTATAAGAATTGTTTACTAAGTCATTTTTAGTTGCAGACCATACTGAAACACCCGCTCCACTGTCTACATGAAACTGCACTCCCGTTTCTTTCTCTCTTACAAATAATCGGGATCTGCGGCATGTCTTGTGACACAGAGCATGCCGCTAATTCTGCTGTTGTTTCGAGTTTTCCGATTCCCAATTGCACGGCTTTTTGCATTTTTCAGGATAGCATTTTGAGCCAAAATTTAAAATGAAAGTAGCAAAGTTTCCGGTCTGGATTAAACTTTCTACCAGCACGGCTATAACTTCTACTTCGCCCGGAGCTACGATGCGTTGTCAGTGAGCGCCGATTTCTGTTGAAATGGTTGCAATCTGCTGTTCCAAGGCGGCAATCTTCGTTACGAGGTCGCCCAATGTGGCACTACTCGTACTGGGTTATTGATTTGATTTACTGGAACAATATATTTCATTATGCGGATTGATTTCAAGTATTTTGTCAGCCATAAATTCGAGCTTCTTCAAATCCTCATTGCTAACCAACAACACGTTCCTAATCGAATCAGAAAGTTTTTCTAACCATAGCGTGCGTAATGCTTTATTTGAAATATCTGTACCGGCCAAAGATTGCATTCTGTGTAACAGCTGACTTGGTTTTAAGTCACCTAAATCAATGCCTATCATTAACCTCTTTATTCTGTTATCTTCACTTTCCTTGAAGATATTGAGAAGCCTTTCTTCTTCCTGCGGTATATTTATTGGCATCACTACTTTCGATAATGTCCCTAATTTTTTCCACATATTTCGGTTCTAGTTGAGATACTAAATAATTGAATTTAGTCTCTTCTGAGGTTATTCTACTGATCGAAAACTGCGCCTCTATTTGATAAAACCAAATTTAGATTTTATCAGTCCAAAACCGCGGAATTTTGATAGAAATTTTGCTAACCTCTGTATTGCACAAACTGGCACCGTTAAAATTACCGGAGCTACTTTCTTCGGCCATTTTACACCACGTCGGGGTCGCCAATTTGTATAGTAGCAATAAGACTCACCCAAGGTGTTTAAGTAGAAGTCCTTTTATTTCAGGAAACGCTATTTCACAGCTTACACTTGTAACATTAATCTTATCTTTTTAAACTTTACTTTAATCAAATATTGCAAGGTACCTCCAGAAATGAAAGATAATTCATATAAATTTAATTTATTTTACATAAAGAACACCTGTTTATCAAATCATGAACCGTAATTACTAACATTTTTGAGCCAATTACCAGATGAGCTAATAAAATATGAAATACAATATAATTTGATACTCGACTAGCAAAATTTAATCTCTTGAACTAAATATGTCCTGGCTATAGGTAGAGCGTGAAATTGTTCTTAAACTCAGGGCGCTTATAGGTCATACTAATGCTGATCAGCCCATTTGCCGATTACTCGAATTGGAGTGTACTTGCACTGTGGATAACTGACCTCAGCAATAATTGTGGGGCGTCTCGTTGTTTCACTATGTGGAAAAGGTTTTGCTTCCAATAATCAGTTGTCGTAGCACAGTGATATCCATTATGTGGCAGGAGTCCCGCTGGTGTACTGGCAGTGACCAAACACTAGTCACTCTGACGTGCGACGTTCACTTAGACCTTTTCACCACACACTTGTCTATACAACACTCCTTGTCTATACAACACTCTTCTCTCCCGCACTGTCTTTTCGCGACCCTCCTCCCGTCAGACAGCACCTGACCCACCCCCACCCTGCATGCATTCCAGCAGGGGTGTCCGGACTGTTATTTACATATCACGCCATCTCTCACCATGACTCAGAGTGTTCAGTAGCCTGTTACCATAAGACTTCACACCAAGATAGCCAGGAACCAAAATAGCCAGGTCGTGTTAGTTCAGCCAGTCATACCCAAAATAAAATACAAGAACATGTACAAAAGATGGAAAACAAAACACAAACATGAAAAATGTAATTCGGACCATTACACACTTCACAGAAACGCTGTTACTATTCACGTTGCTTTTCTGCTCACATCATTGTCTTATGTCTCTATATCGTTCAAAGGTACTCTTGAGTTCCAGCCCTCATTCAGAGATACTACTGAGCTCCTACAAATAGTGACATTTAAATTGAGAAAGCAAAAGTGCACCGTCATGCCTGTATTCATTCTGTGTCTTGATCTCCATCACTTTTATCAGTATCTGATCCAGAATCTTGTAGGTTTTACTTTCCTGGAACCCTATCGATTCGCGAATTATTACAATCAGTTTATTTGCAGTAGGAAATTTTCTTGCAGCATACGTGTCATGCATCTTGCGCCCGAGAACGTCTTATAAAAATCATCTAAACCTGTCACAGGCTTTTGACGTCTGTGATGTTTACCTGGTGACTTCAAAAGCACACTCCCACTTGTCTCTAATGAATATTTACTCTCCTTAACTTGTTGTTGTTGTTATTTGGGTTTTAGGGCGCGTCTCTCCTTAACTATTCGTTGCATAGTTCTAAGGCTAACATCACACACTTCAGCAGTTCTATCTTGAGCTTTGGCAACATCGTAAACTGGCATTTCATCGTTTGCCTCGCGTTTAAAATATTTATATACATTAAAAATTTGCTCTCTGTTTTTGTTATGTAGAACCTTTCGCTTATGCTGCTCGCTATCCATTATGTACTATAGGAATAATGGCAATACTCACTGATTTACAACGGCCACTTAAAAATATCGCACACTGGTATAATCACGACAATCTCTGGATTGTTACTGAATCCTAATGCCTACTGGACCTAAAATGTGACGCCATCGTTCGTGGTGCGCACTATAGTTGGGCATATAAACATGGAATGAAGATAAATGCCAAGAAGTGTGAACTTTTTAGGTATAGAGATAAAAAAAAAGGTTGATTATAAGGGAAGGTTTTTTTTTTTTGTGGTAATATCGTAATACATAATAGCCCAGCAGTTAGTATCTAGTCTGGGCCCGTATTTCCAATAAATTAACAAGAAACAAATAATATAAAATTCTAGTTTGACAGTAACAGTTGAATATTGTTCAGGATGAAAGACTAATTTATGATACAAAAACTCATCTAGTTTCATGAATGTTAGTTACTTCAGTAAACTGACAATGTGATGGTGTTAGTTTTATATATTATTACTAGCCGAGGACTACCCACTTGGATTTTTTTTTTGGTACATCTGTTTTTTGTATTGAATATAGAAGATGTGGATTAAAATATATTTCTTTATTCTTTCCGTTTTATTTTTACTCGTTTTCTACATAAATATTTTACACATTAAGTAATCGAAAATACTACATAGTCTACATACTGAATAAATTTGTAGAAATACATTTTGATAAACTACAATTTAATTTTTGATGCCTGAAGCATATACAAATAGATTTTCTGCTTGTCCAACACGTGAAAAAGCAACATAAAGTTTACTGTGTGAGAAACATGGAGGATATTTCCTTCCTCCATGGTGAGAAATAGGATTCTTTCAAATTAACTCCGCAATAGTGGAAAGTTTGACCCTGCGCATTATTTATAGTCATACTATACTATAAGCTAATCTCATTGGAAATTGTTACCGTTTGAAACAAAATGACAAATCATTTGAAATTAGTGGGATTCTTGGTATGAAAACCGAGTTAATTTTTCTTTTCTGGTTAGGATTACAGCCTCAATGATGTTTTTTAGCAGCAGTTTCACGCTTAATCTTGTGCCATTGCATAATTTAGGCGAATCAAGATTTCGTAATAGTATAATTGGCGATCCAATTTTTAGCTTCAATTTATGCAAAGGTATACCGGGCGGACTTAATGAATTTAAAAATCTTGTCGGAAAGCTCACACTCTCATCTTGATCCATAATTGTGTCTAACGATTTATTTATTTTTACTTCCTATGGTGTGATATTTCGGATCTGCTCATTTATTCGTTGCACTACATCATTCTTTGTAACTAAAATCGTTCGCTCACATAACCATTTGTAAGTACCTCAGAATTTGTTAAATTCTACACCTTGTCGCTACAAGATACGAGGGATCGGAATCATACAGAAGCCGATACTGCAGCTTATAGCCCTACACAGACCGATTTAAAATCTAAAAACTAACTCAATAGGAAATAACAGCTTAAAATAGACAGTTAATGATAAAAAGTAACCTTTAAACTTACCTAAAACAATGTAATTCTCAAAAGCTCAGCTTATAAATACTTGAGTTTTGTTACGAGACCATATCGTCATTTTTCAACTCTTTTAGATGCGATAAAAATTGTTTATAATAATAATTAACCGGAAGAAAGTAAAATTTGCAATAAACCAATAGTTTCAGGCTGAATAAATTAAGAGAACACCATTTTAAAACTTCAATAAACACACTCCTGTTTTCAACACCACCTAACAACATGTTTTAAGTAATTTTCGGAGCCAATTAATAATTTTTATGTAACAACAGAGAACACTGTATAACATATAAATTTTTTGAAACATTCCACACAGTTAAACAATCACTAAATCAGTGTTAAACGTAATTATGCAGCAGAAAAAAATGCCTTCAACTACAGATCCCAATTGTGGACGATTTAACACTCGTCAGTAAATAAAATCACTTTCAAAATGTGGAATGAATAGAGCAGGAGGCCGTGCCGGAGACCATTTTTCGAAATAAACATTCCTTCAGCAGTAATTTTAACAAGTTTAGACTAATGGCGCCTTCTTGATACATCACTTCGATTTTTGTGAGATTGATAACTTCTAAAGTATATTATTTACAGAAAAAATATAAACCATCCTCTAAAGCTGAGAAATCATAGCACACAGTGACAGTGGCGTAGCTAGCTTGGGTGACACCCGGGGTGGATATGGATGGTGTCACCCCTAGAAAACTTAAGTTCAAAGTTAAGTAAAATATATCATCTTGTAAGTGCAAAATATGATATTAATAAAACACAATTAAATAAACATTTATTGTTATTCAAAAATAATAGTGACTAATATTGGAATATTAAGAAGATTTAAGACATACACAAATAAACTATAAACAATTGCTTTCACAATTTCCTCTTTCTAGCTTTAATAGCTGCAAACTCGTAAATCACATCTTCAAAATTAACAATCTCAGTTACTTCATGTTCAATAGTCAACATGGCAATATTTTAGTCACGTATAGCTCACCGGTGATCGAAAGTGGTTTTAGATTAATTTTAACTTCTCTGAAGATCTGGCCTCATTTGCCCGATACTGTTCCGCATTGGCGCTCACTCGATAGAAGTTTATCCAAACGACACGGCGTGTCGTCCGGCACTCGGCCGACACCCTGCCGCATTGGATTGGTTTATGTTTTGACGGTGCGGACCAGTGTCGACCTGCTGGATGTGGAGAAGCGCATAGATTTTTTTTTTTTTTTTTTGTAACAGTTTAACGTCCCTTTTTAACAACGTGGTCTTTAGAGACGGGAAAGGATGGGGGCAAGGAATGGGAAGGAATTCGGCCATGGCCTTTTGAAGGAAGCATCCCGGCATTCACCTGGAGTGATTTGGGGAAACCATGGAAAACCCAAATCTGGATGCCCGGACGGGGATTCGAACCGCCGTCCTCCCGAATGCGAGGCCAGAACGCTATCCGTTACACCACCACGCTCGGTGAAGCGCATAGAGAGCGTTCGGAAATTTCCCTTCCCTTACGGCCAAATGTTGTTTTCATGTTATTGTTTGTCATTTTTCATCAACCTATTTTCCATGTTCATCTGATGTTTGTAAAATGTAGGAAGAGTCCTAACATCTTCGTATTAAAAAATCAAAGCTTTTCCAGAGTTGAAGATCAGTTTTAAGACCCACAAAAATTGCAGACAAGATCCGCATTTGTAACTGGGACCTCCCAGAGCCGAATCTCACACCGTAACCAGACGCCACGCTAATCTAGAAGTACTGAAAAATACATATTCAAACACATAAAGTTGAGTTCGTGTTTCTGGATAGCAAAAATAGATGGTGTAGAAAAAGAGTATGTTCCTTTTTATCATGTTTGAAAACTTATTTTTCATTACACCTATATTCGGACTGGCGACTCAAATGGTTACTGCTTGCGATTTGGGTACTGAAGGCCCCGGTTCAAATCCCGTCTTCAGCTGTAATTTTTGCGGGCCTTAAAATTGACATTTAGCCTATCTCTGGCAAAGCTTTTATCTGTTAATGCGAAGATTCTACGAAGCTCCGTGGTTCGAATTTCATGTTAATCTGTAGGTCTCCTTTTCAAGTTAGGTAAATACGATATAGGTGCACTGCGAGTTTCCCAATAAGATACTCTGTGACTATAACTTTGAGATAACACGAAATTATTATTTTCAATATACAATATACGGTCTATATTTAAATTAAAATATGTTATAATCTCTTTCTTTTCGAACAAAAATACTGAGTGAATCGAAAAGAACACTAAGTTTACCAGTTACTGCACGAAAATGATGACAAAATTATATCAGTGTCATGTCCTGCACACATTTTGCATAGCAGTGTAAAGTATGCTCTGAGTTTGAGTAAATTTTACAGAGAGAATTTGACTGAAGCTGAATAGTCATTTCTCATACTGTGCAAAACGAGTTCAAGCTTTAAAATACTGTTAAGAAACGAATGAATCTGAATTCACGCCAGTCCTGCGTTATGTAAAGGAAGGGCGTCTAGCAATGTTGACAGGAGTCCTCGAAGGATAGTTCGGCCACCGGTTTACAGAGTTTCAAATTACTGCACATGTGCTTCTACCGTCGCTATCCTAATCTAATCCGGGTGTAGAGTACCAACAGTTATATGTGGAATTCGTACCACGAGCGTCCTTATGTACTTCACATGAACAAAGAAATGCTTTACCAGGTCAGTGTTTAGGGCCTTAAAACTACAGCCGAGAACGGGATTCGAACGGAGCACTTCCCATTGCCCAATCGCGCGCCTTTAAACAACTGAGCCACCAGATCGCTAAATGTAGTGGATATCACTTCTCCACGCTGTTAAACGTGCCACGAAATCATTCAACATCTTAAACGATAGTAGTATAGTAGTAGTATAGTAGTCAGTATAATTGAAAAACTAAAAATTAACACGTTTTTAGAAATGGATGAACTTTATAAAGAAGTTTGTAACTTTAGAGACATAGTGCTGAACAAAGACTTAATTTGCTACAGAAATGGCACAGTATATTTCCAACTCAAGAGCTTGTCAATCAGCAAAAAATATCTACTTTAATGGTATCAATACCCAGTGGCGTAGCTAGCGTGGGTGACACCCGGGGCGGATATCGATGTGTCACCCCTCGAAAAATTTAAATTCAAAATTAAGTAAAATATAATATGTTGTAAGTGTAAAATATCATATTAATAAAATATAATTAAATAAACATTTATTGTTATTAAAAATTATAGTTAATAAAATTGTAATATTAACTTCATTTTAAAAAAAAACAATAAACTAGAAACAATCTTCTCTTTTTACCTGTAACAGCTGCAAACTCGTAAATCACATCTTCAAAATTATCAATTTTAGTTACTTCATGTTCAATAGTCAATATGGCAAGATTTTAGCCACGTGTTGCTCACCGGTGATCGAAAGTGGTTTTAGAGAGGCCTCTGAAGATCGGGTCTCAGTCCGACACTCGGCCGTCATTGGATTGGTTTATGTTTTGACGGTGCGGATCAGTATCGGCCTGCTAGATGTGGAGAAGCGCATCGAGAGTGTTCGGAAATTTACCTTCGCTTACGACTAAATGTTGTTTTCATGTTATTATTTACCTTAAAAAAAGTATTTTTTTCATCCATGTTCATCAGATGTTCGTAAAATGTAAGAAGAGTCCTACCTAGGGATTGCAATCCAGCAAAGCGGGATCCCGCAATCCCGCGGGATCCCGCATCATTAGGCAGTCTGGCGGATCCCGCACAAAATTAAGCGGATCCGCAATCCGCAAAATCCGGCGGAAACGCGTGTCAGTCTGTGTGACTGGATGTCCCACTCGGTCTCTGTCGGATATTTTGCACTGTTTGCCTGTACCCTTCCAGTTGGCATTTGACTCATGTGAACAAGCTTTTGTTTTTGTCAGCCTTCGTCATTGGTAAGTAAATAAATACACTTTTCAATACACTTCATCAAAACTTACGTTTGTTTCGAGTACACATTTCTGTAATTTGAGTTATGGTGCGTATTTAGTACGATTTTCTAACTACATAATTATTTTTTTAAGTTTCGCATACGTTATCTGAGCTACACGGTTACACCTTTTTATTCACGGTTTCATTATTCCCATTTTCTGTATTTGCAGATAAAGTAATTGTGAAAATTTCATAATTTGATGCTGAAAATTTGATTATTCGTTGATATGAAACTAATGTTATCGTAATTTTAACGATCGCGTACCTATTTATTTAACACCTATCAAAAGGAAATTGTATATGCTTTGAATTATTGTTGTTTTGGCCGCTGCCTCAATGCGTTTCTTTGACGAAAGCCACCTGCTTACATGTGCCGCTCAGGCTTTCGAATAATCCCTCTTCTCCTTGTTATTATTTCGACTAAAGGTAAAAAAAGTTATAATGAAATTTTCACGGGTGTATCGACGAATTGTTTTGTAGGAACACCATACTTCGACGGCTGCCTCCGCCGTCTTCCTGAAGTGTGTAATTTCGTGTGTTTGCAATGAAATCCGGAGATACAACCTATGAGGACTTCACTGCAATCATTCGCAGAGAAAGTCTCCTTTCTTACTAAAAAATAATAATTTCCACTCTAAACACGTCGTTGCGCCACACAAGTAAATCAGAAATACTTGACAGCTTACGAGTTGGTGAGTAGTTTCTTTTAATTACATTGAATCAACTGTAACATCAATCAAGGAATCGGAAGATATAATAATGGATCACGCAAAAAGAAGGCCAAGTCTCGTGCTTGTGCAGTGACAAAAAGTTATGAGATCTTGTTGTGAGCCAAGTCTACACTTAACAGAGTATATTCACTTCACTTTGTGAAACGGAATGCTTTTCTCTCTGTTATGGAACGTTTATTTAAAAAAAAAAAAAAAAAAAAAAAAAACTCTGGTAACTTTGCCATTAAGCAAACCATATTTTTAAACTTATGTGATGTATTGTAAGGCACATAATATGACGTAGGACACAATATTTTCCATTTTTATTATTTATTTAAAAATTGGTTTAGATTAATAAACAAATATGTAAAAACTCGAAATACGCTTAAGACACGCTAAAAAGTTTTAATGTCATTTTGTGAATCAAAATATTGTTAACTGTTAATTTTTATCATTTAACATTAAAAACTATTTATTAATTTAATTTATTAACGTTTTAAGTGACTATGTTTCAAATATATGCGTTAAAAAACTGTTTGTACCAATCCCGCACGGATCCCGCGGGATTGGAAACACTGCGGGATTGCAATCCTTAGTCCTAGCATCTTCGCATTAAAAAAATCAGAGCTTTGCCAGAGTTGAAGACCAATTTTACGACCCACAAAAATTGCAGCCGAAATCCGCATTTGTAACCGAACCTCCCACACCCGAATCGCACGCCGTAACCAGACACAAGACTAATCTAGAAGTACTGAAAAATATGTATTCAAACACATAAAAGTGGATTCGTGTCTTTTGATAACAAAAATATATGGTATAGAAAAAGAATATGTTTATTTTATCATGTTTGAAAACTTATTTTTCATCACACCTATATTCGGACTGGTGACTCAAATGATTACTGCGTGCGATTTGAAAACTGTAGGTCCGGGTTCAAATCCCGGTCTCGACTATAATTTTTGCGTGCCTTAAAATTGACTTTTACCAATGGCAAAGCTTTTATCTTTTAATGCGAAGGACGCTCGGTGGTTTGAACTTCACTTTAATCTGTAGGTCTTCTTTTCAAGTTATGTGACTACGATATAGGTGCACTGCGAGTTTCCAAATAAGAAACTCTGTGACTAGAACATTGAGATAACATGAAATTACTATTTTTACTATACAAAATCTTTACGACTTATATTTAAATTAAAATATGTTATAATCTCGTTCTTCACTAACAAAAAGTATTAAGTGAATCGAAAAGAACCTCAGACGAAACAAACATGTCAAGTGCGAGTGATTGACATTTCATTGAGATTGCGTTGATATTGTTAATACTGCGCTGGGATAATATTTTGTACATAAAATATCAACCAGTTAGGTGATTACGTGAGTCAGATAAAAAAGTATTTTAATGTACATTCGTACCAAAACTGTGCAGATAAAGTACATCATATATATTATTTCTATAAGGTATTTTTTTGTCACAAGCCTATATCTTCCTTCATACTTAACCGAAATCAATGAATGAGGTGTCATTTTAAAGCTTATGGTCTCCACTTTGGTTAAATCGTATTTTAAGCAAGAAAGTATTCGGAATTCGACCCTTAAAGGGCAAAAATGAAAATTTTTCTAAAATGCTGTTTTCTGTGTTACGAGTCAGTTATCTCCCTGGATACCTATCGGAAACCGTTTTATGAAGTATCGTTTTAAAGATTAAGATCTCCGCTTTAGTGACGTCATATATTAAGCCAGAAAGTTTTCGGAATTCGACCCTTAAAGGGCAAAAGTATCAATATTTTTGCAATGCGTTTTTGTGTCACGAGAGATTTATCTCCCTTAATATCTAACCGATATAGATAAATGAGGTATCATATTAAAGAATAAGGTCTCCGCCATGGTAACATTATATTTTAAGAAAGGAATTTTTCGTAATTCGACCCTTATAGGGCAAAAATGTCACTTTTTCTAAAATGCGTTTTTTGTATCTCGAGCCATTTATCTACCTGGATATCTAACCAAAATCGATAAATGAGGTAGGATTATGAGGAGTAATGTCTCAGCTTTGTGACATCATATTTTAAGAAAGAATGATTTTGGAATTCAACCCTTAAAGGAAAAAAGTATAAATTTTTCTATTACCGATTTTTGTGTCACGAGCGATTTATCTCCCTTGATATCTAACCGATATAGATAAATGAGGGAACATATTAAAGAATAAGGTCTCCGCCATGGTAACATTATATTTTAAGAAAGGAATTTTTCGTAATTCGACCCTTATAGGGCAAAAATGTCACTTTTTCTACAATGCGTTTTTTGTATCTCGAGCCATTTATCTACCTGGATATCTAACCAAAATCGATAAATGAGGTAGGATTATGAGGAGTAATGTCTCAGCTTTGTGACATAATATTTTAAGAAAGAATGTTTTTGGAATTCAACCCTTAAAGGAAAAAAGTATAAATTTTTCTATTACCGATTTTTGTGTCACGAGCGATTTATCTCCCTTGATATCTAACCGATATAGATAAATGAGGTATCATATTAAAGAATAAGGTCTCCGCCATGGTAACATTATATTTTAAGAAAGGAATTTTTCGTAATTCGACCCATAAAAGGCAAAAAATTAATTTTTCTAAATTGCGTTTTTTGTATCTCGAGCCACTTATCTCCCTTGATATCTATCCAAAATCGATAAATCAAGTACGATTGTGAGGAATAATGTCCCAGCTTTGCTGACATCATATTTTAAGAAAAAAGTGTTTGGAATTCAACTATTAAAGGGAAAAAGTATAAATTGTTCTACAACGTATTTTCGTGTCCCTTGATATCTAATCTATATAGATAAATGACATATCGTATTAAAGACTAAGATTTCCGCCGTGGTAACATTATATTCTAAGAAAGGAATTTTTCGTAATTCGACCCATAAAGCGCAAAAATGTCAATATTTCTAAAATACGTCTTTTGTGTTTCGAGCCATTTATCTCCCTGGATTTCTAACCAAAATCGATAAATGAAGTAGGAGTATGAAGAGTAATTACTGAACTTGGTGACATTATATTCAACCTCACTATTCATCGCATTTTATTAGCGAAATTTTCGCACGGGTCGTCTAGTTACTCTATAATAAAGTAGGGTGTCAAACCTACTTGTCATCCCCAACATTTATTCCCTGAAACAATCACTTGTAAACGTTGAAGGATAATAAAGACCAGGTAGGAACACGGGTGAGCTATGGAAAAGTTTGGACGCGAGGGGGCGAGCCGTCACTCGGCCGGCTGTCGTTGCGGTTAGGGTACAGGCCAGTATTGGCAAAGTGCCGTTCGACCTTTACACTTAGCAACTGATACACAAACTGGTGCAAATTAAAATCCCAGCACCCAGACGGTGTTGTGATAAACGAATGAAATTTGGCCCCAAATATGCCCGCATTAAGAGTTTAAATGATTTAACATTAAAAGTTTTACATGTAATAATGTGAGAATTACGATGCTATATATTATGTAAATTGCCATTTTTTTAGCGTATTAGTGGCGAACAGTGTGGTGTCACATGACAAGTGGTTGCCCACAAGTTTTTGTTGTCTAAGTATGCCAAGGCGAAGAGTGACAACTCTCTACACCCAAATGTCTAACAATCAGAGAGGTCGGAGAATTGACGTGTTTTGAAAGGGTGCATCATATAGTGAAATCTCCAGAACGATTTGCCGCAGTGCAATGTCAGTAAACAGACTTGTTACACAGTGATGAAAAAAAGCTCTAATACTCCTAGAGCATGCACAGGTCCATACAGATGGATAACAGCACGTGAAGACTGCCAAATGGTGTGGGTGGCTGTTGCTGGCAGATGGTTGACTGCAGGCCAGATCCAAGTAGTGGTTATACATAGTCACACCCCGCCTCCGCCCCTCCCCGGATGATTGTAAACTAATTGCTTGAAGCTGGGTTACATTCTCTGGCCCTGTGCATTGTGTCCCATTAATCTAATTTCATTTCCATCATCATCTACCCTGGTATAATGCGAAACACAAATGGACATGTGAATGGCGTACATTTGTGTTTAGAGACGAGTCTCGATTCTGTCTATGGCAAAGTGATAATCGATGACATGTTCGCAGGTGTAGTGGAGGAACAGCTTATCTGCTGTGATTTCAGAACCTCACGCAAGTGCCGTCACCGGTGTCATGTTTTGGTGGCAATCAGTTTCGATAGCATGACTGAGTCGGCTGTTGTTGAAGGCAATGACAGCCCATCACTATGTGAACGGGGTACTGCATCTTATTGTGGTACCCTACATGTTCAACATCCGAATGATGAATCGTATTTTCCAACAAGACAGTGCCCGTCCTCATACTGCGGCCATCATCACACAAGCCTTGCAAGGAGTTTCGATCACAATATGGACAGCACGGTTCCCAGATTTGTCCCAAATAGAGCATTTCTAGGATACCAGAAGTAGACACATTAGATCACATGGTCACCCAGCACAAACTGTGCAACAACTGACTGCAAAAGACTTGCACGCGTAGTGAGACATACACCAAGAAGACATCCGAACACTTGTTGTGTCAATGCCGGCAAGGATCCACGAATGTATTGGTGCTCAAGTTGGGCGCATTTCTCACTGACAACTGTAAAAGGTAATAACTTAGCCTGATCCATTTCCATTTGTTATTATTTCTTTTAGGTACGGCCCTGGATATATTTTCAGAGTTTCCTAAAATTCTACCATTCATGTATGCGTGTTGTGATTTTAATTTCCGCCAGTGTAACTATATGGCGACCATAAGATTTCGCTATAAATTTAAAAAAGTCGAAAACTACCCATTTGTTATTGAAACGTCAACATAGGCTGTATTCAAATGACTTCACAACCTCGGTATTTGGAGGGCCATATTGAGAGGAAAGTTAACAGAAGTGGCTTGATCCAAGTAGAAGCAATTCCAGACCCAAATGGGGTCCCATTGGAGCAAACCCAGGATCCGGGTCCCACAAGTTGTGAGACCCTGGGGGATACTGTATAGTCAGAGAAGCAACTCTACATTAAGTTCCTTCATAAAAATAGATGAATAAATAAAATATAAAATCATAATTAAACGTAATTTAAAATAAAAAAAACAACGGTCAGGTAATAAAAGAACACGCCTTTGAGATATCTGCCGCCTTTACATGAAGTACTTAATAAGTGAAGTATTTTACTACCTGCCTAAGAAATAAGTAGCTACAGACTCCTAAATATGATATGTATCGAAGCCCATCTGCATGTGTAAATTTTAGTTTTCTAGCACCGCTCAGTAGCGTATAAATAAAGATGTAAACGGCTCGAATGTTAGTTCAGTTTATGATTAAAGCTCAATTTTTGTTCAGGAACAGAAGTTCGACATCCCTGTCGATTTAAGGAACCCATAAGAATGTAGGTACGTGTATTAGACAAAGAAATCTTCTGTAAATTTATGATGGAAAATTCATAGAGAATCATACGCTTATTTATTTGATCGCGATCATATTTGTATATTCTCAATCAGTAGAAAGCATATCAAACTTACATGAACCTAGAGTTAAAGTGCTTAGGGGGCATCCATAAATTACGTGAGGTGAAATAGGGGCGGGGTCCAGCGAAATCTCACCAATTCTCACGTGAGATTTTTTAAAATTGTGTTGGACTGTAGAGCTAGAAAAAAAAAAGACGATCCGAAGGGGGGGGGGGGGGTTCTGATGGTACCAGATCTCACGAAATCTCACCAGAGGGGGGGGGGGGTCCGAAAATCCGGAAAAACACCTCACGTAATTTATGGATGTCCCCTTACTAATGTTACGATTTCGCTATCAAGATACGCGGTTCCGACTGTTTTAAACAGATGCCCTACAAAAACTGATTACCGACAGACGATAACACTTGGACTCGTCCGGACTGACTTGAAACCTGACCGTATTGCTAGTTTAATGCAGTTTTCCGAATCATTTTATTTGCATAAATTCGAACATGATACGATTTCATGTCGAGTATAGGTGCACTTTCGACAAAAGGAAGGTACGCAGAGTGTATATCGGATAACACAAAATGTACTCAATTCGAATCTGTCAGATGATAAATTCAAAAATTACTAGAAAATACTTCAAGTCACTTGTGAATCTTAGCTAATAGAATTCTAAAAAAGCAAAACAATTTTGAAGAGTAGACTATTCTTGGTTGCTTTTTTTCATTTTCAAAGGAAAATCTAACAATTTTCTTTAAATAATTTCGAGGAATTACAATTTAACTGCCTAATTACCATGATTTTAACAATTTTAGATATATCCTTTAATTTTAAAACTGCCTCTCTTAATACAAGAAAACTTACATTATATCCACCACCGCTCGTAACAAACCAAACAACTGTGACAGACGGCAAGCACAACGAGTTCGTGTGATTATTGGAGCAACAGAGCGATGCTCTATTGTTTAAGCGCGCGGTGTAGCCAATAATATTATTATACTCTACTGTACTGGATCGTATTTGAAAAAGCGATAGATCAACTTAAAAAGAAATATTCAGAACATTAAAGGTAGACGTGTTTCGACACCAAAGGATAAAAGAAGTCTATCATATATATATATATATATATATATATTGTATCACACTAATTTCGATTACTATTTTCGAAATGCGGGTGTCACCCCCAAACGGGTGACACCCGGGGCGGACCGCCCCCACCGCCCCCCCCTAGCTACGCCACTGTCAATACCATTTTCAAATGCGCCAACTGAAAGGATATATTCCCACGCCAATATAATTTGGTCTCACACGAAACCAATTATCACCGGACAATGTTAACGCAGAGATGCAAATCAAAACAAACTTCAATTTGTCTTGTAGTGAATTCTATAACTAGGTTATAAAAAACGAAATCAAACATAAAATTTTAATAAAAATAGATACTTTAAACTAATTAACAGCATAAATAAACACTTAAAATTCAGCTTCAAAATACACGTTTTTCCATGATGTCGTAGTCAACAAGTCTGACTATTATTAAGATGTTTAGTAGTAAGATTCATAAGTTGGTATCTTTTGATGCGCGGATACCTGTATAAATTACCCCAGCATTATCTCAATTGTAAAAAATTAATATGAATTATATAAAAGCCTATTTTGTTTTGGTTCTTTCGATTTATAACTCTAAATCCCGATTTTTTTGTCCTTCCGTCCCGATTTTTAACAAACCGGACCTGACAACAATAGTGACAGAGGTCGGAGAACTGACGTGTTTTAAAAGGATGCATCATATCTTGAAATCTTCCGAAGGAATGAGTGCAATATCAGTATACAGACTTGCTACACAGTGATGAAAGAAAGCTCTAATACTCCTAGAGCAGGCACAGATCCATACAGATGAACAACATCACGTGAAGACCGCCAAATTGTGTGGGTGGCTGTTGCTGGGAGATTGGCGAATACAGGCCAGAGGCAAGCAGTGGTTACAGAGAGAGTCACCACCACACGACTGTAAACCAACATGGAGGAAGGAAATATATGGAGACGACGCAAGAGACCTTCACCACGCATTGAAGTAAAGCAGGGTGAGGAGGAGTGGGGGGGCATGGCCGGAGTGGAGGGGGTATGGCCGCTTCCATACAGACACGGGGAATATGTACAAAAACCTCAAGGGGACTCTAGGTTAAAGATGACGCCGCAATCTGGTGATGGATTATTATGTAACTCGATATGACAAATAAAAAATGAAGAATAAAATTTTTTGATATCCTGCTTAGTTTTCCAGATATTCCGTCCCAAATGTGAAATGGTTTTGGTTGAAATTCAGAAGAAAACATTGGTCAAAGTCAAATTTGATGATGGATTCTTATTTAAAAAGACGAGGCAAATGAAAAATAAAGAATAAAATTTTTCGATATCTCACCTAGTTCTAGAGATATACTGTATCAAAAGTGAGGTTGAAATGGAGAAGAAAAATTTCGCAAAAGTCAAATTTAATGATCGATTCTTATGTAACACGACGAGACAAATCGAAAATAAAGAATAAAATTTTTCGATATCTTGCTTAGTTTTCGGGATATACTGGGAACATCGCAATTGTTTGGAAGCGCAATATCGCCGCAGCCGCCACTGCGCATGCGCGAGCCTGCTTCACCAATTTAACATCACTTCTCCTCCATATATTTCCTTCCTCCATGTAAACCAATTGCTGTAAGCTTGGTTACACTCTCTGACCCGTATGCAATGTATTCCATTAATCTGACTTCATTGCCAGCGTTGTCAAGGCTGGTGTAATGCAAAACGCAAATTGACACGTGAATGGCGTACATGTGTGTTTAGAGACGAGTCTCGATTCTGTCTGTGGCAAAATCCAAATCGCATCTTCCAACAAGATAATGCCCGTCCTCATACTGCGGCCATCGTCACACAAGCCTTGCAAGGAATTTCGATCACAATTTGGACAGAACGGTCCTCAGATTTGTCCCCAATAGAGCATGTATGGGATACCAGGAATAGACACATTAGATAACATGGTCACCCAGCATAAATTGTGCAATATCTGACTGCAAAAAAACATGCAGGTGTAGTGAGACATACCCCAAGAAGACATCCGAACTCTTATTGATTGAATGCCGGCAAGGGTCCACGAATTTATTTGTGCCCAAGTAGGGCGCATTTCTTACCGAAAACTGTGTCTAAAGGTAATATACTTAGCCCGTTCCATTTCTTCTGGGTATGGCCCTGGATATATCTTCAAAGTTTCCTAAAATTCTATCATTCCTTTGTGCGTGTTGAGATTTTGATTTGCGCCCGTGTAACTATAGGGCGACCATAAGAATCCGCTATAAATTTAAAAAAGTCGAAAGATTCCCAATCATTTGATACTGAAACGTTAACATAGGCTTTTTTTTTAAATGACTTCATAACAATGGTATTTGCAGGAGCAAGGGATATCGAGAGGAAAGTTAACAGAAGTGGCTTGATCTAAGTAGAAGCAATTCCACACCCAGATGGGATCCTATCATCCTATAGGTGTATACCCAGGATCTGGGACCCACAAGTCGTGAGACCAAGGGGGATACCGTATAGCCAAAGAAGTAACTCAACATCAAGTTCCTTCATAAAAATAAAAGACTAAATAAAATATAAAAACAACGTAACAAAAACAACGGGTCATGTAATATAAGAATATGCCTTTACGATATCTGCCGTCTTTACATGAAGTATTTAACAAGTATTTTACTACAGACTCCTAAATATTACATTGTATGTACTGAAGACCGTATCCACGTGTAAATTTTAGATTTCTAACACCGCTCTGTAGAGTATAAATAAAATGTTGTAAACAGCTCGAATGTTCGTTCAGTTTAAGATTAAAGCTCAATTTTTTGTTCAGGAACAGAAGTTCGACATCCCTGTCGATTTAAGGAACCCGTAAGAATTTATGTACCTGTAATCAACAGAAAAGTTACCCATAATAGAAATTTTCTTCTTCTCTAAATTTATTATGGAAAATTCTTAGAGAATCATAAGCTTAATTATTTCATCGCGATCATATTTGCATATTCTCGATCAGTAGAAAGCTAAGCAAACTTACATGACGTAAATGCTTACTAATATTACGATTTTGCCAGCAAGATAAGCGGTTCCGACTGTTTTAAACACATGCTCAACAAAAACTGATTACCAACGACAGACGATACCATCAACGAACACTTGGACCCGTTCGGATTGCTACAGATGTCGTTGGCCTGAGGGTATATTAGGACAGGTGGGCACGAGGCAGCAGGAGTCGCTTGGAACACATTGGAGTAATTAGACGCTCTATGGGGAGGCATGCCGGGTATCGTCCGAAAGTAGTTCGCGCCACCATAGTTTCCGGTCAGCCATTATGAAATTTTTGAACGTGTGACTTGTGAATTTTAAAATGAGACTTTGAAATTTGTTTTAACAGGGGTCGGTCGCTTTTACTCCCTTTCATTACTTGCAGTTTAGGAAATGATTTGTCCGATAACCTATTTCAACTGTAATCGTGATTTATGATGTGACTTGGAAGAATATAGATAAATTTCATATTTGAACTGTGCAGTGGCGTAGCTATGGGGGGGGGCGGGGGGGGCGGGGGGGCGGTCCGCCCCGGGTGTCACCCGTTTGGGGGTGACAACCACATTTCGAAAATAGTAATCGAAATTAGTGTGACACAAAAAAAAAATAATAATAAACTTCTTTTATGCTTTGGTGTCGAAACACGTCTACTTTTATTGTTATGAATATTTGTTTTTAGGTTGATCTAGCGCTTTTTCAAATGCGATCCAGGCGGCTGTGCTCATTCGTTATAGTAGAATATAATTGTTGGCAATACCGTGCGCTTAAACAAAGAGAGCACCGCTCTGTAGCTCCAACAATCACAAGAAATCGTTCATTGTTGTGCTTGCCGTCCGTCACTGTTGTTTGATTTGTTAGAAGCGGCGGTGGATATAATGTAAGTTTTCTTGTATAAAAAGTGGAAGTTTTAAAATTAAAGTTTATATATAATTGCTAAAATCATAGTAATTAGACAGTTAAATTGTAAATCCTCGAAAATATTTAGAGAAAATTTGGAAATGAAAACCAAGCGTATGTCTGAATACTCGTAGTCTAGGTTTTAAAATTGTTTTGCTTATTTAGAGTTCCATTAGCTTTCAAGCTAAGATTTACAAATGCTTTGAAGTTTTTCTAGTAATTTTTGAATTTATTATCTGACAGATTCGTGATGTACAAACTGAGTACATTTCGCGTTATCGGATTTACACTCTGCGTACCTGCCTATTATCGACAGTGCACCTATATTCGACATGAAATCGTATCATGTTCGAATTTATGCTGGTAAAAACTGTGCATTAAACTAGCAATACTGTCAGGTTTCAAATCAATCTGAACGGGTCCAAGTGTTCGTTGATGGTATCGTCCGTCGTTGGTAATCAGTTTTTGTAAAGCTTGTGTTTAAAACAGTCGGAACCGTAACTGTTGTGTATAGAACTGTAATGTAAATTATATATATATTTAAAACTGTGAAGGAAATGAAATGTAAATTGTTAAACTATATAAAGAGAACAGTAAAGTAATGAAATGTGAATTGTCATAAAACGCAAAGAACTTAGCTGTGTGGCTGATTAGGCCGAAAGCCATTTAAATAAATAAATAAAAAAAAAAGTTGGAACCGCGTATCTTGCTAGCGAAATCGTAACATTAGGAAGCACTTAAATTCTAGGTTCATGTAAGTTTGCTATGCTTTCTTCTGATCGAGAATATGCAAATATGATCGCGATGAAATAAATAAGCGTATGATTCTCTCTGAAGTTTTCATAATAAATTTAGAGAAGAAGAAAATTTGTGCTATGGGTAACCCCTCTGTCGAATACAGGTGTATTCCTTAAATCGACAGGGATGTCGAACTTTTGTTCCTGATCAAACTGAACGAACATTCAAGCCGTTTACAACATTTTTATTTATATGCTACATAGCGGCGCTAGAAATGTAAAATTAACACGTGAAGACGGTCTTCAGTACATACAATGTCATATTTAGAAGTCTGTAGCTACGTGTATCTTAGGCGGATAGTAAAATACTTCACTTGTGAAGTACTTCATGTAAAGACGGCAAATACCTCAAAGGCATGTTCTTATATTACCTAAGCCGTTTAAAAAAAAAAAAAAAAAAAAAAAAAAAAAAAAAAAAAAAAACGTTGTTTTTATATTGCATTTATTGTTCTATTTTTATGAATGAAATTAATGTAGAGTTGCTTCTCTGACTATACAGTCTCTCCCAGGGTCTCACGACTTTTGGGACCCGGATTCTGGGTTTGCACCGATAGAACCCCCATTGGCGTAGATAGGGGGGGCGGTGGGGGCGGTGGGGGCGGTTCGCCCCGGGTGTCATCCGTTTTGGGGTGACACCCGCATTTCGAAAATAGTAATCGAAATTAGTGTGATACAAATATATATATATATATATTTTTGATGATTTATTTTATTCTTTGGTGTCGAAACACATCTACCTTTAATGTTTAGAATATTTTTTTTTTTAAGTTGATCTGTCACTTTTTCAAATGCGATCCAGGAGGAAGTGCTTTTTCATTACAGTAGAGTATAATTATTGGCAACACCGCGCGCTTAAACAAAGAGAGCACCGCTCTGTAGTTCCAACAATCACAGGAACTCGTGGTTGCCTTCTGTCACTGGTTTGTTAGAAGTGGCGGTGGATATAATGTAAGTTTTCTTGTATAAAGAGATGAAGTTTTAAAATTAAAGTATATGTTATATATATCTAAAGTTGTTTAAATCGTTGTAATGAGACAGTTAAATTGTAAATCCTTGCAATTATTTAAGGAAAAATGTTAGATTTTCCTTTGAAAATGAAAAAAAGCAACCAAGCGTATGTCGGAATACGCGTAGTCAGACTTCAAAACTGAATTGCTTATTTAGAATTCCATTATCTTTGTAGCTAAGATTCACAAGTGCCTTGATGTATTTTCTTGTAATTTTTTAATTTATTATATGACAGATTCGTGACGTATAAATTGAATACATTTCGCGTTATCCGATTTACATTCTGCGTACCTACCTATTGTCGACGGTGCACCTATACTCGACATGAAATCGTATCATGTTCGAATTTATGCAAATAAAATGATTCGGAAAACTGTATTAAACTATCAATACTGTCAGGGTTCAAAGTCAATCCGACCGAGTCAAGTGTTCGTTTATGGTATCGTCTGTCGTTGGTAATCAGTTTTTGTAAGGCATGTGCTTAAAACAGTCGGAACCGCGTATCTTGCTACCAAATCGTAACATTAGTAAGCACTTTAACTCTAGGTTCATGTAAGTTTTCTGTGCTTTCTACTGATCGAGAATATGCAAATATGATCGCGATGAAATAAATTATCTAAGAATTTTCCATAATAAATTTACAGAATACTTCTATTATGGGTAACCTCTCTGTCGAATACAGGTACCAAAATTCTTACGGGTTCCTTAAATTGACAGGGATGTCGAACTTCTGTTCCTGAACAAAAATTGAGCTTTAATCATCAACTGAACGAACATTAGAGCCGTTTACAACATATTTATTTATACGCTACAGTGCTAGAAATGTAAAATGTACACGTGGAGACGGTCTTCAGTACATACAATGTCATATTTAGGAGTGTGTAGCTACGTGTATCTTAGGGGGGTAGTAAAATACTACTACTTCATGTAAAGACGGCAGATATCACAATGGCATGTTCTTTCATTCCCTGACCCTGTTTTTTTTTAATTAGGTTTAATTATGTTTTTATATTTTATTTATTCTTCTATTTTTATGAAGGAACTTTATGTAGAGTTGCTTCTCTGATTATACAGTATCCCCCAGAGTCTCACAACTTGTGGGACCCGGATCCTGGTTTGCACCAATGGGACCCCATCTGGATCTGGAATTGTTTCTACTTGGATCAAGCCACTTCTGTTAACTTTCCTCTCAATATCCCTTGGTCCTGCAAATACCGAGGTTGCGAAGGCAATTAAATACATCCTATGTTAACATTTCAATAACAAATGGTTGGGTAGCTTTAGACTAGGGTCGTTGCGGATGTCATATTTGCGGATGCGGATGTCCAATGCTTGACATCCGCGGATACGGATGTGGAAAAATAAATTTATAATTATTTAGATTTTAATATTTTACCAAAAATAAATTTAAATCAATATTTTTTTCGTAAGTAAATTCTATTTCCACATAATACTGCTATATTGATTTATTTTTGCCTCATGTTTCAACAAAAAAAAGTATTGGATGATTTCACAAGTGAATTAAATTATTTACAAAACTACGCACGCGTCTAAAAACCAGTCTTTGTCATATGAACTTTGCGGAGTTAGAACCTAAACTAAATCAAGCGTCAAGCACAAGGCCACGCACCGTGCATCTCCGCGCTAGCTTGTTTTTTTTTTTTGTATTATAACTATACGCCTCGTCAACGTCGAGGTCATTAGAGGCGTGAAAAGATCGGGGCTAGGAACGGGAAGGAATTCGGTCATAGTCTTTTAAATGAAGCATTCGCCTGGAGTGATAGGTGGAAGCTATGGAAAACCGAATTCTGTATTCCCGGACGGGGATTCGAACCGGTGTCCTCCCGAATGCGAGGCCTGGCCGTTACCGCCTTCTGGCTACGCTCAGTTCCATGCTCGCCACCCACCTTCCCACCGCTCTAGTGACGCATTCACAGCACATCTTGTAGGAACTAAGAGATCAGATTTTCGATAAAAGAATTCTTTATGGTCAGCGAAAGCCGTTACAGGATCCTTTAGATTCACTCTATATTTTTTAATAAAAAGTAGTAAGATTAGTATACATTTTAATTAAAAACAGACTGCAATGATTCTGTAAAATAATAATAATTTCATGTGATCTAAAAATTCCAGTCACAGAGTTTCTTATCACCAGCGCAGAAATTTAAAAGGAGACCTACAGATTACCGTGAATTACGGAGCGTCCCAGCATCTCAGCATTAACAAATCAAAGCTTTGCCATAGGTGACTGTCAATTTTAAGACCCATGAAAATTAGATCTGAGACAGGGATTTGAACAAGGTACTTTCAGTTACCCCAATCGTATGCCGTATCTATCTGAGTCAAGAGACAAATTTGGATGTAATGACAAATAAATATTCAAACATAGTAAAATCAACGTATTTTTTTTTTCTATATGATTTATTTCTCCTATCCCAAAACACAAATGTACTTTTATGTGATTGAATATATATATTTCAGCACTTCTAAATTCATATGTTTGCGGCGTCTGATTCGGGTATGGCAGTTACGCGGTTCGGATGCAATTTTTACAGGCCTTAAAATCGACCTTCACGTCTGGCAAAGCTTTGATTTGTTAATGCCGAACATACAAGGACTCTACCTACAATTTACGAACATATGATGAATCTAAAGTGAGGCTGAAAAGGTAATTTCTAAGCAATCATTAACGCTAAAACAACATTTAGTCTTAAAGGACCAGAAATTACTGTACTATTCCATATCGACCATCCCGACACTGGCCCGCACCGTCAAATATTAAATCAAACGAATGACAGTCGACACACGGTGCGGTGTCGTATGAACTCACTTCAATCGAGTGAGCGACAACAATAGGAAAAGTGTTGGTAAGTGACAGTGCGGACTCAGCGCGGTCTATTGTGGCCCGACCTTTACTTTTCATGTAAGTTCAAACTTGTAAATTAGTCACTTAGATAATAACGCCGTTTAGTTTATTCACACTTTTGTTGCAAGATCGTCAGAAAACAACCACTTTTTTTGCTAGCTAAGCGACGATGAGCAGAATCTCGAATCAAGAACAAAGAATAATATATATTGCAATGTAAACAAAACATCCGCAATAGATCCGTATTAAAAAAATTGCGGATGCGAAAGGGGATGTAGGATTTCACGCGATAGTTCCGCACTTGCGGATGCGGATATCCGTTACATCCATACTTTAGACGTTTTTAAATTTGTAGCGGAATCTTATGGTCGCTCTATAGTTACAATGGCAGAAATTAAAATTACAACACGCATACATGAATGGTAGAATTTTAGGAAACTTTGGAGATATATCCAGGGCCATATGTGGAAGAAAGATAACAAATGGAAATGGATCAGGCTAAGTTATTACCTTTAGATACAGTTTTCAGTGAGAAATGCGCCAAACTTGAGCACCAATACATTCGTGGATCCTTGCCGGCATTGACTCAACAAGTGTTCGTATTTCTTCTCGGTGTATGTCTCACTATGCGTGCATGTCTTTTGCATTCAGTTGTTGCACAGTTTGTGCTGGGTGACCAAGTGATCTAATGTGTCTACTCCTGGTATCCTAGACATACTCTATTGGGGACAAATCTGGGGACCGTGCTGTTCAAATTGTGATCGAAACTCCTTGCAAGGCTTGTGTGACGATGACCGCAGTATGAGGACGGGCATTATCTTGTTGGAAGATGGGATTTGGATGGTGAACATGAAGGGTATGACAATAAGATGCAGTACCCCGTCCACATCAGGGGCCAGAGAGTGTAACCCAGCTTCAAGCAATTAGTTTACAATTGCTTAACTATCTGTAACCACTGCTTGGATCTGGCCTGCAGTCAACGATCTGCCAGCAACAACCACCCACACCATTTGGCGGACTTCACATGCTGTTATCCATCTGTATGGACCCATACCTGCTCTAGGAGTATTAGAGCCTTCATTCATCCACTGTGTAACAAGTCTGTATACTGACATTGCACTACGGCCAATCCTTCGGGAGATTTCACCCTTTAAAAACACGTCGAATCTTCGACCTCTCTCACAGTTAGTCATTTGGGTGTAGAGAGTTGTCACTCTTCGCCTTGGCGTACTTAGCCAACAAAAACTTGTGGACAACAAAGTGTCATGTTACACCACACTGTTCGCCACTTATACACTAAAAAAAAAAAAAAAAAAAAAAAAAAAAAAAAAAAAAAAAAAAAAAAAAAAAAAAAAAAACTTAGTAAATAGCACCGTGATTCTCGTATTATTACATATAAAACTTTCAATTTTTAATCATTTAATACTCTTCATGCGGGCAAACTTGGGGACAAATTTCATTCATTTATCACAACACCGTCTGGGTGATGGGATTTTAATTTGCGCCAGTTTGTGTATCAGTTGCTAAGTGTAAATGTCGAGCTGCACTTTGCCGATACATGCCTGTACCGTCACCGCAACAACAACAGTCAGCCCAGTGACGGCTCGCCCCCTCGCGTCTACATTTTTCCATAGCACGCACGAGTTCCTACCCGGTGTTGAATCTCCTTTAAAGTTTTCAAGTGATTGTTTCAGGGAATCAGTGTTGGGGATGACAGGTAGATTTGACACCCTACTTTATTATAGAGTACTGTACTTTATTTTGCAAAGTTTTGGTACGAAAGTACATTAAATACTTTTTAATCCGACTCCTAACTACTTTATCTTTTATATACAAAAATAGTATCCCAGCTGAATATTAACAAATCATCACCACACTGTACCGGAATGAAAGATTGTCGCTTGTTTCAACGCAATCTCAATGAAATGTCAGTCACTTCACACTAGACGTGTTTGTTTTGTCTGAGATTCTTTTCGATTCACCCAGTACTTTTTTTTAGTGAAGAACGAGATTATAACCTATTTTAATTTAAATATAGGTCGTAAAGATTTTGTATAGTAAAAATAATAATTTAATGTTATCTAGTCACAGAGTATCTTATTGGGAAACTCGCAGTGCACCTATATCATAGTCACCTAACTTGAAAAGAAGACCTACAGATTAACGTGAAATTCGAACCACCGAGCGTCCTTCGCATTAACAGATAAATACTTTGCCATAGGTAAATGTCAATTTTGAGGCCCGCAAAAATTACAGTCGAGACCGGGATTTGAATCGGGACCTTCAGTTTCCAAATCGCACGCAGTAACCATTTGAGTCACCAATCCGAATATAGGTGTAACGAAAAAAGTTTTCAAACATGATAAAATAAACATACTCTTTTTCTGTAACAACGATTTTTGATATCAAAGGACACAAATCCACTTTTATGTGTTTGAATAGATATTTTTCAGTACTTCTAGATTAGTCTTGCGTCTGGTTACGGCGTGCGATTCGGGTGTGGGAAGTTCCCGTTTCAAATGCGGATCTCGGGTGCCATTTTTGTGGGTCTTAAAATTGATCTTCATTTCTGGCAAAGCTTTGTTTTTTTAATGCGAAGATGCTAAGACTCTTCCTACATTTTACGAACATCTGATGAACATGGATGGAAAAAAATACTTTTTTGAAGGCAAGTAATAACATGAAAACAACATTTAGTGGTAAGGGAAGGGAAATTTCCGAACTCTCTCTATGCGCTTCTCCACATTCAGCAGGCCGACACATACGCACTGTCAAAACATAAACCAATCCAATGACGGCCAAGTGTCGTACGACACACCGTGTCATTTGAACAAACTTCGATCGAGTGAGCGCCATCACTAAGAAACTTGTCGGTGCGGTGACGGTGCGGAGCAGTATCGCGCAAGTGAGGCCTGATCTTCAGAGGAGTTAAAATTAATCTAAAACCACTTTCGATCACTGGTGAGCAACACGCGGCCAAAATTTTGCCATAATGAATATTGAACATGAAGTAACTCAAATTGATAATTTTGAAGATGTGATTTACGAGTTTTCAGCTGTTAAAGCGAAAAAGATGAGATTGTGAAAGCAATTGTTTTAGTTTATTTGTGTACTTTTTAAATGATGTTAATATTACCATTTTATTAACTATAATTTTTAATAACAATAAATATTTACTAGACGACCCGTGCGAAAATTTCGCGAATAAAATGCGATAAATAGTGAAGTTGAATATAATGTCACCAGGTTCAGTCATTACTCTTCATACTCCTACTTCATTTATCGATTTTGGTTAGAAATACAGGGAGATAAATGGCTTGAAACACAAAAAACGTATTTTAGAAATATTGACATTTTTGCGCTTTATGGGTCGAATTACGAAAAATTCCTTTCTTAGAATATAATGTTACCACGGCGGAAACCTTAGTCTTTAATACGATATGTCATTTATCTATATCGATTAGATATCAAGGGAAATATAAGGCTCATGACACAAAAATACATAGTAGAACAATTTATACTTTTTCCCTTTAATAGTTGAATTCCAAACACTTCTTTCTTAAAATATGATGTCAGCAAAGCTGAGACATTATTCCTCACAATCGTACTTGATTTATCGATTTTGGATAGATATCCAGGGAGATAAGTGGCTCGAGACACAAAAAACGCATGTTAGAAAAATTGACTTTTTTGCCTTTTATGGGTCGAATTAGGAAAAAGTCCTTTGTTAAAATATAATGTTACCACGGCGGAGACCTTATTCTTTAATATGATACCTCATTTATCTATATCGGTTAGATATCAAGGGAGATAAATCGCTCGTGACACAAAAATCGGTTATAGACAAATTTATACTTTTTACCTTTAAGGGTTGAATTCCAAAAACATTCTTTCGTAAAATATGATTTCACAAAGCTGATACATTACTCCTTATATTCCTACTTCATTTTTCGATTTTGCTTAGATATCCAGGGAGATAAATGGCTCGAGATACAAAAAACGCATTTTAGAAAAAGTGACATTTTTGCCCTATAAGGGTCGAATTACGAAAAATTCCTTTCTTAAAATATAATGTTACCATGGCGGAGACCTTATTCTTTAATATGATACCTCATTTATCTATATCGGTTTGATATTAAGGGAGATAAATCGCTCGTGACACAAAAACGCATTGTAGAAATATTGATACTTTTGCCCTTTAAGGGTCGAATTCCAAAATTTTTTTGGCTTAATATATGACGTCACTAAAGCGGAGATCTTAATCTTTAAAACGATACTTCATAAAACGGTTTCAGATAGGTATCCAGGGAGGTAACTGACTCGTTACACAGAAAACAGCATTTTAGAAAAAAAAAATTTTTTTGCGCTTTAAGGGTCGAATTCCGAAAACTTTCTTGCTTAAAATACGATTTTACCAAAGTGGAGACCATAACCTTTAAAATGACACCTCATTCATTGATTTCGGTTAAGTATGAAGGAAGATATAGGCTTGTGACAAAAAAATACCTTATAGAAATAATACAGGGCGTTCGCCGGAAAACGCTACCCTCCCAGTCTGTTGCCGTCGGCAACTTGCTCGGTCAGTCGTGCCAGCAGTTTCCGCCACACGGCACCGTGAATCACCGCACTGTTTAACACCTCCGCTGCCCCAACAGTGCAGTGCAGTGACCCTTACATTGTTAAGAACGGTTTCTTTGCATTGTAGATAGTTTGTGACTTCAGTCTCTTATTAATCAGTGTTGTGAATAAACGTTTCTTTGCGGTTTGGCTGGTTTGGGGCTTCACACTCTTATTAATCTGTACCGTGTTTGAGTGTGAGTAAAATTATGGTACGTTACAGTTTGCAACATAGAATATTTCTCTACGATACATATGTGAAGAAGAAGTCGTTTAAAAAGTGTCGCAGTAAATTTCGTCGCGAATTTCCTGGCGCTTTACTGCCAGCTAAATCAACAATTCTGCGTCTGGTTAAAAAAGTAAGAGAAACGGGTTCATTTTTTAACAAAAAGAGACTGTCGGTCAACCGTATTCTCACAGAGGAGAAAATTGACGATATCGCTTTTCGACTAGAACAGTCACCCAAAAAATCATTAAGTCAGTTAGGGCAGCGTGTGTCTCGAAATATGTTCAGAAGATGTGAAATGTGCATTACACAAGAGGGTCAACACTTCCAGCATCTTTTATAAGGTAAGCTAATGAATTACGTCACATTTAAATGCTTAGCACATACAAGTTTATGAAGTTTATGAAGCGTAATTATTATGAAATAGTCCGCGGCCGACAGTCGAACAATGCCGGAAACTGACCGCTCGCTCGCCGGGAGCAGTTTCTTCCTTGTAGCGCTAACAGTGGGTTGCGTTTCCCGGCGAACGCCCTGTATATATGATTTAGTTATGTTTTTATTAATATCATATTTTACACTTACAAGATATTATAGTTTACTTAATTTTGAATTTAAGTTTTCAAGGGGTGACACCATCGATAACCGCCCCGGGTGTCACCCACGCTAGCTACGCCACTGCATCTGATAACCCAGAATACAACCAGAAATTAAACAATTTTACAAATTGATACTAGTGAGGATCATAAATTCAATAACAATTGTTTTCATATTTTGTAACTGTTGTTTATGAGACTACACAGGAAACTGGGAACAAGGAAAGGTAATGCTGATCAACACGTGTATAAGAGCTGTTGCCCCTCTGCTGCCGTCTTGGTTGGTGGCTCTCAGCCGCTAAAACCGTAGGTGTCGCGGATGCCACTGCCGACCCGGAAACGTGGTACCTAGCGTTCAGTTAATTCCTGGAGTAGACGGTTCGAGTCCAGCCACATACATAAGCGATTTTCATGAAGTGTTACGTTCTTCTTATTTTGACTGTACTGTGGATCACCAAAGTCACATCATAAATCAACTGAGTAGCTAAATGAATGGAGAGGATGCACGTATCGATAAACTAAGGCAAATACTTTCTTTGTTTTTTTTATTAGCAATTTATTCTTTAAATGTATTATATATTTTGAAATATCACGGAAAAGATTATTTCCCATGTTTGGAAAGGAATCCGGCTACAGTATGTGAATATGAACTATTCCTCTGTTAGTCTAAAATTATTTCGATAATCCTCTGAGAACAAAACATTGAGTTTGTTGACCATGGCATTCACAACATTATTGAAAAATATACTTCAAAGTGGACTTCCAAACTGTCAGTGCCAGAAGTACTGGTAAAAATTTTCAACGATTTCATGAAAAAGTACATCTTCCAAGAATAATTTTTAAGTTAGAAAGCAAGCGAAAGTTTCGATATGATAAAACTAGTTTGCGTAGCAGTTACTGATTCAAAATGCTATTCAGAACTCCTATTATCAAAACAGATTGTTCTACTGACTTCATTGAATAGCCATATGTAAATGACGTTAAAGGCAAAATTGTAGTCAGAGCTGATAAAAATTTTTACCACAAGAAGTCTAACAAATTCCTTCAAATCGCTTAAATCAATTAATCAAGATTTGTCATGGAGAACTTAACTGTCTCCTATAGTATGCTTAGTACTGGAAGGAAATTATTTATTGATATTCTCTAATCTAAATTATGTATCAACAAGTTTGTTACCATCACAGCTATAACAATATGGAGTTCTACATTCATACTCTGCAAATCACAAACATTGTGGGTGGCAGAGGGTGCTAAGCACCAATCCTAAACCCGCCCATTCCAATCCCGAATAGTGCGAGGAAAGAAGGAATACATATAAGCATCAGTACGGCATCTTATTTCTCTAATCTTATCCCTCCGGTCATTACGACCTAAATAGGTTGGCGGAAGAAGTATTTCATTGCACTCGCATATTCTCCAATAAATTCGAACGCAAGCTACGTCGTCTGTCTTCCAAGCTATCCCAGCCCAATCTATGTATCAATTCTGTGACACTTTCATAAGGGCTGTAACAACAAGTCACGAATCTAGCGGCTCTCCTCTGCACCCTCTCAACTGAGTCAATCAGAACCTTGCGATACTGATCCCAAACCCCACAACAGTAATCCAGATGCGGACGCACTAGTGTTTTATACGCTATCTCCTTTGTTTGAACATTACAATTCTTCAAAATACGACCTATGAATCGTAATTTAGAATTAGCCTTTCCTGCGACGGAAGTTATGTGCATGTCCCATTTCATGTTGCTTTGCATTATCACTCCCAGATACTTCACAGAATCAACCGTGTCAACAGCTGAATTGTTTATTTTGTACTCGTGAACAAACTGATTCTTCTTGTTACTTATCCGCATTGCCTTGCACTTTTTGCAATTAAGTGTAAGCTGCCATTTACGGCACCAATCGAAAATAGCATCCAAATCGCGCTGAATTTCTAAGCAATCGTCGGAGCACCTTATTTCCCTATAGATAACCGCATCGTCGGCAAACAATCGCAACCAGCATTTGACGTTGTCACCTAGATCGTTTATAAATATTAAGAAAAGAAGTAGACCTATTACACTTCCTTGAGGAACGCCCGAAGTAACATTTATCTTAGAAGAGGCTTCCCCATCAACAACGACATACTGTGATCGACCAGTTAGAAAATCACGTATCCACTCGCAAATCTGAGCCGAAATACCGTAAGCTCGAATCTTCGCTAAAAGTCGGTTGTGTGGCACAGAATCAAAAGCTTTCTGAAAATCCAAAAAAACTGCATCAACTTTCGAACCTGCATCGATAACTTTCATTATATCATTAGAAAATAGGGCCAACTGTGTTTCACACGATCTCTTCTTCCGAAATCCGTGTTGACACGGTGTAAGTAACTCGTTCTCATCTAGAAACTTCATAATGTTCGAGCATATGACATGTTCCAGAATTCTGCTGCAGACCGATGTTAGAGATATGGGTCGATAATTCCTAGGGTCACTCCGATCTCCTTTCTTAAAAACGGGAATTACCTGGGCTATTTTCCAGCTAGAAGGTACTTTTCTCTCTTCTAGTGATTTACGGAAATCTGACAGAAATGGTTCAATATCCTCCGCGCATTCAGAAAAAACTCTTACCGGTATACCATCGGCACCCGGCGCTTTACCCCACTTCAGGAGCTTTAATTGCTTTACAATACCTACGCTATCAATTTCTATCGGATCCATCTCTAATCCCACACGACGTGGTAAAGTGGGGGATGTTTTCCATGTTTTCTTGCGTGAATGAATTTTTGGATTCGATGTTAAATACGGTAGCCTTGTCGCGGCTGTCTTCAACTTCCCGTCCGTCTTTTATTAGAACTGGCTGATTGTTCCCACTACAACCAACTTTTTTTACATACGATCAAAATTTCTTAGGGTTTTCAGTGAGGCTCTTAGAGAGAGAATTGTCACGAAAGTTATTAAAGGCCTCACGCATCGCATTCTTAACACGTCCCCTTATATCCTCTAATTTATCTAAATCAGTCCGATGCATCGTCCTTCTTGATCGTGCATGTATCTTCCTTTGCTTCTTGAGTAACCTTTTAACCTCCCGTGGGGGATCATTCTCTTTCCTGTATGTCCGCTTCGGTATATATAAGTTCAAACCTTCCCCGACTATACATAGAAATCGATGCCACCTCTCTTCAACGGTGCCTCCTGCTACTAAGAAGGTGTGGTAATTATGCCTCAAATAAGCTCTAAAACACTCTTTTGAAGCCTTTTCGAATCTGTAAACGATCCTCTCTTTTCTCTTTCTGCGCGTGGTTGTTAGTTTTACAGTAGCAATTACAGCTTTGTGATCACTTATTCCTGCGGTAGTAGAAATATCCGTGAATAATTCAGGCCTATTTGTAACAACTATATCTATACTAATATTATAAAGCTGAAGAGTTTTTGTTTGTTTGTTTGAACGCGCTAATCTCAGGAACTACTGGTTCGAATTGAAAAATTCTTTTTGTGTTGAATAGACCATTTATCGAGGAAGGCTTTAAGCTATATAAAATCACGCTGCGACTAATAGGAGCGAAGAAACAATGGAAAATGTGGAAAAAACGGGGAAAATTATTCATCTTTGAGGGCTTCTGTTGCGTGCGCTGCGAAAACGGTTCAAGATACCAAAAAAATATGTATGAAAGGATTATTCCTCTTGAAATGATCTAAAAAAAATGTCCGCGACAGTATATGTCTATCTTTTAAGATTAACTCACTAGAACCGTTTTTATGGTAATCAAATTTGGTCGAAATTAATGCATTATTATCAATTATTTGTTAGAGTTGTATCATCATAATAATATTAATCTTTATCCAAATAAATTTGTTGTTGATTAAGAGTATTTAATTGTGAACAAAATTGTCTTTGGCATCACTTAATTTCAATGAACATCTTAGAAGATATTACGCGCGGTCGGCCTACTTCTGAACGGTTGTATGCAACGTTATTTGTTTTTGCGATATAATACTGTCGTATAATAATACTTTTTAAATACTATTTCATTTTGTTTTAAGGATAATATTTTGGTTCTAATAATTTCACAATTATTAACACTTTTTTTTAGTTTTGATGTAAATAATTAATTATAAGTAGGTGTCATGGTTTTCTTTATAGTATTGTTTGTTTTAAGGACAGTATTTTGTTTCTAATAATTTAACAATAATTAACACTTTTTTTGTTTTGTTGTAGATAATACCTGGAAATAGGTGTCATCTACATAATTATTGTTATTAGGTTAGGTTTTACTTTAAGCATACAGTTAGTTTACCTTATTTTCATTTTATGGACGTAATTACCAAATACAGGTAAAAATAATTAGGTTCCTAATTATTAACCTTACGTTTGTTTTTTATTGATTATGAATTACGGTTTAGTTAAGTTTTCATTTCCTACGTTCTTTCTTCGTCACTATAATGCCTAGCAAAAGATCTCAGCTTTCTCGGCAGACTGCTACTGCAAAGCGGCTGCGAGTTTTGCGCAGCAATGAAACAGAGGATGAAAATATGCATAGGTTGGCTACTCAACGAGCAATCAGTGAACAAAACCGTGCTAATGAATCGATCGTTGAACGTTCGCAGCGTCTAGCCTCACAAAATTTCGGAACTTCGGCGAACCGACAACGGGAATCAAGCGCTGAACGTTCTCAACGTTTATCCTTACAAAATTCTCGAACTTTGATAAACCGAGAACGGGAATCAAGCGCTGAACGTTCTCAACGTTTAGCCTCACAGAGATCTCGAACTTTGGTGAACCGACTACGGGAATCAAGCGCTGAACGTTCTCAACGTTTAGCCTCACAGAATTCCCGAACTTTGGCTAACCGCGATGGGGAATCAAGCACTGAACGATCCCATCGATTAGCACAGCAAAATGCACGATCAGCAAGAAATAGAACTCGCAGGCAACTTAATTTATTAAATGCTGCGTTTGCTTATGATTGTACCCTTGACTATACTGAGCTAAATGATATTGATATTGGCAGAATGGATAAAATATGCAACTTATGCCAAGCAAAAAAATGGGCGACTAAAGCTCCTGGACTGTGTTGTAGTGGTGGCAAGTACATATACCTACAATTCCGGAACCAACTACAGTTTTAAAAGAACTGATATCAGGCTCACATCCATCATCAAAGCATTTCTTAAATCACTCAAGACAATATAATAGACTATTTCAGATGACTTCATTTGGTGCCAAAGAAATTCGTGAGGGAAACTTTATGCCTACTTTTAAAGTCCAAGGGCAAGTTTATCACTTGATCGGTAACTTACTTCCAGCTGAAGGGGCACAACCCAAATTTTTGCAAATATATTTTGTTTCCCATGGACATCAGGTATCCTTGCGCTCAAATTTAAATCCAAGCTTGCAAACCGATCTTATCGACGTTCTCCAAACATATCTTCACGATCATAATACGTATATTCAAAGTTTTAAATACAATCTGGAAAGTAGACCACCGAATGACTTAAAACTTATTATTCATGCTGATGTGAAACCTCCTAACGAGCATCGAGGTCGGTATAATGTGCCAATAGTAGATGAAGTAGCTGTTCTTTTGATAGATGAAGACAAAGGTCCCCGAGATATTGTGTTGACTGCGCGAGATGGTGGACTTCAACGAGTTTCTGAAATTCATAGATCTTATGATCCACTTCAGTATCCTTTACTGTTTCCCTTTGGTAATGACGGATATTGTATAAATATTCCACAGCAGAATACTGCTGCTAGATCTAAAACTGTATCATGTATGCAGTTCTATGCATTTAGACTCATGGTGAGAATAAATGACTTTAACAGCATACATTATTTCAAAGGATTATTCAACCAATATTGTGTTGATATGGCGGCAAAAATCATTTCTGAGAGGCTTGACTTCATCAAAAGAAATTAAAAAAAAAAAAAAAAAAATTGAGAGCAGAAGAGTACATTCATTTAAGAGATGCCGTGGTTAATGATGCCAATATAAACGCTTCTAATATTGACCAGCATGTTATATTGCCGTCGTCATTTACAGGATCCCCCAGATACATGAACGAAAAAAGTCAAGATGCCATGACATATGTCAGGAAATTTGGAAGACCAGATCTCTTCATTACATTTACATGTAACTCCGAATGACCGGAAATAAAAATTGAGTTATTACCCGATCAACATTCTTTCGACAGACATGACTTGATTTCTAGAGTGTTTCATTTAAAACTCAAAAAAATGATAGACCTACTAACGAAGAAAAATATTTTTGGACCATCGAAAGCCTTTGTTTACAGCGTAGAATGGCAAAAAAGAGGCTTACCTCACGTCCACATTTTATTGTGGCTGGCTAACAAAGTACAACCAGATTCTATAGATGCAATAATATCGGCTGAAATACCTGACAAACGACAAGATCCAATTCTTCATAATAAAAAATATGATACATGGTCCTTGCGGATTTCATAATCCTGAGTCACGATGCATAAAAGAAAACATTTGTTCTAAAAAGTACCCTAGGCATTTTATTTCTGAAACACAAACCGGGGATGACGGTTACCCAACCTACAGGCGCAGGTCTCCAGATAATGGTGGAAACACAGCAATAATTCGTGTCAAAGTTACAGAAATGAGCGTGGATAATAGGTGGGTTGTTCCCTAAAATCCAGTGCTATCACGAATTTTCAATGCACACATTAACGTAGAGTTTTGTGAATCGGTCAAAGCTATTAAGTACATCTGTAAGTATATTCATAAAGGTTCTGATCAAGCCACATTTTCGTTACAAAGTAATAACGATGAAGTAGAAAAATATCTAAATGGTCGCTATATAAGTTCCTCGGAAGCGCTCTGGAGAATTTTCCAATTTCCTATTCACGAACGTTTTCCGGCAGTAGTTCATTTAGCAGTTTATTTGGAAAATGGACAAAGAGTTTATTTTCATAATAATGCAAACCTTCAAGATCGCGTTAATAATCCTTCATCAACTTCACTTACAGCGTTCTTTGATCTTTGCAAATTGACGATTTTGCAAAAACCCTTTTATATCACGAAGGGCCCAGTATTACGTATGGCAAAGCAATTCATTTTCTAGAAGAAGACGTGGGCAAGATGTTGAAGGATATCCCGGTGTAAAAAAAGACACAACTTTAGGCCGTGTCTACAACATTCATCCAACTCAAACTGAATATTTTTATTTAAGAATGTTACTGCAACATGTTCGCGGTCCAATGTCATTTGAACATCTAAGGACCGTGAATGGTGTTATTTGCCAAACTTATCAACGCGCTTGCAAGGAGTTAGGTTTACTGGAGGGAGATGAACATTGGCAAAATACAATGTCAGATGCTGTCATGTCCGAGCCAGCCAAAAAATTAAGAAAATTATTTACCATCATCCTTATATTTTGCCAACCATCTGACCCCTTAGAGTTATGGAATAAATTTCGTAATGCTTTATGTGAAGTTATATTAAACAGAATGCGTAATGAGAATCAAGATATGACATTAACATACAATGATGATATATACAATGATGGACTAATCATAATTGAAGATAAAATTCATGAGATTTGCGATAAATCACTAACCGATTTTGGGCTTCCTGTATCAAAAAGAATTAATTCACTTAATCATCTGGATCCGTTAGAAGTAGCGTTGCGAAAACCGTATGATCTAAATGAATTAAATGAGTATATTACTCAAAATGAACCAAAATTAGTTAATGACCAGGTGACCGCGTATAATTGTGTTATGCGAAGTGTTCATTTTAATGAAGGAAAAGTATTTTTTTGGATGCTCCCGGTGGAACCGGCAAGACCTTTATTACTAATCTTATATTAGCAAAAGTAAGGTCTCAGGGAAAGCTAGCTTTGGCAGTAGCGTCGTCAGGTATCGCTGCAACTTTATTAGCAGGTGGACGCACAGCTCATTCCACTTTTAAACTGCCCTTAACTGTTTCTTTACAGAAAGATAGCGTGTGCTCTATACGTAAAAATGGTCCTTTGGGAAAAGTTTTACAAGATGTCAGTTTAATAATCTGGGACGAATGTACCTTGATCCATAGAGCTCATGTGCAGGCTCTAGATAGGACTCTTAGAGATATTAGAAGCTGTGATAAAATCATTGGTGGGATTACTGTTATGTTTGCTGGGGACTTTCGACAAACTTTACCAGTAATAAATAGTAAGGGGAACTAGAGCAGACATTGTAAAGTCTTGCCTTAAAAGTTCCCCATTATGGAAGTTTGTTAACATTTTAAAATTAACTACAAATATGAGAGCACATTTGAGGGGAGGTAGTATAACTTTTCCTTCAAAGTTACTTTTAATAGGAGACGGGAAAGTACCTCATTTTGAAAATAAAATTGAAATTGATAGCGATTTAGGAGAAAGAGTAAGTAACATTGAGGACTTAATATCGAAAGTTTACCCTGAAATCAGCGAAATAGAAAATAAAGATCATCAATGGATGTGTCAAAGGGCAATATTGGCGGCGAGAAACAGTAGCGTGGACGAAATTAACGACCTAATTTTAAGTAAACTTCCAAGAGACATAGTTACCTACACATCTATTGATAACGTAATGGATCAAGAAGATGCGGTACATTACCCACAAGAGTTTCTTAAGTCTTTGAACCCAAGTGGCCTTCCCCCATATTCCCTCAAGTTAAAAATAGGTGCCCCAATAATTTTACTTAGAAATCTCAAACCACCAAATTTATGTATCGTTGCAATAGTTTTGACTGGTCCAGCAGTTGGTCAAACAGTGCTTATACCTCGCATCCCAATGATTCCAAATGATTTACCTTTTAATTTTAAAAAAATTCAATTTCCCGTTAAGCTATCTTTCGCCGTTACAATTAATAAATCACAGGGGCAAACATTTAAACACGTAGGAATCGATTTACGTCAAGACTGCTTTTCACACGGCCAACTATATGTTCCGCTGTCAAGATCGGGTTGCGGAGAAAACCAATATGTTCTTCTGCCACAAGAAAATAAAACTAAAAATATAATTTACGCAGAAGTACTTTAAAATAATTATGTTCTTTTAAAAACTTAAAAACTAAATTTGCAAAAAATTATCTAAAATAATAACAGAAATTGACGCGGACAAAGTCGTGGGTAACTGCTATAATTTATAAAGCTTAGGAGGTTGTTTGCAAAAATAAATATGATGCCCAAAATAACTATTCCACGCGGACGAAGTCGCGGGCACAGCTAGTCCAAAATATTTTCGATACCGTTAAGGCATCGCGTTGGTTCAGTTACGAGCTGGTCAAGATTGTGATCTGTGAAGAGGTCTAGAATGATTTCGCAAGCTGCTTTATCCCTGCCCCCAGTAACGTGAACATAATTAGTCCAGTCGATATCTGGCAAGTTAAAATCACCTCCTAGCATTATTGTATAGTCCGGAAATTGCCGTGCTATATTATTTACATTATTTCTTAACGCCTCGGCAATATTTTCACTTGCATCGGGTGGCCGATAGAAGGAGCCTATCACGAGTTTTGTCCTAGCTACGTTGAGAGCTTGATCCATATGATTTCGCAGACAGTATGGATATCTATTTCGCTATATGGGAGGTACTTACTAACAGCTATAAATACAGCACCTCCTTGGGAATGCAACCTATCATTACGGAAAATGTTCATGTTACTATTAAAAATTTCGGCGGAACTTATATCCGGTTTTAACCAACTTTCTGTGCCTATTACGATATCAGCATCTGTACTATGAATAACGTTTTCGAGTTCAGGCTGTTCTTTACAAACACTTCTGCAGTTAACTACAAGAACTTTTAATGTTCGGGATTCTTTTAAGCTACCCTAACACGCGGTGCTGAATTTATCTTGGCTGCCCGCAACTGAATTTTCTCCTCAGGGTCATCCTCCCTCTGCCTAAAAAAAAAACCCAATGCAAGCCACACGGCCCCTGCCACCCGTGTAGCCGATTCTCGTGTGTAGTGCACCCCAAAGCTTCCTCGACGTTGAAGAACTCATCCTTTCCTTCATTTCAGGAAGGTTTTCGCGAGACAGACCAGAGCAGTTTTTGCAAGCAGCTGGACAGTGCAGTCCTGATTAGCGACAGCTGCATGGTGGAATACAAGGTTTCTTGCAGGAATATGATACAACCTTCGGATTAAACTCAGGTGCAGTGTCTTTATTACTATTTTTTTCTTTTGGTCTTACGCCTCGTTGACTTCAATGTCATAAGAGGCAAGATGGGACTGGGGACTTAGAACAAGAAGGAATTCACCCTGGCCTTATGAAGGAAGCATCCCGGCATTCAGCTCGAGTGATTTGGGGAAACCGTTTAAAACCCAAATCTGGTTGCCGGGACGGGTATTCGAACTGGCTTCCTCCTGAATGCGTTTATTATTGTAACTGGAATAAGACTGGACGAGCCCTTTCTTCATCCCCATGGAAATGGGTAGGTTTCTCGACCCAACCATCCTGTACTTGGTGGTACGTGCATATTGAGTGAAACATTGCCGCATCTGATTTTGGTGGCAACCGTCCTAGCCAGAATGCATTTTTTGTGCAGACTTCTTAAACATTTCGTATCTGAGCCTTCCAATGTTCCACGAGCAATTCTTTCGTACCATTCCAAGATGAGGTGTATCCCTGTGTGTTCTCCAGATGCTAGTCTCTGGAGGCTAGGAGTTCTGAGAAGTTAGCATACATGTTACTTTCAAATATGGTTAGTAGTTGGGGGAAGGAGAGAGCTAGGAAGAAACCGGGAAAACCAATGGCGTCACGAAGTGAGCAGCCAATCAGCGTTCAGGGTCATATGACGTCACAAGATGGCGGATCGTTAGTTCGTTCCTCCACCGCTAAGGGGGCAGCACCGGTTGGGCTTGCGCATACGATAGTTCCTTGACCGACCTCGAGATGGCAGCATCTCCTAAGGGCTTAATTGCTTAATTTATTTGGGCGCAGACATTCCGCTCCCCCAGGATAGTGGGGAATTCCACCGCCTGAGGCGTGGTTAACCAGGATACACGCTCTGTTTGCTATCCATTAGACGTTGCGACAGGTGTCGACTTGCCCAGCCAAGACATCGCGCGTTCGCCTTGCATCACTGTCACCAGGTGGCAACACCTAGAGGCTATAGTCACCGCTAGATGGCCTGGCGTGCTTCATATGCGTGAAATATTTCGGTACCCCCGTTTTCTGTTCTGGAATGCGGGCCTGCGTGAACACGCTATGTTTGCTCTCCATTAGGCATTGCGAAATGTGTGCCGTGCTGGCTGGCGTTCCGTTAAGCAAACACTTGTTTGCACTGCGAAACATTTTGGCTACTATCGACAGCAAGGTGCAAGTATTTCAGCACAGTAAAATATTTTCTCCGGTTGTGTCGTGATTTCGTGAAATACACTTAAGCGTAAACCATTGTGATTTTTACTAAAAACAAAAAAAAGTCCTCATTAATAGATATTAAACCGACCTCGGTAGCGTTGGGGCTAGAGTGCTAGTTCTGCATGCCGTAGGTCACCGGTTCGAGTCCGGCCGCGGGTATGGTTGTTTAAGTGTTTTGTGATATTACTGAAAACAAAGCCGTTCCAACTCGTCAATTTCAAAACGAAAATCAAAATATTAGTTTCCACACCTAGAGAATATGGAGCCAGCTTGCCTTTGTTATAACTGAATAAAAAATAGGTTATAGACGATTGAAAAGAATAAATTTTTCCTTTAAAATACATTAACGGTCTAAATGGAATGAAACGTCATGAACTCAGCAATTTGGCAAAGGTATAAAATCTATATGTACCTGTTTTGTGTTGCTTTCGTAAAATTATTGTGAAAGTATAGCAATACTACACATACGTTATTCCTTCGAAAATTCAATCTCACGAACTTTGCAGTCACCCATCACGGTTTACAAAACTTGTTTCATATTTTCCGGAGTGAGGGCTTCATTTAACCTACCCGAGCGTTTCGCATCATTTGTATCCATACGACCGCGCTTAAAATCAGCATACCACCGGTAAATGATTGTTTTCGACGGAGCAGAGTCTGGATAACATTTTTTCAATCAATTACTGAGCTTGCACGGTATTTTCCCCATTAAATAGGAATCTTTGATCAACACACGAAATTCGTTTTTGTACATTTTTTTCCACAAATGCACAAGGTGCGTCATTTTCACCACAATAGCTTTGCTGCTTATGGTCCGATTGTCGTGAAAATCTGATGGTTAGTTCTATCATAGCAGGAGGTCGAGTTGATGTTAGTAACGTCATCTGTGTGTGAGTCCCGGGACTTATTGACCAATGAGATAATAAATTATCTTCAATCAAGAGGGCTTTCCTCATTTATGTAAGTATAACCTCGATTAATTAAGAGCTCCTAAACTGAAGAAAAGTTGTCGATTTTAAAACCAGATTGTTTCCCTACAGGCATTTCTGAGTGAATACATGTTAATCTCTCCACTGATATCAAACCAATCAGGCTGTAATTTTTTCAAGCCTGTTTCTCAACCCTGTCTTTGGACAAGAGCCCACTTGAAAATATTTATGAAATGTTTAACAAAGCCTTCCCAACCCCAAGGCTAGAAAAATCAAAGTTTCCAGTTTGACAATGGCAAAACTCATGGAATGGAAACATCAGTACGACGCCTTATTTCCCTAATCTTATCTCTGATGTCACTGGTATGAAATATTTCATCGCATTCGTAATTTTTTCAAGAAAGCTCAAGCATATATCGTCTGTCTACCCAAACCAATCTACGTAATGCTTTCGTAAGCAATCACAAATTGAGTGTCCTTAGCTGTACTTTGTCTAAAATCCCAATCAATCCCTTGTGACACATCAGTGATTGACTAGAAACAGAGAGATATACGCTGTGGCATGTACTTTAACTGTATTTTAAAGCACAGCACGTATGTTCCAGGAACGAAACACCGTCTATTAATGTTACTAATTTCACCCGCTGTGTAATCGAAGTACGCCAGTCCTATGTGATAAAACTAGAGTCACGCTAAGGCAGTGCCAAGCACAGAACATGCTGATTCGTTATAGAATGCCTGTGGCCAAGGTGGAGATATAGAAAATTTACCCACTCCCTTATGTAAGAAATCCAGTGCCGGCTCCTACTGATAGTCTTTTACGCACTATTCCTAATTCTTTCACCAAGATCTATCCCTACCCTCATCACCAACATACGCCCAGCACTTCCTCAACCCTCCTTCTGTTTCCCAATGATTCCCAATCCAACCCCTGCTCAGTTACTGACAGGGTTACCTTTTGTTCGTGTGTTAAAGTAAACCAAAAATTCACAGTCTTCTCCTAATCAGTAGCCAGAAACCAAAATGTTCATTTAAGGTGGTTCTACAGCAGTTTACCAGGAAAATTCCACCTTTTTACAGGAAATTATTTTTAAAAAATCAGGACCCAGGAGTATTCTCCATTCGGTTTAAATGTTCCCATCTGACGCCAAACTTCGGATTCAGGAGCAAGTATAACATTTGTTTGTAATTGCATGCTTTGTTCAAGTAACCACGATAATGTCACCATAATGCTCTTAGCTAACTTGGTCATCAAATAAACACCATAACCCACATTTTCATAGAAGATATCCATACATCGACAAGTATCCAAAATGTCACCATAGGTGCAGACACTAGTTCTATTACGCCGAATAACACCCACACTTGACCTGTCGTAAATTGTTAGGTCATTGGTATATGAAAGAAGGTGTTTGGATATTTTACCCACTCAGGCCTCATCACCTAAAGTATAGTGCCAGATTGTGGTCATGGTCAACTTAGGCTCCATACACCACTCAGAATTATTCCAGCAATATCCATTCTGACAACATTATACGCCATATACAGCCCCCAACACTCTTCCTATCTTCCAATGACATCCAGCCCAGCTCCTTTATTATATCACTTGTTGAATATTTTCCACTAATAAATCTAGCTGCCATCCTTTGCACCTTGCGTTTGATGTACAAAAAAAAATGTGGACTCCATACTACACCACTATATACAAGCAATGGTCTGACTGTGGGTTTGTACCCAAGTCCTTCGCTTCTCTGATACATCCCCTCATCACCCTCTCTGTTAAATGATTTTTAGCCCGAAGTGCATGTAGTGAAAAACGTGGGAAACACAATTCGTATGCCAACACAAACGGCAGTAAACTGTAAAGAGCTCAATGAAATGGGAGACTGCCAAAGCCCTCAAGCAATAGTTAGAAGCACGCGTTGATGGTGAGCATTGAGGTGGTAGTTAGGTTGGCAAGCATGTGGGCGCATGGTTACAATTGTCTCAGTCTTGTTTATTATAATAAATACCAAATACAATACAACTTTACACATCAATATCAACAACTTCAAACATAAAATTTCCACACTATATCATGTAATAAGCTTAATTACCAATCGGTTACTTAAAATTCCCCCAAGATATACTTATATTAAATAACCACAATACTAGTTGGCCTTAATGATCCATGATGGCCCAAGAGTCCAAGGATTTACACACTTAAATTTACTTATGTCTAAACAACAATTTAATAATGGTAGAATATCCGGTGCTATAAGTTCCTAAACAGGATTTCCAACGATCGAGCTTCTCAAGGCACTTATATCAGTTGAGCTCAACCAACACTGGTCTGTTTTAATGTTTCAGCACCCCTCAAGGGTACAGCCAAACATACATACACTGTTTCCCTCATGTGAAAGAACAGCCATTAGTGACATAGATTGTCCCACGCAAGCACGAACACCAAACAGAAAATCTCCAATTGCACTGAGGAAGCAGAAAATGCAACGAAGTTGAATTGTCTGAATACCACGAACTCTCTAACAGTCTATCCACTCGTGGAACATGAAGGCACAGGTTGCTCCAGAAGTTGCCAAAGCGCACCTTTTACGAGGACACCCCAAACTGCCATATAGTCTGGGCATGTGAGGCGACGACACAGTTTACGGCCACTCAGAACTGATTGTCAGACCAGGCACCGTCAATAACCCCTCGTCGACGGCCAAGTATCACGTTGCTCCGCCTAACTGCTGCCCGTGCATGGAGCGCGTCGCCTTCTTCAACTGCCGCTTCCGACACCGCCACTTCCTCCTCAGACTATTCACTTCCTAGTCGAGACTGACCGCAGAGACTGACCTCTTTCCCGCGCCCGGCGATGGAGGTCCAACCGTCGGTATTGGTACTGGTACTGCTAACGCTTCACTCTTCTTACTGCCTCTGGTACTGGTACACTGACGGACCGAGCGGCCCCATTAACTGCCTCCCTGGGCGCCCGCTGCCCATCCGGGCCTTACGCTTCCCGACGACCCAGGGAGGTACGCCGCCTCCGACAGTCAACGGAGCTCCGACACTCTCTGCAGCACTGACGTTAGTCCTTCCTCAGTGGATATCCAACTGGCCTGGTACTGGTACACTGACGGACGGAGCGGCCCCATTAACTGCCTCCCTGGGCATCCGCTGCCCGTCCGGGCCTTACGCTTCCCGACGACCCAGGGAGGTACGCCGCCTCCGACAGTCAACGTAGCCCCGACACTCCTTCCTCACTGGATATCGCACTGGCCCTCACTGGTACACTGACGGACGGAGCTGCCGCATTAACGGCCTCCCTGGGCGCCCGCTGCCAGTCCGGGCCTTACGCTTCCCGACGACCCAGGGAGGTACGCCGCCTCCGACAGTCCACGCAGCTCCGACACTCTCTGCAGCACTGACGTTACTTGACTGCTTATCCGACTGGGTATCCAACTGGCCCTGGCCGCGCCGGGTCACTGCTTATATACCCACGCTATCCGGCAGAGGGCACTACTCCACCGCGGCGCTGCCTAGCGGAGCAGCAGGCGTGCGACAGAAGACAATCGCTCGCCAGATGGCAGAAATTCCGCCACAGCGCCCCCTAGCGAAGCGGTGGGCTGACGGCAGATGATAGCCGCAGCGTGAAGATGAGCCGCGCACGGCTCAAGCATAATTCTAGTCTCAAATCCACAGAGGAATGACACACGCACACGCACACGCACACACTTGTACATGCATAGAGCGAGGTCGACAGAACTAACAGCAAGCATCACGGAAACGATGAAGTGGGGCCAGAATTGCCGTTACCACCGGCACCGATTAACTGGACAGAACTATCGTTACAAAAATCATCAGACGGACGAGTTAAAGTCAGATATCACCATACTTACGCTTACATGCACAAAGAGAGACGCAGATACACATGTCCAAGTCTACAGAGAGTTCAGACCAACTACCGGCACCAATAATGGAAACAAAAAAGTGGTGTAGTACTCTCTTGCCTCATGACTGGCTGAAAAACAGAAGCCTCATTACATATCATCAACCTCGCGAGATAGAAGGTGTGCAAAAGATGCCATGTTTTCACCATACACCTAAGTGTTTATACCATAAATAATGTTCATCACACCAAATTGATTACATTTACCATCAACATGTCTCTCCCATACCGCAATCCTTTCTACCTTTCAGTAAAAAGTGACCCAAGTACCATGAGTTGCAATAGACACTTGACTATCAGACAGATATAATAACGCGCATATTCAAACTAGGTCTCAGCCACAAATCCATGCATCTCTATACACAATCACAAACAAACATAAGTGGAGGGACAGCAAAATCATACGTCCCATCATCTCATTTATCTCACACTACAGACCTCACTACCATACAGTATTGTCGCGTTGCAACCGGGGCAGGTGTGAATTCGAAGGTTACTTGTCAATGAACACAGCACTTAAACTGAGAACAGGTTTATTGAGAACTCAAACATACACGCAGCACTGACTGCCTCTTGGGCAGAATGCTCTTCTATTTATACACAGATAGAACGTACTAGAGATTACAAGAGTAGTTAACAAGTAGAAGTTACAAGTGACCTTAGGAAACATGTAGAATCTTCTGGAAATAATAAACAGAATTAAATAATTTTTGTCAGTGGGCGGGATTGAACCGGCGACCTTCGGTACCGCAATTCGTGACGCTACCCGCTGCGCCATGCTGGCAGACGGTACACTGGCGTTCATGCGGCATTGCTCCCTCTCCTGAGGAAAACAGCGTCCCGCTGTTAGATTTCTTTTGGGGCACGCTGAAGTGTCCTGGATCTTGATCTTGTCGTGGGTCCTCTGTATGGCAGTTCTGGAGGGCCCCTCCTGGTTGTACTATTATCTTCCTGTCCGACTTCCTCAGTATCCAAACCGTCCTCAGAGTCCTTGAACAAGAAGCTGGTTGTGCCTAGCTGCTCGTCAGGATTGTAGTAAGGCTTCATGCGGAGGACGTGAACAATGTCCCTTCGCTTTCGTCGTTTCGAAGACGGCTCATAATCCTCGACTTCGTATGTGACGTCTGACCGGCGGCGTATGACACGATACGGACCAAAGTACCGCTTCAGTAACTTTTCTGATAGCCCAACCTTCCGGACAGGGGTAAAAATCCATACGAGATCTCCTGGGTTGTACGCAACAGGTCGGTGCTTGCCGTCATACCGCTGACGGTCCTTCTCCTGGGTGGCCAGTGTTCGTATGCGAGCCAGCTGTCTTGCTTCTTCGACCCTGGTAATGAGCTGTTTTATATAGTCATCCTGAGTGTCGTCCGGCTGGAATGGGAACAGCGTATCCATTGTGGTCTCAGCTTCACGGCCATGGAGCAGAAAAAACGGAGTGAAGCCTGTCGTATCTTGCCTTGCTGTATTATAAGCAAATGTGACCACTGGCAGTATTGTATCCCAATCCTTCTGCTCAACATCCACATACATCGACAGCATATCGGCTAATGTCTTGTTGAAGCGTTCTGTGAGACCGTTTGTCTGAGGGTGGTATGCAGTTGTCATCCTGTGGACAACGTCGCATCTTGACATGACCTCTGATACTAGTCTTGACTGGAATACCTTTCCACGATCGGATATCATCACACGTGGTGCTCCATGCTTCAAAATAATGTCTTCTACTAGAAATTTTGCAACCTCTGGAGCTTCTGCAGTCGGCACAGGTTTGGTGACAGCGTAGCGCGTGAGGTAGTCGGTGCAGACTATTATCCATCGGTTACCGGCTGTCGACTTCGGGAACCTCCCTAAAAGGTCGATCCCAATTCGGTGGAATGGAACTGCTGCAGGCGGAATTGGTACTAGATGACCTGGAGGTAATTGCGGCACATGTTTCCGTCGCTGGCACTCTTTACAGTGACTCACATAATGCTTGACAGATCGGTAGAGACCCTTCCAGTAATACCTGCGTCGGATTCGGTCCAGGGTCTTCACAAATCCCAGATGACCGGATATTGGAGCGTCGTGGAAATACTTGAGAATAGCTGGCTGGAGATGAGCTGGAACGACCAGAAGCCACTTGGGGCCTAGTGGATCGTAGTTGTTCTTATACAATGTCCCATCTATCAATTGAAACTCTCCTTTGGCCGGTTCTCCTTTCTCCAAGGCGTCTATGGTTCTTAATAACTCTGAATCTTCCCTCTGTTCAGCTGCAACGTCACCTAATTCAGCGAGGGCTGAAATTCCATTCATGCTGTTGTGTTCTATTAAAGGATTCCTTGAAAGGCTGTCGGCATCCTTGTGTTTGCGTCCGTTTTTGAATACCACCGTGACGTCGTACTCTTGAAGTCTAAGTGCCCATCTTGCTAGTCGACCTGATGGATCCTTCAAGCTGGTTAGCCAACATAAAGAATGGTGGTCTGTCACGACGGTGAAAGGTTTGCCGAATAAATACGGACGAAACTTGTTGATAGCCCAGACAACTGCGAGGCATTCTTTCTCGGTTGTAGAGTAGTTTATCTCGGGCTTAGAGAATACTCTTGATGCATAGGCTATCACCTTCTCAGCACCTTCCTGAATTTGCACAAGCACTGCACCGATCCCATAACCGCTGGCGTCAGTGTGAAGTTCAGTTTCTGCATTCTCGTCGTATAAGGCTAGAACTGGTGCGGAAGTTAGAGCCTCCTTAAGTGCCTGGAAAGATCTTTCTTTAGTTTCATCCCAGTAAAACTTGGCGTCTCCCTGCAAAAGTTCTTGCAGTGGACGTGCCATGTTACAGAATCCTTTTATGAAACGCCGGAAGTATGAGCACAGCCCAAGAAAGCTTCTCACATCACGAATGTGCTGAGGAGTTGGAAATTCCATGACTGCCCTTACTTTATCTGGATCAGCGCGGACGCCATCTCCGTTGACCAGGTGCCCCAGGATTTTTATCTCTTTGGCGACGAAGAGGCACTTCTTCGGATTGAGGCGGAGTCCTGCAGTCTGAACACACTTCAGCACCGTTGACAGGCGACTCAGATGTTCTTCAAATGTTTTCGAGAAAACAACAATGTCATCTAAATAACAAAGACACGTCGTCCACTTAAGGTGTCGAAGTAAGTTGTCCATCATGCGTTCGAATGTGGCCGGAGCGTTGCATAATCCGAATGGCATTACTTTGAATTCATAGAGGCCATCAGGTGTAATAAAAGCCGTCTTTTCTCTGTCAGCTTCGTCAACCTCGATTTGCCAGTAGCCTGTCTGCATGTCCATGGTTGAGAAGTATGTAGCTCCTTTCAAGCAGTCTAAGGCGTCGTCGATGCGCGGCAGTGGGTAGACATCTTTCTTTGTGATTTTGTTCAGCCGCCGATAGTCGACACAGAATCGCCACGTACCATCCTTCTTCTTTACGAGGACCACCGGAGATGACCAAGGACTCTCCGAAGGTTGAATAATGTCATTATGCAACATCTTCTCCACTTCCTCTCGAATTATTCGCCTTTCGACTGGTGACAATCGGTACGAGCGCTGGCTAATGGGCGGATGATCCCCAGTATTGATACGATGCTTTATCGTGGGCCGTTTCGTCTGACCTTTTTTTTGCTGGGGTGTGAATACACCAGAGAATTGGCGTAGTATAGCTAACACCCGGTGGTGTTGTTCCTTGGTCAGGCCGGACCCTATTGGCAGTTCCATAGTTGTTTCCTCCAGCGTGTTGTCGGTACTAGTAACAGAGCATGGATCTTCGTTAATGACGTTGAGCTCGCCCTCCTGGACTGGTTCAGCTGTCCCTATGCACATTCCCTTGGGGATAATTTGTGACTGCTCGTGACAGTTGGTGATCCAAATGTCTCCTCGACCACCGATAATGCTTATGATAGCCGCTGGTATGTAGATTTCTTTCGTGAGCCTAATAAACTTTCTACTATCGACAAGCACTTCAAGGTTGCGGTCGTCCGTGTTTTTGACTGGGACTCTTCTCATTGCGAACGGCGGGATTGTCACGTTGTCAACGGCGAATAACTTCCCAGAAGATTCTGTGTTACGTGTACCCGTCGCAACGACTTCTTCAATTTGCAGCTCAGATGTTCCACAGTCAATGACAGCTTGGGATGCCTTAAGGAAGTCCCATCCAAGGATGACATTATGACTACATTCTGTTAAAATGACAAATTCAACTGGCTGGGTCCTGTTGTTGATGGTTATTCTCGCGACACAAGCTCCAGCTGGCTGGACGTACTTTCCATTTGCGACCTTTAGCACAGTTGCCCCCGTATCACGGAACATTGTCTTCTTTAGTGTGCGACGATAATTGTCCGACAATACGGAGAAAGAAGCTCCTGAATCAACCAGCGCCCGGACAGGTTGGCCGTCGATTATAACGTTGATGAGATTTCCCGACATCTTAGTGACTGTCATCCATGGAGGATTTTCATCTGCGGCGGCCTCACCTCCGTAGATGGTCGCCTTGCTTAGTTTTCCTGCGTGCGGCGGCTAGGGGAGCGGCTGGTAGCTCTGTCCGGCGACGATGAACGGCAGCGGCGCGTCGGGGATCGACCTCGTCTAGGGTACGGCGATGGGCTTCTTCCCGTAGGTCGACCGAACTCGTCAGCGGGTGGCTGCCTGGGGTAGAACTGTTCTGATGGCGGACGTCTTGCGGCAAAATAATCGTCAAATACTCGTCTTCTCTCTCTGCAGTATCGTACGACATGTCCAGGGCGCCCACAGTGGAAACATACTGGCGCGTTGTCTTCTGTCCTCCAGACGTCCGTTCGTCTGCGGGACGTCATAGGTGCCGGAGGATTTGGTTGTGGCCGTGTCGGCCGGTTCCTAGGCTGCCGTTTGGCAGCTGCAGCATACGTCATATCAGGGCGAGGCCATTCTTCACGTCGAGTGCGATTGGCTCGGCAGACAGGAGCTATTGTCTGAAATACCTCTTTTTCCGCCGCGTCGGCTCCTTCATGACCCACTGGGCTTACATCCATGGCCATGATCTGATGCTCACTCGGTTCAAGAGTCCCAGCTGCCATGAACTGTTGTAATTCTTCTCTCACAATTTGTCGTATGAGAGACGCAAAGTCGTGCTGGTCTTCCACAACTGCCATAGGGACTACGTTGGGAAGTCTGTCATACTTCTTTCGCCCAACCCTCCTTTGTTGCATCTCCTCAATCCGCTGGCACCACTTGATGAACTCTTCCGTCGTAGCGACGTCTTTTATCAGAAGAGCTTGGTACATGTCTTCTGCAATACCTTTCATTAGGTGCGTGATTTTGTCGGCTTCAGTCATATTCGGGTTGACTACGTTGCATAGGGCCAAAACATCCTGTATGTAAGATTGCGTCGGCTCCCCATGTCGTTGGGACCGGTTCTTCAGTTGTTCTTCCGCCGAGCGGATTTGTCGCTGGTGGTCCCCAAACGTTTTCTTAAGTTCCGTCTGGAACATTTCCCAGTTATTCAGTTTATCTTCGTTGTTCTCGAACCACTGCTGGGCGGTTCCGTCCAGATAGAAATAAACATTTGCCAAGCACATGGTATGATCCCACCTGTTGTACTTGGCGACTCGGTCGAACCCTTTTAGCCATTTGTTAGGGTCCTGTCCAGCGTCTCCAGAGAACACCGATGGGTGTCGAATGTGCAGCTGGCTTGCCGCCATGGGTTTCCTAATGACGCGGACTTTCGGAAGGACGTACTGAGTATATCCTTTGTAGTCCGGTTCCAGTCCGTGTAGGCGGCGACTTTTACGTTGCCTAATCGGAGCCACGATGATGCAGCTGTTGCACAGGGTACCCGGCGTCTCCACCAAAGTATCATGTATCCTAGGTGCAAAACTGTTCACATCAGCACCACCACACCTAAGCCTTTTCTGCCATTCTGTAACATGTACCCCTGGTACCACGAGTAGCAGTAGACATCTGGTCATCAGATAGATATCATAACTCCCATATTAATACTAGGTCTCAAACACAAATCCATACGTCACCTCACACAAGGCTAAGTGTAGGATCAGCACATCTTACATCCAGACAAACGAGTTAAAGAAAGGTATCACCACATTTACGCAAAAAAATAAAAAGAACACAGAGTGAGAGACGCATACACACGTACATTTCCATGCCTATAGCGATCTCGACTCAACAACTAGCCCAATCATGGCAACGAAAAAGTGGAACAGAACACCCATGACTGGACAAAAATCATAGAAAGACACACATACACTCACACTCACATGTCAATGCATTCATACAGTTCCATTCATCACTACACACATGCACATAACTGGAGGAAAGAGACTGAACATGCTAGATCCAAACTGAAGAGTTACAGGATGTTTGAAGTTTGAAATCACAGCCACGTCTCTCCCACACAGCAACCCTTTCTGTAATTTTGTAACATGTGACCCAGGTTCCATGAGTTACAATAGACACTTGTCTATCAGACTGATATCATTAACCTCCATATTCATACTAGGCCTCACCCACAAATCCATACGTCTCCACACATGCACAAACATATGGGAGGAACAGCAATTCATATGTCCAGATAGACAAGTTTAAGGAAGATATCACCATACTTACGCATACAGACACAGAGAAAGACGCACACAGACGTATATTTCCATGCCTACAGCGAGCTCAACACAACAACCAGCCCAATCATGGCAAAGAAAAAGTGGGACAGAACCCCCACGGCTCAAGACTGACAAAAAAAAATCAACGTTAACATGTGTTCCAAGTACCAAACTCCTCACATCAACATCATATCATTTAACTCACACTATAGACCTCTCTGCCATTCAGTATCATTGATAATATGTACAAAACTGTTCACATGATCAGCGCCACATCTATCCCAGGCCACAAGCCTTTTCTGCTATTCAGTAATATTTGCCCCACGTACCACGAATACCAGTAGACACATGGTCATCAGACAAATATCATAACTCCCATACTCATACTAGGTCTCACACACAAATCCATACGTCACCACACACAAGTGCACACAAACATAACTAGCCAAAAAACCATCAGACAGACGTTAGTGTGTGTGCAAAGGATGACATGTTTTTGCCATACACCTCAGTACTTATCCCATACGGATTATTCATTACACACAATTAATTACATGTTCCATCAACACATAGGTAGACAGTCATTGTGAAATCTCAAAGTCGAGTATAATCCTATCGTGATAGACACACAACCACATAGAAAGACACACTCACATGTCCATGCATACACACAGTTACCATACATCACCACACACATACACGTAACTGGAGGAAAAGGACTGAACACCCTACGTCAACACTGAATAGTTACAGGATGTGCGCAATGCTATATTTCTTTGCCACAAACCTCGGTGCTCATCACACCCAACTGATTTTTAATGTGCCATCAGTATAGCTGGCGGCTGTAAATAAACACTTGACAATGTTTGGTCAAATGTCATTTGTTAATAGCAGCTCATCAAAGACAAATTTCGGGTCAACCTGCCCAGGCGGGCGTGGGGAGAAGGGGGCTTCCCTTCCTCACAGCTGACGAGTACATCGTGTTTTCGTAGGTCGGTATACCGGCGCATATAACCGCTTTCGAGCGCAATGAAATTCTGGTCTTCAGTGCGGTCCTAAATATGCGGTTACCGGTAATAGGGCCCGGTCAGGAAACTCCGGTAAACCATCGTGGTCCGCGCTTTTAGACCGGCGTATTGCGTATTTCTGTCCGCAGTGGGGAAGAGGGGCCCCCCTCTCGCCGCGCCCGCCTGGGCAGGTTGACCCAAAATTTTTCTTTGATGAGCTGCTATGGTAACGTTCGTTGTGTACACGCGTTCCAAGCCTAATGGCCCGTTTTTCTACTTGTGATCAAGGCAGATTCCGAAATATTGTGTTGTTGTTTGTCAGCATAAGTGTTCCCTCTCATCGCATCCGTCCACTTTGGTATGTGGTGTGTTAATATACTCACTTAGAATTATCACACTGTCGGATTTTGCTGCTTGGGAAATAGTTGCGTCAATGATCAATCCAGCTGCATCTTGTTTTGCCTGTTAATCTTGGATGCCTCCTTTTACAGTTTTAGCATCTGTATCAGCATTACACGATTCTTGCTGCTTTTATTTGCTGCGTCACTGCAGCACTTGTTTCCTCACTGAAAATGATGTCTCCTGAAGTATCTGATGTTTTCAAACAACAAAAAATTTCAGATGACTTTATTCCTCTCTGCGCAGCTTCCCTTCGGTTTCCCTCAAATATAACTGTGATGATGGATCTGTAGTTCATTGTCAAATAGGCTTCATATTTTCCACAGAAGCAACCAAGGTCTTCACTAAGATGCCACATGATTTTATGCAGGAGGCATCATCTGTCCATAACAAAACTTTTTATGTTGGGTGTTGCATCCTGAAGAGATTTAAATGTCTCATATAGAAACAAGTTTGTTCCCTTGAAGTACGGAACAAATTCAAATGTAAATCATTGTTTCAATCCAATAAATCGGAAAAGAAATGGATTTATGACTAATTTTTGAGTTATTATGACTTAATTTTGACTGCGTAAATAAACTTTTTATCATAACATTATGTTTTCAATTTTGCAAATACTTTTTCAAACTGGTATAGATACCATCAGGAAATAGAACGGACTGGTATATGACTGGAGATCGAAATCCCACCCTCAGCAGTGATTTTCAAAGGCCATTCACCCGACCTTTACCTCTGCCACAACTTGCTGTGTAATATGAAGTAAGCCAGAACGATTTTGTGGTTTGGATTCCACCTTAAGCTGTAGATTCCCTACATCACGTACTATTACTTGGTCAGGTTAGATAGCCACCAAGGAGCGCATTGCGCGGTGTATCGAAAACACTGTCACCTGGCGGCCGAACAATCCTTCAGGATTTCCCGGCCAACAATGCTATATGATTATTGAATTTACCATCAGTAATCAAAGTATAGTTCATATATATACTATGCCATGCATAAATACATTTATATCAGTTACATATACCAGAATTGCAGGTCATTTTAAGGCGCAAAGTAGGTATAAACCCAACATTTAGAAAAATTTAATGATTTTCCAAGAACTGTAGCTCACTCAGTTTTGAGTTTAGAAAAAAGTTTCTGGTACAAAAGTTGTTGGAAATTTTGTCCTCTTTCAAATTTGAAATAGTGTTTCTTGCTAGGATTCATCAGGAAGAAGTTATAGACGAAAAATTGAAAAAATTACCAAAATTTTGATGTTTTTTGGCCACAGGAAGTTGTGCCGAGGGTGTTGGAGGTAGAAAACTTGGTTTCTGAATACTCTTACCAATATATACAAGATAAGAAAAAAAATCTTCTACGTGATATAATGTTTGTGAGACCTCCTTTTTACGCATCCATTACTGGACTAAAGTTTTAATTTACGGAAACTTCCTTCTCCTTTAGTTACAGGAATGGTTTCAAAAATTCGAAGTGCTGTCGGTAGATTCGGAAATGCATTTTACCAATCATTTTGTTTCGTAAGATGAAGAACATATGTTGCGTCTGCTGATTCATGCCTCCTTCAACAATCGATTCAGGTTTTTGTATTTATTAGTCCCTCAGCGTCATATAAATACTACAAATGATATAGGATAAGTCAAAAGTAGTCTATGCACAGATATACACACACATTCACTCACACTTTATCTAGTCTGTGACAACACACGAGGTAGGCCCTACCCTAAAGTTTAAAAGTTCCTTAACCAAATCACTGCCAGATCTGTGTCATTTTTCTCCATTAGTTAAACTTATTTTTAGATAGAATGTACAGGCATTTTCCAACTCAGACTTTTCGGGATTTGTTTTGATGTGCAAAAAGGATCATGTGTCATTTAATTAGGATAGTTGTGTAAATGAATGACTTAGCTGGCGCTCGATTTGATGGATAAGGGAGTGGGAAATTTTTCTTTTGTTGGTAAGGGTGTCAAAGATTGGAACAAATTTCCAATTGAAGTGATGAATAATTTTCTAAAAATGCTTAGGGAATTTAAAATTAAAATTTGTAAATCGAATAAGCAAATGGGGGAAGAATTTAACACTCCAATTTTAAAAGAAAATTTAAAAAGACATAATACAAAATGAAATCATTAGATGACTAGGGGAATTGCCACCAGAGTCTTGGCACCATTGCAATTAAAATAAATAATAAACAAAATCCCAACAGGGAATATACATGCAATTCAAATATACATCTAGTATTTTTATTTGGAATCTTTATTACTGTAGAATTACCACTACTACGTTTTTTTATGTTTATTGACTTTTTATTTAGTGATTTTATTAATCAAAATTGTTAAAAATACAAGGGAAATGTAACTTATCAAAATGCAACGCTATTGGTTCAATCGAAATGTGATGTCAAAGTACATGTTCATAATGTAAATGAAGATGTTGTTTGCTGGGTATTCTTATTATTTTGTGATTTTATTTAAGTTTTATCATAATTTATCAGCATAATTGGTAAAGTATTACATTCTTGCAAGAATACTCACACAATAAATAGTAAATGGAACGGTTTTGTAAAATAATTTCCCAAAAACGATGTTTTCTTTATGACAACGTATTTTACATCAAATCCGGATTCCGGATGTCGGAGGAGTGAAAGTTGCAAGCTAATTAAGTGTTAGATATTTGAATTATTAAATTTTTATCACTTTTAGTGCATTAGTTATGTATTAGATACAACTAATATAAGTCAAGAAAACGCCAGATTAACCGACAATGAAATTGCTGTCAATGAGAAATATGCATGTAATTCAAATATAGGCCTAATATACTAACGGATATTGTGGTAAAGCTTAAATGCATCCCGGGCCAGACTGACAACAAATAGTTTTTGTTATAGGCAGAGGCGGCCTTAGGGGTTTGCGAACAGAGCAATCGCCAAGGGCCTCGCTCTTGGAGCTACCCGAGTTGATTAAAGTTTCTGTTAAAAAATATTTTATCTTTAGATATTAGTGATAACAATAAAATAAAGTTGGTTAATTGTTAGTGTAATATATATTAATAACTACCTAATCAAAATTTCTCATTTCGATTTATTCAATGTCACATTTGTATAGCAGCAGGAGAAACATCTGATATTGATGGACAAGAATTGTATGAAGAACTGAATATGTTTATCTGTGTATAAGAAGAAAACGACGGCGTTATCTCGGTGATGAAGTAATACTAGAAAAAACATTAACTTAATTACTGAAGTGTACCCCACTATCGAAGTAGCCTTGAGAATTATTGTCACCAGATGTAATTCAGTTGCATCAGCAGAAAGGAGTAAAAAATTATTAAAACATATTTGAGGAATTCAATCCCACAAAATCGGTTTTCGGCCCTTTCTATTACTGAATTGAAAATGACGTAGCTCATTCATTACATTCTTGTGCTGTAATTAAATATTTTAGTCTCAAGAAAAGCCGCAAACATCATTTTTAAATCCCTGCATATATCTTTGAAGGCTGTAATGTCTTTAAAAATTTGCCATCTTTACGTTTTTTAACTTTTAATAAGTCTTTTGATATAATATTTTAAAACTCAAAATATATTTTACATGCGTTTACATTTTTCATCGATCATCAGAAATACCTACTTGCGATTAACATATTTTGTACAAAGGACAAGGGCCTCGCAAAGATCTGCCGCCCAGGGCCTCGCAATGGCCAATGCCGCCGCTGGTTATAAGTAAGACAAAAGGTATTAATACATTGCGCGTTGTTTTATAACAATTTTGCTAAGTTAATCATTTCTGACGAGCTTTGAATGTAGTAACATATTAAAGTATCAAAAAACAGTTGGTTTTTCCCCAGAAAATCGTTGTTTCGAAATGAAGTCCTCATGGGTGTACCGCCGGATTGTGTTTTTACAACACAACCTTGTGGTACACCCGAGAGGACTTCCCTGCAATCATACGCCAGAAAGTCTACATTCTTACATCCATTTTTTCACGTTTAGTAGTTTTGGCGTTTTTAAAATTGAAGTACCGGTAGTCATTATTTTTTACTTTATTTCATTTTAGTCTTTTCTATACTTGTATGTCGTCAATTAGTATTGTAAACGAAATACGTAACATCGATATTTTTTCTTTTTTTTCTACGATCAATACGTTTAATTCCTTGATGGGGTGCAAATGTTTGAAAATAAAATAATGTACGGTACGTGATGACGTAAAGTAGGCTACGTGATTCGCCTCCTAACCATGGAGGAAGGAAGCTCCTAACCAACTTTCAGTGGCTATTGGCGAGGCATAGTAGGAAGTCATTGTTAATAAATTGGTCGAAATTGCATTTGCTGTATCAATAGAAATAATGAAATTTGTTTTAAAGTTGAAATAAAATAAAATAAATCATGCTCAACAATTTGTGCAGACAAAAATTAGAAAAATCTGATACTATGGGGATTTAAACCAGGGTTGGAAAATTAGGGAGCCAAATTTTAATTAAAAGACATTTGAATCTTCTTTTTTTAGTATGCACATTTGAATAAAAGATGGTACAACAGACAGTTCAATCATTAAATTATTCATTTTATTTATTTTATTTATTTGTCGTGTGGCTAAGCAACTAACACAATACATATAAATATATACAATGACAAGAACGTTGGTAGCATTCACAAGTTGATGTTCAGTTCTTCCAGCCATTCTATGAAGGAACTTGTAGCTCTGACAACATCTTCAAATGGTCCAGCATACTTCCGTAGAGGAGTTCGAGGCGCCAATGCCAAAACACTGTCTTTATATTTATTTATTTGTCATATGGCTAAGCAACTAATATAATACATAGGCTATAAATATATACAATGACAAGAACGTTGGCAGTGTTCACAAATTGATGTCCAGTTCTTCCAGCCATTCTATGAAGGAAGTTGTAGCTCTGAAAACATCTTCAAATACTTTCTCAGTGGGCATTCTTTGATAATATGCCCCACACTGTGGGAAGGAGCTCCGCAGTCACATGCAGGAGAATCCTGAAGACCCCACTTATACAACATGGCGTTGCATTTCGCATGGCCTGTTCTTAGGCGATTTAGTTTGACCCACTAGCCTCTATTTAGATGGAATCCTGGGAGGCCAGTTTTGGGATCTTTAATATCTGGATGTTTTACAAATGCGGAGTTCCAGCTTTGTCGCCATTTTTTTCCGTGACATCAAAGTCAAATACATGTTGCCATACCGGATTTCTGGTTTAAGACGAGTGGTGGATAAGTCATCTAGAACCTTGTGGATTGGGAGATCCTGTGGATGATCAGGATGGTGTAGTTTTATCCACTCACTTGCCGTTGCTTCTTGGCGTCTTGTCTCTGGAGGTGGTATTTTGCTGATTAGGTGTAACCAGGGGAGGTGGTTTTTATGGTGCAAGTTATTACTCTCATACACTCATTCAGAAGGACGCCAATTTTTCTAGTGTGAGCAATATGTTGCCACACTGGAGCACAGTACTCAGTAACACGGTAAACCATGGTGAGAGCGGTTGTTCGTAGTGTGTCCGCATCAGCTCCCCACGAATTACCAGCTAGCTTCTTCATGATGTTGTTTCGTGTTTTAAGTTTCTGACTTGTATTTTCGAATGTTAAGGAGTGGTCTAAGGTGATGCCAAGATACTTAGGATAGAAATTATGTTTCACCCTCTGGTGGCAGAAGTTCACTTTGAGCTGCTGATGTGCTATTCTATTGCTCTAGTGGAATGCGCATACTTCTATTTTCATCGGGTTCGGAAAAAGTCTCCACTTCCTATAATATGCATTCAAGGTTTCTAAGTCGTTAGAGAGAATCCTCTCACCTATCTTTAATGTGTCAGTTTGAACGGCGATAGCAGAAGCGTAGTAGACAGCGTTACAGAATTTTGTTGCCGGTTGTTTCTGGCATGTCACTGGTGTAGAAGTTGAAGAGCAATGGAGCTAGTGCTGATCCTTGAGGTAATCCATTTTTTATTGTAAATGAATTACTTGTCTTATGCCCGACGGTGACCTAAAAATATCGGTTTGTCAGCATATTCTTCAGGAGTGATGTTAGTTTCCTGCAGGGTATGTGTTTTTTTAAGTTTAAGTAGCAGTCCATCCAGCCAAGCTGTATCATATGCTGCTGTTAGATCGACTGATGTCTTTAACTTCTTCTGAAATCCAGCCTCAATATATGATGTCAGTGTTAATACTTGCTCACAACAGCTCCGTTTTAGTATGTAACCTGCCTGGTATGTTGGTGTTATGATATTTATTATTCCTTGTATGTGGTTAAGGATGAGGCATTCTAGAGGCTTATAGCAAACATTGAGTAGAGCAATAGGTCGATAGCTTGAAGCATCATCTGTTGGTTTGCCTGGTTTGAGGATCGTCAAGGTGTGAGCCATCTTGAATTCTGGGGGGATTATCCCAGTGTCCCCGATATCGATGAAGATGTTCTTGAGCCAAGTTCTTCCCTGCTTGCCGAGATATCTTATGAATTCTGGTAAAATGCCATCTAATCCTGCAGTCTTCCTCATTTTTAGCATTTTGATGGGTTTCTCAATTTCCTCATGACTAAATGGATTAGAAAGGGTGGGGTTATTTCTAAGGTTGTTATCCATATCAATCATCTCTCTCTCCATCTGCTTCTTCATGGCAGGATCTATTGGGACTTTGTTAGCTCTTGTTTTGATGTTCAATGCCATTTCAGCTGGTGTAATTCCTGGCTCCTCTTTGCATGTGTTTGAGGCTGCACCCAGTTTTATAAGGAGAGTCCATGCATTTCTACTGGAGTGAGTAAAGCTCATTTGAGAAGTTAGCCTCTTAAAGTTCAGGTTAACATTTTTTTTTTTTTTTGCTGTCGTCAGTCTTTTGACTGGGTTGATTCAATCCTCCATCCCTTCCTATCCTGTGCTCACTGCTTCATAGTCATGTACAATGACATCACTGCGCAGTGCGTCAACCGGACGGTGTTTAAATCTTCGGAACTGGATTACAGTTTTAAAATATTTTTTCTTATGTTAAATTTTAATATTTTCATTATATTATATTTTTTCGTTTATATAACAGAGTAAATAATTGATTTAAAATATAAAAATGATACATGCATATGCCCTATTGTATCAATCACCGGGTAAAACACATTCACCGAAAACAGTTCTTGTTACTGACTCATCTACAGCCTCGTATTCAAATAATCTCTATTTTCTTTGGGATCGGACGGGCTAAGAAAAGGATCTATTCCAATCAGAGAAGCAATTTATCTAGCTGTTATCAGAGCAGAAGAATAATCCTAGTATTCTTTGGCAAATTCTGGGCAATTTTTCAGCAAGTGTGACTGGCTTAAAAATAGGATCTATCCTAATCAGAGAAGCAATTTATCTAGCTGTTATCAGTGCAGACAATTAATCCTAATATTCTTTTGACAAATTCTGGGCAATTTTCCAGCAATTTTGAAGTCTTTGATAAATCCAGTTTCCGGCTACATAGCCTTGCTTACAATATTTACTTGAAACAATGTGATATATAATGTGATATAATATCTATTTTCTTTGGGATCGGACGGGCTAAGAAAAGGATCTATTCCAATCAGAGAAGCAATTTATCTAGCTGTTATCAGAGCAGAAGAATAATCCTAGTATTCTTTGGCAAATTCTGGGCAATTTTTCAGCAAGTGTGACTGGCTTAAAAATAGGATCTATCCTAATCAGAGAAGCAATTTATCTAGCTGTTATCAGTGCAGACAATTAATCCTAATATTCTTTTGACAAATTCTGGGCAATTTTCCAGCAATTTTGAAGTCTTTGATAAATCCAATTTCCGGCTACATAGCCTTGCTTACAATATTTACTTGAAACAATGTGATATATAATATTTTATATTAAATGGACAAGTGTGGCCAAATTGATAGTGTTGCACTAGACCTTTCAAAGGCCTTTGACATAGTGAGCCACAATATGGTGGTTAATCAGCTAAAACTTTTGGAATGGATTGGAAGCTGATTTGCTAAGTAGAAGAATTTTTAAAAGGTAGAAAGAAAAAATTATGGGAAGGAAATACAGTATCAAAAGAAGTGGAAGTAAAAATGGGAGTGCCACTGAATAGTATACTAGGACCATTTCTGTTCATTAGGTATATTAACGAATGATTGTGTTGATGGTTTACTATAAAAAAATAAGATTATTTGTAGATGATATAATGCTATATAAAAGGATCAACTTGGTAGAGGACTGTTAACAGCTGAAGAGTGATCTCGACATAATATTTAGTTGTATTTGTAAATATTGGATGAAGATAAATGCAAAGAAGAGTCAGCTTATTACCTGCACAGATAAAAAACCAAAGGTTGAGTATGATTATAAAGTGATGAAGACTTTAAATGTAAGTATCTTTGTATAACATTTGATAACAATCTCAACTGAGCAGTACACATTTGACAGGTAGTAATTTAATTTAATTGTAATGGAGCGCATGCTCCGGAGGCAATTTCCCTACACACCCATCTTTCCCCCCTTTCCTGCACCCTCCTACATTTGCCCTCCACAAATTTCAACTTTAAATTCTTTCAACATTGTTGGTAAATTATTCATTATTTCTCTTGGTAACTTATTCCAACCCCTTACACTCTTGGTCATCTTTTCCCTTAGATGTATTACTATTCATTCTTACGCCAATATCTTTCCATGCCCCATCACCAAAATATGACTTGCACACTCCCATGACCCTCTTTACCCTCCTCCTGTCTTCCACTCAATCCCATTCCAGCTCTTTTATCAAATCTGTAACTGATTGTGTTCTGCGGTAATTTCCAGAAACAAAACTAGTAGCCATTTTTTGTATCCTCTCCAACTCCTTTATATGATACTCAAAATCTGAGTCCCATACCACACTAACATATTTAATCAATGATCTGACCAAAATTTTGTAACCCAAATCCTTTACGTCTCTCATACATCCCTCATCACTCTCTCCCAGTGCAAAATTTTGAAACATTTTCCTACTACGTGCCCAATGTGTGCTGCCCAGTTAAGGGGACCACACCCTGCCTATCTAACACCATGTTAATTTAAGCAAGTATTTGACCCATTTGTGAAAAAACTATTTGATGTAGGACCTTAATATTTTTGCTGAATGTTACATGATGTTAGTAAAGTCAATTGTACTAAAATCTAATTTATATGTATTATAGTTTTTAAGAAATATTTTTTAAATTTATTAATAAAAATATTAAAGTTTTTTTCTGCAATTTTTTTTTTTTTTTTTTTTTTTTTTTTTTTTTTTTTTTTTTTTTTTTTTTTTTGATAGTTTCTTATTTATAATGGGACATATGCACAGAAAATTTTAGTTTGTGGGAAATTAACTTTAAAGCTAACAACTACTCGCAAACGCACTGAAACAAAACTAACAGCGTGTTTCAAAGTGTGTGGTTTACAAACAGCAGAAACAAGAGAGTAACGACTGTTGCCCTCCAAGGATAGTCAACACAGTCAGGAGTCAGAAAAGAAATCCCTAATGTGCAAGATAGGGGTTATAAAGGTCTAAAATATGGTATATATAGAAAAGTGGGTGAGGCACTCTAGTGCACATGGTAGAAAAATGATATTTGTGCATGAAAAAATTTTTTCAGCGAAATCCTTTCCAGGATACTTAAAAAATACCTAAATCTATTGAAATATGATGAAAACCAATAATAGATTTTTTTTCGACCTAAACCAGGGGGTGGTTCCTTTAAGCTTGTTATCAAGTGTAATGCCAAGATATTTACATTTCAAGTCTTCAACAAGTCTTGCCCAACCTTATAATCATAATCAACCTTTTGTTTTTTTATCTGCATATCTAATAAGCTGAGTCTTCTTTGCATTTAAATTCATCCTGTGTTTAACAACACAACTAGATATCCTGAACAGAACATTCAGTTATGGTTCTCAAGAAGGCAACATGGGTCCAGGCAAGGATATTCATGTGAATCTCAGTTGGTGAGATATATTCAAGATATTTCAAAAGAAATGGACAAGGGAGGGCCAACTGATCGTGTAGCACTAGATCTTTCAAAGGCGTTTGACAGAGTGAGCAATAAAATGGTAGTAAATAAGGTAAAAACTATTGCAGTGGATGAGAAAGTGATTTGCTAGGTAGAATAATTATTAAAAGGTAGAAAACAGAAAGTTAGGGTAGGAAATGCGGTATCAAAGGAAGTGGAAGTAATAATGGGAGTGCCGCAGGGTAGCGTATTGAGATCATTGCTATTCTTTATTCTAATGAATAATTGTGTTGATTGTTTACTATCTGTAATTAGATTGATTGCAGATGACATAATGCTGTATAACAGGATCGAAACGATAGAGGATTGTAAACAGTTGCAGGGTGATCTGGACAGGATATCTAGTTGGGTTGGTGAACATGGGATGAAGATAAGTGCAAAGAAGAGTCAGCTTATTAGATACACAAATAAAAAACAAAATATAAGGTGGGGAAAGAATTGCTTGCTGAAGACTTGAAATGTAAATATATCTTGGCATTACATTTGATAACAAGCTTAACTGGGCAGGATACATTGGACAGGTAGTAGGAAAAGGTTTCAAAATTCAGCATTTATTGGAGAGAGTGATGAGGGGTTGTCCAGAGAAGTAAAGGAACTGGGTTACAAAACTTTGGTCAGACCATTGCTTGAATATATGGTAGTGTAATATGGGACTCAAATTTTGCGTATCAAATACAGGAATTAGAGAGGGTGCAAAAGAGGGCTGCTAGATTTGTTTCTGGAAATTATTGCAGAATGCAATCAGTGACAGATATGAAAAAGGAGCTGGAATGGGATTCATTGCAAGACTGGAGGAGGATGAGGAGGATGATGAGAGTGTACAGGGCATATACTGGTGATGAGGCATGGAAAGATATTGCAATAGGTATGAAAAGTAGTGCATGGAAGGGAAAAGATGACCAAGACCACAAGCTGGCACTAGATTTCAGGCACAAGGGTGTGGGAAGATTTTATTTATTAGGTAAGGGTGTCAGGGATTGGAATGATTTACCAAGGAAAATGATGTATAACTTACCAAAAACATTAAAAGAATTTAAAGTTATAATTTGTAGAGGGCAAATGTAGGAGAGTGCATGATAGGGGGAAGTTGGGTGCACAGGGAAATTGCCACCGGAGTGTGTGCTCCATTGCAATTAAATTAAATAATATTTACAGTCCTCTGCTGTTTTGATCCTTTTATTTGGCATTAGGTGATCTCTAAACAATCTAGTTTCTGATAGTAAACAATCTACACAATTATTCATTAGAATAATCGATAGCAAACGTCCCAATACGCTACTGTATGCCACTCCCATTTCTTTTGATATTGCATTTCTTACACTAACATTTTGTTTTATACCTTTTAAAAATTCTTCTACCCAGCAAGTCACTTTCTCACCCACTCCAATAGTTTTTACCTTACTTACTGCCTTTTTATGGCTCACTCTGTCAAAAGCCTTTGAAAGATCCATTTCATCCTAAATATCTTGCATATATCCTACTAACAGAGATTCGCATGAATATTCTTGCCTAAAGTCGTGTTGCCAACTTGAAAACCACTTATGCTCCTCACATATATTTCTCATGTGGTTGCATATCAATCTCTCCATTAATTTACCTACCAATGATGTAAAACTTATTGGGTTACAATTTTTGACTCTATTTCTCACCCCTCCTTTATGTGCTGGCACTACTATTGTATTTCGAGAAAAGGAACAATATCACAATTGGCTATCTATAAGGCTTGTAGGAATATTATCTATACCAGGCCCTTTATGTTTTTTCAGGTTTGTTAGTTCCTGCACGATATCCTCCGGATGAATTACAAATTTTTTGGTATGCTCATTTCTTATTGTGTTGTTAAGCTTAATATCAGAATTAGACCCTTCATGTCTGATTCATTGTCCCAAATGCTCTTACTAAATCTGCCTTTTTCAAATCCTCAGTGACTTGTTCTCCATCCTTATATATAAGCATCTCTATACCCTCCTCAGCACTCGGTTTGGTAACACAGCTATAGAAATTTCTCAATGCTTCAGTCAGTAGTCCCTCTGCACTCACCTTCTTAGCCATTATTATGTCCTTGTTTGGTTTTTTTTTAAATATTCCCTTCTACCCTGCTCTCTCTTAACTCTGTTATGTTCTCTTCTTACCACCCTCTTTAACCTCATCACCTCCCTAGTACATAGGTTCTCTATTCTCTTTATTTTCTGTTTAGGAAAAAAAAATTCTTCACTGTATCTTCTTATTTCCTTGAACTTTTCCCACCTTCCATTTGTTGAAATGTTCTCTGAAATATCTCTTCAAGTTCAAAAACTGTGCCTTTTTATAGTTGTACCTATTTCACCCTTCAATTATGGCTGCTGGTTCACAAAATCCTGTAATATTCATCAGAACTGCTTCATGAGCACTTATTCCTTCAGTTACTTGACACCTAACAAGGTTTTCATCGGGCTTAATTAGAAATATATCCAAAATATTTTGTCCCTTAGTGTTTTACTCAACCACTTGTGTAAATCCTCCTTCCCTTATTAAGATATTTGCAAATCTTTGTTCCCTTGTGTTATTTATCTTATTTCCTTCCCAGTTTACACCTGGTAAATTTAAATCCTCACCAATGATGATCATTCTATTCTCACCTCTGAAATCTGAGTATGAATTTAATTTCCCCCCCAAGAGCCTCATCTTCATCTACCATTCTTCCAGTGCGGTAAGCAGCCAACGCTCTGATTTTTTCTTTTTTATTACCTCAGAAATTTACCCCAAGTAACTCATGGTTATGATATATGACTACCTGTGAACTGTGGTTGCTTTTGCTAACCAGTATGAAAACTCCTCCACCAATTGGTCCTCTATCTCTGTGGTACACTGCAACCATAGGGAAAAAACTCATTGTGTAGTACTTCTTCTGTTAACCAAGACTTGTGGTTCCTGTATCTCTATTAAGTTTGCAAATTCGATTACTTTTTTCATTATACTTCTACAATTCACTAGTAACACCCTTATTATTGGCTTTATATTTTCAGCATTAACCTCCTCCTTCCCAGTTCCACCCCAGTCAGTTATTGTTTCAGCACCTTCGTCTATTTCTTTAACATTTCTTTTTCCAATCATGGCTCTACAGTCAGTATCACTTTGATCATGTTTCCACCCCGTTAGCTAACAACTCAGAAAGTACCTCTCGCCTCTTCTGTTTAGGTGTTGGCCTTGCCTAGTGAAACCCCACCTACCAATGGTGTTCACAGGTACAACCCCCAAGGCGGAACTAATGCCTTTCCCAATTAGCACTTCCGTTTCCATATTTACCCACCTCACAGTATAGTTCAATTGTGGCCGGTCATGGCAACTTAGGACCTCTATGAGCTAGTAGGGAAAAGTTTCAAAATCCTGCACTTGTGTGTGGGGGATCTATGAGAGAAGTAAAGGAATTGGGTTGCAAAACTTTGCTCAGACCATTGATTGAAAATCGCGATGTAATATGAGACCAACATTTTGGGTATCAAATACAGGAATTGGAGGGGGTGCAAAAATCTGCTGCTAGGATTGTCCCTGAAAATTACCACAGAATGCAATAAATAACTGACAGGATAAAAGAGCTGGAATGGGATTCATTGGAAGACAGGAGAAGGGTGAAGAGTCATTGGATTGTTCAAGGCATATATTGGTGACAAGATGTGGAAAGATATTGTTGCAATGTGTGGAAGGGAAGGGATGACCATAACTACAAGTTGGCACTCGATTTCAGGCACAAGGGTGTGGAAAAATTTTCTTTCGCAGATGAGTGTGACAGGGATTTGAATAAGTTACCACGACAATTGATAAATAATTTACCAATAATGTTAAATTAATTTAAAGTTCAAATTTATAGATGGCAAAAGTAGGTGAGTACAGAAAAGGGGGAGGAAATGGTTGTGTAGGGAAATTGCCATAAGCGTGTGCACTCCATCGCAATTAAATTAGATTAAAAAAAACCCTCCATTGTAACTTTGAACTCAGATTGTTCCATGATCTGGCTTAAGGATATGGCCTTTGTTGCTGCAACTGAATGATTCATTTCCTCATAAAGATCCAGAAAGGTGTCACAAACCGACAAGTAGTGATAACAACTGCAGTGAGGCTAGAAACTCTGTTCTCGAAATAAATGTCACAAACTTTTTTTATCAATAGTCCTTCCACTTGCTTGCATATCACTTCCAATCGCTTTTTTGATCCAGGGAATAGAACAGATATTCTTTAAAGAAATCTGAACAAGGAAACTGATTTAACTGATGTTTTGATAGCATCTGCTGTTACTAAATTTGTGCTATGACAGTCACATAGATTCAAAAAATGTTCTTAGATATTGGTTCAGAATTTTGCTTTGTACATCTTTGTTTCTGCCAACCACTGTCTTATCCTTGGCCTCAACAATCGTTCATATTCAAATCGAACATTTGCAAAGTATTAAAAAAAGAAGCTCCCAAAGAGTCTCTTAGTAGTGACACATTCATTTGGCCTTCATTTGTGTCTTCAAAACGCAATGCTAAAGATTCTGGTTCGATGTGACTGAGATCAGGACTTCAAAGTATTTTGGTTACTTTACCGTAGTGAAAATTTCATTGTGAATTTCTCTTCCAAGTAAGCCATTTAACCCATTTTGAATATGTTTGCCAAAGTAATAAACATTATTCTCACTATCAGCAATATGGCGGAGGTGCTCCATCATCACAAAGTCAAATTTTCCTAGCAGTTTCACTATACCCAGGAAGTTGCCGTTGTTAAGAGTATATAGTGTTTCAGATCCAAAGCTTCCTCTGAACAACAAATTATTGAAATTGATGATAAAGAAAACAGCAACCAGTCACATGAAAAAAAAAATAATAATTACTATGGATATAATTCGTTCAAGAACAGCAACCCAAAGTTATTTCTTGGCTGCAATCAGTTTTTTACAACTGCTCGCCTAATTCACTGAAATTATCAAATGGACACTTCCAGCTAGGCTGGTGATTTGAGGAAGTTTCAAGTTTTGATATTTAGTGATAAGTGCCTCACATAGTCAAATCATTTTTTACCAAATAAGAGTCGAACTTTCTATTGAATAAACAATAAAAACAATATACTTCATCTGAAGATTTAGAGTAATCAAGCCATAATCATTTATAAGTATCTCCATTTGGCATTACTGTTTGAAAATATGTATTTTAAAAACAATTTCCTTGCTCGGATGATTATTTCAGTTCTGGTTTCTGAGCAACCATTTTGAAATATGAACAGAGGCTAATAAATGTTCTGATACATGCTATGTTGTGACTATTTATTTTTAGAGTTCTCCTCTGATGGTGAAAAATTGCGAACTCGAGTGGCATATTAAATGAGGGTCCACTGGAGTTATTGCTGAACCCTTGCCCACATTCTTTCTCTCCTTCTAGTGGTGACTCGTAGGTCAGGTCACTACAGGAAAGGAAAATATTTTTAATTGCAGACCACATTCCAACAAAACCTTCATCATGAGCTTTGCCTGAACAACTTCCTTCACGTGTTGAACTAATTTTGATGATGATGATTCACATGACTTTTCAGCTCAACAAAATTTTGTAAGCAGCTTTGAAACCTTCTGAGTTTCACCCTGCTTTTATTGTTTTTAAGTTTCATGCTTCATGCTTTTTCTGTAGGTCTTGTCTCTTCTGTAAAAGACCCTTCATACTTAGCAAATATTTACGACACTAATGCTAACTGCAATCACATAAGGTTTAACATAGTGGAAATAGTAGGTTGACTTTCATTTCACGCGCATGCACCCGAGTACAAATGAACACCAAGACTACAGCCAAAAAGGCACAAGACATATGCGGGATCATAGCATTGGGAGGGGGGTTCTAATGATGGGACAGTTAGTGATTTTCTTGTTTCGAATAACTCGAACTGACTCAAGTCGCAACTCGATTCTATGACGACCTAAAACTAGGTATAAAGCTGAAAATCTTAACTTTATAAACTTTTTTGTTTGATTACAGTGTTAAAATAACAGCAAGCTGGGTTTTGGTAGGTTTTTTTTTAAATTTTTGTTACAAAGACGATCTATCACTGCATTTTCTGCCCCCCCTTTTTTTCCCTTACGACGGCACCTGGTGTGGTCACTCTGTCCCTGCCTACTTGTGTCCCCACCTTTATGAACTGGTACTACTGTGGAACATTTCCATTCCTCTGAAATACAGCAAGTGTTCAGACTTAAACTAAATCATACTTCCAGTTATGGGTCAATGTCTTTTCCACCTACCTCTCATGCATGTTTAATGATATTATCTACACCAGGTTATTTAAGTGTTTTTAAAACTATGTGCGTATCTCATAATAAGCTACAACTCTGTTTCGAGATATCTTCATATTCACTAAGATGAGAATTATTTTGTCTGTAAATTCTCCAGATGTCCCTGTGTGACAATCGATAATACTCTCACCAAACCAGTTGCTCATTGTCGCAGCTACTTCATATTCTCTGTAACTACTTCTCCATAAGTATCCCCAATGGTCTAAATGCCTTCCTTACCTCTATTTTTCTAAAGAAATTTCTACCTCCATCATTGTGTTACCTGCCCAGTCATAATATTTTTCATGAATTTATTCTTAGGCACTCTCTTTGCTGATATTAATTCCCTGTTTAGTTGTTTCATACATTCACTATAACCCTACTGCTTCTTTAATATATTACTTTCCCTCCTCTCCAACCCCTTCAGCCTTCTCACAAAAATATTGTAGAATGCAGATTCGGTGCTCCTCTTTTTGTTGTTGCTGTTTTTAATATTTCTCTGAACTGTTTCCGCTTTCTACCTTCCTTCCACACATTGAAAATTTCCTTAAAATACCTCCTCAGTTCTGAAATCCTTACCTTACACCACAACTTCCCTCTTCCTTTCTTACTGATTTCTCGAATCTCCTCAAGGCCATAAGAACTGTTTCATGATCACTTATTTTCTGTCACCTGAGTATGTATAATTTTCATCAGGTTTGTTAGGGAAATGTCAAGCCTTTTGTTTCCCCTTGTATTTGGTTACACTAGTTGTGTAAAACCAACCCTTACCAAAATAAGGTGTTCACAAATCTCTGATCCCTCCTGTTGCCAACTTTAATTCCCTTCTTCTTAACACCTGGCATACTTGAATCCCCACCTATTATGACCACTTTATTTCTGCCTTTATACCCTGAATATGAAATCATATTTCTGTTCCATGGTCTCATTTTGTTCATTCATCTTCCCAATATGATAAGCAACTATGACTTTTATCTATTCCTTGTTCTCCCAAAATCCTACAACCAATAATTCATGTTCATCATCTGTGAATCACTAACCAGTATAAATTCTCCACCACCAGTTCATTCTTTATCTCTTAGAGTATACTCTGTAACCCTTAGGAAAAACATCTCTGTCAAGAATTCCTATCTTTGACCCAGGCTCAACTCCTAGAGCTATCTGTGTTTGATGCACATCCAATATGTTACCAAACTCCAAAACTTTATTCATTATATTCTGAAAAATAATTAATGCAAGCCTGATTTCTAGTTTTTATATCTTATTTTCTCCAATATCTTTCATTTTACCAGCCTTCCTTTTTATCCCTTAATCAACTTTATTTTTAAACCTCCACTACTATTGTTTTCTAAAAAAATTACACTACATCCTATTTGCACCAATACAGTCCTGAATAAAATTTTCATGTTGCAGTGACTTCTTTTACTGCTAAATGCTTTTAAACAGAGTCTAAGCTGAAAAATGAATCAATTTTACTTATATGTTTGGAAGATTCATTTAAATTTACCTTTGTTGTTATTGCCAGGCTACGTTTTGACTTTAAAAAAGGTACACCACAGACAGCAATAATAACAGAGATTGGGTCATGAGTGAACACACCTCATTACAGCATTTAACCTTGGCTGATCAAGGCCCTGGAACAGGTATGTCTGAAAAGAAATTTGAACACACAAATTTTGAGTAATGTATGTAATTTGTGACCAACTTCTGCCAAGTTTAAAGGGCGATTTTATGATTGACATATATAGCTGTATGTGTATTTATATGGTTTTGATTCTGTAGCAGATATGGTTTATTTTTGTTGTTCTTGGTAATTTGTTTTAAGGATTTTGGGTTTCTATTTTCACCAGTTCACAATGCTTTGAAATTTTAAATGTTCAACCATGATGCTTAGGAGGAAGCTTTTATTTCGATTTGCACTGCTTACCAAGTTTAAGTACATTCAAATCTGGTAGATGCTGAAATGTTGTTTAAGCCATCAAAGTAAACAACTGGACCTTTCACTTTATTTTATCTGGAAAATAGCCACAAACCGGCTGGCTAGAGTGAGCCACGTGCACTAGTAGAGGCACAGTGGGATTGGCCATAATGAGGACAGTAGTAAGTGTTCAGTGGACATACAAAGTGGCTGTTTGTTTAATGAGCTGAGGGTAGATACCAAGACAGCAAGAGATCTTCATTCATCTTTCTCTGGGCGAACTTGCATTAAGTAATTAGGGACTTTTATATAAAAGATACGTCTTTTATATAAAGGAAAAGAATAATAGGAACTATTTCTTTTCTACAGAATACCTTTGGCACAACTGAATAAATAAGGAGACTGTTAAAATTAAAGAAGAGCTCATTAAACTATTAAGTCTGAAGAGAGGTGAACAGAGTAGTATAACAATTTTTTTGTTTTCATTTGAGGCCTCTGAACTAATGGAGTCACAATAAAATTTTAATTTCCCATTTATTACAGATAGGTATTTTGCATTGGTCACTTGTGTCTATATTACTTACACCAGAAACTTACCTGTACCATTATTAGACTATACTAATAGTAACTTCATATCTGACCAATGAAATGTTTGTGTTTTTCTTCATTTATCTGTTTAAATTGATGTGCATCAACAAACTTCTTGAAAATACAGTAGCTTAATTCAGTCAGTGTCACCATGAAAAACTTTGTCAGTTGCAGAGAACATTGTACTTAGTAATTATAACATTTTTTTCCCTTCATAAATTTGAAATCACAAAGGTGTTTGCATCTTTTTTATTAAAAAATTTTAATACAATTAAGAAATGTTATACATTCTTTATTAATTTATTATCTTTTCTTTATTTATTTTTTTTTAAAAAAGGAAAAGAAAAGAAAGGAAATGAAGGTGCAGACAACTGAACAGGTTAACAATTATGATATAATCAGAATGAAAATGCTTTTATGGAATGAAAATGAGAACAGTTGAAGTAAGTCCATCACCTACCACAGATGACAGCACGATGAACACTTAAACACTTACAGACTATATAAAATTTCATTATATAACCTTATCCTGGTATATGGATGCAACACATGACAAGGGGATTAGATGTGTAGATACTGAGACTCCTCACTTGAGCCTGCTGGTGATCTCAGTGTGTAGCCATGTGTGTCGTCCATATACATGAACAATCAAATTAATACAGACAGATAAGATACATTTTTTTCTGAATGCCTCAATTTCAACTTTAACTAGTATGTGCTTAGCATTTATGCAGGTTCCCTAAACAGAGCATTGTAATGAAAATTCACAATTTTATTTTAATCCAATAGAGGACAAAAGTAGATGGGAAAATGAAAGGAAGAAATGGGTGTGTAGGGAGATTGCCACCGAAGCGAGTGCTCATTGGAATTAAATTAAATTTATTTTCTGCTAAAAGAAAAATCTTATTTTCATTTTGGAAGACCATGAATTGTTAAACCTGCACTGGCCAAAATTGACCTTGAGATATATGTTGTTGTAAATTGCCACAAAAATTAGGTTTTATTTTAAACAGTTTAATTTGTTCACACTTTTTTAATAAAAAAAGTCACTCTCCAGTAAATACAACCATCACAAAACAGGAACTATTTTTCATTTCGGTATGACATATATATAAAGATGTTTAATTCCAAAGTGTAGTATAACTGATCAAGTTAGTATAAATACCATTATAATGTTTACTTCTTAGCAAATGAATTTTATTCAATATTCTTCCATTGACTTTATATGATATTGTTGCTGCATCCATCTAATTCCATATTTTTAGGGTGTACAGATAAATAGTTGAGTTTGGTACAAAGGTAATATGTCATTTATATATTAACATCAATGACTCAACTTTTAGTTCTTTTCTAATTGCAACTGGCACGTTTTGGTAACATTAATTCAGTTATTGCTACTGAAAATTCCTATTCACACACACACACAGAGAGAGAGAGAGAGACTTTTTTAGTGGATAGTACCACAAACTGATTATGCCTTACTTAAGAAAGCTAAAAATAAAACACTGCATAAAACTGTAAAATCTAAGTGTATCATGCCATCTATTGATAAAAAAATTCTCGAGCTTGTAGCCATGTCAATGTTGTGATATTTTGATGTGGCTGGAATCTCGAGACCTTTTTTTTTTTTATCAATACATAAAATTTCTTTTACTTTTCAAATTATCATTTCATTTTTTTGTGCCTGCTTCAGCTCAACATTTAACTCTTTTAAAAGCTCTTTTATTGATTTTAATGTCAGGCTTTAATTAGGGCATTTGCATAAAATCACAATTTTTAACAAATAGGCTGTACATGAGTAGAAACACTTTCATAACCATTTTTGCATATTACTCTTCCATTAGAATTAAGGTTAACAGAAAACATTATGGTTTCAAAATTGTGAAAAAGAGCTTCTTCTAAATTGAAAATGATGTTTCCAGTATCTGAAATCTTCTTGTACATTGTATAACATTTCTTACAGTGTTTTATTGTTTCAATTGGTATGAACTCATGTTTGGAGGTTAAGGGGTTGGGTGAAATGAACATAAGGGATATTATTGCTATAATTATGATGCAGTCACATACAAATAATATATCTATAAATCTGATATGTACAAATCTAATGATACCTTTTGAGTTTATATAAGGAAATGTTTGAATATACAATCACATCTGTAGTCCACATAATCCCATGATACTGTCAGTCTCTTTGGAGTTTTCACTTAAAACTTAATCAACACTGAAACTTCAGGAGTCAGTTTAATTTGTTTGCTGAAGTCTTGATTACTATAAAAGTTTATTGTTAACAATCACAATTACAATTCACAAATATTAACTACCATTTGTCATATTAAACTGAACAGTCATCACTGTCAGCAGCATAGTCTGCAGAATCATCCCCATCTTCTAAATCAAAGTCTGTTACTTTGAGGACTGGATTACCATAATCACCATTGTAAATTCTGCTTGGTACACTATTGTTTGCATTTATTATTATATTATCCAGATTCGGTGACAGGACATCTTCATCATCATCATCTTCAAATGGGCTGAAAAAAAGAAATAAATACAATTTTAAATATTAAATGTATTTCAAATTTGTTATACAATCAATGTGGTATGAAGTTAAAACTCAATTGAGGAAAATACCATTCAAAGAAATTACCAAAATGGATTTTTTTTTTTTTTAACTAGAATTTGCCGGCTGCTTCATGCACCTGGAGATTGGTGTACCGATATTCCCCCCTAGTTAATATGTATTATATGGAGAAGCAAAAAAAATGTAAATGTCATCTAATAAATTTCATTTCATTTCGTTAATATCTTTGTTTCAGTTTTTATATTGGTGTCCCAAAATTTTGTTTTATTTAGAAATTTAATAAATTAGGCCAGTAATTAGAAAATAAATAGAAGGCTGAAAATATGATCTAATGATAACCAAACTGAAGCAAAATAGAAAAATACATTATAATAAAGAAAAATTATGTTCGAAAGGAGAAAAATGGGATTTCGGGTATTCCACCATGACTGTTACCTTGGTCTGGAGAACACAGAATAATTAACACAAAAGCTGACAGTGGAGTTACTGGTGTAGGCTTTGTAATGAATGAGAGAGTAGGGAACCAAAACAGTATAGTGACAGGATTATTTTGATTAGTTTAGAAACTAAGCCCACTCCAACCATGTTAGTACAAGTGTATATGCCAATGTCACTGGAAGCTGATGAAGAAATAGAGAAAGTATATGCTGAAATTGAAGAATAAATCCAATATGTGAAGGGGGAGCAAAATCTAATAATCATGGGTGATTGGAATGCGATAGGGGGAGAAGGAAAAGAGGGGAATACTGTAGGAGGTTTTGGTCTAGGAGAAAGGAATGAGAGAGGAATCAAGTTGTTAGAATTTTGTGAAAGATACAAGCTAGTTGCGACAAACACACTGCTTAAGAACCATGCAAGAAGGATATACACCTAGAAACATCCAGGGGATATAGGCATATATCAGCTAGATTATATCATGGCCAAATAGATTCAGGAATCAAGTTCGAGACTGTAAAGAATACCCAGGAGCAGACATAGACTCTGACCATGATTTCATAGTAATAAAGTGTATGCTTAAATTGAAGCAAATAAGGAAGCGATATAAGCAGAGCAGACTGAAAGTGAATAAACCGAAACAATCTAACATGAGAAAAAAATTTGCACAAATGTTAGACTAAGGTATACGAAGTAACACTAAAAGGATCTCGACGAAGAATGAATAGAATGCACTGAAGAGAGAAATAATGAAAGCTGGTAAAGAAACATTAGGCCTTTGAGAACGAGTTGCTAGAAAACCTTGGATCGCAGAAGAAATTTTGGAGCTGATGGATCAGAGGAGAAGGCACAATAATGCTCAGGATGAAGCAGGAAGAGACTAATACTTGAAATCAAATAAACAGAAAATGATGGTTACAAGAAAAGTGTGAAGAAGTAGAACAGAAAATTGACATCGGTAAAGTAGATGTTGCATATAGGAAGATCAAACAAAATTTTGGAGAAATGAAGAAAAGCTGCCGATGGGAACCCTCTTTTAAGCTCAGACGATAGAGCAATCGATGGAAGGAATATATTGAGAAACTGTACGATGGGGATGATTTGATCAATAGTGCAATGGAAAATGAAGGTGATGTCGACATTGATGACTTAGGAGATCCTGTTTTGAGGACAGAATTTGATAGAGCTATGAATGACTTGAAAGCAAATAAGGCAGTTGGAATTTATAAGATCGCTGTAGAACTTCTTAAATCCCTAGGAGAAGAAGGAATCAAAAGATTATTCAAACTGCTATCAAAAAGTTAAGAAATGGTAGAAATGCCAACTGAAATCAACAAAAACATCATCTTCACACTTCTGAAGAAGCACGATCCGACAAATATGAAAATTATCGCACCATTAGTCTAACATCACATGCATCAAAATTACTAACCAGAATAATATACAGAAGAATGGAAAGGGTAGTATAAGAGATAGTAGGTGAAGATCAGTTTGGGTTTAGCAGAAACCGTGTTAAAAGAGAATCAATTCAGGCTTTAAGATTAATACTTGAAGGATGGATCAAGAAAAACAAAGATACTTTTATGGTTTTTGTAGATTTAGAAAAAGATTTCAAAAATGTTAGGTGGGAAGAGATGTAGAAAATTTTAAAGCAATCACTTCTTAAACATTGAGAAAGAAGACTATAAACTATATACGAATCAAGTGGCTATAATAAAAGTAAAGAATCATGAGAGACATGCATCAGTTAAAAAGGGTGTGAGAGAAGGTTATAGTCTGTCCTTGTTAATATTAAAGCTGTATGTAGAGGAAGCAATAAATGAAGTAAAAGAAAAATTTTCATGTGGCATATGTGTTCAAGGAGAAAGAATCCGTATGCTACAATTTGCTGATGACATTGTTTTGTTAGCAGAACAGGCTGAGGATATTGAGAAGTTACTGAATGGCATGAACAAAGTACTGAAGGAAGATTTTGGATTGAATATAAATTAAAAAAAGTGATGATTATTAGCAGAAACGATACCAATCACAGTAGGTTAAATATAAAAATAGGATCGGATGTAACAGGAGAAGTAAGTGAATTCTGCTACTTGGGAAGCAAAATTACAACCGATGGCAGAAGCAGGAATGATGTTAAAAGCCAAAGAGCACTAGCAAAGAGAGCCTTCATGAAAAAGACAAATATTTTAGTTTCAAATATTGATCTAGGAGTTAGAAAGGACTTTTTAAAACTGCGTGGAGCACAGCACATTATGATAGCGAAGCTTGAATTTTAGGAATTCAAGAAAGAAAGAAACTTGAAATGTGGTGCTACAGAAGAATGTTGAAAATAAGGTGGACAGATAAAGTACAAAATGAAAGAGTTTTAGAAATGATGGTTGAGCAAAGGCTTTCAGAAATAAGACAGAATACTTTGTCTTATTTTGTTAATTGTGGTAACACTTCACGTTAAGAACTGTAGAGGAAGACTGAGATTAGAATATATGAAGCAGATAATGGAGGACTTTGATTGTAAGGGGTATGTAGAGATGAAGAGGTTAGCAGAAGATAGGAAGGGATGGAGGATTGCATTAAACCAGTCGAAACGTTGATGATGACAAAAAAGAAAAGGGTTACATTTTATGAGAAAAATGTTGCGACCCCAGGAAACAGACCGTTATATCATAACAATGAGGAGAGACTGAGTGTGTACTTATATGATCCTCTTACCATATGTCCCCTCTGGTCATGTTGAAATTTTATTTCAAAATATTTTAAAGTTCGTTTGTCATAGCCTCCATATATATAGTAAACAATGAAATCAAAGGTGCTAAGTGGTGAAAAGGAATTAAATTAGGAAAGGGAAATGAGCCACCACTTACCTTTACATAATGGATGTGGGGCGCGACACACAGAAAAGACAAAAACATAACAGATAAAGAAATTTTCGAGACAAGCCCTTTATCAACAGGATAACATTATGGGAGATGAGTGATGTTGGAGACTGTCTCCCAGAAATACTGTTGGCCAGGAAAATGGTGCGGGTAAATTCATATAGAGAAAAGTAGGGGCAGTGATTCAGAGCTAATACCCGAGCACAGATAAATATCCAAAATGATCTCTGGTCGGTGGGAGGAGCAAAATATAATTAAATAGCTTTCAAGAACAAAAAGAGCCTCGGAATGACACCGCACCCAGGAAACTGGAGATGGAAGATGATGATGATGAAAAATTAAAAAAAATATATAAAAAAGGGATACCAAAATGAACTACCACTTACCTTAGATGATGGTATCATGGGTGAACACATAAATAAGCACAAAACACAGGAAAAACAATGAATATTTCGGACTTGGCCCTTTGTGAACAGGAGAAAATCAGGGAGGGAGGGTGATGTTTAAGACCGTTTCACAGAATGACCATTTGTCAGGAACATGGTGAGGGTAAATTCAATTGTTGTTGTGGCTTTAGGGCGCGTCGACAGCGGGGGTCATTAGTGCCCGGTAAATTCAAACAGGGGGACAGTGAACTGGAGCTTGTACCTGAGCAATGCAAAATGTTGCAAAAAGTGCAGAAAAATACATTAAAAATGTTCATAACATAAATTTGAGAAAGTAAAAATAAATGAGTAAACCAAAAAAAAAAAAAATGAAAAAATATAATGATAATTATAAAAAAAGAATCTATGTAGTTAAACATCACCTATGGTATATGGTGATTCAATATACTGTAGACAGTGGGCATGGAGGCAAGTAGAGGATAGAGGGAAGGAAAAGTACTGACTGGGTATTATCTCAAATTGAGACCAGGAGGTTGCCTTGTGCCTAGTTTGTATTGGTAGGCGAGTTCCCACCTTCTGAGTTCAGAGGAGCTGCTGTTGTTTGGGAGGACTCTGATAGCACGGACCGTAAAACAAGAATTGAAATTATTAGTGTGATGGGAGATGGCATGGATTGCTACTGGATGTTTTGGATTCCGAGTGAAAACTGTCTGATGGTGGCCATTCATTCTAATGACTAACAGATTGGTAGTAAAACCTATTTAGGAAGCCAGGCAGTGTTTGTAGGATAGCTGGTATATTACGTAATATACCAGCTAACAAATATCCCCTCTCTGTTTGAATTTATCCCCACCATGAACCATGTTCCTTGCTGAAAAGTCACTATGTAATACAGTCTTCTACAGCACCCAATGTAATAGTTTTTGATGAATGACTAAGAACAGAAAAATTCGCTGTCCTTTTTGTTCATGTCTCTTATATGTGTTTATGCTGCACAGCAATCATCTAACCATCACTTTAGTTACATGATAGTTGGGAAGTGTGAACACATTGTTACAGAAGTATGTGGTTGCATATCTCATAATGGAGATATTTGTCGTCACCATATGGCAACAATATTGATGATTCCTCAGACTTCCACGGCCATCTTTATTCATGATTAATTGACTTTCGGGTTATGCCGCGTTGTTTATTTCATTATTTCATTACCTGAGCTTTCGGCTGGTATCCTCCAGGTGCGAATAGTATATAAGGCTAACTGCAAACTTCGTCAGTCACTGACAAAGGTAAAAGACAGATTACACCTTCACCAGCTTATGGGTGTTTACGAAATCCCCTGCAGCTGTGGCAGTGTTTATATCGGCGAGACAGGTCGCACTGTGGCGGAGAGACTTAAAGAACATATCCGCCACTACAAATATAACAACAGCGACAAATCCGCCGTAGTCCGCCATGCTATTAATACCGGGCATGAAATAAAATTTCAAGAAACGAGGCTACTGTGGAGAGAAGACCAGTGGTGGCCCCGACGGGTGAAAGAGGCAGCAGAAATTTTAAAAAATACCAACAACATCAATGAAGATAGCGGCCTTTTACTCTGCGATGCTTGGCACTCGTTGCTATGTCAACATAAACAGTATCTCTGATGAAGGCTGGAGGATACCAGCCGTAAGCTCAGGTAATGAAATAAACAACGCGGTATAACCCGAAAGTCAATTAATCATGAACAATATTGATGTTGTTGGTTTGGAATATAGTTTTGGTCGCATACCAGATTTACTTGGAGAATGTTTAATGGTCAGCTATCATCAAATTAAAGTCCACAAATGAAATTTACTGAGGTTTATGAAACCATAAAAAAACACAGTATGCCTGATCACCAGTTTACATTTTTTGGAGTTAAATGTCATTGAACTTTCTCTTCACCCCTCCTCCACATCACCAGGTCATCTATGAAAGCAATAATCTTTGTTGTCATTTCTCAAAGTCCATTCAAATTTATGTGTTATGACAACTCCATGAAGTAGGGAACTACCTGTGAGGGTAAGGCACTGTGGTGACTATGAGTGTGTCATGACACTTGAGTAACTGTGAAGGCTCTGCATGATCTCTGATAAGGTGGTGGCTAACAGGGCTATGGTGAAGCTATGATAGTAGCCCAGTAGTGGATGGCTTTTGCTTTCACCACAAACAAGTATTGGAAAGGTTTGGTCTGGAATAAAGGGCATGAACATGGAAATAGTCTACAAATTATAAGCCTATTAGCCCGAGGTCAAGATAGTTTGTTTCTGACAATTTTAATAACATTTTCAATTGCACTTGTGGAATGAAGGCTCATTACAGTTCCAATTGACACTAATGTTTGCTTTACAGTAACTGTCTGAGCCAGGATCAGCAATTTTTTTATCACCTACAGCCAAGGAATTTAAAGCTGTGATGGTTACTCTTTAGACACCTATTCTATAGCTTTTACTGAGTTTTCACTTATTTTTAAATTATGTTTATGACAATTTAAAATGTCACCTCAAATATTTTCAAGTTTCAACTATAAACTTGTTTCAAAATCTGGTTTCAGAATTATGGTTATACTGTGATTTTAGCAATATTAATTTTTTATGTTACTGAAATAGTTCTGTGCCACTTGTAAGACTACTTCTCTTGATGTTCATCTGTATGAAGATCTTTTTACAACTAAACAGTAAGAGACACCATACCAAATATCTGTTGAGAAGTAGGATGGAATAGAAAAAGGATTTGAGTGAAAAGAAAAGGGAATTGTGAGGAATTATGAAGGCTGTATATTATTTAGTTTAATTAGCAAGAAAGTAAATTCAAATTTGCTTACACAAAAGTTTATCTTACAAAGTGATTTTAATATTGGTTTTTCAGGGAATTATGGCTTAGAGTGATTTCCCCTATATATTTTCACATTACTAATTGGCAAAAGAACCAAAATCTCAACAGACAATGTGCCTATAGAACAAGTAGCAGAATTTAAATACCTGGGCTACAACCTTAGTGATACCCTAAAAACCGAAAGGCAAAAAAAAATTACAAATTTCATGAAAGTTACAGAAATAACATCTTCAGGCCATCCCTTGTTCAACAGCACACAACAATCAGACTATTTAACATTGTGGCTAAGTCTACACTATTGTATGGCAGCGAGGCCTGGACACTACGCAAAGGTAATGAGCAGAGACTAACAGCGGCTGAGATGCGATTCATGAGGAGAACAGGTGGCTACACTTTACGAGACAGAAAGAGATCTGATGAAATCCTTAAAGAACTCAAAGTCAAACCAATTCTCCAAACTGTAAAAACCTACAGAACATCTTTGACAGGCCATGTACTAAGGATGAAGACAGACCAGATCCCACGAAAAATTCTCAAATACTATCCTAGAAGCAGGAGAGATGTAGGAAGACCACGAAGAAGATGGACTGAGACCGTAACAGGCCACCAGGCCTAACACTGTCCATGAAAGTATAAATGGGTTTTTGTTTGTGTACCTTATTGTTTTGAGGTGGAAATTTGGAACCATCCAAGCATTTACTTCACAGATAACAGGTAACACCCTAACTACAAGTTTTGGGTGGCCAGTATGTTAGTACTACAATCTGAGGCAGGTTCATTTCACTTCATTTAATAAACATGACCAAAAAAGTGGGAGGGAAGAAATTATACAACATAAACTACTATACATTTCTCATATGTAGCACCACACCAGCTGATAACAAGGCATGATCATATTTATCTACCTTAATATTTCAGACACATAAAAACATTATATGCTAATAGATTTATTGTCACTAAAACGTGTAAATTTTACTGTACCATATCATTTAAGTAATAATTCAATCTACAGTATTATTTCGGTATTATTTCAAGAAAAGTGCTGGATTTATTAAGCTTTCCATTCGTATAACTGCTACAAATAAAAAACAACTAATCTAAATATATTAATAAAATCTTCCACTGAATCTGCTGTACAGCAATGTGTGCACAGACAAAAAATTTGAAGGAGAAAGAAATAAGCCATGCAGATTCACTGCTGAAAAATCATTGGTGGCGAGGGGAATACAATAGTACCAACAAGACTGTTCTTCTTAATGGGTTTGGTACACATCACAGTAAGCTGTTACCATCAAAAAATGCTTTCTTAAAGATTCAGAAATAATGTACCACTATATTACATCTAGAAAGATTAAGGTAAATACCTTATCAACTCGCTTTACTTTATCTATACGCACTTAATAAACATTCTTAATGCAAACTGTTTTCAACAGCAATAGTTGAGATTAGAGAAATATTATTACTTACAAGGGACACCTGTGACCTCGAATACTCGTAACTGCACAAAAACATGTTTAGAATAACAAGCGATCATACACAAAACAGTGGTGTGTGTCATTTCCATGCAGAATTCCCCACTTGTCTGCTAACACCATTATAGAGCCATGAAAAGAGCCTATTGTTGTGTGATTCCTGGTCAGGTCATAAAGATGATACCGTTCTAAATGCAACTTTTCCAAACAAATATGTTATGGTGAAGATATTCCCACCAAAAACAACAAAATATTGCCAATCTCTTGATGTTTACTTCTTTCAGCAATATTAACTCTATATCAGAAGAATTACTGATTTTGGAAGACTACAATGAGCTTAACCCTTTCCTACCGGCTATTGGAAAAAAAGGGAAATTTATAATTTCAATTATATATTTGTATAAAGGTACTTGAACTTAAACACACATGTTTTTTTTCAATTTTTTTTTTGGAACTCTTAAGTGCTAATTACAAGCCGGTACTTATAAGTACCATCAGGGACTTTGTGTATCACATGATGTACAGAAATAGCAATTGAAATCAATTATGTTCATATTGGTATGAAATATTTGCCCCCGATATTAAAAAAAAAAAAAAAATTCTTTTTGCTCATTCAGACACAAAAGACATTGTAGTGCAACATTTAGAATGATGTTTTTACTGTATTTTCTTCATTCTACCTACTTCACATCTTCATCAGATTTTTACAATTTAGGGACAGTTTCCAAATCTTACATTGTATTCATTGTAATGTACCACTTGTTTTTTTGGTCTGTATGCTGAAAACTTAGAAAATTAATTTTTCGGCAATTTCACGCATAAATTTAAAAATAAATGTTGTCATTGTCTGACTTAATCATACAACAATACATCAACAGGCTTATCAATGCAGTGGACACTGGTATCGTCGAATTATATGGTGGTAAATACAGTGGTACTTATAAGTACCGTCAGGGAGGAAAGGGTTAACCAGAAGTGCATACATATACATATTTGATCATGAAACTTCACTGTGATTTACAATCAATTTGCACCTTGAAATAAGCCTATGTTGCAATATGCTTGGCTAAAGCTAGGTTATGACACTGACATACCAACATCATCACTTGAAAGTGTAATTATTGTGGCGTTTGGTATTGAACTACGTGAATGTGAAAGACACAAAAATCTAGTATCACATATATTAATTTCAAGCAATTTCATGCAGTAGAACAGATTCTATAAAGATTTTAGAGATTATTTCATAATGAAACCACGTGCCCAGTTTAGGAATTTATTACAGCCGATCAAAGTTAGATACAGAGATAAGACAACTTTCAGAATACGTACTTTAACCCAGAGGATATTGTGGTAATTTTACATTTTCCATAAAAACAACAGAAGTAAAGTTATTAAATTAAAACACACGTAGCATTTTTGTAAATCTTGCCAAAGCTGTAATTTCGCTATCCGTGCATCAATCTTAATAAAAGTTACACCAGAAAACTCAGGAATTTTGGGAGAACACGCTGATAATAATATTATTTAGATAAATTGTTATTTAGCTGAAATGACGAAATATTGCAAGTTTGAAAAAGAACAGTAATTCCCCGGAGCAGAAAGTAGTTCGCCTCATACGCTTAGGATTTAAAACTAAATGCTTAAAGTTACTCAGTGCATATCCATTATTTCTCTATTAAAAAAGTCTAAACACTGTCAGCCTTTAATTATCTTATATCTGTTTGGTTACCGAGTTAGCTAGGACCTAATTTTTCAAAGTGTTAGCAGAAAGCTGTGTTTTGGCTGTGATGTCAGAGAGTCTATATAATTTGTTGCATAGAGGAACGGCCATCTTTATTCGTTTGGGAGCTGAGCTGAAATGTGCGTATAGTCTGTGTAACGGTCTGTGCGGTTGGTAGGAGGACGGTTATGGGAAAGCTACCAAGTCGGCCATCTTGGGACTTCGGGGTATGGCGCGCATTTAGTAACATGAACTAGTAGATTTTACATCAGGGGTTCGGTCGGTTCTAACATCTCTCCACAACTTGCAAACTTTTGGAAACGTATGTTCGATTCGCCAATTCAACTCTTAGGATGCTATTTTGAACTTTTGGTTTTCTTTTGAATAAATTTGAATTTTGGAAAGTGAACTGTTGTTATTTCACAGTTAACTGATAACCCTTTTCTCTATTTGTGGGTTAACAAATATTGTGGCGACCTCAAGCATTCAAGTTGAATTATCCTGGCTACATGGTCAAGTCAAAATTATTTCGTAAGTTTTCCATAGAACTGTGAGCCATCATCAAGAGTGTAAGTTGAGGTACTAAGGCTATATACTACAGCCCCAGTATCAGCCTTGGGTCTTACAGAGTGTTTGAGGTAAAACATGAATGTCTCCCATTTAAAATTACATTCAGTTTCTTCATGAAATTAAATGGACAGCATAAAATATCAATGTATCTTACTGAAATATTTTAAAATTTAATCATGTACACTAAAGATATATTTCTTGTGATAATAATTCTTACCTGTAACTATGCAATTTACAGTTCCAGTTCAACAGGAAGAGCTGGATATAATAAACCTTACATTGAATAACTGAAGATTAAAACAGTCTGGTCAAATAGCAACAAGTTATTAGTTTATGCAGAAGTACAAATTTATCTTTCACATTAGCTTCAATAAACTTCTGCACACTACAAAAAAGGGTAGGGAGATAATTATGTGGATGAAGGTATGCATTTAATCAATGTATTGGTTGACCCATATTTGGCCTTTCTTCTTGCCAGGATCTGGCCACCTAACCCTCCTTTAGGGCCTTCGTATACTCAATAGGATTAGTGGTATCCTTTACCTTCTATATGTTCTCTGCAAACATTTCTCACTCCATAGCCATACTGTAACTTACATATTCTACTGAAAGACAATGAGGTTGTGTACAAGACACCTAAATTATTTAGGAATTATCTGATCTTCTAATTGTATTTAGTTCACAAAAATCCATCAGAATAATAATAATAAACAACAAAAATAAACATGCACATTTCTCAAACACTGCCTCATGCTGTCTATAGGAACTATTACTCTAATCAGTGGCATTAAAAGCAAAATATTTACTTTAAATTCAGGAACTAATAATGAATTTTTGCCAAGTTTTGCAGCAAATAAAACAGTTAGTATCATCACAAAACAAAGGAGAAAACAACAGCCATGCATTTTCTGCTATTTATTTCTACTTACTGGGCTCGGATGATTGCTACATTTCATCATCCATCAGCCTGTAAACACCATTTGAATAATATAGTTCATTACAATTTAGAGAAAACATCCCAATCATCTGAATCTTTAAAATCACACCAGTAAATAAGATAACTAAATGTGCTATATATATATACATATATAGTAAGCTATATTGAACAAAAATTCATTTTGTATTTCAGAACTCCGTGAAAATGAAAGGACCCTCTCAGAAACATTTAAGTGAATTCAAATTAATATTAAACAATTTCTCGCGTTAAAATACTGAAATATTATGATGAAGGCAGAAAATATTTTAGTGTTGATTCGTTCATCTATTTAGGTGTCACACAATGAGAATGAATGAAGTGGAAAGTGATGGTCTTGCAGGAAATGGAAGACAAAAAAGAAACGTTACAGTAAATGATTGAGGCCAGGCTGCTATCTGAGATACTAATTATTTCCATTGTATTCCCTGTGTTTACCCTACCCTCTGCGACTTACTGAGATTTCACTTTTTCCATTCACTGCTACCATGTCTAAAATATTTTTAGCCTTGATCATAGCTCCTGAAAATGGTTATTCTTAGCTGTAGTGACAAATTAATCTACAAACTGTGTGGGGTAACATATTTTTTTTGTAGAGAGTGACAATCACCAAATTTGGTGAACATCTAAATTTGGTTTATTTGCTGAAAGCACCACCATCTATGGTTGAGGCTGAGAACTTTTCAGACAGGGAAGTATTATACTTTTACATTACATATGTCAAATGCACAATATATTTTTTATTTGTATTGTAGGAATAGGTTTAAGTACCCACTTAAGACATTATTCTGCAGTCTCAGAAAATATTGTTTACTTTTGATTTTTATTTATTTCACGGAACACTCCTGTATTCGGCTTTCGTAAATGGAGTGTTTACTTTCTCTATTTTTGTTTGAGTTCTAATTGAAATAGCAAAATCATTGTGGGCCTTCTTGAAGCTGCATTAAAATTTGGAACCATAAATATCTTCTCTGTTTTTATACTTAACAGCACAAGTTATGAAAAGATTATAATTGCTTCATGTTTGTACCAAAGAATGTAATTTTAGCACTTACAAAAACTTAGATATACTTCTATGCTAACATTTTCTTGTTTGGCAAAGTTTTATGCTTCAATAAAAGTTAATGTCTTTACGTGGGTTATATTATCATAAGGATGTGTATATATTTTTTTATAAATATCTGTTCATTTAAGTTAAGATATGATATGGAAAACAATGTATCATTTACCACACACAAAGGCAGAAGGGCCAGACAAATGTAAAAACATCAACATTCTTCAAAATATTCTGATCAATAATCTTCATCAAGTACAAGGCTGAGGGGGGAAAGATGTCTACACATCTGGACTTTCCACATGAACAAAATAGTGATTAAACGAGAGGGAAGGGAGGGGATTGAACTGGTGGTGGGAGAGTAAGTTGACCAAAGTTAATTGTGGGGCAGAATAATCGCTATGATAAGAAAAAAAAATAAAGATATAAAAATGATAAATTTTTTTTAACAAAATATATATGCAAATTGACAGCAAATAAGTAAAACTGTAAGTGAAAGGTTTGCAGGAGATGTATTAGCACAGGTTTAGTCCAGTACATTGGTATGTAGGATGTGTTGATGGGTCATTTCCCATTACAGAGTTCTAAAGAGCTAGTGGTCTCTGAGAAAACCGTGACAGCTCTGACCACAAAACAGGTTTTAAGATTGTTAGAATTATATGAGCTGGCGGTCTGGGCTGGCAGTTTCCCTGTTGGCCATTCACACTGTAGGTTAGTTGTTGAGTAGGAAGCAGTGCAGTGAAGAGAGTAGTGAGAGAGGTAGTGCAGGTGGTGTGTCCAATAACAGGAAAGGATTCCCCGTGACAAGATTAGAACAGGTAGTGGTGGCTGGATGCATGCAGAAGTCTAGGAGAGGCAGAAGGCAAGTGCTTGTGACCAGGATGTTGATCATATTAACAGGTCTGCTAAAGCAAGCGTAGGGGGTAGAGGGTAGTGTGTAGGATTTTGGAAAGGAGGACATGCATTTCAGGAAATGAACATAGAAATTTCATGCCCACGCAAAGTGTCAGGTCAACAGATTCCAAGTTAGGAGAGTACTAGTGATGAATAGGTTTGACCTGTTGCCGGAGTCAGGAAGAAAAGAGCCTCATGCAGATGTAGGAGTAGGTAAGATGCAGCAGGCCTTTAGGAATAAGGGTGTGCAAGGCAAGAATATGAAGAAAAGGGTTCTGATGCTAGGTAGTAGCCATGGGAGAGGTGTAGGCCCTCATCTGTAGGATCAGTTAGGTACAGGTTACCAGGTCACAAGTTTTTTCAAACCTAGTGCAACTTTAGGTCAGGTAATAGAGGATATAGGTTCACTTTGTAGGAGTTTCACTAAGGATGATAGAGTAGTGATAGTGGGAGGGGCGGGGGGAATAGTATTGATAGAAACGTGAGTTATAGTATAGAGCATATATGGGCAACCCCCGGCCCCCGGGCCGGATCCGGCCCTCCACCAGCTTCAATCCGGCCCGCGAGAGGTTCAGAAATTTCAGATACAGAACATACCTTTCCGAAGAAAAATATCCACAGCTGAGAGTTTTCACACGAAAAATAATTTGCACATTCGGAAGCACGTATAAATGTGAGCAGCTTTGTTCAATCATGTAAATTAATAAAAATAAGCATCATACTCGGTTTAGAGCATGGTTGGCCAACCCGCGGGCGCCTTGAAGATTTTTCCGCCCCTCGTGATTCATCTCACTTTTTCAAATTATATTTAGTTTATAATTGGCAGTGAAGTGAAAACCAATGTATTTAAAAAATTTGTGCATTCGTATACTTCAAAATTAACTGTCGAAATTATGAGAAAAAAATTACTTTGATTTTAAAATAATATTTTTGTGAATATATGACAGATATTGCCTGTTTTATTTACGAGTTTACAGTTATCAGTTCGCTGAATAATTATGTTATATTCTGCGAACTCATAATGCGCGTGTATCTCGGAACATCTAATATAATATACAATATCTAATTTTATATGCGGCCCGCGGAGTTATGACGCATTTCCAAAGTGGCCCACCAGATCATTTGGGTTGCCCACCCCTGGTATAGAGAGTGACCTGAGGAAGATGGTGAAGGAGGCACAGCATACCAGGGTGGAGCTCATGCAGGTCCTAAGACGCCATGACCGGCCAGAACTGAACTATGCTGTGAAGCGTGTAAATGTGGAAACAGAAGTGCTACTTGGGAAAGGGGTTCTGAGTTGGGGGTTGTGCCTGTAAACACCATTGGTAGGTGGGGTTTCACTAGGCATGGCCTACACCTAAATAGACGGGGGAAGGGAGTACTTTCTGAGTTGATAGCTAAAGCAGTAAGGCAGCCTATTTCCAGTGATGATGGGGTCAAGACTGTGCCTTTTTTAGGTTAGGAGCTGCTGGTGAAGGGATGGAAATAGATGATCAAAGTGATACTGATTGCAGATCCACGGTGAGAAAGATCATAGATGTTAAAGAAATAGATGAAGTTGCTGAAACAATAACTGGCTGGGGTAAAACTGGGAAATAGGAGATTAATGCTGAAAATATAAAGCCAGTAATAAGGTTGTTAATCGTAAACTATAGGAGTATAATGAACAAAGTAATCGAATTTGCAAACTTAATAGAGATACACGAACCACAAGTAATAATTGGGGTAGAGAGTTGGTTAAAAGAAGAAGTAATAGACAGTGAGGTTTTTCCTGACGGTTACAGAGTGTATTGCAGAGATAGAGGAGCAATTGGTGGAGGAGTTTTCATACCAGTTAGCAAAAACTACCACAGTTCACTGGCATTCATGGATCAAGACCATGAGTTACTTGGGGTAGATTTCTGGGGTAATAAAAAAGAAAAAATCAGAGTGCTGGCTGTTTACCGCAGTGGAAGAATGACCGATGAAGATGAGGCTCTTGGGGAGAAATTAAATTCATACTCAGATTTCAGAGGTGAGAATAGAATGATCATCATTGGTGAGGATTTAAATTTACCAGGTATAAACTGGGAAGGAAATAAGATAAATAACACAAGGGAACAAAGATTTGCAAATATCTTAATAAGGGAAGGAGGATTTACACAAGTGGTTGAGCAAAACACTAGGGGACAAAATATTTTAGATATATTTCTCATTAAGCCCGATGAAAACCTTGTGGGGTATCAAGTAACTGAAGGAATAAGTGATCATGATGCAGTTCTGATGGATATTAGAGGATTCAGTAAACCAGCAGCTGATATTGAAGGGGGAAATATCAAGTAACTGAAGGAATAAGTGATCATGATGCAGTTCTGATGGATATTAGAGGATTCAGTAAACCAGCAGCTAATATTGAAGGGGGAATAGGTACAATTATAAAAAGGCACAGGTTTCAAATTTGAAGAGATATTTCAGAGAACAAATCAGCAAGTGGAAGGAAGGCACAAGTACAGTAGAGTCAAGGTAGGAAGAGTTCAAGGAGATAATAAGAAAGGGGGAAGAAAAATTTATTCCAAGGCAGAAAATAAAGAGAAGTAGAGAACCTACGTACTATAATAGGGAACATAACAGAGTTAAGAGACAGCAGGGTAGTAGGGAATATTTAAAAACAACAAAAGAAGGACTTAATAACAGTAAAGAAAGTGGCTAAAGATGGGTTTATGAAGAGTTTTGTCAGTGCAGGAGGACCAATGACTGATGCATCTAGAAATTTCTATGGCTATATTGTCACATAGTAAACCAAATTCAGAAACCTAGGGCGTAGCGGGGTCATAGACGAAACACTCAGTTTAAGGCAACGAAGCTTTATTAACAGTTGGCACAGTACAGAAGCACGGAGCGAACTGACTCCGGCTAGAACGGAGTATCTCTTATATAGTGATGAAGAACAGTCTAGAACATTAACACTAGTAACAACAAGAATATTTCAGAACAGTTTACACAAAGTAAGAAATTAAAATTTTACAGCACTTAATGGATTCGAACCCACGACCTTCAGTCCACAGTCTCTTAGCGTAACCACTACGCTACGACAGTCTTTCCTTCTTCGTGGCCTGAATCCACTTGATGTGCGACATTGCTCCCTCCTTAAGGGAACAGCGTCCCGATATTACGTTGCCCTGGTCATGGAGCGAGTCATAGGTCCCGCGCGCCTTGGGTCCTGATGGGCGGTGACGTCCCTAGTCGTCGATGTCTTCGAGCCTGGAAGAGACGTACAGCTCTTGGGGCCCTTTGGTTTACTGAAGAATGCTGGATCTCCTAGTCTACTCTGGTTCGAAGGGTCCATGTAAGGCTTCAGTCGCAGCATGTCAACTGTGTCTCTCACCTTTCATCGTTTTGAGTGTGGATCGAAATCCTCAACTTCATAAGTGACATCAGACAACCTTCGTACAATCCTGTATGGTCCAAAGTAACGTCTGAGGAGCTTCTCAGACAGGCCAACCTTACGGATGGGAGTAAATATCCAGACGAGGTTGCCAGGTTGGTATGAAACAGAACGGTGACTTGCATCATACCTCCGGCGGTCATTCTCTTGAGCCTGCAGTGTGCGGAGCTGAGATAACTGCCGACACTCTTCAGCCCTTGTTACTAATTTGGCGATGTAATCGCCGTTCACGTCGTCAGGATGGAACGGGAACACAGTGTCTATCGTCGTTGTTGCTTCACGTCCGTGTACCAGGAAGAATGGCGTAAATCCGGTTGTGTCTTGTTTGGCAGTAATGTAGGTGAACGTCACAAAAGGCAGCACCTCATCCCAGTTGGTTTGTTCGACACTCACGTACATGGAGAGCATGTCAGCCATGTTTTGTTGAAACATTCTGTAAGGCCATTAGTTTCAGGGTGGTAAGCAGTCGTCATTTGATGTGTGATGTTACATCGACGGTTGATCTCGTTCACAAGTCTCGACTGGAAAGACCTTCCTCGATCCGTGATCACTGAGCTTGGGGCCCCATGTTTTAATAAAATGTCCTCCAGAATGAATTTTGCAACCTCAGGGGCTTCAGCTGTTTTCAAAAGGTTTTGTAATGGCGTACTGAGTCAGATAATCAGTACAAAACGATAATCAACTTATTGCCACTGGTAGAAGTCGGGAATCGTCCGAGTAAGTCAATACCGACACGCTGGAAAGGCGTTTCTGCAGGCGGAATTGGTATAAGTCGTCCAGGTGGTTTCTGAGGAACTGTCTTCCTTCTCTGGCATTCTCGACAGTGCGAAACATAGTGACGAACACTTCTAAATAATCCTGGCCAGAAAAATCTCTTCCGGATTCTGTCATAAGTCTTAATAAACCCTAAATGGCCCGCTGTAGGCGCGTCGTGGAAATGTTGAAGAATTTCGATGCGCATGTGCTTGGGAATCACTGGAAGCCATCTCTTTCCAAAGGGGTCAAAGTTTTTCTTGTAAAGCACCTCATTTATCATCTTAAATTCTCCATTCACATCCTCTGAGCGATCTAAGGCAAGTTTAATTTGCAACAATTTGGCGTCCTTCTTTTGTTCCTCAGAGAGATCGCGAAGAGTAGCGAGACAGTCAGTACTCTCTTCATTCTCTTGCTGTTCCTCCACTGGATTCCTCGAGAGACAGTCGGCATCCCGGTGCTTCTTTCCACTTTTGTAGACTATACTAATGTCGTATTCTTGAAGACGTAATGCCCACCTGGCAAGTCGTCCTGATGGGTCCTTAAGGCCTGTTAACCAGCAAAGTGAATGGTGATCTGTTACAACTGTAAATGGTCGTCCAAAGAGATATGGTCGGAGTTTGCAGACAGCCCATATGACAGCAAGACACTCACGTTCCGTTGTTGAGTAGTTTCTTTCGGCTTTGTTGAGAGTCCTGGAGGCATAGGCTATTACCTTCTCTTTCCCATCCTGAATCTGTACTAATACAGCGCCAATTCCATAACCACTAGCGTCTGTATGCAGCTCAGTAGGCGCTTTCTCATCATACAGCCCAAGCACAGGGTCAGTCGTCAGAGCCTTTTGCAAAATGAGGAAAGAATCTTGTTGAGATCTACCCCAGAGGAATTTAGCACCACTTTTTAGCAATTCTTGGAGCGGCCTGGCTTTCATACAAAAGTCTTTTATAAAGCGTCGATAGTAAGAACATAGGCCAAGAAAGCTCCTGACGTCACTGGTATTCTTAGGAACAGGAAATTCCGTTATAGATCTCACCTTGTCGGGATCTGGCCGCACACCCTCACCTGACACAAGATGCCCAAGTATTTTTATTTCTTTAGCTCCGAAAAGACACTTTCTTGGGTTGAGCTGCAAGCCACTTTGTTTCAGGCACATAAGAACAGCTCTCAGTCTTTTCACGTGTTCATCGAAGGTTTCGGAGAACACTATAACATCGTCTAAATAACAGAGACACATCGTCCACTTCAGATGACGTAAAAGATTATCCATCATACGTTCGAATGTTGCTGGCGCATTACACAAACCAAATGGCATTACATTAAATTCATACAGGCCATCGGGGGTAATAAATGCAGTTTTCTCTCGATCGCTTTCGTCTACCTCTATCTGCCAGTATCCTGAGTGTAGGTCCATAGTCGAGAAAAACTTAGCTCCCTTCAGACAGTCCAACGTATCGTCAATTCGCGGAAGAGGGTAAACATCTTTTTTAGTCACCTTATTGAGCTGTCGGTAATCGACGCAGAACCGCCAGTGGCCGTCCTTCTTTCTCACGAGCACTACCGGCGATGACCATGGGCTCTGAGACGGCCGAATGATGTCGTCATTCAACATCTTTTCTACTTCTTGCTGAATTATTCGGCGCTCCGCTGCTGAAACTCGATACGGTCTTTGGCTGATAGGTCGATGGTCGCCAGTGTCAATTCGATGTTGTACCTTCAATGGGGTCGACTTGCTCTTCACCTGTGGACTGAAACATTCATAGAATTCCTGAAGAACCGCGAATAGCTTCTCCTGTTGTTCCTTAGTCAAATCCGGCGAGAGTCGGGACTGAATGTTTAGTCTCGTTGCTTCCGTTACATTCACACTTGTGGGTTCTTCGCAAAAGGTTTCCATGACACTCAGATGCCCTTCAATTAACGTCTCGGCGTATGCTATACACTGGCGCCTTGGGAGAATATGTGGCACCTTGCAGCAGTTGACTACCCACAATTCACCAATTCCGTTCTCAAATGAGACGGCGGAGGCAGGGATGAACAAATCTTTCTCCAGTGGTAAATTCCTATTGCATTCCACTAGGAGGTCCATACAAGTACGTGGCGTATGACACATGACAGTTACCTTCGAAGCACTGGTGGCAGGAATTATGACGTCATCCAGCACACAAACTTTCCAGGCACGGGAAGGACTGTTTTCCCCCTCCTCAACTCTCACATCGTCTAGCAAGATCTTCGAGCGACCACAGTCTATAATTGCTTGTGAGGCCTTCAGAAAGTCCCAACCAAGTATGACGTCATGACTGCATTCTTGTAGCACAACGAACTCAAAAGGGCTGCTCGTGGCCATTATAGAGACACGAATAGTGCACCTTCCTGTAGGTTGTACATGATTCCCATTAGCAACCCTGAGCAAAACATTTCTGTTGTCGACGAACATAGTCTTCCACAACTGGCGCTGGTAATTCTCCGAAATAACTGAGAAAGATGCCCCAGAGTCCACAAGAGCATGAGCTGGTTGACCATCCATGAGGATTTCAACGTAATTTGCCAACATTTTCGTAATGATCGGAGGCGGAGGATTTTTCCCTAGAGCGGCCTCACCTCCAAGGAATGTCGCACCTTTTAGTTTTCCAGGTTGCGGCGGCTAGGAGACTGGCTGGAGCGTCGGAACGGTGACGGAGATCTTGATCGGCGTGTCGGCGACCGTCCTCTGAAGCGACCAGCCTGCGGCGACAGTGATCTACGTCGTTCATAAGTTACGTCTTGATCTTCATTGTCGTCCTGGGGTCTTCGGACGCTGAAACGTGCTTCGAACGCTGAAACGTGCTTCGAATCTCCTTTCACGGGCATCATTAAATATCTTCCGTCTCTCTCGGCAGTAGCGTACTACATGTCCCGGTCGCCCACAGTGAAAACATACCGGCTGGTTGTCCCGCGTTCTCCAGACGTCGGTTTTCCTGGGAAAGTTTGGAGGATCCTCGCGTTGCGTCGCAGTGGCAGAAATTCTCTTTGGTCTCGGCTGTCTAACAGTTTTTGTTGGGGCTGCACGATAAGAGATGGGCGCCAGCGTTTGTTCCACCTCCTCCCTTATTATTTCCTCCAGAGTCTCAGTTTTTGGCTCGACATACATTCCTATCGCCCTTTCCACTTCCTCTCTCACTACTAATAATGTCTCTAATATCTGTGTCCTCTTCCACTGCGGCCATTGATACGACGTTTGGTAATCTCTCAAACTTCTTTCGTCCAATTCTTTTCTGGTGCATCGTCTCAATGTATTGGCAACACTTAATAAAGTCGTCGTTGTGGAAATTTCCTTCAGCAGCAACGCTTGGTACATGTCCTCGGCGACGCCTTTCATAAGGTGTGCTACTTTATCTTCTTCCTTCATTGTGGGGTCGACTATTTTACACAGCCCCAAAACACTTTGTATGTATGACTGTGTCGTTTCCCCTTGGTGCTGCGCTCTACACTTTAGTTTCTCTTCGGCATGGCGTGTCTGCCGTTGTGCGTCTCCAAAGAATGCCTGCAGTTCTTTCTGGAATGCTGCCCAGCTAGTCAGTTTCTCTTCGTTATTTTCGAACCATTGTTTGGCAGTTCCTTCGAGTAGAAAAATACATTTGCCAGGCACACTGTATCGTCCCAGTTGTTGAATTTAGCGATACGTTTGTAGCCTTTCAGCCAGTTGCCTGGGTCTTGGCCGTCGTCGCCTGAAAATAATGCCGGATGACGAATGTGCTGGCAGGCGGTCGGCGTCATCGTCGTCCTTACTTCTTCTTCTCCTTCTGACGGCTTCCAATCAGTAGAATACGGCTCGTACTCTGGCTTCTCGCCTCGTAAGCGACGGCTCTCTCGTGGTCTGATTGGGGCCACGGTGTTGTTGTAGATTTTAGCGGTCACGAGGATCTACCCGGCGCCACCAAAATAATGTCACGTAGTAAACCAAATTCAGAATCCTAGGGCGTAGCGGGGTCGTAGACGAAACACTCAGTTTAAGGCAACGAAGCTTTATTAACAGTTGGCACAGTACAGAAGCACGGAGCGAACTGACTCCGGCTAGAAAGGAGTATCGCTTATATAGTGATGAAGAACAGTCTAGAACATTAACACTAGTAACAACAAGAATATTCCAGAACAGTTTACACAAAGTTAAGAAATTAAAATTTTACAGCACTTAATGGATTCGAACCCACGACCTTTAGTCCCACAGTCTCTTAGCGTAACCACTACGCTACGACAGTCTTTCCTTCTTCGTGGCCTGATCCACTTGATGTGCGACAATATCAGGAAACTGAGGGGAAGGGAGGGAGTAGTGATGCTTATAGATAACGATGGAGAAGAAGTTACTGAGGATTTGAAAAAGACAGAGATTGTAAGTAACTGGTTTAGTGAAAGCATTAGGGACAATGAATCAGAAACGGGAGGGTCTAATTCGGAGAACAAGGTTATCAACACTATTAGAAATGAAGATAATAAAAAATTTGAAATTCATCCGGTGGAAATCATGAAGGAAATAAGAAAGCTGAAAAAACATGAAGGGCTGGTGTAGATAATATTACTACAGATATCTTAAAGATAGCCGGATGTGATATTGTACCTTATCTTGAAATATTATTTAAATTGAGTCTAGATACTTGCTGGTTACCACAGGACTGGAAAAGTGCAATAGTAGTACCGGTACATACAGGAGGGGTGAGAAATAGAGTTGAGAATTACAGGCCAATCAGCTTGACATCAGTTTTAGGTAAATTAATGGAACGTTTGACATGCAACAACATCAGAAATATATGTGAGGAATGTAAGTGGTTTACAAGCAGGCAACATGGGTTCAGTCAAATATACTCATGCAAATCTCAGTTGGTGGGATATATGCAAGATATTTCAGATTAAATGGGCAAGGGAGGCCATATGATAGTGTAGCACTAGATCTTTCAAAGGAGATTGACAGAGTGAGCCATAAAATGGTAGTAAATAAGGTTAAAACTATTGGAGTGGATGGGAAAGTTATTTGCTGGGTAGAAGAATTTTTAAAAGGGAGAAGTTAGGGTAGGAAATGTAGTATCAAAAGAAGTGGAAGTAAAAATGGGAGTGCCACAGGGTAGCGTATTGGGACCATTGCCATTCATTATTCTAATGAATAATTGTGCTGATTGTTTACTATCTGAAATTAGATTGTTTTGCAGATGACATAATGCTGTATAAAAAAATCAAAACAATAGAGGATTGTAAACAGTTGCAGGGTGATCTGGACAGGATATCCAGATGGGTTGGTAAACATGGGATGAAGATAAATGCAAAGAAGAGTCAGTTATTAGATACACAAATAAAAACAAAAGGTTAATTATAAATATAAGGTGGGGAAAGAATTGCTTGCTGAAGACTTGAAATGTAAATATCTTGTCATTGCATTTGATAACAAGCTTAACTGGGCAGAACACACTGGACAGGTGGTAGGAATAGGTTCCAAAATTCTGCACTTGTTGGAGAGAGTGATGAGGGGATGCACGAGAGAACTAAAGGAATTGGTTTATAAAACATTGATCAGACCATTGCTCGAATATGGTAGTGTAGTATGAGACCCTCATTTTGCGTGTCAAATACAGGAGTTGGAGAGGGTGCAAAAAAGGGCTGCTAGATTTGTTTCTGGAAATTATCATAGAATGCAATCAGTGATGGATATGATAAAGGAGCTGGAATGGGTTTTCATTGTAAGACTGGAGGAGGATGAGGAGGGTCATGGGAGTGTACAGGGCGTATACTGGCAATGAGGCATGGAAAGATATTGGAGTAGGTATGAAAACTAGTGCATGGAAGGGAAAAGATGACCATGACCACAAGCTGGCACTCGATTTCAGGCACCAGGGTGTGGGAAGATTCTCTTTTTTAGGTAAGGGTGTCAGGGATTGGAATGAGTTACCAAGAGAAATGATGAATAATTTACCGAAAGCTTTGAAAGAATTTAAAGATAAAATTTGTAGAGGGCAAGTGTAGGTGGGTGCTGGGTAGGGGGAAGATGGGGGTCTAGGGAAATTGCCATCTGAGCTTGTGCTCCATTGAAATTAAATTAAATATTGGTCTGCGGTCAGCTTTAGGAGATGCAGAATGGGAGTTGTGAGGCTTTTTTCCCTCGTGTCCACGACATAACATTACAAGTTGAAACAAAACAAATAAAATTAATTAATTAATATCAAGCTTATGGACTATAGTTCACAATAGTGAAATATGAAAGCTAATACGATTGGGCGTACCCTGGGCAACATTAGGAATAATCCTAATGCCAATCATTGCATCATAAGAACAAATTTCAAATTAAATGGATTTCTTCAAAACCAGCTCTTTCGATTATATCAATAAACTAGCATTTGCCCGCTGCTTCACACGCGCGTGCCTTGGCAGGTGTAGAAATTATTTACCGATTTTATTCTCTTATCAGACATTAACGTGGAAAGGCATGAACTGTTAATGTATTCTGAATAGTTTCGTTTGTTTCGGTTAATACGTTAGGTTCGGTTTTCATACTGATGTCAGAGAGTTGTTTTATTCATATTTTAACGTGATGCAATTGATTCAATAGTAGAAAAGGTTCCTGAAAAATTAACAGCAGTAATTCGTGGTTGTAATTATTGTGCGAAGTATAAACATTTATTCTTTAGAAAGGCTTTTATTTTTGCGTTATAAGTAAATAAAGCAATGCTTAAGAGAAATAATATACTATCTTCAGCATACTTCGTAGGTCACTCATTGTAATGCCTCTGTGTAGACCACGTTTCTGGTCTGATTGTTCATTGTACATATGTACAGGCGTGGATCTGCCACTCACCCTGGAGCAAGCAACGTATAGCTGGCCGTGCGAGAAACATGGTGTCCGAAGATCAATGCCTACGGTTCCTAGTGTCTGTCCCTGAGACTTGTTAATTGTCATGGCAAAACATAACGTTACGGGAAATTGTAGGCGCTTAAATTTGAACGGGAAGTTTGAAGGAACCAATGGTATTCGTGGAAGGAATACTACTTCTCCTCGTCCACATCCTGTTAAAATAACGGCCTCAATGATGTTTTTGTGCAATGATTTCACCAGAAGATATAATGAAAAATATTGTTTCCATGATACTTAACTAAAAAAAGTTTATTTTTAAATGTGGATACCGAGGATTGCAACATAACCGCGGTGCCATAAATTTATGTAAATATAGCAGTAATCTACGACTTAGTCCTCTTGGAAGTGTGCTGAAATATAAAAATTCGTTACCAATAATCACAGCATCTCAGTTTTTCTGATTTATTTATTTTTTATTTTTTATTGTTTGGATATTGGTTTTATTTTATGTTGATACGCCATCAATTATTTCTGCTTTAAAATAGAAATTTACGTGAATTGGAGCTACTTTTGATTTCAAATCGTCGTATCATTACTGTCATTATTTCAGTCAGATATAATTAATCCAAAAATGTCGAGATGTGATCATGGTACAGTTTATGTAGTAACGTGCATGTAACTGAAACAATTATTTCTGAGTGGCAACATTATGGCAAGTTGTGAATCGCTTGAAATGCAACCTGACAGCTGATATGATGCTTTGTTATAGGCCTAAGAGACGATGCCTGCAGCTTTATAATCTACGTGGTGTAGCATTAGGATATGAAACATTTTTAATTTAAGTTTCTTTCAATATAGCCGTATTTTCTATGGAATTATTTCAGTTGCATGTAAGTACCTGGCGAAACAACAGCCTGGACCAGATGACAATTCACTCGTTTTGTTTAGCATCAGGCATAACGGGTTTAGTTTTAAAATTTACGTGGTGTAGAATAGAATTTTAGGATGCCTAGTTATATTTGAAATAAAAATTCGTTACCAATAATCACAGCATCTCAATTTTTTCTGATTTATTTATTTTTTGCTGTTTGGATATTGGTTTTTATTTTATGATGATACACCATCAATTATTCCTGCTTTAAAATAGAAATTTACGTGAATTGGAGTTAATCTTAGTTTCAAATCGTCATATCATTATTGTCATTATTTCAGTCAGATATAATTAATTCAAAAATGTCCAAATGGATCACGGTACAGTATATGTACTAATGTGCATGTAACTCAAGCAATTATTTCTGAGTGGCAAAATTATCGCAAGATGTAAATCGATTGAAATGCAACCTGGACAGTGATGACAGCTGATATGCTTTGTTATAGGCCAAAGGGACGATGCTTTTAGCTTTATAATTTACGCGGTGTAGCATTAGGATAAAAATTATCGCAAGTTGTAAATCGATTGAAATGCAACCTGGACAGTGATGACAGCTGATATGCTTTGTTATAGGCCAAAGGGACGATGCTTTTAGCTTTATAATTTACGCGGTGTAGCATTAGGATATGAAATTTTTTTTATTTGAGTTTCTTTCAATATATCCTTATTTTCTATGTAATTATTTGAGTCGCATGTACCTGAATTTTCGGATGCCTAGTTATATTTGCACGTTATAGCCACGAGACATATTAATCGAATAAAGTACTTCCAAATATGTGCAATTCCGCACAAGTCATTATGAAAGAAGTATGTTTTATTACTTGCTGATATTTATAATAACTGTTTTTCAGACATCGCTCTTCGAGAAAAAACTGAATTTCGTATTAAGTATTGGCTTATTGTGGCTGTATTGTACAGCGTTCACTTAGCAATTTTGTTCCAGAGACAAACTGTATAACAGTCTACCAAAGACAATACGTCTTCAATATAGTAATTCAACAGACCTGTTACGATTCAAAGTAAATGCTGATTACTACTTGATTCACGTATTCTTTTTATTTTGAAGTACTGCGGTCCAGAAAAATGAATCGCAGAAGTAAAAAAAAAAAAAAAGGAAATCCTAAATTTTGTCAGGTCTCTTTATGAAAGGAGTGACCGTCTGAATGTGTATAATTATCTGTGGTCTACAGTTTCACATTTCTGAAGTTTTTTACTGACTTGCTTCTTCCCATGGTACATATTAGTCGTTAGCTACTTCTGCAGATGTTGATCAGCAACATTACCGGTAGCTTTAAAAATTTGGAAACACCATGCAAATTGATGCGGTAGTTTTTGCGTTATTAGAGATCAAGCCTCACTACAAACGCAGCTTGCTTACAGATTTATAATAGTATAGATATCAAAGGTATATCACCAGAGAAAGGCGAATTATGAATGATAGCATGAGAGATTTACTTTTACACAAGATCAGTGTGAAATGAGAGTTTAGGATGGTTTTTTTGGAATACCTTAGAAAGTGATTCACACTCAGAACAGATGCATCTGCCATAGATAGCAAGGCTTTACTGAAGGGAACATTTGGTGTGGAAGGGATGGCAACTGTCAAAATACACGTGGTTGGTTTGATGTGCTCAGAGGTGTGGAGCACACCTTGTTCATAAGGCAATGTCCACATAAAGGAAGGTGATGAACTTGATGGTGTGATGGTTGTTGAGGGAATCGAGGAAATCAATGAGGTGATCTTCCATACGGGTCCAGATCATAAACATATCATCAATGTATCTGAACCACACAAGAGGACTGAAAGAGTATTCGCTCTGAAATTGTTCCTCTAGACGACCCAGGAAGATGTTGGCATAAGATGGAGGGAAGGGGGTGCCCATGGCAGTGCCCGCGTATCTGGAGATAAATTTGGGAATTAAAGGAGAAATATTTTTTTAGAGAGGATGAAGTTGGCTAGGCATGTGCGAAAGGATATTCTGTGAAGACTATATATCACAGAAATGTTGAAGGGAACTGAGGCTATGATAGTGGGGGATGTTAGTGTATGAAGAAGTTTTGTCAACAGAGACAAGGATGAGTCTGGAGTTAGATGAGTGGGACTGTAGACAGATGCCCACAGAAATGTGGGGTATCTTTGATGTGAGAAGGAAGTTTCTATATGAAAGGTTGGAGGTGTTGATCCAAAAAGGCTGAAATTCGTTCTGTAGGCGAATGGTATGCTGTAACTATAGGTCCACAAAATCATCCACTCCTTATTTCTCAACAGTTCCTCACATCCACCCTGTCCTCAAAATATTCCTTGAAGTGAACATCACTCTAGAACATAGTGCCATCCAGTCCTCTATGAACATCAAACAACAAATTTACAACAGTACCTGCACTTGCACAGTTGCCAACCCTTCCACACCAAACATTCCCTTCCATACAGCCTTAGGCCACTAATAACCTAGATGTTGACATTCCCTAAAGCCCTAATAAACAACAACAATCCATACAGTCTTGCAATCTGTGGCAAACGCATTTGTTGTGATCCTGTATCACTTTTCATGTATTCATAAAATCTATCCCAAGCCCAAATTTCCCACTGCTTCCCTCCTGACCAAACTCTCATGGTATCACCCATAACTCCCATTCTGTATTCCATCACAAAAGACTACCATCTTACACAAGTCATCCAGTGTTACTACAAAACAGAAGGTTTTATGTCACCCTCCACAATAAGAACAGTCGATGGAGAACTCAGAAGAATGGCCTCCCTTAGGGTAGTGTGCTGGCCCCGCTCTTGTACAACATATATACAAATGATCAACCAATTCCTGGAACAAGAGCATTCATTTATGCTGATGACACAGCAGTTGCAGCTCAAGGCACAACCTTTGAGGCGGTGGAGGTGAAGCTGACAACAGCTCTTGAAGATATGGCCAAGTATTATGATGCTAATCACTTGAAGCCCAACACTGGAAAAACACAGGTCTGTGCATTCCATCTGAGAAACAGAGAAGCTAGAAGGAAGTTGAACATCAACTGGAGGGGGCAACAACTACTACACTGCGATACTCCAAAATATCTAGGAGTAAAGCTTGATCGATCTCTCACATTCAAAACCCATTGCGAGGATCTGAAACTCAAAGTATCTGCCCGGAACAACATCATCCGGAAACTTACAAGTACCTCCTGGGGAGCACATCCAAATGTGCTTTGTACATCTGCCCTGGCACTTAGTATCTCTGCAGCAGAATACTCAGCACCAGTTTGGCAAAACTCTTCACATGCTAAGCAGGTTGATATAGCATTGAATGATACTGGTCCATTGTAACAGGTTGCC
>JARYHS010008075.1:162464288-162666328 GCA_031002005.1 Vandiemenella viatica
GTATTCAGTAAAGAAGGTGACACAAATAACATTGGAAATAAGAGGCTTATTAGTTTGACTTTAGCGGTAGATACATTATGGTGATCTTGATATGCAACCAAATCAGCAATTTGTGTGATGTAAGAATGCAAAATCATAGTGGGATACGTACATGATATTTCCAATAAAATTGAAAAGTCAGACCAAGCTGATAGTAGTGTAGCACTGGATCTGCATTCCCTTGCTGAGATATTTGCAAAACTCTGATTCCTAGTGTTATTAGTCTCGTTTCGTTCTATGCTCCAGCCAGATACAAATTTGTCAACACTAATAATGACTATTCAACTCCTAACTTTAAAATCTAAATAAGAATATAGTTCTCCCTCATGGGCTTCATCTTGCCCATTCATTCTTTCATTACAGTAAACAGCCATTTATAAGCCTTTCTCAATTTATTTTTTAACTCATAAATATTGATAAGCTTAAAACATTTTCTTTAAGTAAGAAACATATGTTTGTTAAAGGTAGAAACATGGAATTGTGTTAACTTTTCATAAAAAAACAATTTTTTTATATGTTGTAAGAGATAAAAATTCATTACTGCAAAATATCAGTTGTCTTGCAAAAATTTTAATACTATGCAATAAATTCTTTTGTATACTCACAGTTCATCTTGTTGTTCACTGCCTCCCTCCTCCGCAACCAGTAATTCATATTCTTCAGCTGCATAGCGGTCCCAGTCAGAAAGCTGTAGAGATTAAATCAAAATTCTATTCATTTTGCGTTAATTTTATGACATGTGCCAAATGCTTATTTTACATATATATAGTATTGGAAATATGGAAAGTAAACACATCACTCACCAGAGATGAAAGCAAGAGGGATGTGTTGAACAAATAAACACAAACACACTTTAAAATATTTCCATATAAATCTTTATCATGTTTAGAGTTGAGATATGTGACAAGGGGATCAGAAGTGAACCCACCGACACACACTGTGTACACATCTGATCCACTTGTTATATGAGGCCTATCCCAAAAGTATACAATCTTCCTTAATAGCTTCACTCCTGATAATTTTAACACCACATGCCCAGTATGAATGTCAACAGAAAAGCTTCACGAACTCCACTGATGCCACAGTTGTCGCCAGGACACCTTAATTCATATAAGTGTGCATTTGTTTTCAAAGGGTTATGTACGTCTGTTGCATTTTGCTATCGTAAAAATTGGTGGAGTGATTGGAGCAACGAATTTGCTTTAAACTCGAAAAGAGTAGTGCAGAGTCCATCAAAATTATTAAGACTACATCTGGGGACGAATGTATGAGGCAAACACAAATAAAAATAGTGGTATAAGTGGTTCAAAGATTACCACACATCTGTTGATGTTAAGCCATGCTCTGGTCAGCCTTCGATGAAAAAACACTGGATAATATCAAATGTCTGCGACTTTCGATCAATGGAGATCTTCAGTTGATTGTGTGAGAAATAGAATGTGATCTTGGAATACCAAAAACTAGTTTTTGGAAGATTTTAACTGAAAATTTGGTTCACATGTGTGTGAAATTCGTTCCGAAATTGCTGATGGTGGAGGAAAAAACCTGACGTAGCTCCCTGCAACTTCTGGTTGTTCTCAAGATTAAAGATACCACTCTAAGTACATTGATTTGATGACAAAGAAACACTCAAACCTAATATGAGGTACGCTGTAAAGAGAAAACCAAAAAACTAATTCCAGGATTACTTCCAAAAGTGGGAAGGCCATTGGAAACTTCAATCAAATGGGGATTACTTCTAAGCCCAATGACGCAGAATGACACTTGTGGGGAAATATGAAGAAAATGATACTTTTGGGACAGACATCATATGTCTCACCTCTACGCAAGATTACAGTTTTGAATGAAATACCGTAAACTGTGTTTAAATTTCTTGCAGCCCCAGCTTTCCTCTGTGGAATGTAATTAGTTTACCTTCCCTATCCTACCTTTTCCATTATCACTATTGTTATGATTAAATATAGATTTAGGAAACAAATTCTGGACCATAAGGAAGAACTCAAATTTAAAATTTGAATTACAAAAGAGCTTATTCCTTACAAAAATAGAAATCTTCTGACAAATCATAATACTACTTTTTCCAAATAAATAGTAGACATAAATTATAAAGTGAAATTAACAAAGTATAATTTTTTTATCATATATTATTCTTATTCCTTGGATGAAGGAAGTCAGGAATGTATAACATATCAGCATTAATATGTACACACTTGCTAACTAAAAGACTGAAACAACAATTATTGAAGAGAGAGTTAAAATTAAGACTGTTTCCAGGTCTTTAAAATTAGTAAAATATTATTCTACATTGAAAGTAAGAAATATCTCTGAACATATTTCTAACATCATCACTTTCATCACTGCTGCTGCTATGCCTAGTATTTTTCATTTTTTTATTTTTCCCAAGTGTCCATACATTTTCTTTGTTGACATTAAATTTAGAATATCTTCTGTAACAAGAAATATAAAAAACTGCAACCCCTTTGATTCTCAGATATTGGTTGAGCCTTCTCAGAAGGCAGTACTTTGTAAGCTGTGCCAACGAGCATGTCACCGTATAATTAAAAAAAAATATGAACTTTCTATCAATTGTTGGTTCACACGAGCGGTTGCAAGGAAACGATTCTCAATTATTGACAATTCTATAATGAATCAACACTAAACGCTCAATGTTTAACAAAACACCAATATAAGGAAAAATCAACAAATAATATAAAGTAGTAAAAATCCAGAGATATTTTACCAAAATCCTAACTTTTTTTTATAAAAATCCGTATATCTACGGATAAATCCGTAGAATTGGCAGCACCGTGTACACATACAAGGTTAATACTAATCATTATATATTACAAACAGGCAAAATTTAAATATTAAAATTCACAACAAATATTTGCAAAAGTCAAATCAGATAGTGTTAATTATTTTGGATTAGAAGGAGTTGACAATCTATTAATCTTTCACCTTTTCTTTAAACACAGCTTTGTTTTCTATAAACTATTTCATACACATGACAAAGAATAATTTATACCTCTTTGTATTTATGGTCATAAGATTTATGATCAGCACAAGTTATATGTGTCTCTTGCACTGAAAACTTGATGTAACAACATAAAATGTTCTATGCCAAAGCATTTAATATATTAAACCCAACACTCACCAAAGTTGAAGGCAGGAGAGCAGCAGCAACACAAAATAATATACAAACACACAATATTTTGGTGTTAACACTTTATCAAGAAGAGAGAAAAATGTGACTCAGATCACGCAAGCCTAATCATCAAAATAGCCACACACAGATTGAACTTGACCATCAGAGGTGATGGGGGAAGCAGTGATGATATAATCACAATTATTAATCAAAAGAAAGAAAAATGTAGCATTTAAAATGAGGAAGACTAATAATAATGATAGTAAAAATAATGGAAAAATTTGAAATAAGTCCTACACTTATAAGAACATATTGTACTGGCCAGTGATGGGTATAACAGGGTGAAGACGGAAGGTATCATCTAAAATTGAGGCCTGGGGAGTGTCTAGTCTGCAGGATGTGTTGGTAGCCCAACCCCACATGCGGAGTTCAGATTGGGAAGTGGTATTTGGAAGTACACTAATGGCTCTGACTGTGAAGCATTCATTGAGGTCAAGGGTATTGTGAGGCATGGCATGGCAAGCGACAGGGAGCTGTAGGTTTTGGGAGTAAACTGTTTGTCTGTTACCATTCATTCCGATAGATAATGAGTTCGAGGTAAGGCTGATTTAGGAACTTTGGCAATGGAGGCAGGTGAGCTGGTAAATGAGATGGGTTGTGGTACAGGTAGTATGGCCTATGAAAGGGCAAGTTTTAGCAGTAGTAGGGTTGCAACAGGTTATGGTAGGTGGATGCATCATACCCTGTTACGCAGGGACGATGGTTTACAAGAATCAGAAGGTTGATATTTGTGTACAAGTATATTCTTTTGGTTAGGAGGCCGGCTGAAGGTGACATATAGTATGGTGGTAAGGATAGTGGTAAGAATGCATCACATATCAGGAAAGGATCTGAGGAAGCCATAGCAAAAATGAAGAATTTGGTTTACCGATTCCAAACCGGACAAAAACTTGGTGAGAAATACAGGGTTCTGGCTGGTTTTGGGTTGTGTGCGTTGGTGTGATGGAGAGTTCTTGACTTGATATATGTTTTTGTACTAATTCTGGATGATAATTGCAGTTTATGAGTGCCTGGGTAAGGAATCTTGGTCAGAGCAGATGCGTTTGCCTCATATTGCTAGGCTGTATGGGATGGAAACTTTTGTGTGATATGGATGGCAGCTATAAAAATGGAGATATTGTTGTAGGTTAGTGCATTTGATATGGACAGAGGTGTGTAAGTGGCCATTCTGTACAGAGATGTCCACATCCTGGAAAGTGGTGTCAGTCGGAGAGTAGGACCAGATGAAAATTATGTAGTTGATGTTATTCAGTGAGTTCAAAAAGTCAATAAGGAGGTTTCCACCATTGGCTGAGATCATAAGGATGTCATCTATATACCTGAAACACACAGTGGGTTGTAGAGTAACCTTTTGAATAAAACATTCCTCTATTTTGTCCAGGAAAAGATTGACATAGGAAGGTGCCATGCAAGTGCCCTAGATAGTGCCTTGTATCTGATAGGAAACCTAATACTGGAAAGGAAAGAAATTTTTGGTATGAATGAACAGAGTCAATGAAGTGAAGAAATGAGTGTTAGGGAAGGAGTGTGGGGAAGGGGGGGGGGGTGACTCTCAAGGTAATGTTCTATGGCACTTAGGCCCTGGTGATGGGGGATGTTGTTGCAGAGCAAGGTGACCAGGAAACAACCTGCTGGAAGGGGTGTAGGAACTGATTACAGATGCTAAATAGTTGGGGTGTGTCTGACAGAAGATGGAAGGACGTGGGTGAAAGGCTGTAAGTGCTGGTCAACGAATGCAGAAATGTGTTCTGTGGGAGACTCAAAGGTAGCAGCTATTGGGCGTCCAGGATTTCCTGCCTTGCGTATCTTGGGAAAATGATACAGGATGGGGGTCCGCAAATGGAATTGTGTGAAAGCCCCTGTAAGGGTCCTTGGAGATTGAGTAAGGAGCAGATTTCTGTGCAGATCGAATTGGTAGGGTCAGCTGTAAGACGAAGGTAAGTGGATGTTAGGGGAGAGAAGTCACCTAGGGGCTTCAGACATGTAGTTGCTCCATGACCTCAGTGGTCGAGCCCTTATCTGCTGGGAGAATTATGATATTTTTATTTTTTCAGGTTTCACTCATAGCCTGCTATTCAACACAAGTCAGGCTATTGGGGTTGGGGATTGAATTTATGAAAGAAGGTGATGTGACAGTTGACATGAGCAATTCCTGGAACAGGAGTAGAGGGTGGTTTTGGGGGAGGGGAAGGGGGATCTAACGGGGGTGGAGGTAGGAACTGTTGGAGGCAGGGTTCCACGTTATCACCTCAGTTTTCATTCGTGCCTGTAGTATTGAATTAATACTGCCAGTCAAGGTTGGGGCAGAATGATAGGGGAGTTCTTAATAAGACTTACCCAAAGGAATTCCTCATGTCAACCCTTACACTGCCTTCCTTCACAAATTCAATCCCCCACCCCAATAATCTGATTTGTATTGAATAGTAGGCTTTGAGTGAACTTTCAAAAAATAAACATTTCATAATTTTCCCAGCAGATAAGGGCTTGACACTATGACCATGGATTGGAGTGACTTTGTGGCTGAAGCCCTTAGGCAGCACTCTCCACTCACCTCCACTTACCTACCTCACACCACGGACCCCACCAATTCGATCTGCACAGAAATCCACTTCTTCCTCAATCTCCAAGGTCACTTACAGGGTCTTTCGCATCATTCCATTTGCCTTCTGACCTACAAGTCAATCCTGGATATCCAATAGTTGCTACCTTTGGTTATCCCACACAACAAATTTCTGCATTCAATAACCAGCACTTACAACCTATCTCTCAGGCCCTTCCATCTTCAGTCAGAGACATCCCAAACTTTTTGAGCATCTGTCATTAGTTCTTGCACCCCTTCCAGCAGGTTGCTTCCTGGTCACCTTGCTCTGCAACAACATCCCCTATTGCCAGGTCCAAAGTGCCATAGAACATTACCTTGACAGTTGCCCCCCCCCCCTTCCCACACTCCTTCCCTAACACTCGTTTCTTCACTTCATTGACTCTGTTCATTCATACCAAAAATTTCTTTCCCTTCCAGTATTAGGTTTCCTATCAGATACAAGGCACTGTCTAGGGCACTTGCATGGCACCTTCCTATGTCAATCTTTTCCTGGACAAAATAGAGGAATGTTTTATTCAAAAGGTTACTCTACAACCCACTGTGTGTTTCAGGTATATAGATGACATCCTTATGATCTCAGCCCATGGTGAAAACCTCCTTATTGACTTTTTGAACTCACTGAATAACATCAACTACATAATTTTCATCTGGTCCTACTCTCCGACTGACACCACTTTCCAGGATGTGGACATCTCTGTACAGAATGGCCACTTACACACCTCTGTCCATATCAAATGCACTAACCTACAACAATATCTCCATTTTTATAGCTGCCATCCATATCATACAAAAGTTTCCATCCCATACAGCCTAGCAATATGAGGCAAACGCATCTGCTCTGACCAAGATTCCTTACCCAGGCACTCATAAACTGCAATTATCATCCAGAATTAGTACAAAAACATATATCAAGTCAAGAACTCTCCATCACACCAACGTACACAACCCAAAACCAGCCAGAACCCTGTATTTCTCACCAAGTTTTTGTCCGGTTTGGAATCGGTAAACCAAATTCTTCATTTTTGCTATGGCTTCCTCAGATCCTTTCCTGATATGTGATGCATTCTTACCACTATCCTTACCACCATACTATATGTCATCTTCAGCCGGCCTCCTAACCAAAAGAATATACTTGTACACAAATATCAACCTTCTGATGCTTGTAAACCATCCTCCCTGCGTAACAGGATATGATGCATCCACCTACCATAACCTGTTGCAACCCTACTACTGCTAAAACTTGCCCTTTCATAGGCCATACTACCTTTACCACAACCCATCTCATTTACCAGCTCACCTGCCTCCATTGCCAAAGTTCCTAAATCAGCCTTACCTCGAACTCATTATCTATCGGAATGAATGGTAACAGACAAACAGTTTACTCCCAAAACCTACAGCTCCCTGTCGCTTGCCATGCCAGCACTCACAATACCCTTGACCTCAATGAATGCTTCACAGTCAGAGCCATTAGTGTACTTCCAAATACCACTTCCCAATCTGAACTCCGCATGTGGGAGTTGGGCTACCAACACATCCTGCAGACTAGACACTCCCCAGGCCTCAATTTTAGATGATACCTTCCGTCTTCACCCTGTTATACCCATCACTGGCCAGTACAATATGTTCTTATAAGTGTAGAACTTATTTCAAATTTTTCCATTATTTTTACTATCATTATTATTAGTCTTCCTCATTTTAAATGCTACATTTTTCTTTCTTTTGATTAATAATTGTGATTATATCATCACTGCTTCCCCCATCACCTCTGATGGTCAAGTTCAATCTGCGTGTGGCTGTGTTAACCAAGAGGCTTGCATGAGCTGTGCCACATGTTTCTTCCTACTTGATAAAGGCTTAACCCCAAAATATTGTGTTTTCGTGTTTGTATACTATTTCGTGTTGCTGCTTCCCTCCTCCCTTCAAGTTTGGCGAGTGTTGGGTATAATGTATCTTTCCTTTTCACATAAACTATAACAACATTTGTATACACAATTTTGCCCTTTCAACTAACTGCCTGCTTTTGTACATTGTTATAAGGTATGTACATTTAAACTGTGTCTCTTGAGAAAACTGAAAAAATAAATCATCAAAGTTGTAAGTGCAAACCAGTCAAATCAATGCAAAGAACAAAGTATCAATATTCAGAGAGTCAAAACTCTCATTACCCTAAAAAATTATAATATAAAATAAACTAGATGACTAGTGAGGAAATTTTGAGAATACAATGAATAGTGAGGTTGGTGGTTCTTAATAGGATAAAAGAAGAACCACCTCATTTGTAGCAATTGTTTATCTGTTTAGTGTAATAAATATTTAACAGGATACTTGCAACATATTACAAAACAATTAGGGAAAACATTTGGACGCATAAAACATGTGTACGACAAACTGTCACTGACCTTGATGGAATACAACTAATCTGAACAAAATACACACAGCATAGCAAATCTCTGTGGTATGTGTTGCTGCAATCATAGCCCGTGAGAAAATTTCATGAATAAAATGTTTATATAGGTATTGTACAGCAAAACAGAACTATTTCTGTAGGAAAAAGATATATCCAAAAATTTAATTATTATACAAAAACACACGTTTTATTGATATCTCTGTGATATGTGGCACTGCTGTCTATCAGTAATACACTCAATCTCTGTCAACGCCAGTAAAGCAATCTTTGTCAACACCAGTACAGGAGTGATAAATGCTGTTTGCTATAGATTGGCACTGAACTGTCTCATATTCACATCTTCACAGTTATTACTTTTGCCCTTTAAGTCTCAAATTCTGAAAAATGCCTTTCTGAAAACATAATATGCCAAAGCAAAGACCTTAATCTTTAAAATCATATCTCATATATCGATTTCAGCTAAGTACATGACAAAAAAAAAAAGTGTGAAACGTTTGGTATGAAGGGAGATAAATGGCTCGTGGAGAAATAAAAAACACAAACACACATTTTAGAAATAATGGTATTTTTGCCATTTAAGTGTCCTAGGAAAAATTTCTTTCTTAAAATATGCTGTTACCAAATTGGAGACCTCAATCTTTAAAATGATACCTCATTTTCCAATTTCAGTTAGATTTGGAGGCAGATAACGGCTAGTGACAAAAAACACCTTTTAGAAATACTATATACAATTTTTAATGCCAGAAACATTGAATAAACTTGTTACAAAATTGACAGAATTTGGAATCTCTAGTTGAAATTATATAAAAAACCATTGGTTTGCATCTTCTGAGGTTAAGAACATATTATCATTTCTTGCTCCAACTCCAGGCCAAGTCATAAAACATACCATAGAGATTAAGCTAGATCCTAGTTGTCAAATTATGAAACTGCCATCAAAATTTGATACATTTTTTATGCTACAATAGCAAACACACAGAACATGACCCACTACAGATTAGTATATGAGTAATGATTACTTATTAAATTACCATTGTTTAATTGCGCCCATTTTCTTTTAAAAATCACAATTTTCTGGATTTCTACATTTCACAGATATTATTATCTTTTCATGTTAACCTCCCTTGTTACATTCCCAATGGTCACCATCTGCTATTTAAATGTTGAGAGTTGGTGTATGCATATCCATAAACGTCAAATCTTTCGCCACACTTTTACATGATTAACAGTCCTCCAAAAATGTTTTAAATTCTAATCTTCTTTTTTGAGTCTTGCAGCCATCCTGCTTTTAACTCTAGTAATTGATTTGTTTATTTTACCTATACATCTTTGTTTTCACATTGCCTTTATCCATTTTCCTTTTACTGACTTTAAGTCTAAATACTTATATTTATAAGTGCTTTGAATATTCTGTTCAGAAGACCTTTATGAATATGTATTATTACACTGACAGTTCTAGGTAGGATGATTACCTCATGTCCATCAGAATCATGATCTCTCTGAGAAGCAAATGGATCTCGCTGTTCATGATCCAGGTATTTCTCCAGGTTGAAAAATGTATCAAAGAAAATAGAAGTCATTTTACATCTCTTCAAGTCTGCAAGCGATATCTTCCCAGGGACAACAGGGTGAATCATATCCAACATCTAAAAAGTATAATTCAATAGTACGTTATATCATCAAGGCAGAACTGTAATCATTATAGCTTGGACTAAGTTGTTGTGATGAATAATTTACCAAAAACACTGAAGGAATTAAAACTGAAATTCAAAAATTGCAAAAGTAGATTGGGGAGGAATTTAATGCTCAAATTATATTAGCTAGCTAATTGCCACTGGAGTGTATGCTGCATCATAATTAAATCAATAATAATAATCTGTTTTTGTGAAAAGAAACTGTTAAAAGAAATTGAAAAAGAAACTATCTGCAAAACATATTTCCAAGAATTAATGTATCCTTTTGTTACAGATTGATGAGAGTCATTTTATCAATTTATTATTAATTTTACTTTTTTCAAAATTACAGTAAATATATAATTTTTATATCTAAGTTCTGTATTTGATTCTACCATGGTATAATTCATGGCACATGGTTGTAAAAACCAATGTAAAAACTAACTTTTCCAAATACTGAATCGACCTTCTGATTCTGCTAGACTTCCACATGGATATTCCCCCTGCAATAGACACTGCTGCAAAACATGCAGCATGCATCCAACCTCCAGAACCTACTATAATCCAGTCACAGCAAAATCCACTCCTATTACTGGACTCACCATCTGCACTATCACTCATCTAATCTACCACTTTCGAACTCCATAGATGGAACTGACCTATCAATACATCCTATATACGAGACATACCTCGCCCTACACTAAGTTCATCACCTGTAAAACATGTCACAAACAATTTTAATTATTGACAGTCAATTTGCACATGTATTTTGTTAATATATTTTTATTATTATTTTTTATATCGTTCTAATTTTATTTATTTACTAACTTATTTTTCTTTCTTATAACAGATCGAAATCATACTTTTGAAAAAAAAAAAAAAAATATTTTACCTCGACTGATCTTTACAGAGATTATTCTGTCCCACAATTATTGAGGGTCAACCTTTTCCCCCAACCACCAGTGCTATCCCCATCCATCCACCTTGTTTCATCTTTGATTCATTCATGTGGTAAGTCTAGACTTGTACAGATCTTTCCCCTCTGCCACATGTCTTGCCTCCAGCATGAGTAAGGTTATTAACTGAATATTGTGAAGTGTGTTTGTGGTTTGTTTTTTTATCTGGCCCCTCTGTCTTCATCTATCCTATATTGAGTCAGTCTATTGTAATTCAATATAATTACTATCATCTTGTATCCTTGTTCCAAACAAAATAACACTTAGTAAGTGTAATGACTTGCAGTGAGATCAGAAGATGTTGAAAAGACATGAGGAAAGAATGTGTAATTATGAGTACTTCAGTTGCATAGAAACTCTTTTAGGTATAGTAATTGTGCAAAATAATGAATGATGTAATTATTACCTGGCAAAGGCAATCTTCAAAAGGCAGTGTTTCCATACCAAGAGCTTCCATTCTCTGTAGCTGTTCTTCATAGAAGTACTCCAGCTCATACATGGACAGGAAACCATCTCCATCAAGATCCATGCACCTGGAAAGGGTAAATTGTCTCAAAGGAAAATAATATGGACCACTTTAGAATGCTGAGCATTGTATTTGGTGAACTTTCAATCTTTACACAGCCCAAAATTCTGTCAGACTATTACTATTAAATTAATAAGTTAATAGATCCAAAAACGTAGTGTGTATATATATATCGAGTTCATCATCTCAGCTGCCTTCATGTGTGGTAAGTGTTGGGTCAGATTTCCCTATCCTTCTAGTGATATATATATATATATATATATATATATATATATATATAAAATTAAGGAAGGATAGGGAAATATGACCCAGCACTTACCACAGATGAAGGCGGCTGGGACGACGAACAAAAAACAAACACAAGAGAAGTGCAATATTTCGGCCTACAGCAGCCTTAAACGTGCAGAAGGTGAAGCCCCAGGCGGCGTCACATGTGTACACATAGACAGCCGACTGGTGAATCTCGGCTGTCTATGTGTACACATGTGACGCCGCCTGGGGCTTCACCTTCTGCACGTTTAAGGCTGCTGTAGGCCGAAATATTGCACTTCTCTTGTGTTTGTTTTTTGTTCGTCGTCCCAGCCGCCTTCATCTGTGGTAAGTGCTGGGTCATATTTCCCTATCCTTCCTTAATTTTATTGCCTTAAAGCTTTTTCCTGCTCATTGTTATTATATATATGAATTAAATTAGGATAGGAAAATAAGCAACCACTTAGCTTTAGATGATGCATGTGGGGTGCGAACACACAGAAAAGACAAAAATATAACTGATAAAGAATTTTTTGGAACGAGCCCTTTGTCAACAGGAGAACATTATGGGAGTGGGTGATGCTGGAGACTACCTCACAGGAAGACTGGGCAGCCTCCAACATCACCCACTCCCATAATGTTCTCCTGTTGACAAAGGGTTTGTCCTGAAAATTTCTTTATCAGTTGTATTTTTGTCTTTTCTGTGTGTTCATGCCCCACATCCATCATCTAAAGGTAAGTGATAGCTCATTTCCCTATCCTAATTTAATTTCTTTTCACTGCTTAGCACCTTTGATTTCACTGTGTGTGTGTGTGTGTGTATATATATATATATGATACATATTTATGATTTGGACACATGGAGAAAATGAACTGCTAAATTTCCTGAACCATCTCAATAACTTTAGCATGCTGAAATTCACTTGGTCCTACTCCCACACCCAGGCCACATTCTTGGATGTGGATTTGTCCCTATCCAATGGCTATCTCAACTCTTCAGTTCACATCAAACCAACCAATCTTCAACAGTATCTCCATTTCGACAGTTGCCACAGATACCATACCAAACGTTCACTCGCCTACAGTCTTGGAATTCGAGGTAGTCGCATATGCTCTAACCAACAGTCTCTCATGGATTATTCAAACAGTATTTCAGAAGCATTAATATCTCGCAACTACCCTCCAGCTTTGGTTAACAAACAGCTTTCACGTGCTACATCACAACTGAATCAGCCAATAAATCATCCCAGACCCGCAAAAACTAACCACAATCCAGTCTTGGTCACACAGTACTACCCAGGCCTCGAATCCATCAACAGAATCCTCTGGCAGGGCTATGATTTCTTACAAACATGTCCTGAAATAAGATCCATTCTTCCTGCCTGCCCCTCCTAGAACTTGTTTCAGCAGACCTCCTAACCTCAGCAAACTTCTAGTCCACAAACACAGTCTTCCTCTTCCTAACAGTCAACCCCAAGGCTCTTTCCCATGTAATAGACCACGCTGCAAGATGTGTGACATACACCATGCTTCCACCACTTTCATCAACCCGGTCACAGGGGAAAGCTTCCCTATCATAGGACACGCCACCTGTGAAACCACGCATGTAATATACCAGTTAACATGCAACCACTGCCTGGCTTCATATATAGGTTTGACCACAACTGCACTCTCCATAAGAATGAATGGCCACCGTCACACGGTGTTCACACAGAACCCAAAGCACCCAGTTGCTGCCAATGCCATAACCCACGACTTGAATAATTTCAACTCTTGTTACACAGTCCGTGCTATCAGAGTTCTCCCTAATAGCAGCAGTTTCTCTGAACTCAGAAGGTGGGAACTTGCCTACCAGTATAAACTTGGCACAAGGCAACCACCTGGTCTCAACTTAAGATAATACCAGGTCATTATTATTAGTAGTACATATGTTTAACCTTTTTTTTATTCCTCTCCTTTCCATTACCTATATTGAACCACCACTAACCTGAGGTGATGTTTACTTCATAAATATTATTATTATTTGTATAATATTTTATATAATTTTTTTCAATGTATATTTAGTTCTAATTATATTTTGATCTTCCCACCGACCAGAAATTAGTTTGGATATTTATTTTTGCTCGGGTATGAGCTTTGATTCACTGCCCCTCTACTTTTCCGATGTTTGAATTTACCCCCCACCATTTTCTCAACAGGCGGTCTTTCTGTGAGGCAATCTCCAGCTGCACCCACCTCTCATAATGTTCTCTCATTGACGAAGGGTTTTTTTTTCCCAAAAATTTCTTTATTATTTGCGTTTGTGTCTTTTCTGTGTGTTCGCGCCCCACATCCATCAACTAAAGGTAAGTGGTGGCTCATTTCCCTATCCTAATTTGATTCCTTTTCGCTACTTAGCATCTTGATTTCATTGTTACTATATATATATATATATATATACAGGGTGTTACAAAAAGGTACGGCCAAACTTTCAGGAAACATTCCTCACACACAAACAAAGAAAATATGTTATGTGGACATGTGTCCGGAAACTCTTACTTTCCATGTTAGAGCTCATTTTATTACTTCTCTTCAAATCACATTAAACATGGAATGGAAACACACAGCAATAGAACGTACCAGCGTGACTTCAAACACTTTGTTACAGGAAATGTTCAAAATGTCCTCCGTTAGCGAGGATACATGCATCCACCCTCCGTCGCATGGAATCCCTGATGGGCTGATGCAGCCCTGGAGAATGGCGTATTGTATCACAGCCGTCCACAATACGAGCGGTGAATCGAGGAAGTACAGTACATAATAACGAAACTAAAATGAGCTCTAACATGGAAAGTAAGCGTTTCCGGACACATGTCCACATATTTTCTTTGTTTGTGTGTGAGGAATGTTTCCTGAAAGTTTTGCCGTACCTTTTTGTAACACCCTGTATATATATAACCTACTCAGCCCATCAGTCATCAGAAACCCACAAAAACCAACCACAGTCCAATCTTGGTCACGCAATGCTACCCAGGCCTAGAATTTGTTAACAGAATCCTCCACCAGGACTATGATTTCCTACAAACCTGCCCTGAAATGAGATCCATTCTTCCTAAAATCCTCCCTGCACCTCCTAGAACTAGTTTCAGCAGACCTCCTAACCTCAGCGAACTTCTAGTCCACAAACATAGTCTTCCTCACCCCAACAGTCAGCCTCAAGCTCTTTCCCATGGAATAGACCTCACTGCAAGATGTGTGACATACACCATGCGTCCACCACTTTCACCAACCCTGTCACAGGGGAAAGCTTCCCTATCATAGGGCACACCACCTGTGAAACTTCTCATGTAATTTACCAGTTAACAAGCAACCACTGCCTGGCTTCATGACCAAAAATCCAATTTCCATAAGAATAAATGGCCACTGACAGACAGGGTTCAGACAGAACCCAAAGCACCTAACTGTTGCCAATGCCATCAAATAATTTCGACTCTTGTTCCACGGTACGTGCTATAAGAGTCCTCCCAAATAGCAGCAGCTCATCTGAATTCAGAAGGTGGGAACTTACCTACCAGTACAAACTGGGCACACGGCAACCACCTGGTCTTAGCTTCAAATAATACCCGATCATTATTATTACTATTTTTACTTATGTTTACCTTTTTTTAATCCTCTCTTTGCCTCCATCCCCACTGCCTATATCGAACCACCACTAACCTAAGGTGATGTTTATTTCATAGAGTCTTTGGTTTTAAAAAATTATTATTATTGTATTATTATTTTTTATAAATTTTTAATATATATATATATTTAATTTTTCATATTTAGATTTAATTATATTTTGCTCTTCCCTCCGATCAGAGATCTGTTTGGATATTTATCTATGCTCTGTTATTAGCTCTGAATCATTGCCCCTACTTTTCCTCTGTTTGAATTTACCTACACCATTTTCCTGGCCAACAGTCTTTCTGTGAGACAGTCTCTAACATCACCCACCTCCCATAATGTTCTCCTATTGACTTAGGGCTTGCCCCGAAAATTTCTTTATCAGTTGTGTTTTTGTCTTTTCTGTGTGTTCGCGCCCCACAGCCATCATCTAAAGGTAAGTGGTAGCTCATCCTAATTTAATTCCTTTTCGCTACTTAGCGCCTTTGAGGGAAAACACACCCAACACTCACCAAAGTTGAAGGAAGGAGGGCAGCAGCAACACAGCACAATACACAAAAAAAGAAAAAAGAAAACAACAATAATTCGGGTGAAAATCCCCTTTTTCAAGTTAACAGATAGGTGGCTGGTCTTGCGCAAGACTTGCGTAGGACGCAACACCCGAAATATTGTTTTTTCTTTGTTTGTGTATTGTGCTGTGTTGCTGCTGCCCTCCTCCCTTCAACTTTGGTGAGTGTTGGGTATGTTTTCCCTTTTTTTTCCATGTAAATGTTGCATTGCGGCATTTCTTTTCTTTCATTGTTACCTATATACCAGTCTGTTATCAAAACAATGCAATGCCATCACAGAAAGCAACTTTTAGGGAAACTTTTTGTGGAGAGCAAAATGACGAAGGTTTGTTGGCTAACCACAAAAAAATAAATTTGAAAGATTGACCTTACATGGTGACGGAAGCTTGGAGCCTGTTAAGACACACGTGAAACAAGTTGAAAGGCGTACCCCCTGAACAAGAGTATGAAAAGGAGAAAAAGGAAAAATAAGCTCAAGAAAAGGAAAGGGAAGAGATGGGAGAAGATGGGGATGACGTGTCACTTGAGGAATTGTGAAACATTGTTTTGAAAATTCCTGGATGTTGAGATGTTAATGCTGAAGATATAGGAGAGTGAGTGGTGTGTGATTAGTCAGACCCTGGCACAGTGTGTTATTTTCTATATCTAGAGGGACAAAATTCAATTTTGACATTAGTCTAAACAGGCAAAATAGTTATTTATATTTAAAGTAGACAAACTATATTATTAGGAACAAACGTTTATTTTATGCTAATATATGCCTAACAATAGAAAAAATAATTTGAACAATGGGCTTTCTGTGACCCACCAATCAAGTGATCCGCTCGGCTGCACCATTCCACTGAGTTTGGTCAGTGATTACATTGTGTTTCTGTGTGGTATTAATAATTGCTTGATTCACGGTCTTTTTGATTTAATACTTGAACTCTCAAAGTAATTTTGTGGTCTTCCATATGAGCTCAAACTCGTCCCAGGCAGTGCAGTTTTGGTGACAATATCAGGTAATGAAACGTTTGATTCTAAACACTTAGAATATGTGTTTGGAAGCGGTCTCTATGTCTTCCCGTTTTAGACCATCTTTGCTCAATTTTTGAGAATCAATTCTGATAGTAGCTTTTAAACTCCTTATAATGTCATCTGAATGATGTGTCACCTCGTTATTGCAATACAAACTGTAACAAAGCATCTATCCTTGATTGTTTTGTGGCAGCAAACCATATGTTAAAAAATTCTCTATGCGAAATTTGTGCAGTCATTCTGAAAATGAAGAAAAGTTGTATGGGTGTCGCAAACATGCACAAACAAATGAAGGTAATTCTTGTAGTTAATAGGTAGCTCTTTCAAATAAATATAGGAATAGATTGGTATAATGAACTAAAACTCAAAATGAAACTGGTTCAGTAGTTTTTTTTTTTTTTTTTTTTTTATCAAAAATAATCTTGCTCTGTATTATGATGCTCATGATTCAGTTTTAAAACATATTACACAAACATCATGCGTAAACTTATCTTGAAACTCACCAAAAGCAATAGCAACACACAAATTACTAATACCACACAGAAACACAGCGTAATCATTGAACAAACTCAGTCGAATAGCGCGGCCGAACAGATCACTTGATCGGTGGGTCATAGAAAGCCCATTTTCAAACTATTTTTTCTATTGTTAGGCGCAGATTTGTGGAAAATAAACCTTTGTTCCTAATAATATAGTTTGTCTACTTTAAATATAAATAAATATTTTGCCTGTGTAGTCTAGTGTAAAAATTGACTTTTGTCCCTCCAGGTATAGAAAATAACACACTGCGTCTGGGTATGAAATTCTAAATGATGATGAACTTATTGAAAGTGTGGAAGAAGAAAGTGTCGAGGAAGAAGATGACTTTAATGTTGAAGTTGAAGCAGACATGGGACCATGAGCTAGTTAAGCATTATCCGGTCTGTGTTGAAGTGGATGAAGCATCAGCTCGAGTGTGACCACATGCAACTTCGCACTTTCAAGTGGATTCACGACTTGGCTGCCCAATAAAGGATGAATACAGTCACACAGCTTACTTTGACCGAGATGTTCAGCAAATAAGTACTTTTACAGTATAGTACGTACATAATGTAGTAATTTACAGCACTTGCAAGTGCGTTTAACATGTAGAAGTGTGCCTTTTTCATTTAATTAATTAAAAGCTCTTTTTATTTTAAAATAGTTTTTTTCCCTCCCATTTTCACCATACATACAATAATTAACTAAAATAGACCCTTTTTCGGAAAAAAATCCAATTATCCAAATTTTTTATTATCCAAATGGGGTCCGAACCCAATTGATTCGGATAATTGGAGATCTACTGTATTGTGAAGTGAACTATCGATAACCTTTGGGGAAAGATTATAAGACAAACACATGCGACGAAATAGTCAATGGTTAACCTTATTCTTGCATGTAGGTTAAACACTAGGTAGGATCAGATGTGCACACACTAACTTGATGAATGCTGACTCCTCCAATTATCTCACCTATTTGCAAGAATAATATTGTATTACTTTATTTTTGTGTGTGTATTTGTCGTTCCCAGTGTCCATCATATGTGGTAAGTGTTGGGTCTTATTTCCCTATCGTTCCTTAGATTTATTGCCTTAAAGCATTTTACTTCTCATTATTATACAGAAACAAAGGAGTAAAATGCCGTGAGGTGATAATTTTCATGTAAAGAATAGATAAATTATACCTAACACTCACCTAACTTGAAGCGAGGGCAGCAGCAATAAAAAATATAATTCAAATACACTATATTTTGGACCATAGAAACATGTGAATGAGCTCACAGAAATGCCTACAGTCAACAACCAAATTTAAGAGTGGGAGAAAATGTGGACCCTTCGAAAGGGCAGCTAGTTGAGTTTCAGAGAGGCAGGTGGAAGAAATGTTCACAAGTGGGTACGGTAGGTGTGATGGAAGTGAATGAAAGAGGTACTAGATGTGGAACGTTGAAAGTGTGAGAAAAACATGGGGTTGAGGCCAAAAGTTGTGGAGAGATAGTTCGTTGCCTGCTGTGTGGGCTTCGAAAATGTAAGCCCAAAACAAAGTAGCGCTTGCAAAGTGAGGAAAGTTTACAAATGAGTTTTCATGGTTGTATGTATTGTAAGTGGTTGCACTGATTATTCATATTATGTAATGATGACCACAACTAGGAAATGCAAGGAAAAGGATTATTGTAAGGAAATGAAGTGGGATGATGGTGGGATTTTATGGCAAACTGTAGAAGAACTAGGTGTTTGTGTGTTTAGGACTGTTGCAAGAAGAATGAGTGGAGTGTAGAAGTTGCAGTTGACATCCACACACTGGAAGTTTTTCATTAAGTTCATTTGGTGTTCGTAAGCCTTAAAGGACCATAGTATGTGCCAATAACAACTGGTAAGATTGGTTAATAATTTCCATATAAGTAAAAAATGAGGCACATATACGTTTCTAGTTCATATATTTATTTTTAACACTTTACTGGTTCTCAGGTTGAAAAAGATTGACAAACACTGACGTAGGGGCATAATTATAAATCTTTGTCAGTATGTGTATCATGCGAAAACTATGATGCTGGAGTGAGTGGTTCATAAATGGGACATTTTGGAATATTTTGTACAGATATTGTCTGCAATATTAAAAGGGATGTGTGTCCTGTGGTAGCTACACAACTTCATCACAGTGTAATAATAACTAGGCTTTCAGCAATGATGACGGAAAAAGTTATTATGCACAGGTTCAACTGAGGATCAATGGCACAACTTGTAATCCACGTGGCTCCAGCACTAATTTCACTCCTCACCACTACGTGCTTCTAAACAGACTGACAGTCTCAAAATTACTGTCCGTTCCTAACATGGCCCCTCCTTTTTTCGTCCTTCGGCCAATTATAGCCTCTCTTACTGTCACATGAATCCATCACGCCAATAGTATATTTCTTTCCCACCTAGGATTACCTCTTAGCTAAGTCTCTCCACTATCCACTTTATTCTTTGAGTCTCACCTAATTCTGTTGTTCTACATTACTGGCTAGCACGTTCTCTGCCAGCCCGTCACCTGTGCCAAAACAGTTCGGCTTCCTAACACTCATGTTACAACCCCCTCCAAAAATGACACTTGGTTTTTCGGAGGTGTGCCTTCAAAAACTAAGAGCATTTTTCATTCTGAAGTGTCCTCTCACACAACTATCCCCTTTCATCTACGATTTCACACACTTAGCTTCAAAAGGTCCACCCAAAATATGCTAATACTATAATTTTCCCTATTTATGGCTGGTACTGGTACCTGGTGCAAAATCACATACAACAATTGTGGTCAAGTTTTACAACTTTTTTGTATACATGTATTTCTTCAATTTGTTAAAAGTGAGTTACATTTCATCAGAAAAAGCAAGAAAGAAAAATAATATATTATTATGGGTAACAATGGAAAGAAGATCTGCCATGAGGAAATATTTATATGGAAAGGATTGATAAAATACATCCAACACCCACCAAAATTCAAGGAAGGAGGGTAGCAACAACAAAAAACAACACACAAACACAGGAAATACAATATTTCGGGGTTAACCATTTGTCAAGTTAAAATAACTAAGTGGCTGAGCTCACTCAAGCCTTTTGGTCAACACAGCCACTCATAGAATCTGAAATGACATCTTCACTTGTCATAAAAAAATACAATGGTCCTGTCACAGTCAGGTGCATATAAGCTTAAGTTGTTTTCAATTGAGTGTATTTTATATGGGTAGGTGCTGTAACACCCTTGATATTTGTAACAAATTGAAAAACATACCTGGAATGTGCCAGGTCATTCATTTAAACTTTTAGATACAAAACAAGCTAGTACATAATCCATCTTGCAAGTTATAATTGAGTCAACACAAATTGTTGAGATAGAATTTGTACTCTTAAAGGCTAACAGAGGTATAATGTTTCAAATGTGGACCAAATTGTGGCCTTATGCTCCTATATACATAGTTTGAGCACGAGTCTCTCATCTCTTTATAAACTCACTCTTAGTGTAGTACATGTGTAAATTTACAATCTCTATTTACAAAAGGAAAAAAAAAAATAATAATTTTTGGACCCTGTGATTTGAAGTGTCAAGAAAAGAGAAAGGCAAAAAAAAATTACATCTTGTTTTGTCCTTAACACAAGGCAGCGAGTTATCTTGTTCCTCAAAACTAAAGTGACATCTTGTAAGAACCTTAGAATTTTGGCAAATTCTAGTTTTGCTTAGGCGGGACTTAGAAATTTCGAGAAGTATAGTTTTCAACCTTAAGGAATTTCCCTGTAATCTTGCTCACAGTTGTAATTCGTTATAAAAATCATTTTAAAGTGTAATTATCATATCGGGGAAACGTTTAGTTTAAGAGTTATTCCCGTTTGTTCAATTTTTGAAGCACGCGATCAGAATAGTGAAATTCTAAGATTCGCAATATCTTTAAATCCAGTAAAGCCGCAACCGAACTTTTATCACCAGCTGTAGTCAGCACCATCCCCGATATTTTGGCAATAAAATTAAGTAATTTGGTAAAGTATAATTAGCGATTTTAATTAAGAGAAAAAAATAAGCTTTTTTATTAAAAGAGATATCAATTTAAATTTTACATCAGTGGATAGCCCTAATCAAGACGAGTTCATACATATATGGGTTTTCATCAAAAGTTTAAGCGTTTGTCCGGAAATTAAGTTTTTGTAAAATAGATTGTCGCGGATTGTTGTGCACGCGCGTAAAAAGTTCTAGAACACTTCGGGATTTTACCCAAATTTGAATGTATCACTACGCGGAGTCTTAAACAGCTAAAACTTTAAAATTAATTACTCTAAATTTCTCAAGAGACTGCCGTCGGACTTCTAGTGGATAAGTCCAGATACTATCAAAGTTTAAACATTTTTAATAGTCAGGATCATCAAATAAATTACACATACTTTGAGCTACGCGGAAGCAAAAAGATGTGATACAGTTGCTGACGTCACTGGCTCTCGTGGTTTCGATAAAAGAGCCGGTCTGTTCTTGCCGGGGTCTGTTCCGGTCTGTCTGTTCCTGCCTGGCGTCTGTTTCGGTCTGGCTTTCGTCGCGCTGGTTGTAACTCGCCATGTGGGCTAGTTCAACTGTGAGGGATCGTGTCTTGTTAAATCATAACTTCAATGACTGTTAAGAACTTGTAAATTTACTAAAGGGGTTTGGTCGGTTCAAGATTTCTCTCCACAATCTGTAACTTTGGAAAGAGAGTTCGATATGCCTGCTCAACTGTTAATGCTATTTGGAACTATTGACTTTGAAAATAAAAACTTTGAGTTTTCCAACAGTGAACTTGTGTGCTTCAGTAGTTAGCAGAAAACCCTTTTCTTAATTTGTGGGTAACAAATTTCGTGGCGACCTAGGCATTTAGTTGAGTCATCCTGGCTACATGGTCAAATCAAATTAATTAAAGTATTTTAGCAAGAGTTTTCATCGAACAGTGGGTTGTAAGCAAGAGTGTAAGTTAAGGCACTTAGGCGATACTATAACCCCAGTAACGGTCTTTGTCCTTACAATCTTCTTTCTATATTTCCACATAAGATGTGTACTTCACAAAAAAAAAAAAAATTGATGATTGTTATCAGTAGTAACATTCCACAAAACATGAAGTGGTTTAGAAATAAATGGAGATAGCTTGAATCTTGTCTCTCAAAATTTATATGAAGATGAATATTATTAATTAGTGACTTTGATGTGGGATTAGTAATCTGCTTATCACTATAGGCTACTTGAGATATTGTTTGAGGTTCAATGAACTGTATCACCTGACTGGAAGCACATGCGTCCTGCATATTTACATCAAGGATTGTAGGCACACTACATCATATTGTTCATTAACTTTTATATCTGTTACCTCAATGATTTGAATAGTACCTAGTTCAAGATTGACATTTTTGTCAATGAAAATTAAATTCTCATTCAAATCATCAGTGTCTTCTACTTGCTTATAAACACAAAAACTATTGTTTGGTTTAGTTAAGTCACCTTCAATATGAACTTTGGATAACGGAAACACAGAAACTGCCGAGAGACACCGAAAATAATTCATGCCAACTTACATGTTTCAAACAACCTAAACACCTGCTTCACAGTTAGAGCTATTACAGTTTTTCCAAATACGAGGGTCATCTCAAAAGTAAGTTACACTTAAAAAAAAAAAAAAAAAATAACGCCCAGAATTTGTTTAAAAGGTTATATTTGTGAAGCTACATATATTAGTTATTTTTCTACATAATCTCCTTGAATTTCAATACATTTTTGGTATCATGGTAAAAGTTTTTTTAATCCAGCATCATACCATTCTGCCGCCAAACTGGTTAGCCATGTCTGGATTTCTTCTTTGAGAGTTTCTTCGTTTGCGAAGCGTCTTACCCCAAGGTATTGTTTCAGCTGTGGAAACAGATGAAAGTCGCTTGGAGCGAGATCAGGGGAGTATGGTGGGTGTCCGAAAACATCCCATCGAAACTCTTCAAGCTGGTCTTGAGTTTGACGAGCAGAGTGTGGACGAGCGTTGTCGTGGAACAAAAACACTGTTTTCATCAACTTTCCCGTCCTTCGGTTCTGGATCGCCCTCCTCAGTTTCTTTAACACATCACAATAACGTTCAGCTGTTATCGTTGTCCCACGTGGCAGGTAGTCGATCAGCAATACCCCCTTCGAATCCCAGAAGACCGTCGCCATAACCTTCCCAGCTGATTCCACAACTTTCGCCTTTTTTGGAGTTTGCTCGTCCTTCCCTTTCCACACCATGCTTTGTCTTTTGGTTTCAGGCGTTCAGTGATGGATCCAAGTTTCATCCCCGGTCACAATTCGGTCGAATAGGCCATCTCCTTCATCCTCAAAAAACTGCAGAAATTGAAGAGCAGCGTCAACTCTCTGCTCTTGTGGTGGTCTGAAAGGAGCCGTGGAACCTACCTTGCACACACTTTGGACAGATGCAGATCATCAGAAATGATTCTGTGAAGAGATGCACGGCTAATTTCAACATTAGGCGGGAGTTGTGAATGAATGTCGTCGAGCATAAGGCGACGATTGGCGTCGACGACTCTTCGGACTTCTTCGACAATGTTCGGGGCCCATGAAGTGGATGGGCGGCCGATTCGTTGTTTGTCGTGTGTTGTTGTCCTGCCTTCAATAAATGATTGGCGCCAACGAGAAACCATTGGCCTCGACATAACGTTTTCACCGTACACACTGCACAACTCATGGTGAATTTCAGTTGCATTTTTATTTTTTGCCGTTAAAAAACGAATCACACTGCGTACTTCGTAATCGGCGGTAGGAGTAAGTGGTAGCTCCATAGTAGCTTGATTGCAACTGACAAATGAGTCATGGTGGCCTCTTAGGAATTTTACAGTGCTGCCACCACACCCGGACGAAAGTTCCCTGTGAATCCCAGACGTCTCCTGCCAACTGCGCGGATATAAAAAAATAGTGTAACTTACTTTTGAGACAAGCCTCGTACCACCACCCCTTCAGAACTCCACAGATGGGAACTAGCCTACCAACATATCCTTGACTCCAGACACACCCCTGGCCTAAACCTACGTTAAACCTGTTGTAAGCACCTTAGAATTTTGGTAAGTTCTAATTTCTTAGCTTCAAGTATAAGGGAGGAAGTAAGCTTTCATTTAAACATATAGTTTTCATTGCACACACAGGTTATGGGAGGAACATTTCATATAGAAGCTGATACCACAACCTAATTTCGTTAAATAGACCATTTTAAAAGTAGTAAAGTCACTCAACATTTAATAAAAGCACTAAATAAACTTTTTATAAGGGTAAAGAAACTTTTAACTAACCTGAAATAGGATAATCCATTATTGCCCAACTCGCAAACAATAGATTTTTTCTATGTGGCCATTTCACCATTTCTGAACACTTTTAAATGAAGTAAAGTAATTTTAAAATAATAATAATTCAAAAGAAAGCTAAATTCACTAAAATTCCATAGTTTCTGACCGTGTAAATAGCATAAATAAATTTTTAAACACTTCGATAAAGGCACTTCACTTTTAACATTTTTTATCATAGGTTCTTAGTAATTTCTCAATCTAAAAAGAAGATTTTCTAAAAGAGCCAAAAATCTAGTATCACATATTTTAATTTCATAACATTCCATATAGTAAAACAGATTTTATATAGGTTTTTGAAATTAGTTAAGAATTATTTGCAACTAAACAAATTCACCTCCAGAGATAAAATAACTTTTAAAACACGTAACTAAATTCAAAGAAAATCTCGATAATTTTTCCTTTTCAATACAAACTATATGTTAATAATTATTAACGAAAAACCATATGATTTCTAAACAGTTACTTTACCAAATCTTGTCTAATCTGTAAGGAACATAGGCCGATACTGGGGTTTAGTATCGCCTAAGTGCCTTAACTTAAACACTTGATAGCTCACAATTCTCAGTACATCTGCTAAATAATTTTAATTTGATTTGACCATGTAGCCAGGATAACTCAACTAAATGCCTAGGTCGCCACGAAATTTGTTACCCACAAATTAAGAAAAGGGTTTTATGCTACCTACTGAAGCACACAAGTTCACTGTTAGAAAAATCCAAAGTTTTATTGTTCAAAGTCACAAGTTCAAAAGTGCATTTACAGTTGAGCAGGCATATCGAACTATCTTTACCAACGATTACAGATTGTGGAGAGAAATTTTGAACCGACCAAACCCCTTTAATAAATTTACAAGTCTTTAACAGTCATTGAAGTTACGAGATAACACGACACCAAAGTTTCAACATGTTCGAACTAGCCGGCATGGCGAGTTACAACCAGCGCGACGAAAGCCAGACCGAAACAGACGCCAGGCAGGAACAGACAGACCGGAACAGACCAGCAAAAAGACAGCCGGCAAGAACAGACCGGCTCTTTTATCGAAACCACGAGAACCAGTGACGTCAGCAACTGTATCACATCTTTTTCCTCCGCGTAGCTCAAAGAGTACGAAAATTTATTTGACGATCCCGATTATTAAAAAATGTTTAAACTTTGATAGTATCTGGACTTATCCACTAGAAGTCCAGCGGCAGTCTCTTGAGAAATTTAGAGTAATTAATTTTAATGTTTTAGCTGTTTAAGACTCCGCGTAGTGATACATTCAAATTTGGGTAAAATCCCTAAGTGTTCTAAAACTTTTTACGCGCGTGCACAACAATCTGCGACAATCTATTTTACAAAAACTTAATTTCCGGACAAATGCTTAAACTTTTGATGAAAACCCATATATGTCTGAAATCGTCTTAATTAGGGCTATCTGCTAATGTAAAATTTAAATTGATATCTCTTTTAGATAAAAAGCTTATTTTTTTCTCTCAATTAAAATCGCTACTTACATTTTACCAAATTACTTAATTTTATTGCCAAAATATCGGGGATAGTGCTGACTCCAGCTGGTGATAAAAGTTCGGTTGTAGCTTTACTGGATTTAAAGATACTGCGAATCTTAGAATTTCACTATTCTGATCGCGTGCTTCAAAACTTGAACAAACGGGAATATCTCTTAAACTAAACGTTTCCCGATATGATAATTACACTTTAAAATGATTATTATAATGAATTACAACTGTGAGCAAGATTACAGGGAAATTACTTAAAGTTGAAAACTACACTTCTCGAAATTTCTAAGTCCCGCCTAGAATTTGCCAAAATTCAAAGGTTCTTACATGCCCCCTGAAGATTGAAGTTATTTTCCAAAGAAAACTAACTGAACATCTTGAAAAAAAGAAAAGAAAAATTTTAAATCCCCAAAAGAAATTAACTATCGCATGTCGGTTCGGTTCTCTCTCCACCATTCAGACTCAAAAGCAAAATATTATTTATAACAATATCCAAAAACTTTAACCTTTTTCACTCCAAATTACTACCAAAAGGTTCAAAAACTCATTCATTCTCAAAATATCAATATTGATGCAAAAATCATTAAATTCATACGATTATTACCAAAAATCAAAATGTGAAATATCAAATGATCACAAATTATCAACATGTGTGGTATAAATAATCACAAAATATCAGACAAATTATAAGAATACAAAACATGAATGGTTATAGGTACCAATTACAAACATTACATTGAAAAATATTAACACATAGAAACATCAAATTTGTTTTCAGAAAAAAACAATAATGTGTATTATTTTACAAATATAGAAATAAAATTGTTGTATTTTATAAACAGTTGTATTATGCAATTCCATGTAGGAAAGTCTTTCGTTTTATAAACGTCTCTGTTTTAATATTGTTTTTTTTTGTTTAGGCCTTAAATTACCACTTTCCCTTTAAACACTGTTCACAGAACTCCCTAATAATGGGTGAAAACCCAAGTCCTGTCACGGTCGCCATGTAAGGAACATAGGCCGATACTGGGGTTATAGTATCGCCTAAGTGCCTTAACTTAAACACTTGATAGCTCACAATTCTCAGTACATCTGCTAAATAATTTTAATTTGATTTGACCATGTAGCCAGGATAACTCAACTAAATGCCTAGGTCGCCACGAAATTTGTTACCCACAAATTAAGAAAAGGGTTTTATGCTACCTACTGAAGCACACAAGTTCACTGTTAGAAAAATCCAAAGTTTTATTGTTCAAAGTCAAAAGTTCAAAAGTGCATTTACAGTTGAGCAGGCATATCGAACTATCTTTACCAACGATTACAGATTGTGGAGAGAAATTTTGAACCGACCAAAACCCCTTTAATAAATTTACAAGTCTTTAACAGTCATTGAAGTTACGAGATAACACGACACCAAAGTTTCAACATGTTCGAACTAGCCGGCATGGCGAGTTACAACCAGCGCGACGAAAGCCAGACCGAAACAGACGCCAGGCAGGAACAGACAGACCGGAACAGACTCACAGCAGCCACAGACCGGCTCTTTATCGAAACCACGAGAACCAGTGACGTCAGCAACTGTATCACATCTTTTTCCTCCGCGTAGCTCAAAGAGTACGAAAATTTATTTGACGATCCCGATTATAAAAAATGTTTAAACTTTGATAGTATCTGGACTTATCCACTAGAAGTCCAGCGGCAGTCTCTTGAGAAATTTAGAGTAATTAATTTTAATGTTTTAGCTGTTTAAGACTCCGCGTAGTGATACATTCAAATTTGGGTAAAATCCCTAAGTGTTCTAAAACTTTTTACGCGCGTGCACAACAATCTGCGACAATCTATTTTACAAAAACTTAATTTCCGGACAAATGCTTAAACTTTTGATGAAAACCCATATATGTCTGAAATCGTCTTAATTAGGGCTATCTGCTAATGTAAAATTTAAATTGATATCTCTTTTAGATAAAAAGCTTATTTTTTTCTCTCAATTAAAATCGCTACTTACATTTTACCAAATTACTTAATTTTATTGCCAAAATATCGGGGATAGTGCTGACTCCAGCTGGTGATAAAAGTTCGGTTGTAGCTTTACTGGATTTAAAGATACTGCGAATCTTAGAATTTCACTATTCTGATCGCGTGCTTCAAAACTTGAACAAACGGGAATATCTCTTAAACTAAACGTTTCCCGATATGATAATTACACTTTAAAATGATTATTATAATGAATTACAACTGTGAGCAAGATTACAGGGAAATTACTTAAAGTTGAAAACTACACTTCTCGAAATTTCTAAGTCCCGCCTAAGCAAAACTAGAATTTGCCAAAATTCAAAGGTTCTTACATGCCCCCTGAAGATTGAAGTTATTTTCCAAAGAAAACTAACTGAACATCTTGAAAAATAGAAAAAGAAGAAAAATTTTAAATCCCCAAAAGAAATTGAACTATCGCATCGGTTCGGTTCTCTCTCCACCATTCAGACTCAAAAGCAAAAATTATTATTTATAACAATATCCAAAAACTTTAACTTTCACTCCAAATTACTACCAAAAGGTTCAAAAACTCATTCATTCTCAAAATATCAATATTGATGAAAAAAATCATTAAATGTCATACGATTATTACCAAAAATCAAAAATGTGAAATATCAAATGATCACAAATTATCAACATGTGTGGTATAAATAATCACAAAATATCAGACAAATTATAAGAATACAAAACATGAATGGTTATAGGTACCAATTACAAACATTACATTGAAAGAATATTAACACATAGAAACATCAAATTTGTTTTCAGAAAAAAAACAATAATGTGTATTATTTTACAAATATAGAAATAAAAATTGTTGTATTTTATAAACAGTTGTATTATGCAATTCCATGTAGGAAAGTCTTTCGTTTTATAAACGTCTCTGTTTTAATATTGTTTTATTTTTGTTTAGGCCTTAAATTACCACTTTCCCTTTAAACACTGTTCACAGAACTCCCTAATAATGGGTGAAAACCCAAGTCCTGTCACGGTCGCCATGTAAGGAACATAGGCCGATACTGGGGTTATAGTATCGCCTAAGTGCCTTAACTTAAACACTTGTAGACTCACAATTCTCAGTACATCTGCTAAATAATTTTAATTTGATTTGACCATGTAGCCAGGATAACTCAACTAAATGCCTAGGTCGCCACGAAATTTGTTACCCACAAATTAAGAAAAGGGTTTTATGCTACCTACTGAAGCACACAAGTTCACTGTTAGAAAAATCCAAAGTTTTATTGTTCAAAGTCGAAAGTTCAAAAGTGCATTTACAGTTGAGCAGGCATATCGAACTATCTTTACCAACGTTCAGATTGTGGAGAGAAATTTTGAACCGACCAAACCCCTTTAATAAATTTACAAGTCTTTAACAGTCATTGAAGTTACGAGATAACACGACACCAAAGTTTCAACATGTTCGAACTAGCCGGCATGGCGAGTTACAACCAGCGCGACGAAAGCCAGACCGAAACAGACGCCAGGCAGGAACAGACAGACCGGAACAGACCAGCAAAAAGACAGCCGGCAAGAACAGACCGGCTCTTTTATCGAAACCACGAGAACCAGTGACGTCAGCAACTGTATCACATCTTTTTCCTCCGCGTAGCTCAAAGAGTACGAAATTTATTTGACGATCCCGATTATAAAAAATGTTTAAACTTTGATAGTATCTGGACTTATCCACTAGAAGTCCAGCGGCAGTCTCTTGAGAAATTTAGAGTATTAATTTTAATGTTTTAGCTGTTTAAGACTCCGCGTAGTGATACATTCAAATTTGGGTAAAATCCCTAAGTGTTCTAGAACTTTTTACGCGCGTGCACAACAATCTGCGACAATCTATTTTACAAAAACTTAATTTCCGGACAAATGCTTAAACTTTTGATGAAAACCCATATATGTCTGAAATCGTCTTAATTAGGGCTATCTGCTAATGTAAAATTTAAATTGATATCTCTTTTAATAAAAAGCTTATTTTTTTCTCTCAATTAAAATCGCTACTTACATTTTACCAAATTACTTAATTTTATTGCCAAAATATCGGGGATAGTGCTGACTCCAGCTGGTGATAAAAGTTCGGTTGTAGCTTTACTGGATTTAAAGATACTGCGAATCTTAGAATTTCACTATTCTGATCGCGTGCTTCAAAACTTGAACAAACGGGAATATCTCTTAAACTAAACGTTTCCCGATATGATAATTACACTTTAAAATGATTATTATAATGAATTACAACTGTGAGCAAGATTACAGGGAAATTACTTAAAGTTGAAAACTACACTTCTCGAAATTTCTAAGTCCCGCCTAGAATTTGCCAAAATTCAAAGGTTCTTACAATCTGTAACTTCATTATTTCGCCATCGATTTTCATAAAATTTATACCATTGAACTCAGGAATTTTTGTAGAACATTTTGGCACTAATCTTATCCATGTAATTTGAAATTCAGCAGTATTCCTAAAAAACTGAATAAATTCAAACGTTTAGGTAATTCCCTAATTGTGTTAGGAGGTCGTATCACTATGCAAAATTGAACAAAAATTAAAACTAATCACTCAAAATTTCTCACTAACATCCTTTGAGCATCTTGAAGATAAGACTACACACTGTCAAAGTTTGAACACTTTTTATAATCTAGATCATTTACACACTTTTTGCTAAGCGGCAGTATTCATCTGTGGTACAGCTGGAGTCAATAAAAGCCGGAGTGTCTTTACTCCGGGAACGATATGTAAGGTAACTCCGCATTAGTCGTGTTGTTGTGGAACGGTTTTTGCTGCGCTAGCCTGGAAGCTTTTATCCACCATGTTGGGTGTACTTATTTATTTATTTATTTATTTATCAATCTTGTTCCATGGATCCCTGCTGAGGAAGTACCTCTGGGATGTGAAACATGTCATTGTTGATACATATACACATAATATGAGTCATATCATAGTAAATATATATATATATATACATATTTTACAAATACAAGAAATAATAATAAACATACATTTTTGCAACTGAGTTTTGCTAACGTCATAATGAGTACAATTAATTATTTTCTTCAAATTCTTGAATGGAGTAGAAGGAGTTGCCAATAAGATAATCTCTAAGTTTTTGTTTGAATACATCTTTATTATCTGAAAGCTGTTTTATACGATTAGGTAGTTTATTAAACAGATGTATCCCAGAATAATTAACTCCTCTTTGTACTAATGACAGAGATGTTTGTGTTTTATGCAAGTTATTTCTGTTTCTTGTATTGAAACTGTGTACCTGTGAATTAGGTGTAAACAGGTTAAAATTTTCTATGACAAAGCTCATGAGAGAATATATATACTGAGAATACATTGTAAGAATATTGAGTTTCTTAAAGAGTTGTCTGCAAGAAGTTCTTGGTTTTACCCTACACAGAAACCTAATAGCTCTTTTCTGTGCTATGAAAACTTTTTTACTTTGTGAAGAGTTTCCCCAAAAAATTATGCCATATGACATCACTGAATGAAAATATGAGGAGTACACCTGTTTCATTAATTCTAGATCTGCTGTTAGAGAAAGTGTTCGTATTGCGAAGGTGGCACTACTTAACTTTGCCAGTAGTGTAGTGACATGATCATGCCAACAGAGTTTCTGATCTATTTTAATACCAAGAAATTTTATACTCTCTGTTTCTAAGATTTTGTTGTTTTTATAGTTTATACATATATCTGGCTGTGCATAGTTTTTTGTTTTAAACCTAATATAATGTGTTTTTTCAAAATTTAATTTTAATGAATTTGCCTTAAACCAATTTGCTACTACTCTAAGTACTTCATTTACATTAAATTCTATAGTACTGTTTGGTGTTTTACGCACAGTCAGGTTAGTGTCATCTGCAAATAAAACACTCTTAACTTTGTCGGATAAATTTCCAGGAAGGTCATTGATGTATAACAGAAAGAGGAGGGGACCTAAGACAGAGCCTTGTGGAATTCCATGTTTTATTTTCTCCCAGTCTGATGAAGCATCTTTACTTATTTTAGAATCAAAAATTGAAACTTTTTGCATTCGGCTTTCAATGTATGATTTAAACCATTTACCTGCGGTCCCAAAAATACCATAGTATTCCATTTTTTTCAAAAGTAATTCATGATTTACACAGTCAAATGCTTTTGCAAGATCACAAAATATTCCTACAGGATTCATTTTATTATTCAGTTCCTCAAATGTACTTGTAACAGATCGTGATTTCAATGACTACTAAGAACTTTTAAATTTCAAAAGGGGGTTTTTATTAGGTCAGTATCACTTCTCTCCACAACCTACAATTTTCTGGAAACGTTTGTTCGATTGCCCACTCAACTATATAATGCTAATTTTGAAAAATGTTACTTTTTAAATAATCTCCATAATTTTGTCCAAGTGAACTTTTTTGTGATTTCATAGTAAACTGAAAACATTTTCTAAGTTTGTGGTTTAAACAAATTTGGTGGCGACCATTAAGCTTTTTAGTTGAGTATCCAGACAGATACATGATCAATTTAAAATTATTTCGTCAAAATTCCACAGAACTTTTAATTCAAGTGAACTGCTAGTTAAGGTACAAACCTATACCCAACCCCAGTATAGGTTTTGGTACTTACATTGTCACTTGCTATCTTTCATTTTACTTTACAGTCAGTTATTTATATATCTATATTTCATTCATTCATTTTATATATTTTCATATTTATACATATATATATTTCTATCTTAATTTATTTTCACCAAAATGATTAAGGTTCATGCCGAAATATTGTGCATTTGTGTTTATTTTTTGTGTCTTTTCATGTTCACCTCACCCTCCTGCCTTCATCTGTGGTAAGTGATGGGTATCTGTCCCCCCCCTATTCATCTTATTTTCAATATGTACTTCAAGTCACTGTGTAGGTATGGGAGTATTTATATTAGTATTGGCTTGTTAAGTTGTTCTTTCTTCAGCAACAGAAAGCTGAGGTATCTGTTTAGTTGAAATCACTTCGGATTCTACATTACCTTCAGACACAATATTAAGTGGCGAACTACCCTTAGATTCAGGTTCAATAGAAAAATCTAAATTTTGCCACTTTATGTATTAGAATAATTGACACTAGATTCAAAATTTTTATGTGGCTTAATAGCAGCTTGAACAGAGGGGTGTTATTAATTTCTACCAGTACACTAGACTGATTAGATACTTTACCTAAAATAGGTATCGTATGATTAATATTAGCTTCACAAGATGGAATAGCTGTTGGAACAGGATTCTGGGTTACTTACGCAATTCGGGTATAAGTTTTGGTGGTTGTGGAAGCATTACAAGAAGATTGCACTGAAGGTTGGTTGAAGAGTTAAATAAATGCTTGCATCATGAACTGTTTAAAGTCTTAACTGGCTTCTCAATTTCCATGTACTTTGTGTGACTGACTCTCCAGTCACCAACTTCTAAAGGATGGCCTAGTGTTTCTTGTGGTGAAATAATAACATTAGTACTTGCATTAATATCTTTCAGCACAGGGTTCATAACACAATTTTCAACTTCATGTGGCTGCTGTGTAGGTAAAATCTCAGGGTTTACATTATTTAAGTATGAACATTTGTTACTGGGGGCTGATTATTTTTTCATCAACAGGAGTTAAAATTTCTGTGTGACTAAATTGTTCATTGAGACACACACACTTTCTTTTACAACAATACTTTGAGAAATAGAATTGCCATTGACATAAACTTCATTGGTGAGATTTACAGTAGTTTGTAGATTACAAACTTGCTCACTATCATTAAATGTACTTGTCTCTGCCCTTTCAGCTACAATGCTAGGAGATGGTTCATCTGTAACAATTTCTTCCAGTACATCATCGGCTAAATTCTGGATACAGGTTTCACTTAAGGGACAGCTCTAATATTTTACAACTAAAGGTGTCAGACACACTTCAGCCTGAAATTCACCTTGAAAACCTTTTAAATGGTCTGGTCCTACTTCTGTAGTCCTGGGAGGAAAAAATCAAAATTGTCTGTGACCTGTACCTCTTCAATGAATACTGGTGTTTACATCAGAATATATCTCTTTTACATCAACTTCAATACTAGCACATACTTCACCAGAGATTACACAAGTTTCATTAGGAGCAATACAAACATTATTGACAGGGCAAAATGCTTCCCAAGTTATGATATTCTCCACTGGAATTAGACTATAAGACTCACTGGTCTCTCCAAAGTGATGTCAAAGTTTAAAAGCTATCACCTAGATCTATTTCAACAGGGATTTGTTTGTGTAGATGAATGTCAATGATTATTAGGTGTATCTGGTGAATATTGTGTTGTGCATTGATACTAATGTCAGTTCGATAACTGTTTAAGTCCCTCTTGTCCCCAAAAATTTTCACCTCATGTGGAATTGAATTCATTGTGTTTTCGAAGTTTTCTGTTTCTCCAAGAACTGTGTCAGTGGTTACTTGAGTAATAATAGCCTCATTCTCAAAAACTGATTCATGAAAGTATCTGATACCATTCTTTCCCAGAACTATAACTTCCCCGCTATAATCAGATTTAATTGCATCTGCTTTAAGCCTCCTTTCTTGTACTAAAACATGTTTCATGTGTTTTATGACACTTCTTGCATTTTCAAGTACAATGTCTAATTCACCTTTAATATTAGTAAACTGCAAATGCACTTCAAAAGAAGTATTCCTATTAAAAGAACTTTGTACATGTTGCTTGATAACATCCAGTACTAAATAAGTATCAAGATGTTGTGTATCAACTTCATAAAGAATACTGAAGGCTCCTGAGGCCGCAAATCCATATAACAAAAAATCACATTGATCAACAAAGATTTGTAAACAGTCATAAATTTCTTTAAGTGAAGAATCAAAAGCTTTTTTGTTTACCCAATGGACATTGTGTTTGAAATACTTAATAGTATTCACATGTTCTCTACATGTGGAAAGTAAGCTGCAGCCAGACCAAGTCCGTATGATCTTCATGATGAAATTGTTAATGCACATAGGTAATGTTGACAAAAATAAACATAAATTTAGGTTAGATTTTTAGCAAGAATAATTCATGGTTTAATGCTGAAAACAAAACAAAACTTTTGTTTTTGTGCTGTCTTATACAGTCTTTATAAAAGTTAGCCAGTTAATTCACGATAATACTGTATACAGTATACAAAATGTACTGAATACTAGTTACAGGAATTATCTCTGTAATATCAGACATACGCAAAAAAAAAAAAATAATAATAATAATAAAAAGTATTTGAACAAAATATTGTAAAGGATGTTATAATCTTGAGGTAGGATGTTCGCATTTCTGCGGTAGTTAACAATCAAGCAAAGTTTGTATGACCGTAGCGGTAAACAATGGGTTACGATCTTATTGCACATATCGGTTTTAACAAAACAAAATTCTGGAAATGGTACATGTGAGATATTTTTGTCAGAAGAAAGTGTACGAATTATGGTCAGCAGAAATGGTGAAAAAGCTAGTCTGCAAATGATAGATGGTTCCCAGCATAAGAACTTTATCACTTGAGATATTTAATTGATTGATGAGAATTATTGCAATAATTTGCATTGTTTATCGCTTAATGTGAGTTGCGGCAATGTTGCCATATGTCACTGTCGACTACTACCGTTGCTTGTAGTGACACGAGCCTGCCGGTCTGGTCATCATGATGGTCTCATAGTCATGGTAGCCGTGGTAATGTTGGAAGGAGTAGTTGTTCCACAACGTTTGGGAACCGGTAGTAGATAGTACTGCTGATCTACCCTTATTGTTACTGCACGCATCATTGCAGTTGGCAGTTGATCTTCCACCATTCATAATTGCACTAGCGATGGATTACTGCTAGCTTACTGCACTAGTCACCATGTATCGATATTGTCTGCAATATTAAAAGGGTTGTGTGTCCTGTGGCAGCTACACAACTTTATAGCAGTTTAATAATAAGTAAGTCGCCATCAATGATGACAGAAAAAGTTATTATGCACATGTTCAAAAGATAGTCTGGGTCTCCATCCCCTAAGGCAAATCATCGATAGGAAGTTCTTATTATGGATTTGTCTATAAAGGAAGTTCTGATTTGGCATACAGTTCCACAACATTTTATTTAAAATCACAAAATTCCCAGTCCGCTACCAGCAACTTGCAGGTGTACAATTCTACATTAAATGATGCACATATGTCGTGGCCGACATAATAGGGGGCAGTCAATCAGATCTACTGTCACTTGGTTTGGTGTTTACATATCGTGGACTAGCTTAGGATGGACAACAGCACAACTTGTAATCCACGAGGGTCCAGCACTAATTTCACTCCCGACCACTAGATGCTTCTGCACAAACCAACAGTTTCAAAATTACTGTCCATTCCTAACATGGCCGCTTGCTTCTTTTCATAGCCTCTCTTACCGTCAAATGAGTCCATCTAGCCAATAGTATATTTCTTTCCCACTTAGAACACCAAAGATTATGTAACCACCTTAGAATTTGGGTAAATTCTAGTTTTCTTGGCTACAGAGCATAAGGGAGGGAGTAAGCTTTCTAGCAAACATAAAATTTTCCAGTTTGCAACTACCGGACATGAGAGAAACGTTTCATGCAGAAGCCGATACTGCAACCTATCTCAGTAAATAAGCTGATTTTAAAACAGTAAAGCGACTCAACATACAATACAGGTCCTAAATAAACAATTTATAATAGTAAATAACCTTTAAACTAACATGAAACAGAATAATCCATTATTATCCAATTTGTAAATAGTCGATTTTAGTTACGTGATAATTTAACTAATTCTCAACAATTTTCGATGCTGGAAAGTAATTTTATAATAATAATAATCAGAAAGGAAGCACAATTCACTAAAATTCAGTAGTTTCAGGCAGTGTAAATAGAGTAAATAAAATTTTAAACACTTCGTTAGACACACGTGCGCTTTCAACATTTAATAACCACACATTTTCGATAATTTCCCGAGATAAAAAGTAAATTTCCTGAAAGAGCAAAGAATCTAGTATATTATGTTAAAATTACAAAACATTCCATGCAGTATAATAAATATTAAATCAAGTTATTACATCGTAAACCAAAATGTGGTAGTTTTCAAAATTAAATTGTGATTAAACAAGAACACTTCCATAAACAAAACAACTTTTCTAACACGTAACTAAATAGAAGAAAAATTCAGCTAACAACACTTTTTCGATATAAATAGTACTTTAATAATTATCAAAAAGAAACAAGTTTTTCTGTTATGGTGTCTAGGTAGTTTCAAACCCGATTTTTTGTAAATAAATAACTGTGCTAATACACCACTGATAATAATAAAAGTTACACCTTGGAAATCAGGAGCAAGCACTGAACACAATGACATTAATTTAAACATGATAATTTGCAATACAGTGGGGACATCTAAAAATTGTACAAATTAAGATATAACTCGGGGGTTCACCAACTGTTTTTAGGAAACTCATTACCACTGCACCTGCACACTTAAATCATTTACAAGAAGACGCGTTATTTCAGAATTATAGTCATAATACTTACTATAAACCTTAAGGGCCAGGCTTCACATGGCAAAACTTTGAACACTAACTATAGTTACATTTTGTCAGACTATTTTTTGGTAAGCGGTAGGTCACCGTTAGTATGCGGCTGAGGGTATATATTTGAGCTGCTCGGGCCATCTTTTGTCTTTCGATTTCGTCTTTATTCTTTGGTCTTTAGAACCTTTTATTACCAGCCGCGGCGTAATCATGAGCTAGTGTGTTTCATCGAGTAGTGTGTTTGTCTGTCAGCCAGGCCAACTTCCAGTCGGTAATCGGCCATATTAACTTTTTCTCACCAGTGACGAATGTTAGCATTGACTATGGACCTATAAATTTTCTAATGGGGTTTAGTCGGGAACTTCTTCCTCTTCATGACTTGTGATTTTCAGAAACGTTTAGTTCGATTGCCAATTCGACTGCAAATGCTATTTTCAGATGTGATTGTGAAATAAACTTAAAATTTTTAGTCAAGTGGATTCTTACATGCTTTCGTAGTGAACACTAACCTTTCCTCAGCTTTTGGTTTAAAAGCTTTGTGGCAACCGATCAGCTTTACAGTAGAACCATCCAGGCTAATACATGGTCATGTAAATTTATTAATGCAAATTTAGTAGAATTTTCAACAAGTCAAAATTCAGTTAAGGTGACTAAACTGATACTACGCCCCTGGTATCAGTCTACATCCTTACAATTACCTCTTAGCCAAGACTATCCGCTTTATTCTTTGAATCTCACCCATTTCTATTGTTCTATCTCTTTGGCTAGCACTTTCTCTGCTGGCCCTTCACCTGTACCAAAACAGTTCGGCTTCCTAACAGTTGCATTACAATTTGTCTGTGAATGCTTCTAGCTAAAACTACCAAATGGATTTCAATTAAACTAAACACAATGATAGTGTATGACAACAATTAAAAAATAAGATACATTTTATCTTGATTAGAATCATAGTTCCCAATAATACATAAGCAGTTACTATAACTTTTGGAACAATTAGGGTGGCTCTCTTATGGAAATGTTTATATTGATGTTTGCAGGTATGGTGATAGTTTTATTTGTACATGAATGTTCTTAAAATGAAATTTTTTACCAAATATTTTGCTGGTTCTATTGAATTTGGTGATGTCTTCTAATTCAAAGCTAATGAATTGGTACATGCCAGAAAGTCAATGAAATAAAATTAAGATATCCACATTCGATAAAACAGAAGTAAAGTTCACACTTAAATTTAAGTTCTTAACTGAAATTTTCTTTTCTTCTAACACTACGGCTTCCATCAGTTACTAGTTTTTTAATATTACGTCTCAATTACCAAAAATTAAAAAAACCTTGAAGTGAAAATGAGATAGGGCAGGAAAAAATAATCCGTCTCTGCCAGAGATTGAGGCAGGAGGGTGAGATAAAAGTGTAAAAAACAAACACAAACAAAATTCACAATATTTCAGTTAATATCCTTGGTCATGTAGGAAGCGAGATGTATGACAGGACTAAAGATGTGACCACATCATAAGCTGCCACATGAATGGAACAAAGTTGTAACACATGGAAGGGTGGGATTTGAACTGGTGGTTGGGAGAGGAAGTTGTTCAATGATAAATATGAAACACAGTTATCTCTGCGACAGTAAGTTGAGGTGAAATGAAATTTGTTTAAAAAAAATTTAATTTTGATCTGTTATCAGAGTAAGAAAGTAAACATATAAAACTAGAAATGTATAAACAAGTAGAAATATATATATGAAATCTGCAGAATAGTAACTGACACATTTAGTGTAGGTTAAGGCCAGGAGTGTGTCTGGTGTCTAGGACGTGCTGATAGGCAAGTTTCCATCTACAGAGTTCTGAAGAGGTGGTGGTATCCAGAAAAACTCTGATAGCTCTAACCGTGAAACAGGTGCTGAGATTGTTGGAATCATGGAAGCTAGCATGAATTGCCATGGATGGTGTTGGTTGGAAGTGTAAACTTTTTGCCTACGACCATTCATCCTATATGATAATTGTTGAGTGGTGAGACCAGTGTAGGAAGCAGTGCAGTGAAGACAGATAAGTTGGTAAATTCCATCACAGGAAAACCCTTTCTTTTATTGGACATGCCACCTGCACTACCACTCATCTCAAAACCAAAATACTCCAGATTTATCCACAGAACATATTTCAAATTATGTCTTTTACCTTATCTTTAAACTTTGTTAAAACTCAATATATGAGATTTAGTGCAACATACAGATTAACACCAGATATAGACATAAAATTTGCAGGTCAGTCTGTTAAAGATGTAGAAAGTGTGAAATTTCTAGGTTTCAATATTTTCATAATTTAAATTCAAGGGTACATGCCTCTGACATACTGAAGCAATTGGGTGCAACCACATTTGCAGTTTATACAATTTCAGCTATAGGTGATCTCGTATCAGGAAACTTTTTTCTTATTTTCACTCCTTCATGTCATATACAATAATATTCTGGATGAATTCTACTCATTGGGACAAAGTGTTCAGAGCCCAAAAGTGAGTAGTAAGAATTATGAGTGGTTTAGCAGTAGAACTTTATGCCAAGAGCTTTTCAAGAAGATAGGGATTTTAACATTGGTGGCTGAATATAAACACACATTAATGTCCTTTGTATTCACAAATTATACTCTGTTTGAAACAAATGGTAAAATACACAATTATGGCACGTGAAGTAAAGATGTTCCTCACAAGACTTACAAGTCTTCGTCATTTATTCAAATAGGGATTCCATTTTTAGGGATATATATCTCCAATAAGCTCCCAACCCATCTCAAATAGATTAAATCCAGGAAAAAAAAAGAATGTTTAATTGAAAGCTCCTTCTATTATGTAGAAGAATTTATTTCTAAGATATATACAAAATAATTGGCAGTAGTTTCTGTAACTGTAGTTGATGTAATTAATAAAAACATATATGCTGTGACTGTGCATCTTTTAGTGTATTTATCTATTTTGTAAAGCTATTGTTTATCTGTAAATTGACAACATTCCACGTCTAACAGAGCCAGTCTGTAATATTTGGATGTATGGAAAATGAATGCATTGTATTGTATACATCCATAATGTTGACTTGATAAACCACTTACATTTCTCACAGACATTTCTGATGTGGTTGCATATCAATCTCTCAATTAATTTACCAACCACTGATGTCAAACTGATTGTCCAATAATTTTTGACCCTGTATGTTACCCCTTCTTTATGGACCAGTACTACTATCGCACTTTTGCAGTCTTCTGGTAAGCAGCAAGTATACATACTAAATTTAAATAACATTTCAAGATAAGGTACAATGTCACAACTTGCAATATTTTAAGACAATTGTAGTAATATCATCTACACCAGATCTGTTAAGATTTTATAGGATTCCTAGTTCCTTCATGATATTTACATCTACATATATACTCTGCAATTCACAGAGGGTGTTCAGCACCAAAGCTAATCTCTTTGTTGTGCATTCCAATCCCTAATAGTACAAGAGAAAAAAGAATTCATATAAGAATCATTGCGGCACCTTATTTCTCTAATCTTGTCTTTCCTGTCATTCTGGCTCAAATAGGTTGGTGGACGAAGTATTTCACTACACTCGTAAGTGAAAGTGGGAGTACACATGTTTACCAATAAGTTTAAACGAAACGTGCGTCGTCTATCTACCAGAGACTCCCTGCGTAGTCTACTAATCAGTTCTGTGATGGTTTCGTAAGGACTAGCAAGCAGTCATGAATCGAGCAGCTCTTTTCTGTACTTTCTCCATATTTTTGATCAACCCCTTACGAAACGGATGCCAAATGGCACAACAATAGTCCTAATGTGGACGCACAAGAGATTTGTATGCATCTCCTTTGTTTGTTCATTACAATTTTTCAAGATTCAACCTATGAATCGCAGCATAGAATTAGCTCTACCTACTAATGAATTAATGTGTAAGTCCCATTTCATGTTCCTTTGTACTGTTACTCCCAAATATTTCATAGAATCAACCATATCAATAACTGAATTGTTTAACTCGTATTTCTGAACAATTGGATTCTTTTTGTTAGTTATGCTCATTTTCTTGCACTTTCTACAATTAAGCCTAAGTTGCCACTCAGCGCAGCAAGCCAAAATAATACCTGGATCACGCTGAATTTCTAAGCAATCAGCCAAATTCCTTACTTCCCTATAAATAACTGCATCATCAATCTAAAACAATCTAAAAAGGCTTTTCACTTTGTCCCCGAGATCGTTTATAAAAATTAAGAAACAAAGTGGTACTATTACACTTCCTTGGGGTACACCCGATGTAACATCTAGATTAGAAGAACATTCTCCTTCAACGATGACATACTGTGACCGACCATTTAGAAAATCCTTTATCCATTCACAAAGCTGATCTGATACACCGTACGCTCGAAGCTTCACTAAAAGGCAGCTGTGTGGCACACAGTCAAAGGCTTTCTGAAAATCTAAAAAAAATTGTATTTACTTGTGAACCTGCATCAATAACTTTCATTACATCGGGTGTAAATAGGGCCAGCTGTGTTTCACATGATCTTTTCTTATGAAATCCATGTTGAATTGTTGTAAGCAAATTATTATCTTCTAGAAAATTCATAATGTTCGAGCATATAATATGCTCCATAACTCTACTACAAACAGATGTTATAGATATGGGACTATAGTTTCCAGGATCACTTCGATCACCTTTCTTGAAAATCGGAGTTACTTGCGGGATTTTCCAGTCTGAAGGTATCCTTTGGATTAATTCAAAAAATTTTAGTTTGCTCATTTCTAATTGTACAGATATACTCATTCTCCGATTTACACCCTCCCATTCTGGAATCATAGTCCCTAATGGTTTCCTTAAACCAATTACTTCATATCTCTGACTTTCTCAAATTCTAAGTTAGTTCTTTTCCATCCTTATCTATATCAAGACCTTCCCTTACCCACAGTTTTCTAACATTGTCAAAGAAATTTCTAGATACAAGCTGTTTAAACAAATGACCTACAAAGATCTGTTTAAAACATTTACATACAATCTAAATTCAAGAAGAAAGGGATAGATTCAAGAACTTAATTAACATGCCTTTGGTGATTTATCAGTGAATTAACAGCACAAATCTGAAATTCCATGTGAATGACATTGGCAAAGCTAGTTAGAAATATGACTGATAAATATACTAGTTATGGTGTTTTGATGTGTGGGAATATTGCAGGATACTTCTTTGTGACCAAAAGAAATTTTATTTTTGGAATTCATCAACTTTTTCTGTTCCATTTTGGCAGATGGAAAGTAGAGACACATTATGACAGCACTGTATAGGTTTGCTTGCCCCAACTAGCCCATTATTGTGACTGAATATCACTTGCGATTACTTTTTGCTACAGTTGAAATGTTCAGAATATGAATAATAGATGTTCATCAAACAATATGGTTGCCACATACATGTAGGAGGAAAATGAATTGCAAATGTCAGAATGCCAGTGTCTGAAACTAAAGCATCTACTAAAATAAATTTCACACTTTGAATTAGTCAAGTTCAAACAATGAAATCTTCTTTTCTCCAAACACCAACACTTTGTCAACAGAGTTTGCAAATGAGAGGGGCAGAGATAAATGCAAAGAAGAGTCAGCTTATTATATACACAAATAAAAAAACTAAAGATTGATCATGGTTATAAGGTGGAGAATGAAATTTCTTCTTGAAGACTCCAAATGTACATATCCTGGCAAATATTTGATAACAAACTCAACTGGGCAGGACACAGTGGTCAGGTAGTAGGAAAGGATTTCAAAATCCTTCACTTGTTGGAGTGAGTGATGAGGGGATGTAAGTAAGGAAATTAGGTTACAAAAAGTTGGTCAGACCATTGCTTGAATATGGTAGTGTAGTGTGGGACCCACATTTTGGGTAACAGAAACAGGATTTGGAGGGTGGACAAAGAAGGGCTGCTAGAATTGTCTCTGGAAATTACCACAGAACACAATGAGTAAGTGATATGACGAAGGAGGTGGAAGGGTATTCACTGCATGGAAGGAGGAGTGTGAAGATAGTAATGGGGGTGTACACGGCATATATTGGTGATGAAGCATGGAAAGATATTGGTGGAAGAATTAGGAGAGGCGCATGGAAGGGAAAAGATGACCAATTTAACAATACAATTATAAAAGAAAATTAAATATATATATAAAACAAGTAATTAGATGACTAGTGGAATTGCCAATGAAGCATAAGCTCCATCACAATTAAAATAAATAACGGTAATGATCACAAACTGGCACTTGATTTCAGAATGGTTGGAAAATCCGAACTTACAATTTTAAACTTTAATTTTAGGTGCATTGTTCATTGTTTAAAATGAGATGTTGTTTGTACTCTCTAGTACTGTATTGCCATAAGCTAAAGAAATAAGGACATCAGTTACAGATTATGTTCTGTGGTAATTTCCACAAATAAATTCAGCTGCCATTATCTGCACCCCTTTCAACTCCTATATTTGATACCCAAAATGAGGGTTTCATACAAAATCAACATATTCAAACATTGTAAATGAAAACACAACCTTTTTTTTTTTTAATTCATATAATCTCTGACACATTTCACTTTTATGGAATGCAGTACTGACAGTGACCATAAATGTACAAAAATAGTTTTCATTTTGTATTCCTAACTAACTATTAACAAAGTACACTCTTGGTAGTAACAGCTACATGTTAGTTGGGAACATTTCTATTTGATCTTTTGTATAACCCCATCTGCTGCTGTGGTTCAACATTGCTACTATATGTTTAACATATGTTTAACAAGCAACTGCGTAAGAATTGCTGATACACAATGTATTCAAACACTGGTCTGACAAAAGATTTGCAAACCTAATTCCTCATCTCTGGTCATCCCCTCATCGCTCTCTCCAATAAATAAAGGAATCTGAAACCTCTTCCTATTACCTGCCCAATGTTTCCTTCCCAATTGAATTTGTTATTAAACATTACGCCAAGGCAACAGTCATCTCCCATTTTGATCCTATTATGTAGTTGCCGGTAAGTTAAAATTTAGTGTTTTACCATTATAAATGGCTTTAAACAGAGTATTTCACATGAAATGCTACCGAATTCTGTTTCTGTCAATTTATTATTATTTTAAACGTTCTTTACTGTGTTGAAAAGTGTGTGTAAATACCGATTTTATCTCGAAATTAACATTGACTATTAGCAAGCTGGATTATGACTGATTTCACTAATTTTGGTAAGTCCAAAGAAATGTTGCCTTATGGCTATTATTATGTGTTGAATTACTTTATTGCTTTTAAATCGCCGTATGTTCTGAGTTAGACTACAGTATCGGCTTCTGCATGAATCGCGTCACCCATATCCTGTAGTTACGAGATGAATAATTTTACGACCTTTAGAGAGTTTACTCTTTTCCTCCTACGCTATCTTTCCCAAAAGTGTAGAATTTACTGAAATTCTAGGATGCTTACAAAGAATGATATAAATTTCATTTAAAATCATGAATAAATAAGGGAGATATGATTTTATTAAATTCAAGATTTCCGAAAAATAAAACTTAATTTAGGGGAAAAAAGATTACAGCTGAATAAAGATAGCCACAGAACCAAGATATGTGTCAAATTGAAGAGAAAATTAAAAGGAGTCTGGTACTTTTGCAAGAGATTAAATATTTTTAAAGATATAGATAAATAACTGAATTATCAGCCCATACATTTCGGAAATTAATAACGCTCAAACAAAGAGATTTAGGAGGATATACGTCATAAATAAAAATTCTTAAAATAATTGAATTTACAAAATAGTTAAATTTCAGGATGATCTGAATTAAAATAAGGACTGGAGATTCTGGAAAATTCATATCCCCATGGAGAAAGGGTATTTAAACCCTCCATTTTTTTGTCTCAAAGTCAGTTGATCAAAGAAGTCGGTATGCATCACTTCTTTTCGTGATAGGGAAGTAACAATAACTATCAAATAAATTTATCATGTAGCTGTCGGAACTTCATATATTTTTGTAAGGTGAAGATGTCCAGTGATTGAAATTCTCAAAGTGTCAGACAGTTCTTTCAAGCTCACTCTAATGCGACTGCAATTTAGTCTAAGATTACCAGAGCAAATGCTGTATGTCAGTGTCTGTTTGTTTGAAGAATAACCTGAAATATTCATTATCTTTTGAAGTCTGATTTACTATCACACAAAGTGCTAATGTAATCTGAAACACGTTTAAAGAATATATAGAATGATCTTTAGTAATGACTTTTGTTTTTATGAATCACCTTAAACTGTTATCTCTTGTGGTGTAATAATACAAACAGATTGGCAAGCAAATTATGAATGATGCTTGAACTTTAATAGTTATAAGTTTATGTATCACATTGCATCCATTGTTACAACTAATGGCTAAACTTTCATATCACCATCATTATTCTTCACTATTATAGTATGTAGATTTCATACTTGCACTTCTGGAAAAAACATTTCTTCCCCCATTCTTATTATTTGCTTAAACAGTTCTCACTTCGACTCCACTGTTACTTATACTTCGACTTATACTGTTCTTCCACATAAAACTTTCCCTGAAATATCTCTTCAATTCTGAAATTTGTACCTCTTTATAATTGTTCCTATAGCCAACTTCAATCTTGGCTACTGGTTTGCTGAGCCCTCTAGTATCTATCAGAACTGCTTCATGATCACTTATAACTTTAGTTACTTGATACACCACCAGATTATCATCAGGTTTTATTAGTAATATATCCAACATATTTTGAATACTCTTCTCTATCTCGTGTATCAAACCATCTTCCCATACCAAGTTATTTGCAAATCTTAATTCCATTCAGTAATTAATTTTATTTACTTTGTAGTAGACACCTGAAAAATTTTAAATCCCTGCCAAAAATAACCATTCTATGACCATCAATGAACTCTGGATATAAATTTAGTTTTCCTCAATACTATAATCTTTGTTATTCATTCTTCCTTGGCATTAAGCAGCACAGACTAATTTTAACTTTGAATTCACAACTTAATTTAATTTATTTGTGATGGAGCACATGCTCTGGAGGCAATTTCCTAACACCCCCCTTTCCCCTCTTTCCTGTAGCTGCATACTTTTGCCCTCTATAAATTTAAGCATTTTTGGTAACTTATTCATCATTTCTCTTGCTAATTTATTCCAATCCCTGACCACCTAAACTACAAAAGAATATCTTCTCACACCCTTATGCCTGAAATCAAGTGCTATATTGTAACTCATGACTATGAATTATAAAATATGGCAGACATTGCTAATTCCTCCATCAATTCCTCCTGTTTATCTCTATGGTCACTCAATAACCATTAGGCAAACCTCTCTGTCTATTATTCATACCTTAACAACTTACCTACATTAGAAATTCCCAGCATGGTGGTGCAAAGAGTTATCAGGGCGGAAGGGCATGTGTGAGGTAGTTTCACCAACCACATGGACAATGCCATAGCTCTACATCATTGTAAGTACTATGTCTCATTCTTAGCCTCTTAGAGTTGAAAACTTTTATTTCAACATCACATACTTAGTTTCCTCTAACACATCACTGGTAGTACTGAAATGTAGTCATTTACCTTATTAATAAAAAAAATTGGGCCAAGGGGGGAAATGGGGAAGAATTCATATGACATAAGGAGGAGAAATAATTTGACGGAAGGGGAGCATGGTACGAAAAATATTGCGAACCCCTGCTGTAGATGGATGGGCACGGGTCAAAAGCTATGAGGTGGGTTCAAAAAGTAATGGGACTATTGAAATTTCGTGGTTTATATTAGTCCAATTGGCACAATTTTTTCATTGATGTGTTGGCAAACATGTCTTAAAAGTATCTATACATTTTGAGCTACATTGGATGTTTAGTCTCTTGTCAGCTGTTAAAAGGATAACACGTGTTTTGATACAGTTGCCGATTTTTCAATCATGGATCAGAGAATTTGCATTAATTTTGCTATAAAATGGAATTAAGTGCAACAAAGTTTTAGAGGCATTAAATATATTACTTTTGGTGAATCAACTATGAATAAAACAAGGTTTACAAATGATATAAGCATTTTCAAGATGTCCGTGAAGATATTGAAGATGACGAGTGTACGGCTCGTCCTAGCACATCAATAACCGATGAAAACATGGAAAAAGTGAAAGAAATTATTATGAATAATTGCCGAACAACATTTATACAAAATTCTGATACTGTTAGCATACCAATTGGCTCATACCATGAAATTTTTTCTGTTTTGGGAATTAAACATGTTGCAGCATAGTTTGTTCCAAAAGTGTTGAGTTTTGAACAAAAACAGTGGCAAATGGAAGTTGCCTAGGAGTTGCTAAATGAAGTCAACAACAATGCAGAGCTTTTGAAACATGTCATAATAGGTGATAAAACATGGATTTATGGGTATGATGTTGAAACTAAGGCTCCATCGTCTCCGTGGAGGCATTCTGGATTGCCAAGACCGAATAAAGCTCAACAATATCCATAAATGTGAAGGTTATGCTCACTGTGTTCTTCAATTTTAATGGCATAGTGCACAATGAGTTCTTGCCACAAAGTCAAAAAATCAATGAGGAATACTAACTGCAAGTTCAACGCAGTTTGTGTGAAGCAGTCCAAAGAAAACGTCCTAATTTGTGGCACAACAATTCATGGTTATGTATCACGATAATGCACCTGCTCACACAATGTGACAAGACAGTGGTTTGCTGATGTAGAGTTTTATTTGGAGTAAAGTTAGTAAAACGGGTTTGCGGTCGAATATTTTTTAAGGTTGATATTATTAATGATTAGTTGGAGTAAAAAGGAAATAATTTTCAGGGATTAAACAGCTATTTTAAATAAGTCTTAATTGTTTATGCGTTCTAGAGATTTTGAGAGTCATTGTCGGGTGCCGTAAGTGCTTTTAGATTGTTGTGATCTGTTCCGGTAATGTCATGATGACAGCTTAGGCGTGCATGTGTATGTATGACGTAGCTAACATGTGATAGAACTTATGACTTTGCAGATGAAATTTTGATGTACTTATCCATAAGGCATGGTCAAATAAGGTATTTTCCATGAATTGTAAATGAATGCTGACTTCAACTATGAACTAACAATCCATGATTCTTCATTTAATAAAACCATGTTATATAATAACCCCTCACACATGCTACTTGTTGAATTCTCAGTAAGCGTGACATTGTTGGTTACTGGGCAAAAAACAACACTATAATGATGCCCCATGTGACTTTTTTCTGTTAAAAAAAAAAAAGAGAGAACCTTGAAGGGCCATCATTTTACAAGCATAGATGCGATTAAAAGTGCATTGCTAAAGAACTCAAATTTATCCCAAAGATCGAGTTCCAGAAATGTTTTTGGGATTGGAAGAAGTGCTGGCATAAATGCATTATATCTAATGGAGACTATTTTGAAGGGGATAACATCGATGTAGATGAATAAATAATATTCTTTACAAAAAAAAAGGAAATTTCTGTTATTTTTTAACATACCTCATATACTGCCAAATCTGACCACCCAGTGGTAGTCCATGTCAAATGACACAATTCCAACAATCTTAATACTTATTTTATAGTTAGAGCTGTCAGAGTGTATCCAGACACCACTATTTCTTCAGAACCCCATAAATGGAAACTGCCCTACCCCTTGCCTCAACCTTACACTAAGCCCCACCTGTAAACGTGTCACTTGAAAATTTACATTCATTTTGCATAAATATATATTTATAAATTTTTTATACCTTCTGATTTTGTTTATTTACTTGTTTAATTACTCTCTTGTAACATATCGAAATTATGTTTTATGAAAAAAAAAATATTTTGTCTCGACTGGTTGCTACAGAGATCATTCTTTCCCACAGTTACCGTTAGTCAACTTTCTCCCCCCACCACTGGTGCAATCCCCACTCTTTCCTCTAGTTTCATCTTTGGTACATTCATGTGGTAGGTCTGGATGCGCTCGCACCTTTCCTTTTGCAATATGTCTTGGCTCCTACACGAGTAAGGTTATTAATGGAAATGTTGCAAAGTGTGTCTGTGTTTTATTGTGTTTGTCTAGTTATCCTCACTTCATCTGTGGTAAGTTTCCCTGTCTTATCTTATTTGAAACAAATAGTGAGACTCAGCACCATACACAATGCTTCAGACAATAGCATGCTTCCACATTTCAAACAAGCTTGAGGATAAAAGGTAAAACAATATTAAGTTATAATATCCATTAATTTCTAAATGAACATTATTTTTTCACAGATTTTGATTATATGGTATAACTCATCACATATATTTTTCTGTTATTATTTTTTAATCTGAACAGGTAACATAATTCAATGTAGCATAGATTCAAAAAATTAAGACCCGAATATATTTTATGTTCTTACTCCCAAATCTGTTATGAGGTACTTTTTTATAAGTCATAAAATATTTCAGTTGCTATTTCTGAAGTATGCTGAGAGTAAATAAACTAGTACTGTGTAGAAACGTATTTAAAAATTTAGGTTTATTTTCAATGATGGACCTTACATTTACTCGTCTTTACGAACAGAAAATTTAAAATACTTCATTTCAATGCTGACATGCAAATAGAGCTTCAGGATAAAATGTAACATCCACAAACATTAATTACTAAATGGCCACAGTGTGGCTCAAGCCCCCCTCCCCCCAAAAGTATTTAAGTTCCACTCCGACAGCAGAATTTTTTAGATTTGGAGACCTTTTTTTTTAGCTCTACTGATCTTTTAAGGGTGGCATGACTATAAAGCCCCCCCCCCCCCAAACCAAAATCTGCTCAAGCCCCACCCAAACAAAATCCACTCAAGGCTTCCCCCCCCAAAGGAAATACACTTAAGCCCTCCCTCCCACCTCCTAACCTAAATCCTTGATCTGCCACTGATAGCTTCCATAGGAAACCAGCAATTTTTACTGATCATTCTTTCAGATAATATATACAAATTGAAATTATTTCTTATTTCATATTCATTTTAATCTATAAAAGAATTTTGATTTTAGGAAAGTAGATAGTATTGATAAAGCAATTTTTGTTGAATTTGGAAGACAAAGTGGTCATAGAATTAGTCAATATTATGGACGTAATATAATAAATAACATTAGTAGTTCTGTAGATGTAGGCTAATAAGCTTTTGCATTTGGTATTTTCCTTCAGCAGCATTTAATACGATATTGTTTCATTCTAATATCATAACAATGTTGAAATGAAGTCTTCACTTCATTTCAAGCATACACCGGGAAAGTCTCCATTCTTACATCATAACAATGTTAATTGATAAAATTTGTTTTCAGTTGATTAATCGTATTAGTAAGTTTTTTGATTATGTCTCTGAAAACTCAGTCACATGGTGAGATGCAGCTGAACTGTCATGTAAATCAGATCAATGTAAACAGAGGAATTATGTGATAACAAGTATATATGAATTTTTCACACATACCTGAACCAGTATTCTATGGCAGTGGGGTGCGCCTTGTCTTCCTCAGAAAGAAGGAACCATACAAAGTCTGTATAGCTCATTTTATCTTCTCTCTTTTGACCCCTCGTGACCGCTCCAGAAAATATGCGCTCTATCATGCGTGAAGATAATGCTGTTGAGTTAAAGAAAAATATATATGTAATTCTTTTTCAACACAGAATTTCATTAAGATTTAATATTTTTTAATATACCAGAAAAGTTACTGAAATAAGAGAAATTCACATAATATTGCAATGGAAATAACAAACACAAGTTAATATCTCCTACTGTTATCCCTGCAGAGACCTTTCTGTTTAATGTATGTTACCCACCTTCTGACAAGATGTATTTCACACGGGAAAAGAATAAAAATTATGGTTGATTCCAACCTCAGAAAAGCATTGCATTCTCATATTGCCATCATTTTCAAATCAATACTTCCTGAAACTAAAGTATATGTGACAGGGTGGAAAAAGAGCGAAGGGAAGAAGCAGTATGGCTATCAGCGAGATTGACGGTAGACCTGATATTTGCTATGAGACAGCTGCAGGAAAAACATTATGAGTATGGAAAGGATCTGTCTCAATATTGAGAAAGTAAATGATTGTGTACAGAGGAGTAATGTATGGAAGGCCTTGGAGAACAGAGGAGTTCCCAAAGAAACCATCAAGAGAGTGACAGAACTGTACCAAGGAAATATGAGCTATGTGAAAATAGGGGAAGGAAGAACAGATTGACTGAAACAAAGGAATGGACTAAAACAAGGAAGTGCCCCCTCACCATAACTCTTTATTGTAATCATGGATGGTACTAGGCGGAGGGTGGCAGTGAGGATGGGAGAGGAAAACATGAATGTGATGGCTTTTGCAGACGATCTGATGATCTGGGGGGGTGAAGAAGAGGAAGTGCAGCAGCAGTTGGAAGAATGGATAGATGATGTGGAGGAATATGGCCTGAAATTTAATGTAAAGAAATGTGAGTATATAAGAAGAATAGGATAACCTAGGGAATTGTGATGGTAGGTGAACTACTAAAAAAGGTAAGTAGGGTGAAGTACTTGGGGAGGGTATTATAGGAATGTGGAGGAAATGATGGTGAGATAAGTGAAAGAGGAAGACAAGCAGAGGCATGTCTGAGGAGCATGAGAAGCCTAATATGGAATAAAGATTCCCACAGAGAAGCAAGAGAGTAATTTATCACACATATTAAGTGCCTATCTAGTGTTGCAAACTGAAAAAAAAATGTTTTTTTCAGCTTTGTGAAAAAAAAAAAAACCCTAGCACCCGAGTTTTTGATCTAACAATATATTTGATAAATTATAGTTTTATTTAAGGAACTTCCATTTTACAAGTGTGTTTTAAGTCTTACTGAATCATATAATGTCTCACATAATGATTCAGAAGTGTATCTATATAGGTAACATAATTTTATTCATCCTCTATGTCAGTACCACATTCACTAGTATCAGCACTACCAACACTAGTTCGATCGGTGTTGGAATTTTCTGTCTCGTCTTCCGTCTCCTCTAGATCCATAACTTCAGAAATAGTTAAATTTTCTTTTACTGGTTGTTCTTGTATTGTATGCAAAAGATTTTGAAATTGCAATTTTAAATAGTGAGCAAAGTACACACTGTGCATAAAGACTGTGCTGATAATTCTGTGTTACGATCTTTTAAGTTTGAATTAAAATCTATTATCATACAAAATAGGAGCTTTACTTCTTTTCAATCGTTTGTTTACACCAACGGTTGCAAGGAAACGATTCATAATTAGGGACCGTGCACAAACTACATGGCTCGGTCCAGAGGGAGGAGGGGTTAGCTGGAAGGCTACGCTGGGCTACGTGGGGTGAGGGGGGGGGGGGTTCTGAGCCAGGCCACGTAACTTTCCTTTCATAACATTTTTCACAGTTAAAATGAGGAACTGAACTCACAACAGCATGTGAGTATTTATTTCCCTCAGTTAATTATATCCGTATGTAATTTACAATAGTCTGACAAGAGAAAACAGTACAAAATGTCTTCTGGAATCAAAACGGAAGAAAGCTACGTGCTACGTGAGCGGGGGGGAGGGGAGGCAAAAGCCACGTAGGGCTACGTGGGGGAGGAGGGGGGGGGGTTCACAGGAGGCCAAAATGGAGCTATGTGGTTTATGCACGCTCCCTTACTGACAATTTAATAAGTCAGTACCACTATACTCTGAGAGTTAACAAGTATACGAATATAAGGAAAGCCCAGTAAGTAATAAAAAGAGGCAAAAAACTGGATAAATTTTAAATTCCTAATTGCAATTTTAAATAGTGAGCAAAGTACACACTGTGCATAAAGACTGTGCTGATAATTCTGTGTTATGGTCTTTTAAGTTTGAATTAAAATCTATCATACAAAATAGGAGCTTTACTTCTTTTCAATCGTTTGTTTACACCAACGGTTGCAAGGAAACGATTCATAAGGGACCGTGCACAAACTACATGGCTCGGTCCAGAGGGAGGAGGGGTTAGCTGGAAGGCTACGTTGGGCTACGTGGGGAGGGGGGGGGGGGGTTCTGAGCCAGGCCACGTAACTTTCCTTTCGTAACATTTTTCACAGTTAAAATGAGGAACTGAACTCACAACAGCATGTGAGTATTTATTTCCCTCAGTTAATTATATCCGTATGTAATTTACAATAGTCTGACAAGAGAAAACAGTACAAAATGTATTCTGGAATCAAAACGGAAGAAAGCTACGTCAGCGGGGGGGGAGGCAAAAGCCACGTAGGGCTAAGTGGGGGAGGAGGGGGGTTCACAGGAGGCCAAAATGGAGCTATGTGGTTTATGCACGCTCCCTTACTGACAATTTAATGAGTCAGTACCACTATACTCTGAGAGTTAACAAGTATATGAATATAAGGAAAGCCCAATAAGGCAAAAAACCGTGGATAAATTTTAAATTCCTAATTTTTTTTAAAAGGTCTGTAGGTAATTTTGTAGGGTTGGCAGCACTATTTCAAATAGCAAGTAGCAATCCAAATAATGGGGAATGGGGATTCCTTCTCGCGCAACCTAGTCTCATCGGGAAATCCCCGTTCATAAAGAAAATTTCAGTCAATTTTGCCAATATTTTCGTAATTTTTTTCCCTACTGAACAAGAAAAATATAGTAGATTTTAAACTAAGATAAGTACTTAGAATAAACTCTAAAACAGTCATTTTAAACGATAACTGCCTTACAAATTTGAGATTTAGTAGTTGTGAAAAAAAACGTGTTCCAAAAAAAAAAAACATGTTTTTTTTTCAAAGTTTTTTTTTCATGTTTTTTTTTTCAAGCCAGAAAAAAAACGTTTTTTTACAACACTATGCCTATATTTACATATGCTGCTGAAACATAGACAATGAAGAAGTGGGACATCAGCACGGTACAAGCAAGCAAAATGAAGTTTTAAGAGGTAGAATGGGAGTTACTAAAATGTACAGGATAAGGAATGAAGTGATTAGATCCACCATTAAAGAGGAACCTCTACAGGAAAATGGTAGAGAGGACCAGACTGAGATGGTATGGACATGTAAAGAGAATGGAGGTTCAGAGAATCTCAAGAAAAGTCCACGAAATTAAGATGCACGGTAAATGATCCAGAGGAACACCAAGAGATGGATGGCTGAGAGGAGTGGAGCAGTATGTACAAAAGAGAGGAGAGGACTGGAACAAGGTGGTGACAGAGAGGTGGTGGGAAGAAAGAAGGAAATGGAGAGGTTTGTGCATGAAGCAGACCCGGCCAGTGACTGGAAACTGTTGAGGGTGATGATAATGATTACTTCCTGAAACTACATCCCCATCCCAACACCACAGGTGAGAAATTGCCACCAAACATATTCTGAATACCAGATATACCCCAGGCCACTAATACTCATCTTCCTCACCATGGTGTACTTACTACTTGTGATTATATTTTTAACTTAATTACTTACTATTGACAAAAAAAAATTTTGAAAATTTAATCATTTTATTTACTTTAACTGGTGATACAGAATTTATTCTTTCCCAAAATTATCATTGGTCAACTTCCCCCATCACCAACCTCCACCATAATACCGATTCTTCCCACATGGTTCATCTTAGGTTCAAAAATGAGATAGGTCTGGATATGAACACATATTTGCCACATATTTATCATCTCTTAAATGACTAATGTTTTCATTGTAAGGATTATTTGTGTCTTTGTGCTCATCCTGTCTCTCCTGCCTTTACCTTTGATATATGATGGGCTATTTTCCCCATCTTTCCTTGTTTTCATTGACTAACAGCAATTTAGTTGTCACAATTATCAAATTATTTATTATTATTACACTGGTACTATTTCTTTCCCTACCCCTTCCTCCCCCATCTCCACTATGTTAGTAATGGTCAAATAACACCATTCCTGTGGCCCATGCAAGGTCTGTCAGAGGTTTCCATTTTCGTAAATAAGGGTATTTACCAATCTCCCTCTGCCCCCTGCAGCTTTCCTCTCTTCAATTTTGATAGTGTTGGATTTATCCTATTTCCTATCCATATTAATATCACTTCATGTCATTTCTTCCTGTTCCATTGTTATTGAGAATGTTGTTTAATGGTATTGAAACAAGATTGTGATGAGCTACATTTCTAGTTGGCTAGCACAGCATGGAATGAAAATTAATGTTGGGTTATTTGTGTGTCGGCTTATTTAGAACGAAAAAAAAGAAAAAAAATAATTTAAAGAATAAATTCCTTATTGAAAGCATAAAATGTATGTATTTTGGCATTTCTTTATATGTAAAAGGCAAGGATAGCTCCTTCCTCAGCAGGGATCCATGAAAGAAGATTGATGAATAAATAATATAGCATGTATGATAAATTAATCTCTTGGTTCTCTGTAGCACATGCCTAAAAATACCTCTGCCCGTCTTCCACTTTCCTCTAAAACACTCCCCAAGAATGTGAAACTATTTACCCTCTTCAGCTGTTCACCCGCCATCACAATTCCTCTGGTTATCCTCTTCTTCTTTGTGGTTGTTATCATGTACTCACATTTCTTCACATTAAATTTCATGCCATATTCCTCCACACAGTCTGACCATACATCCAACTGCTGCTGAACTTCATCTTCACCACTTCCCCAGATCACCAGGTCATCCACAAAAGCCACCACCTTCATGTTTTCCTCTCCCATCCTCACTGTCACCTTCTCCTTTATACTATACATGATTACGATAAAAAGTAGTGGTGAGAGGACACTTCCTTGTTTTACTGCGTTCCTTTGTTTCAGCCAATTTGTTCTTCCTTCCATATTTTCTCATAGCTCACACTAGTTCCATCACTCTACTGATGATTTCTTTTAGGACTCCTCTGTTCTCCAAGGCTTTCCATGCCTTAATCCTGTGTAAGCAATCATGAGCTTTTTCACTATCAAGAAATGCCGTAATATTTTTCCTGCAGTTGTCTCATCAAAAATATCAAGTCTACCATTGATCTCTCTGATCTGAAGCCATGCTGCTATTTCCTTTTTCCACATGTTGTGTATTCTTATTTCAAGTATCTTCTCATACTCTTTGGAACATCAATGTCACCCCTTTATAATTTTTAAACTCCTTCCTATGGTTATTCCTTTCTTCCAGTCTCCAGGGATTGTGCCCTCTTCCATAACTCTTTCATCACATGATACAGCCACCGCTTTCCTACTGCCCCTCCAGCCTTTACCATTTGCACTCTCAATTCATTGATGCCTGGTGCCTTCATCTTACCCAGAGCTGTTTCCAATTCTTCCCAACTTAGATCCTTTTCATTCTCTTTTACACGATTGTTGTCATCTGTTTCTCCTTTAGAACCGTATTATCCTGTTTCCAATCTGGGTTCAACAAGGCTTCAGAGTGCCTCTTCCATATCCTATTTAGTTTAGCTGTGATGTTTATTTCCTTTCCATTCTCATTCAGCATGTTGACATTTTCAAAAGGATTCTTCCTTATTAACATTCCATATAGTACTTTCTTAATTCCTTGACTATCTTCTTCCATCATCTTGGTAAATTCCTCCAGCTACTCCTCCTTTCATCCATTACTGATTTTTGGCTTCTTTTTTCTTCACACGTTCACCTCTTGTCCTTGTTTGAACCATTCTCTAAAGGCCCTGTTCTTCAGTTCCACTGCTCATTTTACTGTATCATTCCACCATGCCATTTCTTTCCACCTTTTGGTGTTACCAGTCCTTCCACACACTGTTTCTGCTGCCACAACTAATGTCCTTTCAAAACATTCCCTCCTCTTACACTTTCCCTATTTCCACTGTGGGTGTCTTGCTCCTTATCATTCTCTGATATTCCTCTTCATTAATACTCTCTTTCAGTTTCCATACTCTCCTATCCTGTCTTCCAAATTTTCTCTCACTGATTTTCTGTCAGTGTCCTTAACTTCAATACCAACAGCTGGTGATCACTATCTAATTCCTCTGATGGTATTATCTTTATATCTGGAACATTCTCCTTCAATTCTCCATTAAATATCATGTAGTCCACATCTGAATTCCTTAGTTAATCACTACTATACCAGGTTATCTTGTGGCTATCTTGCTTTTTATATCATGACTTTCCTATTATCAGCCCATTTTGCTTGCAGAAATCCAATAGCCTCTCTCCTTCTTCATTCCTGCTGTCCCATCCTTCTGTCCCTTTTATTTCCTCATACTCCTTTCTGTGCCTATGTTGACATTCAGGTCTCCCATAATTATATTATTATGTATTTAGCTGTCTCTGCAGCTCTTGTTCAAACTCATCTTTATCTTGAACTGGGGAGCCTACTTGTGGGGTTTATAGTTGCAATGTATCCAGACTTCTTCCTTTGTTTTGGCACATATCATACAATAATTACTTTGATGTGGGTGAAGCTATATGCCTCAAATTTCTGTTATGCGTAAAAATAATCAAACTTAACTAACACATTAAATCTTACTTTGTTCCTATACTAAGTTTTAAAGTTATTGGTACACTGTCTACTAGTATTATGGCAGTATTACAGGCACATGCCAACTGTCAATGCTCACCCAGAACGAATCAGGTGAAAGATAGTTAATTGAATTGAGCATATGCATTGTCATTGTCCAGTGTCTGAAAATACAGTATTAGCTTGAATATTGGGAAACAGACAGTTGCCAATTGTGCAAAATTTAGAGCCAGAAAAGAAAGACACCTGAGAGTATGCTATCAACCTAGAAAAAGAAACAAAATCCCCAAAAACAATTCTCGTAAAAATGCTGATGGTTGTTTAGAGACAAAATGAGATCTTGTTCTGAGCTGCTATTGTGACTATCAGGTTTCTAGATTCTAGTTTGCTAAACTATGGCTTACATAATGTCACTAGTTATCCTTTTTTTATTTATTTGTTTTTAATAATCTCATTTTTTTTTGTCATTAAACAACCACAAGATTTGGCCTTATTTTTTCAAGAATTGTTTTTGTGCATCCTCCTTTACTTCCTCAATTCTTTGAACAATAATCAATCCCTTACTTTAGAAAGACCTACACCCACATACTTCAGTTTCCTGGATGTTAATATTTCACTATGGAAAGGCTGCCTATACATATGTGCCCACATCACGCTTTCAAATTTACAACAGTTTCTCCTCCGGTTTCACAATTGCCATCTCTTCTGACCAAACATTCCCTTCCTGACAGCCATACCATGCAGAGCAGATGCATCTGTTATGACGAAGAATCCTTTCCTAAGTTAACCACTATCTGCTGCTAGTCCTCATGTCCCCCGGTTACCACCTAGAGATTGTACAAAAAACAAATCAGCCACAAGATCCATTCCTAACTCTACAACTCCCACTCAACAAAAACTAAACAAACCTTCACATTTGTCAATCAGTTGTCTTAATTCTCAAATTACATAAACCAAATCCTTTCTTATGAGAATAAAGTCCTAAATTCCTTTCCTAAAATTATTATCCATCTACTCAAAAATCCTTGTTAAAACTCCCTGCACATATTTCAGCAGACCTCACAACTTTAAAAACATCTTAGCCCCTAAATGTCTGCCTAAACCAGCTTTATGATCCAGCTGCACCACCTCCCTCAATTCTACAACCTGGGAAAACTTTTCATCATTGGCGATGCCACATACATCACAACTCATCTCATATAGCAGCTCATTTGCCTTAACTGTGAAAGATTATATGCAAGTCTCACAACAAACCAGATGTTTATCAGCTTAAACGGCCACAGGCAATCTGTTTATACCAATAACCTAGTTTCTCAAACTTTTACCTCCACGTACCCCTATAAGGCTATAATGAACGATATTCACCATTGTGCGTGTTATACACTTGAGATAGCCAGTCTGCGATTACGTAAATATTTTTGCAAACCCCCAACAATCAACTGGCAAACCCCTAGGGGTTCCTTGTCCCACTTTGAGAAACACTGACCTAGAACATTGGCAGCCCATTCCCACAACAAAAACTGCTTTAACTGTCTCATTCTTTCTTTGTTAGCAGGAAATAACTTACCAACATAGCTTTCATGACAGAAATCCAACTGACCTAAACCTCCTTTAATATCCCAACATCAGTAAATCCAAAACTTTAACAATTTGATCATTGTTTCATACTAACTGATTATTTATTGTCTTCACCAACATTCCTTTACAGGGTGCCTAAATACTTGTTCTTCTACAGATACCATGCCTTCCAGTTAGCCAAACTACAGTATCATATCCTTTTCCTAAAACCATGTCTCTTCTTTAATATTCCTCCTAATGGTCTCACCATCAAACTGCCATTATTTGGGTGCCCTCCACAAATTCACCCGGCCCTACATGCCTTCCGCTACAAACAGACTTTGGCCCTCACCCACCTTGTCCTGCAAGAGTACACCAATCTGGCTAACCAACATTCCAGACACCTCATATCCCTTCACAAAATATTCCTGCTCTCAACCCCACAAGTAATACCACTTATGAATTAGATTCAACAACAATCTGTGAATTCTAGTAGTAGGCATGCCCATAACCATCTGCACAAGTTGTCCACATTATTGAAGTCCAATCTTGCAGTAGAACAGTCTCTTCCTTGCCAGCCACTTATCCACCAATAAAAACTGAAGCCTCCCTTGATTTCCTCAAAACCATCCATTGCCCAACTGCTCAACATACCTCAATCTTCTCCTCTGAAACCCACACCTCGCTCTCTGCATTCCAGCCATGCTTCCAAACCTAAACTGTCAGTTGTGAACCTGTCCTCTTCATCACTATATGAACCCCAACTCTCCATACTCTCCAAAGGCCTTACCTTTTCTTTTACACCTACATTTGACCATGCCAACCTTGTTTCTTTCATTCTGCCAAACACTCCTCTAGCAGTAACTCTTTTCCACTCATGTCAGTGAACCTGGGCCTCAAGACTACCTGGAACCCAGTCTCCAAAAATTCAAACCACTATCCACACTTGACCCACCTCCTCTTCCCCAGAATCACCACATACAAATTTTTGAGGAATTCTTATCCACCAGTTTGGTTTCTCCCGGTTTTTTGAAGTCCTTGACGAACAGCAGCAATCTCAGCCCAACTGAAACCCGTGCCAGAAAAAAATTCTCGACTAACCCAGACCTTATCATTCTACATGTGGACAAGGGTTCAACGACAATAGTGATGAATCATAATGACTATGCGGCTGAAGCCTTTCGTCAATTATCAGATGCTAACACTTACTGCCGCCTCACTGTAATCCCACACCAGCTGTCAACAAAAAATAGAGGAATATGTACAATTCAATAGGCCTCTCCAAGATCTCACCCCACAGTCAATCTCTTTTCTTACCCCTCAATATCAACGTACGCTTACACTTTACCTCCTTCCCAAAATCCATAAGCCTGGCAATCCGGGACATCCCATTGTTGAATTTATTTATTTATTTATCAATCTTGTTCCATGGATCCCTGCTGAGGAAGTACCTCTGGGATGTGAAACATGTCATTGTTGATAAATATACACATAATATGAGTCATATCATAGTAAATATATATGTAATTAAGGAAGGATAGGGAAATATGACCCAGCACTTACCACAGATGAAGGCGGCTGGGACGACGAACAAAAAACAAACACAAGAGAAGTGCAATATTTCGGCCTACAGCAGCCTTAAACGTGCAGAAGGTGAAGCCCCAGGCGGCGTCACATGTGTACACATAGACAGCCGACTGGTGAATTCACCAGTCGGCTGTCTATGTGTACACATGTGACGCCGCCTGGGGCTTCCTGGGGCTTCACCTTCTGCACGTTTAAGGCTGCTGTAGGCCGAAATATTGCACTTCTCTTGTGTTTGTTTTTTGTTCGTCGTCCCAGCCGCCTTCATCTGTGGTAAGTGCTGGGTCATATTTCCCTATCCTTCCTTAATTTTATTGCCTTAAAGCTTTTTCCTGCTCATTGTTATTATAAATATATATATATATATATACATATTTTACAAAAACAAGAAATAATAATAAACATACACTGTTTTATACGATTAGGTAGTTTATTAAACAGATGTATCCCAGAATAATTAACTCCTCTTTGTACTAATGACAGAGATGTTTGTGTTTTATGCAAGTTATTTCTGTTTCTTGTATTGAAACTGTGTACCTGTGAATTAGGTGTAAACAGGTTAAAATTTTCTATGACAAAGCTCATGAGAGAATATATATACTGAGAATACATTGTAAGAATATTGAGTTTCTTAAAGAGTTGTCTGCAAGAAGTTCTTGGTTTTACCCTATACAGAAACCTAATAGCTCTTTTCTGTGCTATGAAAACTTTTTTACTTTGTGAAGAGTTTCCCCAAAAAATTATGCCATATGACATTACTGAATGAAAATATGAGGAGTACACCTGTTTCATTAATTCTAGATCTGCTGTTAGAGAAAGTGTTCGTATTGCGAAGGTGGCACTACTTAACTTTGTCAGTAGTGTAGTGATATGATCATGCCAACAGAGTTTCTGATCTATTTTAATACCAAGAAATTTTATACTCTCTGTTTCTAAGATTGTGTTGTTTTTATAGTTTATACATATATCTGGCTGTGAATAGTTTTTTGTTTTAAACCTAATATAATGTGTTTTTTCAAAATTTAATTTTAATGAATTTGCCTTAAACCAATTTGCTACTACTCTAAGTACTTCATTTACATTAAATTCTATAGTACTGTAGGATGTTTTACGCACAGTCAGGTTAGTGTCATCTGCAAATAAAACACTCTTAACTTTGTCGGATAAATTTCCAGGAAGGTCATTGATGTATAACAGAAAGAGGAGGGGACCTACAGAATGAATCTCTGCATTGGTGAACCAGTACCTACAACCTTTAGTCTCTCAACTTCCCTCCCACATCAAGGACACACAACACTTCCTTTTCTATCTATCCATTATGCCCATACCACTTCCTTCCAACTCAATCCTGGTACCCATTGATGTCACATCACTGTACACATACATCCCACATTACCATGGCCTTAGTTCCATGGAACATTTGCTGGATAAGCGCCCTCCAAACAGCCACCCCAGCACATCTGTCCTCACCATGTTGGCTGAGCTGATACTCAACAACAACTACTTCTTCTTTGAAGGCAATATCTACCACCAAAACCCATGGCATTGCCATGGGCACTCAAATGGCCCCCTCTTATGCTAATCTCTTCATGGGCTGGTTGGAACAGATGATTTTGGAAAATGTCCCCCTCAAACCCCTCCTGTGACTTAGGTTCATAGATGACATTTTTATGATCTGGCCACATAGAGTAAACACCCTTCTAAAATTTCTGGACAATTTAAATACCTTTAATAACTCACTGAATTTCACATAGACCTACACCCACACCCAGGCCCTCTCCTATGGCCACCTCAGTCCACACCAAACCCACCAACTCACAGTAGTACCTCCATTTCGACAATTGCCATCCATATCACTCCAAACGTTCCCTCCACTACAGTCTTGGCATTTGAGGCAGTCGTATATGAGGTGTGGCTAGAAAAAAAACGGGATTTTTAGTGTAACTCTTTTTATTTTGTTTCCTTTACAACTTTTACCTTATAACCTTCAATATACTCCCCTCCACTATCAATACACTTTTCCATTCGAATTTTCCACTGTTCAAAACAGTGTTTGAAGTCATTTTCTGTTAGCATGTTCATAGCCTCCATCACTTTTTGCTTCACAGCTTCCACAGTCTCGAATCTGGTCCCCTTCAACGCTTCCTTCACTTTTGGGAACATAAAAAAATCACATGGAGCTAGGTCTGGTGAGTAGGGTGGATGAGCCAACACAGGGATCCCATGCTTGGCCAAAAATGTCTTAACCACCAGTGCAGTGTGAACTGGGGCGTTGTCCTGATGAAGAATCCACGACTTGTTCTTCCACAACTCTGGTCGCTTTCTTCGCACTCGCTCATGGAAGGTGGCCAAAACCCCAAGGTAGTATTCTTTATTCACGGTTTGACCTTCAGGAACCCAATTTACATACAGAATTCCATGGATGTCAAAAAAAAAACAATCATCATGGCCTAGAATTTTGATTTGGGCATTCGAGCTTTCTTCTTTCGTGGTGAATTCGGACTCTTTCAGTGCATTGATTGTCACTTAGTTTCTGGGTCATAGGTAAAAAACCATGATTTGTCACACGTAATAACTCTTTCCAACAGTTCAGGATCTTCCCTAATGTTTTTTAACATGTCAGAACAGATTCCCATCCGTAACTGCTTTTGTTCCGGCGTGAGGATTCTTGGCACCATTTTGGAACACACTTTTCTTATATTAAAATTTTCATGTAATATTTGCCGAACAGATTCTTTGTCAATTCCCACAATCTCGGTAACTGCACGGATACCCAATCGGCGATCTTGACGGATTACTTTGCCTATTTTCTCGATGTTTTCATCCGTTTTCGAGGTTGAAGGACGTCCTGGGCGCGGATCATCTTCAATCTCTTCTCTCCCTTCTTTGAAACGCTTACACCATTCAAAAACGCGTGTACGTGACATACATTCTTCCCTATACACTTGTTGTAAGAGATAATAAATCTCTGTTGCGGATTTACCCAGCTAAAAATTTCATGTTGACACGTTGCTCAATTAAGACGCCTAACATTTTTCCGATGAGCGGCACACACAGTCCAACATGAATGAAGGCTGAGACTAGATTGAGCAAGCTAAGCTCGTCCAACTGGCAGGAATGTGGAGGGGGGATGTCAGGCTACTCGGCAATATGGCATTTGACCTTGAGGCTCACACGGTTTATCTCACAGAAAACCAGTTCCGTTTTTTTCTAGCCGCACCTCGTATGTTCCAGCCAGAAATCTCTAATGGAGTACTGCAATGACATCTCACAAGCATTGGTATCCTGAAACTATCCCCCAGCTTTGGTTCACAAGCAACTTTCACGAACCACAATGCAACCTGCTCAACCTACTGACTACTCCAAACCCCCAGAAACCAACCACAGTACAGTATTGGTTACACAATATTTCCCTGGCCTTCAATCCATCAACAGAATCCTTCGGCAGGGTTATGATTTCCTACTAACCCGCCCACAAATGGGATCCAATCTTCCAAAAATCCTCCCTGTCCCTCCCTGAACTTGTTTCAGCAGACCTCCCAACCTAAGCCAACTCCAAGTCCACAAATACAGTCTTCCTCACCCTGTCAGACAGCCCCAAGGATCTTTCCCCCGCAATATACCCCACTGCAAGATGTGCGACATACACCATGCCTCCACCACTTTCACCAACCCTATCACTGGCAAGAGCTATCCTATCATAGGATACGCCATCTGTGAACCTCGCATATAATATATGAGACCAGCTGACTGCAAACACTGCCTGGATTCCTATATAGGTTTGACTACCAATCCATTAGCCATAAGAATGAATGGCCACTGACAGACAGTTTTCACTCAGAATCCAAAACATCCAGTAGCCATACATGCCATCTCCAATGACACCAATAATTTTAATTTTTGTTTCACGGTCCGTGCCATCAGAGTGCTCCCAAGCAACAACAGCTCCTCTGAACTCAGAAGGTGGGAGCTTGCCTGCCGATACAAAATAGGCACAAGACAACCTCCTGGTCTCAATTTGAGATAATACCCAGTCAGTACTTTTCCTTCCCTCTATCCACTTCTTTCTTCCATGCCCATTGTCTACATTGAACCACCACATACCAGAGTTGATGTTTATCTGCATAGATTCTCTTTTTTATTATTACTTTTATATATTTTTTCAAATATTCTGTTTTCTTATTTACTTTTAATTTCTCAAATTTATGTTATGAACATTTTAATGGATTATTCTGCACTTTTTGCAACATTTTGCATTGCTCGTGTACTAGATCCAATTCACTGTCCCTCTCTGTTTGTCCTCTGTTTGAATTTGTCCCCACCATGTTCCTGGCTAATGGTCATTCTGTGAGACCGTATCCTGCACCACTCCGTGATGTTCTCCTGTTGACGAAGGGCAAAGTCCAGAAATATTCATTGTTTTCCTTGTTCTTGTGTTTTTTTATGTGTTCACCCCATGAAACCATCATCTAGGATAAGTGATGGTTCATTTCGCTATCCTTTTTTATAAAAATTTATTATTTATTATTTTTTTTTATAAACTTGATGTGTAATGTGAAGTACCACTGGTTCCATGGTTCAGATTCCTTGTCAAACTGTAGGGCCCCTATACTCAGTAGGATTATTGGATTAGACAAGGTTATGCACAGCAAATTGAAAACTCTGTCAATAGACAGCTGAATCCTTCGAGAACATTACGGCCAACAAACACCATAGATAGATAGATAGATAGATATGTTCACTTTGATCCCATGTGAGAATAATCTCGGGGATGTGGAACAGTACATACACTTATTAGTAATGTCAATATTACTATATAATTGATAATATTATTATATATTGACAACAAGTTAGCAACAACCCATTAGTATAACCAATATCTCCTGTAATCTACAAATACAATCCCGAGTTAATTAATACTTATTATGTGGAACAGTGTATACACTTGTTACCAGCATCTAATAACCAGTTATTTTCTTACCAACCAGTTACCATGTAAGGTTTCACTGTAATTTGTGACTACATATTATATTATGTTAGTTGTTATGTGGAACAGTACACACACCTATTAGCAATATCAATTATATTACCAACAACTCATAAGCAGTCAATTACTTAAAAACCTGTTAATATGATAATTTTTCACAGCAGTTTTTGAGTGCATGCTATCCCATGTTAGTTACTATATATGAGTGAAATTTTGTAAACAGTGTAATTAGTTCATTTGTCAAGTTTCAACAGAAAGAAAAACCATATATCATTTTAGTAATTGTGGATAATTTTGTCACCTTCCCCTTCCATACACCATAAACACTATTTTATCAGTCATTCTTAGTTACCAAATTCCAAGAAGAAAATTCTTTTACAGAGTAAAATGGGTTCTGAAGCAGAAACTCTTTCAGTTTGGACTTAAAGTAGTTGGGTTTTTGTAGATAACATTTAATTTCTGTTGGTAATACATTGAATAAGGAAGCTCCAGTAAATGTTAGCCCTTTCTGAACAATTGACAGTGATTTGTAATCCTTGTGAATATTATATTTATTCCTAGTATTATGGCTATGTATGTCAGCATTAAGATTGAAGTGTTCAGGATTTTCTACTACAAATGATAATACAGAGTATACATACTGTGCTGGCATTGTTAGAACACCCAGGTTTTTAAATAGATTTCTGTACAGTGTCTGTGGGCTTGCTCCACAAATAGTTCTTATAGCACGCTTTTGCAATTTAAATACCCTCTGTGCTTGTGACGAGTTTCCCCAGAATGAGATGCCATAAGTGAGCAGGGAATGAAAATATGCAAAATATACTAACTTTCTGGTTTCTATATTGGCTATTCTAGATATTACCCTCAGTGAAAATGTTGCAGAATTCAGTTTTTTAAGAAGTTGTTGAATATGCTGTTTCCAGTTCAATTTGTTATCTATATATACACCCAGGAATTTTGTGAAACTGCTTTCATCGATTGCTTTTCCTTCTGATATCACATTATAGCTGTCCTTTGTTTTATTTTTTGTAACAAACTGAAGTAACTGTGTCTTTTCTACATTAAGTATTAGTTTGTTGGCATTAAACCACCTGTTAATTTTCTTTATAACTTCATTTGCTGTGTTTTCGAGGTTTTGTGCTGATGGGTCTTTCAAGGATATGCTAGTATCATCTGCAAAGAGCACCATGTGTTCATTATCACCTAGTATATGTGGAAGATCATTTATATAGATAAGAACAGCAGAGGACCAAGAATTGAACCCTGAGGCACACCACATTTAACTATACCCCATTCTGAGTTTATAACATCTCCTGTATTAACATCTTTCAGTGATACACATTGCTTTCTATTTTCCAGGTATGATTTAAACCAATGTCCTGGCTTACCACTAACTCCATAGTGGTCTAATTTACCTAGTAGAATCTCATGATCAACACAGTCAAAAGCCTTAGCAAGATCACAGAATATACCTAGGGAATTTAATTTTTTATGCATTGATTCCAGTATGTTGTTTACAAAAGCAAAAATTGCTGAATCTGTTGAAACGCCTTGTCTAAAACCAAACTGTACTTTTGCATTTACTTTATTGCTTCAGTCATTATTGTCTCATATTCAAAAGCAAAAATTGCTGAATCTGTTGAAACGCCTTGTCTAAAACCAAACTGTACTTTTGCATTTACTTTATTGCTTCAGTCATTATTGTCTCATATTCAACGATATTACATTCCATACCAATTATATTACTTTCCTCAACGCACCTATAAGTGTGTGAAGTCCACCAACATCCTTTGTGTTTCAGAAAACTAATACATAAGAGTTCTATTGAGATACTGTGTACCGTGTTTCTGATGTTATCTGTGACTTCCTGGCGTCAAATGTGATAACTGATGGCTTTTCTTTCAATATTCTCTTTTTCTATGAAATTTATTTAAAGCATTTTTATTTTACCAGATAATAATACCATATCCTTTGCCAAAGGCCCCTAAATATAACTTTCAGTGTCCAATATATAATATCAAATGATTAACTTAATTGAAATTTAAGTGCAATCAAGCACATGCACATGATTTAGTGGCCACTTCCATAAAACCTACTTTCCCATTTCATTAATATTTTTTGAGAGAAATTTTGAGACCTACCTTCTATTGCCCTTGTCAAATTTTAATTCTAACTTCATCCAGTGTTTCTGGTAAACACCATTTTCCTTGTAACTGTTCCAATCTCTAGCTCCCTTTCCCTACAGTAGAAAATTTTCCCAGTCCCTTTTGCATGAAATTGTTATGGCATAGTATGAAGTTTAAAACAATAATTTTGCATTTTTTATAATGCACACATCTTTTTATTTAATTAGATAATGACATACCATGAACTGCTGGAACAGAACAAACTTTCAACATTGTCACATTATATACTGCAGGAGAGAAGTTAATGAAGCTGCAGAAGTAGGAAAGAGGGTAAATCATGGAATACATAAAACAATTACATATAAAATTAATAGCAACAAAGAGAGAAGCTGAAGATGTGTATTTGAAAAGTATTATGACCGGACAGGGAATGCTGAATGATTTATTTCGACTTTAGTCTCAAATTACAAAGACACAGCTTCATACTAATTTCAGTCCTATTAATTAAGCACATTCGTGTCTTAAGAGATACACATTGATTAACTGTGAATATCTACATTTTTCCTACAATGTTATTGTTTTGATGAACAAGAATGGTTTAAGTGTATTGTAATTTGATTAAAAGAAACATTGAAATGTTCATTAAAATACTGTATTTAAAAATGTTAGGTAAGCTATAATGTTTCCGAATGGCATTTTGAATGTCTGGACTTGTTAACACTTATAAATGTTTTCTAATTTTATTTTTAAATGTTTTCTTATGATTCTGAGTAATTTTGTATGTGTTTCTGGTAAACACTGAAATGAAAGGCGCTAAGTAGCGAAAAGGAATAGCAAATTATGATAGGTAAATGAGCCACCACTTACCTTTAGATGATGGATGTGGGACATGAACAAACAGAAAAGACAAAAACACACATGATGAAGAAATTTTTAGGTCTAGCCCTTACCCACCAGGAGAACATTATGGGGGATGGATGTTGTGGGAGACTGTTCCACAGAAAGACTTTTGGCCAGGAAAATGGTGAGTGTAAATTCAAAATGAGGAATGGTAGAGGAGTGGGGATTCAGAGCTAATATCCAAGCACAGATAAAAGTCAAAACTGATCACTGGTGGGCAGGAAGAGCAAAATAATGAAATAAAATATAAATATGAATAAGAATAAGAAAAATCCATATGCAAAGAAACTGGCTAAGGATGAGTTTATAAAGAATATTATTAGTGCAGGGGAAACTCTGACTGATGCATCTAGAAATTTCTATACCTACATCAGGAAACTGAGGGGAAGAGAGGGTACTGAGACAATTATAGATAAGGATGGAGAAGAAGTAACTGAGGATTTGAAAAAGGCTGAGTTAATAAGTAACTGGTTCAGTGAGACCATTAGGGGACAATATTTCAGGGGTTATATCTGAAAACTAGCCTATCTGCACAGTTGGAGGGGGGCAGATTAGAAAATTTGAAATTAAATATGAAGATAGCATGAACGAACTAAGGAATCTAAGAAGTGTAAAGAGTCCGGTATTGATAATATTACTACAGATGTCTTAAAGATAGTAGGATGGGACATTGTACCTTAACTTGAAACATTATTTTAAATGAGTCTGGATACTTGTTGTTTATCAGAGGACTGGAAAAGTGCGATGGTAGTACTGGTCCTTAAAGAAGGGACGACAAACAGGGTTGAAAACTATAGGCCAATCAGCTTGACATCAGTGGTAGGTAAATGAATGGAGAAATTAATATGCAACCATTTTAGAAGTGTATGTGAGGAAAGTAAGTGGTTTTCAATTCGGCAACATGGCTTTAGACAAGGATATTCAGGTGAATCTCAGTTAGTAGGCTATATGCAAGATATTTCTGATGAAATGGACAGGGGAGGTCAAGTTGAGAGTGTAGCACCAGATCTTTCAAAGGCCTTTGACATAAAATGGTGCTAAATACGGTAAAAACTATTGGAGTTGATAAAAAGGTGATTTGCTGGGTAGAAGAATTCGTAAAATGTAGAAAGCAAAAAGTTAGGGTAGGAAATGCATTATCCAAAGAAGTAGGAGTGCACATGGGTGTCCCACAGGGTAGTGTATTGGAGTGTTAATGGTTTACTGTCAAAACTTAGATTGTTTGCAGATGATATAATGTTATATAAAAGGATTAAAACAATAGACAACTGTAAACAGCTACAGGGTGGTCTAGATAGGATAACTAGCTGGGCGAGTAAACATGTGATGAAGATAAATGCAAAGAAGAGCCAGCTTATTAGGTAAACAGATAAAAAGCTAAAGGTTGATTGTGATTATTAAATGGGGAAGGAGCTACTTACTGAAGACTCGAAATGTAAATAACTTGGCATAACATTTGATGGTAAACTTAACATTGGACAGCTAGTAGGGAAAGGGTTCAAAATCCTTCAACTGTTGGAAAGAGTGATTAGGGGATGCACTAGAGAACTAAGGGAATAAGGGTACAAAACTTTGGTCAGACCACTGCTGGAATATGGTGGTGTAGTTTGGGATCCACATTTTGGGTATCAAGTACAGTAGTTTGAGGGGGTGTAGAGGAGGGCTGCCTGGTTTGGCTTTGGAAATTACCGCAGAACATAATCGGTAACTAATATGATAAAGGAGATGGAGTGGGATTCATTGGAGAAGGAGGGTGAAGAGAATCATGGGAGTGTACAAAGCCTATACTGGTGATGAAGCATGGAAGGATATTGGTGGGAAAATTAAGAGAGGTACTTGGAAGGGTAAGGTTGACCATGACCACAAGCTGGCACTTGATTTCAGGCATAAGGGTGTGAGAAAATTTTCTTTCGCAGGAAAGAGTGTGAAGGACTGGAATAAATTACCAAGAGAAGTAATAAATACTTTACCGGAAACACAAGGAATTTAAAGTAAAAATTAGTAGAGGGCAAAAGTAGGTTGGAAGAGGAAAGAAAAAAGGGGTATGTGTAGGGAGATTACCACCAGAGCAGACGCTCCATCGCAATTTCATCAATTCTTATTATTATAACTTAGACAGTTTTTCAGCAAATCTGGGTTGATTATAAAATAAGTTATGTTTTTACCTGCCTTATGATAAAATATGAGTTTGTTTTCAGTTTTATACAGTAATTACACCCTAAATTAAATGTACATTCAATGGTTAGCGTCTTCAAAGTACTTATAGCCTGATGAAAGGTACTAAGGCTGACACGTTAAGAGCTACAAGACATTTATAATTATTATAGCATTTAAGGCCTACTTATGCTCTTTTGACTATGATGTGAACACCTTAGTGATTGGGGGGGGGGTTTCGTCCTCCTCCCATAGGTACTAAATAACATCTGTGCCAATTTTCAGCTCTAAATTATTTTTTCTAATGCTTGAGGATTGGCATGTAGCACTCTCAGCCTAGCACTGATTTATTTGTACATGTTTCGACACATATCTCAACAACCATTTGCCACAGAGAGTCAACTGTTATACCGTTTTAACGCTGAAATTTGTAGGATAACACACAGACTATCCTAGAATGATATTACATATTTTAATGTATAATATATCTTTGAATATTGGTGTTCCTTGGCAAATGCCAGTTGGTTTACTCTTGGAAAGTTTCCATAGCAATGGATTATGATTGGTTGCCTAGGTTGGTTGGCACATAAGGCGAACATATCATAAGTCTGATTTTGTAATTAACATGGTGTGTTCATTACAACTGATTTAAACTGTGCAGAGTATATGACTATCATAGTGTATATGATGGATGCCAATGCAATCTCCCCTCTGGCATAGTAAGATCAGGGATGAGCGAGGAATATCATTAGAGCAGACTATTTTCGAACTGAATCTAGAAGTTATGAATAAACCATTTAATCCCTACACATTTCAAAACAGAACTGGTGCAGCAACAAACATAGATGTAACATTAGTAAATGGGAAAGCTTTCCGAATAGTCCAAAACTGGAAGGTTGGGCAAAATCTAACAACTTCAGACCATAACGTCATCTATTTCTCCAATCCAATGCCCAAGAGCAAGATATGACAGAAGAACGTAGTTCATATTCCTATAAAACAGACTGGAACCTATTAAGAAGATCCTTTCAAATACCAGCACTGCCAGGCATGTCAGATAATGTTGACTTAAAGGCGATAGAACTGACGAATGTGATACAACATGCTATCAGGGTATCAATAGTGCAAAAGAGAAAGCTCAATGATAAAAGATGTATTCTGTGGAACAATAGGCTTTAGAGGTTAAGGACAAAAGTTAGGAGAACTCAAAGGCACTACCACCATGCTAAAACTGCCACTGAATGTAGCTGGACACTGGATCAGTACAGATCAGTGAAAGCTGAGTACCATCAGAAACTTCAGGATGTTAAGACTAACCAGCTGGGATACATACCTAACCAAAAACTTGGTATTAAACCCATGGGGACTTCCGTACAAGCTAGCTGCGCAGAAGGTAAAATCACCTACCATTTTTTCTACGCTCAGGAAAGGAGATGGAAGTATGACAAGCAGTTGGCAGGAATCGGCAGAACTTCTCCTGAAAACGCTCTTGCTGGATGACCAGCAGGAGTCGGATTCTGAGGAACACAAACTCACAAGACAACTGATGAATAACGAATATGAAAATGACATGATGGTTCTACCATTCGCTCAAGAGGAAGTAAGTACCGCAATAAGCAGGCTGAAGAAAAATAAAGCACCAGGACCTGATGGGATAACAGCAGAAGTGGTGCAAGCCCTAAGTCAGCAAATAGTTCCTTACCTTACTGAATTGCTGAATGCCTGCCTACTGCAGGGAAGGATACCTCATTGTAGGAAAACATCGAGCATAAAAATTATAAGGAAAGGAGAAGATAAGGACCCTACATTACCAAAGTCTTACAGACCAATTTGCCTACTAAATACACTTGGGAAAATTCAAGAAAAATTACTATGTAAAAGAATTAAAGAATTCAGATTATTGAAGGGTATGAATCAGCAGCAGTTCGGCTTACGGAAAGGCAGGTCGACAGAGGATGCAATAAATGAAGCTCAGCATTTAGTCAAGTTGACAAACAAAAAATATATCATTGGCTTATATATCGACATTTCCGGTGCTTCTGATAATTTATGGTGGCCGAGTATGTTCACCCGACTAAGGGAATTAGAATGCCCACGAGTGTTGTATGAGAGCTTGAAAGACTACTGTCGCGGAAGAACTGCAACACTTCACAGTTCTGGTCAGCAACTGACAAAAATCTCAACAAAAAGACGTCCAAAAGGTTCAGTATATGGCCCAGAATTCTGGGATATTGCTCTCGAACCTGTCCTTAACAGACTCATGGGTCTGGCAGAGTTTGAAGGAATTGTTGCCTTCGCAGATGATATTTTGCTGCTAGTTGGAGGAAATAATAGAAGAGAGATAAAAAAAAAAAAGAAAAAAGAAATACATTTTGATGAAAGGAACATTGAAACGCAACCCCACTGTGAAGCTTGGAGAAAATTCCATTAAAAGACGCAAAACAGTAAGATACTTAGGGGTTGTTCTGGATGAACATAGGAATTTTAAAGATCACATTGATTATATATGCCAAAGAATGACTGCAGCAATGAATAAAATAATTAGCATTGGGCAAAGAAGATTTCTAATACCACTGCCGACTAAAAGGCTATATCACGGTGACATTACCACAGCTATTGCAAGTTATGGTGCAAGCACATGGACACATAGGTTAAACCTGCAAGGGATATCAGAAAAATGCAACGAGGAATTCTCTTGTGTCTTACAGGCGCATTCGGAAGTACCCCAACAGATGCACTTACAGTCATTCTCGGAATATGTCCTTTAGAGCCAGAAATAAGAAAAAGAGCAGCATGTTACTGGCTACGAAAAGGAAGACAAGATAACAGAAATCCTGGGTCAAGTGGCTTCGAAGAAGGTAGACATCAAAAGTTGTATTTTGAATGAATGGCAGCAGCAGTGGAACAATTCGGAAACAGGAAGGAGAGTATTTGAAATTCTTCCTGACATCAGAGAAAGGATACGTATGAAGCACTTCAATTCATCCCGAGGGTTAATACATTTCCTCACCGGTCATTGACCGTATGAAACATATCTCCATAGGATCAATAGGACAGAGAATGATCTATGCACGTGTGGATCTCCAGGAAAACCTGAACATAAACTGTTTGAATGTGCTTTAGCTGATGATGAAATCAAACAGCACAGAGTGAAGCTCATGGGGGAAAATATCACGGAAATTCTAAAAGACAACCTCCTCTTAAATGAACTCGACAAGCTGGCAGATGCTATGTGAGATGCAGCAAGGGAGCAGTATCAGCTTCAGCATAGTCAGCAACCTGCCAGAACACAGCAAGCCATTTCAGGAATGAGACAAGATACTCTAAACGAACGAGATACAAACAACTAAGTGGAACGCTGATGCCAGAAGTGTGGCTTCTGGAATTTACGGAAGCTTATTCTTCAACGGATGCCAGCTTTAAACGAGCTTTTGAAAACTCAAGATGTTTAGTTATTTATTATTAGTGGGTAACAGTTTTTACAAACAGGTTGATAATTTACAGTGTGTAGTAATAATAGTTAATTACTAGCTGGTACCCATAACTTCATTCGTGTTTGTACAGAATTTGTATTGACAGCTACCAACATCTAACAACCATAGTGCACGATGGGAGACGCAATGCTATTACCACACACAAATACCAGTCATCTGCGCTATGTAGTTCAGGCAGCAAAGTAAAATTTACGGACACGCATGTCTTTGGATGAAATACGAAAATATCCTTGAACTACCACTTTCAATCACCATATCTCCCACACTCCCACAGTTACCGAAATTCGGCCAACGTTGTGTTCGATGGGTGACTCTGTGTTACTACCACACACAAACGCCAGTGGTCTGCGATAGACAGTTTTCGCTGAAAAGTGATACACCGTGACACATGCGTCTTTGGCAGAAATATGAAATTATTGCAGGTCGACCACCTTCAACCCCCATATCTCCCACACCCCCATAGCTACCGACATCTAACAACCATAGTCCACGACAAGAGACATGGTTCTACTGCCATACATAAACACCAATGGTCTATGCTATGTAATTGTGGCAGGAATGAGAAGTATAAGAAGACACAAATTTTTTGTTGAAATATGTAAACGCCCTGCATTGGCCAACTTTAATCATCATAACTCCCACATCCCCACAGCTATTGACATTCGGCCAATGTTGTGCACGACAGGAAACTCAATGCTACTTCCACACACAAAGACCAGTGATCTGTGCTTGGTAGTGATGGCTGAAAAGTGAAATATATGAAAACACAAGTCTATTTTTATATATGTATATAAGATTTGTACCATTTTCGTAGTATATAGGATTAGTGTTTATTTTACAAAATTATGTTTAGAATAAATTTTATTACAGTATTAAGGAATAACGGTTCATTGTAGATCCTAGAGAACAAACCATCTGAATGTACAGATAAATAAATGAATAAATAAATAAATATGACTATCATTTCCATTTACTTAGTCTAACTGCACATTTAGTAAAAATAAAATGTATAGCACCAACAGCAGATAACGACAAATATTAATTATTAAGCATGAAGCACAGGAAATACAACAAGAATAAAGCACAGGAAATACAACAAGAATAAAGCACATGAAATACAATAAGAATCTTCAGAAATACAGCAAATTTTGTACTACAACTTTGGTTATATGTCTGTCTAAAATACTCTCATATGAACAACGACTGTGTCTGTAATAATCCTTAATTAAGTTTGTTCTGAAATGTTTGCAGGTTCTTTTCTATTGAAGATCTATTAAATTTTCTATTTGCAAATATTATGTTCTAACTTCTCATTATGCAACTATTATTCTTTCCAAACTTAATCCGCTGCTAGATTAATCTGTCTTACTTGCCAGCTCTACCAACAATCCTCCTCTGTTCTTCTTTTTTTCCAGAGATCCTATATGTTTAAACATATCAGAGCAAACAATCTTTATTAAGCCTACTATTCTTTTTCTTTCCCTCCTAAACTTTTGATTAACTAACATTGTGGCCTTTATTTGTTTAATATACATTTTTTTTTTTTTTTTTTTTTTTTTTTTAATGAGCTGTTATATTACAGTTTTCAGAAGAAGAAAAATGGGAACCATTGATGTAAAAGTAGAAAAAACAGTGCATTTTCTATGGACCAATTTGGCTATTTCTTTTCTTTTTTTTTTCAATGTTTGTAATAGTATGAATAAGGATTTTAGAGAAAGAAAAACTGGATTAGTTGCATGGAAAATTGGAAAATTTGGTAAAACTGAAAGTGCTTTTTATATGTGATTTTTGTATCAACTCAAGACCACATCTTTTGATTCGATTGATGGGTACGCATAATTCTTTTTTGTTTTATTCTTTATGGTGACCCAAAAAAAAAACAAAAGAAGAAACCTTATAGGAATAATGTATACTAGATGACCGGTGCAAAATGAATACAATTAATAATAAGGTTGGGGGTTTGTAATACAGGGTGGCCACAAGGTAATGATTTAAAAATTCCCTGATATTTCCAGGTTTTCCAGACAAATTTGCCATATTTTTCCCTGATTTAGAAAGTTTATTTGCATGATTAAGATATTTAAAGTTTTAATTAGATTTTGATTGTAAATAATTAAATCTGGTACAAAACTCAAAAAATTAGTAAAAGAAACATGTTTAAGAACGTTTATTTGAAAATTTTATAACTAATTTAGTAATCTTATGAAGCGTAATTAAAAATGAGTAGCACAAAAATAAGATAATGACTAATAAGAAGTAGTACAAATTAGTAATCTTACAATATTTGGTAGATAAAATAATTAATTTTTAAATTGCTCATCAGTAACTTGACTCAGTCAAAAGCTTAGCTTTTTTATGCCTTTTTTCATTTGCTACACTTTTCTTTTCAAATCTTCTGGTTCAGTTATTGTAGCTTCTTTTGTTCATCTTCAATTTCTTCTGTTGCCGAGTTAACACTTTTGCGTAAGTTTCCGCAAGTCTACGCAAGATAACATGAACATGAGTTTGTATAAACCATGCAATCGTGTAGGCTCACCTTGCATGGTTGCTTGGGTGTGCCGCTCGCCTTGGCAGCGGTTTATTTGGTGCAAGTCAAAGGCACGAGCACAATGTTTATACTGTCGCATCGATTCAGCATTTGAAAGAGCTCTGAATGATGCAAAACATTATAAATACTACCTATTTAGACATCTGGTTTGTATTTACATGAGCTTATGTATTATTTTGTTCCTGCTTTAATTCGCCTTATATCATTAATACAAAAGTTATAAAGCCGTATAATTATCACTATTCACATTTTTGCTGGCATTGGTATCTTGATCTAGGCTTTTGTTTTGATATTAAAGGTTCAATTTTTCTCAAAAGAAGTTCAAAACCAGCTTGTGACATTCTACAGGACTTCGAAGATTCTCCACAAATTCAATTTTTTTGTAACATCTGTTTCACACTTAGCTTGAAATTGTAAAACCGTTTAGTGAAACATAAAAACACCTTTATAAACTTACTACTCTACGATTGCTGTTTTATTCAGCAAAAAATATAACTTCTGAGTTTACATGTAGTACTACAATTCTGATTTAGATGTCATCCACCTTTTTTTTTTAAATATAATTTCAAGTGCTGAGTTCCAGAGAGAGTTCATGTCAGCGCTCGCGTACGAACATCTCGCAGTCGTATCTCGACAAGATGCAAGTTGCTAGTGTAAATGCAGCATTTGTTGGCTATTTTATGTCAAAAAATATATAAGCTGAATTATTTAATGCAAAAGTTCAATATTAAAATAAATTATCAAAAAATTTTCAAATTTTGGGTTGTTGCAATTAAAATTCCCTGATAATTTTTGAAATTACTTGGATTCCCTGATATTTCCATGATATTTCAAGGTTGCTTTAAATTCCCTGATAATTCCAGATTTTCCAGGTTTTCCAGGTCTGTGGCCACCCTGTAATAGGATGAAAGGAGAACCGCCTCATTTGATTCAATTGTTTATTTGTTTAGTGTAAGAGCTACATAACAAAAGTCAACACCAGTGAACCGGTTACTCATATCTCTGTGATATGTGTTAGTGCTGTCTAGTAGCTGGGCTGTGAACTGTCTCATATGAATGACTTTTACAGCTAAGAATTTTGCCCTTTAAGGATCAAATTCTGAAAAATTTCGTTCTTAAGAAATTATGTGACCCAGGCAGAGGACCTTAATCTTTAATAAGATAGTTGATTTATCTATTTCGGTATTATCAAGGGAGATAAATGGCTCATGATAAAAAAAATATGTTACAGAAATAATGGTAATTTTGCCTTTTATGGGCCGAATTCTGAAAAATTCCTTTCTTAATACATAATTTGATTAAACCTACAACAATACCTAATTTTTCCATTTTGGTTAGATATCAAGGGAGATAAATAGCCTGTGACAAAAACATATGTTATGAAAATAATGATATTTTTTCCCTTTAAGGGTCAAATTCTGAAATATTCCTTTCAAGAAAACATAATTTGATTAAACCTACAGTAATACCTAATTTTTCGATTTCGGTTAGATATCAACGGAGACAAATAGCTCGTGACAAAACAAAAAAAACTTTGTGGAAATAATGATAATTTTGCCCTTTAAGGGCCAAATTCCGTTCTTAAAATACAATGTGACCTTGGCAGAAACCTTAATCTTTAAAATGATACCTTATTTATCTATATCGGTTAGATATCAAGGGAGATAAATGCATTGTAGAAACATTGATACTTTTGTCCTTTAAGGGTCGAATTCCAAAAAAATTCCTTTCTTAAAATACGATTTGCCCAAAGCGGAGACCTTAATCTTAAAATAATACCACATTTTTTGATTTCGGGTAGATATCAAGAGGGATAAATATCTCATGAAAAAAAAATCTTATGGAAATGATGATAACTTTACCCCTTAAGGGTTGAATTCCGAAAAATCTAGTTCTTGAAATATGATATTATGATGGAAGAGATCTTAATCTTTAAAATGATACATGATTTATTTATATTGGTTAGATATCAAGGCAAATAAATGACTCGTGACACAAAATAACATTGTAGAAATATTGATTTGCCCTTTAAGGGTCGAATTCCGAAAAATTATTTTCTTAAAATATGGTTTTACCAAAGCGGAGACCATAATCTCTAAAATAATACCTCATTTATCAATTTCAGTTAGATATCAAGGGATAAATAGCTCGTGACAAATACGTTATGGAAATAATGGTAATTTTTCTGTTTAAGGGTCAAATTCTGGAAAATTCCTTTCTTATATTTAATGTGACCATGGTGAAGACCTTAATTTTTAACATGATACCTTACTTATCTAGATTGGTTAGATATCAAGGGAGATAAACAGCTCGTGATACAAAAACATGTTGCAGAAATATTGATACTTTTGCCTTTTAAGGTTTGAATTCCGAAAAATTCCTTTCTTAAAATATGATGTTACTAAAGCTGAGATCTTAATCCTTAAAATGATATTTCATCTATTGATTTCAGTAAGGAATGCGCGGAGATAAATGATTTGTGGTACAAAAAAAAATCGCATTTTAGAAGTATTGACATTTTTGCCCTTTAAGGGTTGAATTTTGAAAACTCTTTTCTTAAAATATGATGTGATCAGATTGGAGACCTTAAGCTTTAAAATGATAGCTCATTCATATATTTCAGTTAGTTACCAAGGGAGATATTTGCTTGTGACAAAAAACACCTTATAGAAATTATATCTATGATTTGGACAGGACGACTTGTGTCGGGTTAGCTAGTTTAATATATTTGTCATACGTGTAGTATTTTGTGATACACCTCACAAATCAGATATTTCTAATTGCATCATTCAACAAAACTGTGAAAGCTGTGAGACATTAGTAGATTAAAATGAATAAATGAGGTCAGTAACTAAGAAAGACACGAGAACATTATCACAAAAAAAATGGAATGTTTACTTGCCAAAAGGCAAGCAATCAGGATCTGTTCAAGAGAAAGTAAATCAGCTTGTTATCGCCAGCTGAGCACTGGAGGAACTACAAAAGGTTTAAACCTGTAATCAAGCTGAAAGTGAGTTTGAAGAGTGAGTGGCAGATCCATTACAGGAATAAAGCGGGTAATGGTCTAAAAACTAGATTTCTTTCCAGAAATCAATCCAGGTAAATGGCTGGATCATTCCTTACTATGATGGCCATTTTTCTTATAATGCTCTACCAAAAGTGCATAATTTGTAAGTAACTTCAGTTAGTCACAATAGCCTCTGCAGAACAAGCATAAATTTTGATTGAATATCACTTTTTCTTTTCCTTTCTATTATCTGTTAATCTAACATATAAACTGTATGTTTCATTACACATCTAATTTCTGGATAACATACTTACATAAAAAGCATTTTTACATGGTGAAAAATAGTTCTATTGATCAATATAAATGACTTGTAAGTACCATGATCACTATGCCGAGCTAAATCTTGACGGTCGATGTAGAGATCATGATCACGATCAAGTTCCCAAAACTTGCAGTAAATAACATAAAAATGTTCATAGCTGAAGTAGGCTGTTACTTGATTAATATCCTCTTCCTCTTCCAACACATGTATTACATGCAAAAGGTCAGATCGCCTTAATTCTGGTAATGTTATCTTACCACTCCACGAGCGGTTCACACAGTAGAAAATTCTTGTTATAACCTGTACATGAAAAATGCAATGATTACTTCAGTATATATCATTTCAAAACTTTAAAGATGGGATTAATAAATTTAGATCATCTTTTAAAAAATTACTTCTAATGAATTACTTTTCTTAAACTGAATACTGTAAATTACTAATTCATCAGCCATAATTTGCAGTAGTTCAAAGTTAAAGAGAATTAATATGTTAAGAGTAAAGCATATATAATGGCATAAAGAACACTTAAAAGAAGTGTAAAGAAGCAGTAAGGATGTTGATTTAGAAGAATATTCAAAAAATTGTGGAAAAATAAAATAGCAACAGGGAAAAGGTTAACTCAAACATATGTACACAGAAAAGAAATATAAGCTTAAAAATATAAAACAACGATATGAGAATCAATTTGAAATTAAAAAAGAAATAATTAATACATACATTAAAGTGCCTAAATGCATGGGACAGGAAAATACAAATACCTAGCTGACAGAAGAAATGTATAAAAGTGCCATGCAGTAGCATGGCTTTTATATGTATGTTTGAGAACCATGTAAAAGATTTTCCAAAATGATTATGGTCATGCAAAATAAATTAACAGACTCTGAATGCGGAATGGTAGTTGGTGCTAGACGAACAAGCATTCCATTTCAGAAACTGTTATGTGAATTTATACTTCCTCAATCCACAAAACATTCTGGATAATTCCAGTGAATGATTTGACCGCCTAGATCACCAAACATTAATCCTTTTGAATGTATCTAGGACATGACTGAAAGCACTGTGTGTTTCAAATTTGAAGAGATATTTCAGAGAACAATTCAGCAAATGGAAGGAAGGCTCAGGTACAGTAGAGTCAAGGTGGGAAGAGTTCAAGGAGATAGGGGAAAGGGGGAAGATAAATTCATTCGAAAGCAGAAAATAAAGAAAAGTAGAGAACCTGTGTACTACAATAGGGAAGTGAGGAGGTTAAAGAGGTTGGTACGAAGAGAACATAACAGAGTTAAGAGACAGCAGGGTAGTAGGGAATATTTAAAACAACTAAACAAGGACTTAATAACAGCAAAGAAAATGGCTAAAGATGGGTTTATGAAGAGTATTGTCAGTGCAGGAGAACCATTGACTGATGCATCTAGAAATTTCTATGGCTATATCAGGAAACTGAGGGGAAGGGAGGGTGTAGAGACACTTATAGATAAGGATGGAGAAGAAGTTACTGACGATATGAAAAAGGCAGAGATTTTAATTAACTGGTTCAGCGAAAGCATTAGGGACAATTAATCAGAAACAGGAGGGTCTAATTCGGAGAACGGGCTTAACAACACAATTAGAAATGAAGATAGTAAAAAATTTGAAATTCATCCGGTGGAAATCATGAAGGAAATAAGAAAGCTGAAAAAACATGAAGGGCTGGAGTAGATAATATTACTACAGATATCTTAAAGATAGCCGGATGTGATATTGTACCTTATCTTGAAATATTATTTAAATTGAGTCTAGATACTTGCTGGTTACCACAGGACTGGAAAAGTGCAATAGTAGTACTGGTACATACAGGAGGGGTGAGAAATAGAGTTGAGAATTACAGGCCAATCAGCTTGACATCAGTTTTAGGTAAATTAATGGAACGATTGACATGCAACAACATCATAAATATATGTGAGGAATGTAAGTGGTTTACAAGCAGGCAACATGGGTTAAGTCAAATATACTCATGCAAATCTCAGTTGGTGGGATATATGCAAGATATTTCAGATTAAATGGGCAAGGGAGGCCATATTGATAGTGTAGCACTAGATCTTTCAAAGGAGATTGACAGAGTGAGTCATAAAATGGTAGTAAACAAGGTAAAATCCATTGGAGTGGATAAGAAAGTCATTTGCTGGGTAGAAGAATTTTTAAAAGGCAGAAAACAGAAAGTTAGGGTAGGAAATGTAGTATCAAAAGAAGTGGAAGTAAAAATGGGTGTGCCACAGGGTAGCGTATTGGGACCATTGCTATTCATTATTCTAATGAATAATTGTGTTGATTGTTTACTATCTGAAATTAGATTGTTTGCAGATGACATAATGCTGTATAAAAAGGATCAAAACGATAGAGGACTATAATCAGTTGTCAGGGTGATCTGGACAGGATATCTATTTGGGTTAGTAAACATGGGATGGAGATAAATGCAAAGATGAGTCAGCTAATTAGACACACAAATAAAAAAACAAAAGGTTAATTATGAATATAAGGTGTGGAAAGAATTGCTTGCTGAAGACTTGAAATGTAAATATCTTGGAATTACTTTGATAACAAACTTAACTGGGCAGGACACATAGGACAGGTGGTAGGAAAAGGTTTCAAAAGTTCTGCACTTGTTGGAGAGAGTGATGAGGGGATGTACGAGAGAAGTCAAGGAATTGGGTTACAAAACTTTGGTCAGACCATTGCTCGAATATGGAAGTGTAGTATGGGACCCTCATTTTCCATATCAAATACAGGAGTTGGAGAGGGTGCAAAAAAGGGCTGCTAGATTTGTTTCTGGAAATTATCGCAGAATGCAATCAGTGACGGATATGATAAAGGAGCTGGAATGGGATTCATTGCAAGACAGGTGGAGGATGAGGAGGGTCATGGGAGTGTACAGGGCATATACTGGCGATGAGGCATGGAAAGATATTGCAATAGGTATGAAAAGTAGTGCATGGAAGGGAAAAGATGACCATGACCACAAGCTGGCACTCGATTTCAGGCACAAGGGTGTGGGAAGATTCTCTTTTTTAGGTAAGGGTGTCAGGGATTGGAATGAGTTACCAAGAGAAATGATGAATAATTTACCGAAAACTTTGAAAGAATTTAAAGATAAAATTTGTAGAGGGCAAATGTAGGTAGGTGCAGGATAGGGGGATGATGGGTGTGTAGGGAAATTGCCACCAGAGCTTGTGCTCCATTGCAATTAAATTAAATTAAATTAAATATTCTTCACCTGTAACACTTACACAATTATGGATGACTGTAGAGAAAGTATGGCTGAATATTTCTTCAAGTGACTTCTAACAATTTGTTTATTCAATGGCACATGCACTTTACCAGTCAGAAAAGTGGCCCCAGATGATAATAGGAGGTAATAATGATTTTTGGCATGTCAGAGTATATGTCTATAGGAATATTATTATTTTTCTCTACTTTCATTTGGTAATCAAGAAATAATAGTCACTAAGTAGCAAAAAAGAATTACAAATTAGGACCACCACTTACCTTAGATGATAGTTGTGTGGCATAAACATGTAAAAAAGACAAGGATACAAATAACATAGGGATTTTTGGGTCTTAGCCCTTTATCAACAAGAGGGAATTATGGAGGGTGAGTGTTGCAGGAGACTGCCTCACAGAGTGACTGTTTGCCAGGAACTTGGTTGGGGTAAATTCAAACAGAGGTCAGGGAGAGGAGTAGTGATTTGGAGTTAATACCTAAGCATTGCAAAATGTTGTGAAAAGATGAGAATAATATAATAAAACTTTACTACATAAATCCGAGTAATCAAAAGTAAATAAATAAATGAAAATAAAATAAAAATAATTGAATTTTAAAGAATATTTGAAGTGTGGGAACTGGCATGCTTTGCTGCTAGAGAGGTTATAATGCTGATGTAAACTGTTTGGCTGTGGCCATTCATTCTGATGACGAGTGGGTTAGTGATAAGGCCTATATATGAGGTAGAACAATGGAGGCATTTGATGATATTTGAAGTGTGATATGGTGCAAGTAGCAAATTCAGTGGTCGGATTGGAGTAGGCAGTGGTAGCCAGATGAAGGTTGCCTTTTTGTATTTAGTTCTGTTATATAGGTATGATCATTCTCATGGTTTTGAAGAATTACAAGTTGGATATTAATGAACTAAGATATTCTTGAGATTGGATTATCTGCTGAAACATGGTTGTAGGAAAGTGGGTAGTATTTTGTGGAGAGTGGTGTTCAACCCGGGAAATTAACATAGATGCGCATGACAAAGGATTAGGTTAATGGATTCAAGACCAGGAAAGAACTGGGTGACAAAATTATGGCTGCGGTTAGTTTCAAGAGGTATGGAGTAGTTGTGCAGAGGATGGGTTGTGGCACAACAGATATGTTCGTGTGCCAGGTTAGTTGCGTAGCTGTGGGAGATAAGACCTGAGGACAGATTTTGGGAGTATCTGGAGAGTCTTTCATCAAATAAAGTGTGCCTGCCATGGATGGCCAGACTGTACAGAAGGAAAGTTTGGGGTGGGAGGGGTGGCAACTGTTAAAGTGAATGTATCGTTGTAGATTTGTAGGTTTGATGTGAACAGATGTATGAACGTCTCCACCACTTAAGGAAATGTCAACACCAAGAATAGTGACATGGCTGTGAGAGTATGTCCAGGTAATGTTGATGGCTTGTCAGTGCCAGAAATTTTAGAAAAGAGAATGAAATTCAGATCCACAAATATGATGACTGCAGGTTAGGCAAACTCAAGGTAAACAAACTTCCTTCTCCCCCCCCCCCCCCATTATTACTGAAATTTACTATTTCACATTGAAGAAAGTTCTGTTCTGAGCCGGCATATTGCACCTTCTGAGAAATTTCCAGCACCACATTGCACTGTCTGAGACACATGTGCACTCCATTCAACTATCAGCCAAAAAGTGTCCTTTTTTTCTTATTTTCAACCCTTCTTCACTTTGCTGTGATGATCTCAAAATGACCTTTGATCATACAAAGAGTATCCTTTATTTTTTTCTCATATCGATCTGGAATTTTTTACACAATTTAAACATTATTTTATCTCATGACAGCTTTTCTCCTAAGGGCTGAAGTTTTTGAGATATAAAATTCCAAAGTAAAAAATTTCTAGAATTCTTAATCCCTTGAGCTGATATAGGTGCATAAACAAACTATAAACATTTTCCTAACTTCTGATGTCTGTTACATTACTGTGATTATTGTATTCAATAGTAAAAAGAAAATTTTCTTGATATGATGCAACCTTTTCCAACTTGAATATTAAAAATCTCTGGATCTACTACTCCTATTGAGTTAAAATATCCATCATTTTCCTTCATCAAAATTCTACTATCTACTGATAACTTTAATTTGACCCTAAAGTATTTTCTTCCTTACTTTGCTTAATCATATTCAAATCATCTTTTGATTTACTTTTTAATGCATGAATATTGCTGAAATAAACAAACAAAGTAGATATTCTTAATCAGTAAAATTTAATATTAATGTACTCATTACTTAATTCCGCTAATTTTGAAAATTGTGAAACCGATAAATATCAATTTTTTTAGTAAAAAAAACCTTCTTCTCATTTGGCTATTGATTCTACCTTTTCATCTATTGTGCATCTTCTTACGTTGAACATTTTGACATATAAATCTTTATCATAGCTTGAAAAGTAATGCTGTTATCTTTTTTTTTTAAAAATTTTTAAACTGATTCTGATGCAACTTTTCACACATGTCAAAATAATGCTTAAATTTCCAGACCCTACGTGTTATACCTTATTTTGATCACGATTTTATCCTGCATCTCTGCAAATGAATGTAGCCAAATTGTTTTTTTTTTTAGTTCAATCCATTTATAGAATTTTGCCTACTTTCTCGTTTGAGAAAAACTCTTCTTCATAACATACTTTTGACTCTGCAAATGATGGAAAATGTTTCTAAAAGTGTTTTGCCATTGATTTTATGTTTGCTAACTACCGTTTATACTATTTTCAAAGATGTATATGAAAAAATAAAGTTATATGACAACTGCTGTTTTCATTTTCTTGATCTTATATTGTATGTTTCCTACTTTTTTAATATTTAGATCTTCACACATTAATTTTGTTGTTAATGTTCTACCACTTCAAATGATAATATACTCCCAGCATTATCGATTCAATACTTTCTTCCCCCTCCATCACAACCAATGCCAGCCATGCCATGCCACCTTCATTCACAAGTTGGATGTTGTCATGTGCACATATAATTCTGCCTGGTGTCTCACTTCTGCAAGAGTTAGATTAACCACCGAAATATTGCATCACATGTCTTTGTCTTTTTGGGTCCATCTTTCCAAGTTGCCTTAAATGTTGGCTTTTATTTACCTACACTTCTTTAATAGTGTGATAGGGCACTTGTTGTTTCTCATATACATTAATGATTTGTGCGACATAATAAGGGGTATGAAAAGGTTATTTGTCAATGATGCTATTATCTATCATGAAATCAAAACCCAGGATGATTGTGCTTTGTTACAAGACGATATTATGAAAATAATTGTGTGGTGCAAAGACTGGGAGCTGGTGTCAAAGTCATGCATGTAAGTAAAAAGGTGACACCATTTAGCTTTGAATATACAATTAATGGTACTGTCGTTAGAACGGTAGATTCCACTAAATACCTAGGAGTAACAATTCACAATGATTTGTCGTGGAATGAACATATTGAGAAAGTAATTGGGAAAGCAAATTGTATGCTCCGATTTCTAAGTCGTAATTTAAAAGAACGCACTCTGGAATTTAAATCGATTGCATATAAGTCACTAGTGTGTCCTCACTTAGAATATTGTTGCTCTGTATGGGGTCCCCATCAAAAGGGGTTAATGGAGGCATTAAAGAAGGTCCAAAGAAGAGCTGCCCGATTCGTGAAAGGTTTATATAGTTGGAGGGAAAGTGTAAGTGCGATGTTGAAGGAGTTATGTTGGAAAGACCAGGAACACCGAAGGCGTTGCTCTCAATAGAAGTTAATTGAAAAATTAGTGACTGACTTATTTCGTAATGACACCAAACAAAAGTTGCTACCAGCAACATTCATATCTAGGAATGACCGCAACAATAAGATAAGATAAATCAGAGCCAGAAATGATTCATTTCTGTACTCATTTTTTCCACAAGTGATTAGGGAATGGAACAGAAAGGATTTACCTGGCGAGTAAACTTAAAATCCGACAGGAGCAGCTCTCGATAAATCACTCCGGCCATCCTGATCTGGGTTTTCTACGGTTTTCCCGGGTCACTGCAGGCGAATTTCAGGATGGTTTGTCACAATAGCCCATGGGTGCCACCTGCCATATCCCGTATATCTCTTTCGGGTAGGTGCAATGCGCCCTCTGCTTTTAGTGACAGCATGACAAGTAAAAGATATGGATTGTAGCATAACCCTGTTTACCACTGTTGGAGGCATCAAAACACTAAACGACAATTACACACACTGAGATTTGAAATTTTTGGGTTCAATCAATAAAGTTTTTTGCATGTTTGACTTACTCTTGGAGAACAGGGTGGGGGGTGATAGGGATGGAGGTGTAAAATAATATACGCTATCTATAACTCCAGAAAAAAAAAATATTACATGCAGTAGCAGAACAAGCAATTACATGAGCAGATATATAAAATTTGACAATGAATAAAAAGGGGGAAATAATAGAATACATAAACCAAAAAAATAAATTAATAAACGATATGTAAGGGATTTAGTAAAAGTTGCTTCTCAGCACTTGAAGCAAGGTGGATGCATTATCTAGGAGATTAGCTAGCTCTCACTTGGAGAATTCAAATGCAATGGTAGTTTCTAGGAAAACTGAGAGGTCTCACTGTAAAAGAGATATCGTGCTTGTTAGAGTGATGTGAATTGAATGGTCTAGGTTTTATGCGCTTGTTGCTATATATTCTGATTAAGAGGTGGTTGGTAGCGAGGCCTAGTGGTAATTTAGTATTTGAGATGTGTTGAGGTGCAAGCAGCATGTGCAAGGATGGAAAACATTTCCCTTGTGGTCAGACTGGAATATGTGTGAGTGGAGGCTTTCCCGGCGTATCGATGCAACAAAATCTTCTTGGGTGTCCAGCCGGATGGTGGTGTAAAAACACGATGTTTCGACAGCTGACTCTGCTGTCTTCATCAGGTATCTGTAGTTGTTCTCAGCTGACTGTCTCTGCCTCGACTCAGACAGTCAGCTGAGAACAACTACAGGTACCTGATGAAGACAGCAAAGTCAGCTGTCGAAACATCGTGTTTTTACACCACCATCCGGCTGGACACACAAGAAGATTTTGTTGTCAGACTGGAATAGTTGTTAATAGCCATTTGCATGCTGCAAGTTTTGCAGTGAATTTTGTTGCATGGACATGATCTATGTGCTGGTTTTTGAAAATCCAAAGAGGAGTAATTGTGGACAAAGATATTCTTGAGATTGGGTGGTCTGCTGACATATGTCGGAGGAGGGGGCAGTGGGTGTCTTTTGGAGAGAAGGGTCAGCATTACAGAGAAGGAATGTAGGAAGTCATTCATATGCTGCAGGGTTTAATTATAGGAATCAAGACTGAAAGAGAATTAGGTGCGAATACATGGATGTTTTTGTTTTTTAGAGGTGCAGGCAAAGAATAGTTATATGGAAGTTGGGTGCAACAAGATCATAAGGTTAGCATCAGAAAATGAGGGCTTGAGATGGGTACAAGTATTGTGAGTACCTAGGAATTATTCTTCACTTGAACAGATATGTTTGCCATGGATTGCAAGGCAGTATGGGAAGGAATGTTTAGTGTGAAAGGGATGGCAACTGTTAATGTATAGAAATCTTCAGGTGGAAATCCACCTCAACACAAGAAAATGGCATTCAAGAGGCAGGAGTCACATGATTATTGTTGTGATGTGCATATGGATGGGGTTCAGAATAGGTTCAAAAATGGAGTAATTGGAGAGGTTGGGAGGGTGGAATTGCAAATTCAATAAATAATAAAAATGTATCACAGGAAAAGTAGTGAATAAGCAAATATTTGTGGAAAAATATATCAACAACATTAACTGAATATGTAATAAATGGAAAAAGATACAGTAACTTACAGAAAAAAAAACATCACCTCTACCAAGAGGTGGTTCTTGTGAGGTAAAAGAATAAAAGGATATGTAAGTTAGGCATTGGGAAAAAAGGAAAATTTAAAGAGATCACTATGTATAACCTTAAGTTGTGACACGGTGACTGACTGGTGCCCATTTTGTACTGGTACGTTGTGGCTGTTTTGGAGAAGTCTTACAGTACAGATGGTGAAACAGAATTTGATACTTGTGAGACAAGGCAGAGATATGACATAGTACTTTGACTCAAGGTTGGAAATAAGTCAAGTAATCACCCAAACAAATGGGAGAAATCTTAAATATGCCAAATATTAGTTCTTTAATAGAGTTATTACATTATTAATATTGTCAACTATTATGTTTGTACACCAAGTTTTAATTTGGTTTGTATAATAAACGTTAGTCATTACTTTATGATGTATTCTTGTCTATTATAGTTCACCTATATATGAAGAAAGTATATTTCTGTTATTGTAATAATGAAATGATGAATAGCTTTGATACAATTGTTTACTTACTGTATGGACATATCGTGAATGGAACTCCGTTGCTTCTTTTAGAAATGTGAGTCCAGGATGCGTATCCACAACATCTTGCACTAAAGGAACAAAGTCATCAGAATTCAAAGGCCGCATCTGACCTTTTGTGAGAATATACATGAATCGTGAAGCTTCATCATGGCAACATGACAGCAGCCTGGGAAGGAACAGATAGTGTGTAATAGTTCATAATCTAATACCTGAAACTTTTAAACAGAACCATAACTGCAAAATAATTAAATCTATAATGAGTTAGCACACAGGGATAATAGAAATTTAGTCAATCCATGTTAAGAGACATTACTTTCTATCAGAAGAGATAGGTTGCAATGAGAAACAAACACTGAACTTTTTATGTTTTGAACGAGACAAATCCAAGGTTTTATCTTAGTCTGGTCAATGACATACCACACCCATCGCTCTAACATCAAGCAAAATTTCTCATCTCGCAACCCTTATTTTGTAAAATAGTGAGTTTTGGTAGGCTGTTCATCCTGTGATAGTGCTACAATAGGTCTAGTGTTCTGTTATTCAATGGTGGAAAATAAAAGCTCTATATGGTACAAGCCTCCACATGCAAAGAAAGTTGACATAGCCCTTAATGAATCATAGAGACTGATCACATTGTGTTTAAAACCAACTGCAATGCCAAAACTATATTCTCTTGTGGGCATGGATCTTCCTGAAGTTGCTGCAAAGACAGATTCTAAAAGTTTCAACAAATTATGATCAGCCTTCACATGAACATAACCAGCTACACGTGCAACTGAAATCCAGGGAAAGTGTTCTTTATTCCTTAAAGTCTCTTCAAATTAATACAAGGAAAACAAAACATGAACTATGATCTCAGAAACACCTAAAGCATCTGGAATAAGTAAATTTAAAAAAAAATTGGACCTTGCCTTGAAGAAACCTTGACCACTTGTGTAAGAACAACATGTTTGCACCGGGATTAGTGCTAAACCGTTCCGCCTTAACTCCATCCATGTGCTGTTGCCTTTGAATATACAGTTAGTGCTTTACTGAAACTTGGCTGCCACCTAAATTGATATAACTCCAACTTAGGAAAGGCAGGTAGTCATTAAAAGTCACTGCTGCTATTGAAACTGTTAAATAATATATTCTTACAGAAAATTATAAAGTCACAAACTTATGGCATCATATATCATTACCACAGAATTTTAATTGCAGGCATGATTACTTATTCAAGACAGACCAACCTCACGACCTCTAACTGAATTTACAGCTACATGAGGTACGTTAATTTCACCACACGCTAACCTCAAAGTTCAACATGCCTGCCAGTGTATCTGCATCCGCCTAGCTTCGCGCCCAGTTCTCACCACAAAGTAGCGTGGTCATGCTATAACTGATTTTCAAAGACTGGGGAGGGGGGGAGGAGAAGAGCCTAGCGCTGATATTTACAGAAGACGCCTGAGAATGCTGCATTTTCCTGTTTCACATGAAAGAAGTCCAAGCTTAATATCAAATGTAGTACTTCACACTCGTGGATTTCGTCATATGATTTCCTCAATGTACATAAATAAATTCCTATCTGCCTGAAATTTTGACAGTAGTTGGGCGGCCTTATAAACGTTAATTCAACCCTTATAAAAATTTTCGTAAATTCAATAGATTGGTTGTAAAAAATTATTTTCTGAAATTCCAATAAATGTTTATATCTTCCTCAGTTTTAAAGCAACAAAGCTGAAATGACTTTTAATCTGCTTCTAATTTATTGCTCTTTCATTTGGAACTAAGATCGCCTTGCTTACTGTTTTCTAACCGGTTGAACCAAAATTGTTAATATCTTGAAATTGATATCTTTTAAAATATTTAAGTTACAGCTCTGAAATATGTTTTAAACGATTCTATGACCCCTTTTTAATAAGAAATTATTACTCTCTAACTGTAATAACAGCTATTCAATGGTTTTATTATTATTTCACTAGATCAGAAAATTTTCTTCTGCATTCAGACTCTCACGTTACCATTACTGGAAGAAGCCATATTAATTCGTTTATCTATAATTTTATATTTCTGATATCAGCCAAAATATTGCACCAATTCAAAAACCAATAGTAGTGACATTCATAGAAAAAATTCTCCTTTAATTTAAACATAATGTCTCCTTGGAATTAATTCTCTCCTAAGTTTGCCTAATCTTTTGTAACTTTCCTGCTAATTCCAAATATCGAAGTCTCATATCTCTTCAGGGAAACTTCTACCTATAATGTTACTAACTTCATTCTACTAGTTATAGACCTAAATAGTTCAGAAAATGAAGGTAAATTTTTCTTTCATGAAATAGTCTAAATCCAAAAACCATATATGCTAATATGACATTCTGACTTTCTATAACTGTTTAATCTGATTTATGGCTTGAATTATGTCAACAAACAACTTTAAAACTGATCTGCAATGCCATTTAACTGAGCTTGCTGTTATGAGAACGTATTTTGTTATGACGTTACAAAATTTTTAGGTTATCTTACACTCGGAAGCCATCAAATTGGTTATAGTCAGGAATTGGAAGGTCCCAGGACAAACTGAATAAGAGTGGTTATTAACTATAAAGAACTGGACCTTGCAATGGAAAATCACCATGTCATCAACACTGCCAAATTTTGGGCGCATACTGGTTCATTATTACACAAATATTAACTTAAATGTATCTAACTGTTTATTCTTTTTTTTTTTCTCAGTGTGTGCTATTGACACAAATAAAGAAGAAGAGAGAAAAAAAAACTGTAGAGTGCCTAAAGTGTTATTACAAAGTTATGAAGATTTAAATTAAACAAAGTTTACTGAATAGCAAATTCAGAAAAAATAGGATTGAGGATAAAATCACAAGTTACCACAAACTATGCCTTACAGTACCATATCATGTTCTCCTGCTGATGTAAGGAATACTCCCAATAATACAGTGTTTTGTGTCTGTGCAATGTGTTGGTGTCCTAATGTCAAGTCAGATAAATGATGGGTTTCTCATCTATCATATATACTCTCAGACCAGAACCCTTGTTCATTCAAATTCTACTGTTGAAGAAAGGCTCAGTACTAAATGTGCCATTTTCATGTTTTTACTTATTTTTTAACCATCTCCTGTAGTAAGAAATGGTTCCTCTATTTTTCCTTATTTATATTTGTTAATCAGCTCCTCTTTCTTGACACATACATAGTAAACAAGGAAATTAAAGGTGCTAAGTAGTGAAAAGGAATTGAAATTAGGATAAGGAAATGAGCCACTACTTACCTTTAGCTAATGGATGTGGGGCACAAACACAGAGAAAAGACAAAAACACACATGATATAGAAATTTTTTGGTCTAGACCTCTGTCAGCAGAAGAACATTATAGAGGGTGGGTGTTGTGGGAGACTGTCTCACAGATATACTCTTTCATAAATGATATTTTTATGATTTGGATGCATGGTGAAAACAACCTGCTAAATTTCTTGAACCATCTTAATAACTTTAATATGCTGAAATTCTCATGAATCTACTCACACAGGCAGGCCATATTATTAGATGAGGATTTGTCTCTCTTCAATGGCTACCTCAACTCCTCAGTCCACATTAAACCTTCGACAGTATCTCCATTTTGACAGTTGCCACCCGTACCATACCAAACGTTCCTTCCCCTACAGTCTTGACATTTGGAGAAGTTGTATATGCTCCAACCAACAGTCCCTCATGTGTTATTCAAATAACATTTCAGAAGCATTGATATCTCACAACTACCCTGCATATTTGATTAACAAACAGCTTTTTCAAGCAACAGTACAACCTACTCAGCCCATCAATCATCCCAAACCAGCAAAAGCCAACCACAATCCAGTCCTGGTTATACAATACTACCCAGGCCTCAAATCCATTGATTGGTTCCTTCATCAGGATTATGATTTGCTGCAAACCTGCGCAGAAGTGAGATCCATTCTTCCCAAAATCCTCCCTGCCTTTCCCAGAACTTGTTCCACAGTCTTCCTCATTCCAACAGTCAGCCCCAAGGCTCTTTCCCCCCACTGCAAGATGTGCAACATACATAATCACACCACCACTTTTACCAACCCTGACACTGGGGAAAGCTTTCCAATCACAGGACACTCCAACTGCTAAACCACCCATATAATATACCACTTAGCAAGCAACCACTGCTTGGCTTTATACATAGGTTTGACCACAAATCCGCTTTCCATAAGAATAAATGGCCACTGACACACAGTATTCACTGGAACCCAAAGAACTTACTAGCTGTCCATGCCTTCTCCCATGACATGAACAATTTCAACTCTTATTTCATGGCCCATGCTATCAAAGTCCTCCCTAATATCAGCAGCTCCTCTGAACTCAGAAGGTGGGAACTTGCCTACCACTACAAACTTGGCACAAGGCAACCACCTGGTCTCAACATAAAATAATACCCGATCATTATTATTATTACTTTCACTTATATTTACTTTTCTTCTTTATCCTCTCTGATCCCATTTCTACTGCCTAAATTGAACCACCACTAATCTGGGGTGATGTCTAACTTCGTGGAGTCTTTTTTTTTTTATTTATATTTTATTATTTAGATATTGGTATATTATTTTGCTCTTCCCACCAACCAGAGATCAGTTTTGATATTTATCTATGCTTGGGTATCAGTTCTGTCCCTCTACCTGTCCTCAGTTTCAATTTACCCCAAGGGCGCTAATGACCTTGATGTCGACACGCCCTAAAACCACAACAACAACAATAAATTTACCCCAACCATTTTCCTGGCCAACAGTATTTCTGTGAGGCAGTTTCCCACAACACCCACCTGCCATAATGTTCTCCTGTTGACAAAGGGGTAGACCACAAAATTTCTATATCACGTGTATTTTTGTCTTTCCTGTATGTTTGTGCACCACTTCCATCATCTAATGGTTAGTGGTGGCTCATTTCCCTATTCTAATTTCTTATTCCCATATATATATATTACATATTTTGGATAGGAGAAAAAGCATCGCTTACAACAGAGGAAGATTCCTGTAGTGCAAAGAGACAGACCAAAAAAAAAACAAAAAACATGTACACGCACAGAGCATGAAATTTTCAGGCTTATAGCCAGTGGGGGAACAGCTGGGAGTTAAAAGGCATAAACCCGAAAATAATTAATCTGATTATAGAAACCTGTCATGGAAGCAGTAGATGTCAGCGGAAAGTATTTTCTTATCATTGTATGGATATACTACATATATAGAAAACAAGAAAAGAAAGGGAAATTAACTCACCACATACCAAAGTGGACGGATGCGATGAGAGAACACTAATGCTGACAAACAACTACACAATATTTCGGCATCTGCTTTGCTCACAAATAGAAAAACGGGCCATTAGGCTCGGAACGTGTGTGCACAACGAACGTTACCTAATGACTGTCAATAGGTAACGTTCGTTGTGCACACACGTTCTGAGCCTAATGGCCCGTTTTTCTATTTGTGAGCAAGGCAGATGCCGAAATATTGTGTAGTTGTTTGTCAGCATTAGTGTTCTCTCATCGCATCCGTCCACTTTGGAATGTGGTGGGTTAATTTCCCTTTCTTTTCTTATTTATATCGCCTAGAAGCCGCTTCCATTTTCCTTAGTTGCATCATATATAGAAAACAGAAATTTATAAAATTAAAATAAATAAAATGATGCTACAAACTTTTTAAATGTAAGTGATGGTTCTATGGGGAATAGGGTGCAGGGATTGGATGGAATGAATGGAAGAGAAGGAGGAATAAAGTGCTATTATAATTAATTCCAGGTGGTTGTATGATACTGAATTTATACTGATAAGCCAGTTCCCACTTTCTGAGTTCAGAGATGCTACTTTTGTCTGAGAAAACTCTGATGACCCAGACCATGAAGCAAGCGTTAAAATTGTTGGTATCATGAGTGGTGGTATGATAAGATACAGGGTGGGTAGGATCTCGGTGAATACTGATTGCCTGTGTCCATTCATTCTGATGGCCAGTGGATTCGTGGTACGACTTATGGTTGCAAGTGAGTTTATATATTGGATGCCAGGATTCCCAAGTGGCAAGTCCTGTGATGGGGAAGCTTTCCCAGTTACAGGGTTGGTGAAGTTGGTTGAGGCAGGGTGCATGTTGCATAATTTGCAGCAGGATCTCTTACAAGGAAACGAATCTTGGGGCTGTTGTGTAAATCTGAGAGGCTCATGTTTAAGGAGTAAGAGTTGATTAAAGTTTAGAGGTCAACCGAAGCTGATTCTAGGTGGATGAGAGATGATGTTTGGATGGAGGGATCTCATTTCTGAACAGACTTGGAAGGACTAGGTTGATGGATTCCAAACCAGGAAGGAATAATGTGACAAAAACTGGGCTGTGGTTGGTTTTAGGGGGTTGTGGATGGCTGATAGATTGAACGGATTGTGATGTGACACTCAAAACTTGTCTAAATCTGGTGGGTAATTGTGGGATACCAGAGCTTGGGAGATGTTACTGGAATACTGTGTAAGGGACTGCTCATTGGAACATATGTGTCTCCCATGAAGGCCAAAGCTATAGGGGAGGAAGCATTTGATGTATGAGGATTGCAGCTATCATAATGAAGTACTGTTGACATGGACAGATGAGCTAATGTCACCATTCATGGAAGATAAATCAACATCCAGGAAAGTGGCATGTGTGTGGGAACAGGTCCAGATGAAATTCAGGGTGTTGGAGGTTTTGAGTTTATTGAGGAAACTGAGTAGGTTGTTTTCACCATGGGTCCCGAGCATCAAAATGCCATCAATGAATATGGTGGGCCCCATCCAAGAATGACTGTTCCAGGTGGCCTAAGAATAGGTTAGCATATTAGGGACCTATATGAGTGCCCATGACACTGCCGCTAATTTGGTGATAAATTTTTCCTTCAAATAAGAAAAAGTTATTGTTTAGTATTAGGTAGGCCAGGACAATTAGGAAGGATCTGGTGGGGGGGGGGATGCTGGTCTGGAAAATGTTCCATGGCCCTGAGTTCATGACAGTGGGGAATGTTTGTGTATAAAGAGGTCAATCAACTGTTACTAAGAAGGAATCAAGTAGAAGAGATGTGGGCACAGTAGACAAACAAAAGAGGAAGTGACAAGAATTCTTCTCGGGTATTCTGCCGGATAAGTTCTTCTGTCCACAATGTTTCAGCAGCAACATCCGCTGCCTTCATCAGGTGAGATGTCATAACGAAGCTAACACTGCGACAACACAGCACAGACTGTGAATGCCTCGGAATCCTGGCTCATATAAGTTCCCAGCGGCCGGCGGCTCGCTGCTGGAGAGGCTTTCTGCTGCTCTCCCAATGGCCAATCCATCAACCGGGCTCACACATGGTCCGTACCAGATGGTTGTGTACAGGCTCTCTTCTGGAACAAATGTCTAACCCTCTGCTGTTTCAGATCTTGGATGATTGACTTCCAAGCTTCGCTCAAGAAGAGACCGCCATCTCTGTTGATGTTGGTGCTTAGTCAAATCTCCAGCAGTTCTCTAATTACAGAATCTCAGAAAAATGACATCTCAACCAATACTAAAGGTGAAGTTTGTCTGGCAGAATACCCGTGAAGAATTCTTGTCAATCATACCCTGGGAAAAACTTAATCCTCACAAAAGAGGGAGAGTTAGTTGTGTTTGATGTGGGATGGAAGATGGCTGACAGCTGGCTGCAAATGTTGCTCCACCAGGGCAGATATCTGCTCAGCCAGTCAACCATAAGCAGCAACTATGGGGCGTCCTGGGTTCCCAGGCTTATGGAACTAGGAGTGACACAAAATGAGGAATGAGAAAGTGAAAGGGTCCACTGAACTGTATGTAACCTTTTATTCTTTCATTCATTGTGGGTGTGGGGTCACAGCTTAGGAGATAGTAGTTGTTAGTGTTGTAACAAGATGACTAGATGGGTCATCTCGTATAATTTAAATTAATTATTGTTTGATAATAAACATTAGAAATAAATGGATATTCTGTTTTGAGCTGGAGACAGAAATCCACGTCTAGCTAAGAGCTGTGTAGCGTGAGCGACAATCTGGCTTAAGACGGAAGTGTTCGGTAGGTCGAGATAATGAGGGGATTATCTCTGGCAAGTTGACGCTGATACCATTGAGAAAGGCGGGATGCTGGGAATTTTGTGGATGGAATCCTTGAATGGGCGTTCACTCGGTGTCGAGGGAAAATTATTCCGACATATCCTCCCGAACAATCCCAACATAACCCGAAGACTCTTAGCAAATGAGAGGCAATGTATTAGCCGGCGAGAGGGGATACTTTTGTGAAGCCAATCCGATGTGTTTATTTCCTCACGTGATTGGAAATTTACAAATTTTGTGTTTCCATGATACTCGCCAAGGAGAAAAGGAGAGACAAGCTCTGAGAGGCAAGAAGTGGTCACTCTGTCCAGAACGATCGCGCTGGCAACTGCCTGCCAGAGGACTGCGGATGATTTCGTTCTGGAGGCTTCAATGACTGAGCGCCAAGTCCGATCAATGTTGTCACCTGTGCTGGTTGACGTAACAAGTGCCTAGCATTGCCTGGACCGGTACGCTGTTGAGAAACGATAGCGCTCTTGTTGCGACGCTTCATGCAGCCAGACAGACATGGTAATTATACCTCCAGAAACAGTGTGTACTCAGACGAATCATTGAGATAGCCCTTTAACGGCCTGATGAGTGTGAGTTCTTATGCCGCCGGACATTAATTCCTGAGCTAGTTGTGTCTAAAAGCCGAGTTTTTTTTGGTCTTTTTTATCCAGTTTGAATTGAAAGACTGACTTCCATGTTTCGAAAATTTCAATAACTATTATTTTTGGGAACAAATTAACTCCCTGGCACCCTATGTAATCCAGTTAAATCTGATGTTTTCTTGTTCGTTGTAATACAAGAATCGCTCTCATTATACACAAGAGAGTATATGGAATTTGGAACTCTTTGTAATGTACATGTATTGCAATTTTTTAGCTTCAAATAACAATAATTGTTTGTTTGCTATTTCGCATCTGTAAGACAAGGTATTGCATTGAACTGTATTTTGCACAGACAGATGTTTCAGATTAATGATAAATATACCTCTGTCTGTAAGCATTCATGATTACCCAATAAACCATAATTTTATGATCTTTTCAAATATTAATTACAGAAGTAATGGTTTCACCTCTGTTTGCATAAGGTAGTGGACAGTGGCGATTTAAATTATGCAAGGTAAGCAAATTATCTCCCCCACAGACAATCCACTAGAGTGTCAGACTACTGACATAGTCATAATGATTCATGGCCAGTGTCATTGAGCCCTTATCTGCTGGTAGAATGATTAAGTCTGGATTAGAGGAAAGCTTCCTGATGGCCCGGGTTTCTGAAGGCTTGAGATTGGTGCCACTGGGTAGTTGTTTCAAGAAACAGGGAAAGCCAACTGGTGGAAACAAGATCTTGAAAAAATTGGAGAGGGTGGTTCTTTGGAAGGGATGGTGGGTCAAGAATGGAGCGTGGTTGGAATCTGTGAAGACTGGGCTCCAAGTCATCCCAAGTGTCAGGATTACTGCTCTTAAAGGCAAAGTGATACCTCAGCCAGGTGACTATTCCAACTTAACAAGGACTGGAGGAGATGGGCACAGTTTCCCAACAATTAGAAGCAATAAGAAACAGTGAGGGGGTCAAGGCTGATATGGCCTCAAGGATCTCAGCTTATGACAGATGGGCTGACACAATAACACCTTGATAAATGTCTCTGCAATCTATCTTAGCAGCTCTGCCAGCAAACCCTACTCCCACATCCATGAAGGTGAAAGCCGCGTGGCTCCTGGGCAATGCACTCTTTCGAGTGTAGCTAATGGGAGAGGATGGAAGGTGAGCCCCGGCGCCTTAAAACTGGGGCACTCTGGCTAAGGGAAGGAAAACCCTTAAATAAAACCCTGGTTCTCCAGGATAGGGGTTGTGCGAAGGGCTGGTAACCCTTCCACATAAAAACATATATCACTCATAAACCTCAAAGTAAGGAAAGCTGTATGGATCTTATGAGGACAACAAAGGCAAGGTCAAAGGACAAACGATTTGGAATCGAAGATAATTTGAAAATAGGAACGTGGAATGTGAGAGGTATAAAGAATATGATCTGGACAGGGAGTTAGCTAGAAAGGGGATCAATGTTGCTGTAATTACAGAAACAAAAAAGAAATTGAAGGTAACAGAAGAAATAGATAAATATACAATGATTTACAGTGGAGTGGCACAAGAGAAAGGAGCTGCAGCAGGAATGGCAATATTAGAGGATAGGAAATGGAAAAATAAAATTGTCAGTTACAATATGATAAGTGAAAGGATTCTGACTCTAAGATCAAAAGCAGAGAGAGGAAACCTAACCTTGATCGCCTTATATGCCCCAGAAGAAAACAAACGAGAAGAATCTGAACAATTTTATGAACAGCTTTAAGTGTTGATAGACAAAATTAATAAAAGTGATTTCCTAATACTGGCTGGTGATTTTAATGCTCGTGTAGGAAATATCCCAATTCCAGAGGTAATGGGGAATAAAAGCGAATACACATTAAATGAAAATGGGAAACTACTAAGAGAATTTGTGTCCTTCAACCAGTTAAAGATTACAAATACAGTCTTTACAAATAAAGATATCCATAAATTTACATGGAAAGCAAGAGGACAAAGGTCTATCTTCGACTACGTAATGGTTAATAAAAAATTAGGTCCAGATGTAGTAGACACCAGGATACATAGAAGTAGGGATATGTATACAGATCACTATCTTGTTATATAAAAAAAAAGAATACTAGCTAAATGGAGGAAAAGAATGAATAAAAACTGACAAAAAGATCAAAAAGTTTTTAAGACCTACCTTTTAAAGGATGAAGGAATAAGACATCTATATCAAAGCCGATCATAACAGCGCTTACTGGAAAATCCAACAAACAATGATATCAATAAAGAATGGGAAATTATAGATTCATCAATACTGAAAGCAGCATGTGAAGCCATTGGCAAGAAAAAGAAATTTAGAAGAAAAACTAGACTTAAAATGTGGAATGAAGAAATTGTAGAAGCAAAAACAAAAGCAAAAGTTTCATCTAAAAATGATACAGGATTGAACCCTAGAAAATGAATATAAAAGAAGTAGAAAAATTGTTAAGACAATAACAAAGAAGTTGAAACAAGAGTCATGGGATAGATTAATCAGTTCAATAGAAGATAATGTTGATGGTAGACAAGAGATGGCTTATAAACGTATGAAACATCTTAACAAAGATGAAAAGGAAAGTGCTAACATAAATGTAAGCAACAACACTTATATAAACACTATGTTGTTTGCAGATGATCAATTTATCCTCCAGAAAAATGAAGATGGACTTCAAAAAGCAATTCATATACTAAATATTATCAGCAAAGATATTTAGATATCTGCAGTTTTCTCGTGCAAAACCGAAAGTTATGGCATGGCAAAGGAAATACCCTATCAGAGTTAAAATAGTGGTAGACAATCAGCCAATAGAATGAGTCTCCAGCTTTACTTATCTCAGATGTGAATTATCTTTTAATGAGGATAACGAGGTGAAGAAGAAACTTCACTGATTTCAGTATCTGTGTGGAACAATTCAACGAACACTGAACGGTAAAGCACAAGAGAACACACAACTCAAGTTTTATAAAACAATGGCATTACCGACTCTGCTATATGGCAGTGAAACATAGGTAAATAAAACACAATACAAAAACAAAATTCAATCATCTGAAATGAAGTTTTAAGGTCAGTAAAAGGATATTCCCTAAATAATAGGAGGAGGAATGAGGAAATAAGGGAACAACTGAATATTTCCCTGCTAAAAGATAGAATTACCAAAAAAAGGGATAACTGGAAGAACCACGTTCTGCAGATGGGAAATGACAGATTTCCTAAGCTTGGCCTGGAGTACCATCCCACAGGCAGAAGGAACATTGGAAGACCTAGGAAGAGATGGTCAGAAGAATGAGGTCAGAACAAGCTTTTGGCCTATCCATGAAGAGGAAGTAAGTAAGTAAGAAACAGTGAGTGGCAGTCATTTCTTGAGTTCAGGAAACAAACAGAATAAAACAAGAGCAGATTCAAATTTTGACACAGCAGAATCGTCTTTAAGTGAAGTGAGTTTCTGTGTGTACTGTGGTGAAAAGTTAAGTAACAAGAGTATGAAAAGTCAGTGGAAAGTGTTTTGTTTAATGGATGAAGATGGAGAAATATTGAATATTTAATGAGAAAATATTTTTGGTATGTTACCATTTTCTGTTTAGTTGTTTAATTTTTCTGAAAGTTGTGATATCATTTCTGTAAGTCACGTTGGAGTGTCAGAGCAATACTGATACCAAGTTTTAGGAGCTAAAATATAATAGCAACATCAAAATTTTCAGTCTTTTGATGAGTAATATGTGTTAAAGTTTCCAAGAATTTTACACAACCTACGGATAAGAAACAGCTATTAAGATTTTTGGACTTGTGTGATTTCTGTAAGGAGTTTATTGAGGAAAAAGGCTATTAACTGTCCGTCTTTATAGGATTTACTACGTATGTTTGATCAGATGAGTATGAGAGAGAGTCCCAAGAACTTAAAAATGAAATGAAAAAGTTACTTCCAAAGTTGAGGAGAGAAACTGAAATTTGTCAAGCATTACATAGTTTAGAGATATCTACAGATGAAGTTGTAGAACAAACTGAAGGGCTAGATAATTGTATTTGTGGCATAGTAAATTGCCCAATTTTGGTAAATAATATGACGTAGGAAGTAGGAAATTATTTTTATGACAATGACTAGCTGATATGACAGACATTCTGTCTAAATTTCAATAAACTTGTTTGTGATTGTTTTGTGAATCTGTAAAAAGCCATCAAAAATATGTACACAATGTAAAAACAAGAAGGAAGAAAACGTATTTCTGAGTGATTATTATATTCATTAATGACTGTGTACACGGATATTCAATTTGAAGAAAGAGTACATTCAGAAGTATGCCAATGGGAAATTTTACATTTGAGATGAATTTTGTTGGCAATACACTGCTGAAATGCTGAAAATGTGTGATAAGTCTGGAATGTGATTTACTTGGAACCATGTGGGTTTGTTCCAAAATTTTAGTCACAATTGAATCAAGTACGAATTTCATTTAACTAATTTAGCTTCTTCCATTAAATTTGAAATCTCATTGAATCTCTAGTTGTTTTATTTACATTTTGATTTTGATCATCACAGATCCAAATTGTTTTTGATTGTTTCGTAGATCTTGCATCATTCGGTCTAATGCCTCCAAAGACTTTTTATGTGGCATTGCACATTTGTCCACAACGATCAATTTGTATTGCTGCAAGAAACTTGGGCCATCCCACAGTTCTCCAACAGGTTGCACACTAGAGTTTAATTGATGTATATTTAACGGTAACTTGAAGGCTGAGTGAGGTGTTTGACTGCCTGCCAACAACGTAGCTGCAATCCCTGACGAAATAAGTACAAGTGCAATTTCATCCTGTGGGCTAATAGTCCTATAAATCAATGATATCATAATAGTCCAGTAAAATAAGGATTAAACCTCGGAATGAAATATGACAAGCTGAAAATTTGTATAAACCATTGTTTTGATATTTTATAAGTTGACTCAAAAGTCTCAAAAAATCTCATGTACGCTAGTCAAGATATTCAAGGTCAAAGGTCACAAAAAACAGTTTTTTACAAATATCTCGCTTCCTTTACTCTAAATGTTATTTTGAGTTATTAGGAAAGTTGTAGACCATAAAATTCTCTACAAATATCATCATAGACAATATTTCATAGATTTAACCCTTCTTGAGAAAGAGCGTGGAGAGTGGGGAGTGCTTAGCCGCATGGACGATAACGCTACTGTACGATACGTTAACTGTAAAATCCAGTAGACAGTACAATTTATAGTGTTAATTATTTATTAATAATGTTGTAATTATGAATAAACTGTAATAAATTGTATTTATGGACATTATATTATTTATAAATCATATATTAGTTTAATATTAACTTAATTAATATTAATAATAACATATTTAAATAAAATAGCTAAAATGCATTTTAATTATTTTTTTTATTCCCAACAGTTTATCACAAATCTATTACAATTCTAGTTAATGTATAGAGAATGTTGTTGCCCGACAATTCGCACGATCGAAGATCGGTGTAGAGAACATAAACGCCACACCGAGCTACGGCAGCCATCAAAATTCGCAGTTGCTGAACATTGTCTCGAGACACGGCATTCTATTAAATATGAGGACACCGAAGTTCTGAGAAACACATCTCACTTCTGGGACTGTGTTTTTAAGGAAGCCATTGAGGTCTGGCTACAGAGTAACCTCATAAACAAAGACAATGGGTTCCAACTAAGCCAAGCTTGGAACCCAGCATTAAAGCGGCTCCACAAATACCGGAGCCGAGGCACTGTGCGTAACGGAGGTGGCGTACAAACTGATGGTCACTGCTCAACGTGTTGCAATGCACCACCCCCAACACCGCTATCGATGTGCCGCGGCGGGAGTGGGAGGGTGGGGTCGGAGGGTATAAATATCGACGTCCCTGGAGCAGACCAGCAGTCGCGTCCTGGACTGCGCTCCTCACACTGACCAGTGCACGCTACCTGAAGATGATGGCATGTTACGCCATCGAAAATTCATACATCTGTGATCAATTGACCCAGCTGCACACCCAAGAAATCTTCAAGCAGGTACCACTATTGTTCTTGTACAGTCTGGTAGGCAGCAACACTCCAGAATCATAAATAACATTTCCAAGTAAAGTAAAATATATTAAAGTGCTATCTTTAATACATCAGTAGTAACAATATCTACAAGGGCTCCTTTGTGTTTTTTTAGCTTTCTTAGTTCCTTCATAATTTCCACAGGATTATTTCAAATTTTGTAGTTTCCTCGTTTCTACTTATATGGAGACACTCCTCTGATTTACTCTCTCCCATCCAAGGATGATAATCCCTAATGGTTTCACTAAACCAGTCACTTAATATCTCTGCTATTTCAAATCCTCAGTAACTTTCTTTTCTATCCTTACCTACATTTGTCTGAATACCTTCTCTTCCCCTCAATTTTCTAACATATCCATAGAAATTTCAAGATACAGTGTTTAGTTGTCCAAATGCACCAGTAATATTTTTCATAAACCTATCTTTAGCTTTCCTCTTTGCTATTATTAATTCCCTGGTTAGTTGTTTAAAGTATTCCCTACTGCCTTGCTGTCTCTTAACTCTGTTGTGTTCTCTTCTCACAAAACTAATTATGCTCCTTACCTCATTCGTATTCACACTGAGCAAAGCACATGAATGTCCATGTATAATTGGAGACTTCAAGATTCAGCAGCTTGCAATGGTCTACCAAAAATAGAAACTACTATATGCAGTTTATGGAACCGCACCACTTATTTCCCTCGGTGGTAGATTGGCTAGGAATTTAACCACTGACATTTAATCTAGAGTTATATCCTGTTTTTCCCTTAATTATTTTACATATTTCATGTAGATGTATGCATTATATATATATGCATTTTGTGAGATGGTCTCCACACCACTCTCCCTCACTCCATAATGTTCTCCTGTTGACAAATGGCCAAGTCCTGTAATATTCATTGTTTTTCCTGTTCTTGTGCATATTTATGTGTTCACCCCATTAAACCATCATCTAAGGTAAGTGGTGGTTTATTTCGCTATACTTTAATTGTAAATCCATTCGCCTCTTAGCTCCTATTGTTTCCTGGTTTCTATATATATATAACTAGGGAAGGATAGGGAAATATGACCCAACACTTACCACAGATGAAGGCAGCTGGGACGACGAACAAAACAAAAAAAAAAAAAAACAAAAAACCACAAGAGAAACACAATATTTCGGCATGAAGCTTTATTCAGATGGCGGTATCTGTGTACACATCTGACTCTGCCTGGTGTCTCACTTCTGCACGAATAAGGCTGTATGCTGAAATATTGCACTTCTACAATATTTTTTTTTTTTTTTTCGTCATCCCAGCTGCCTTCATCTGTGGTAAGTGTTGGGTAATATTTCCCTATCCTTCCTTAGTTTTATTGTCTTAAAGCATTTTCCAGCTCATTGTTATTATATATACCGAGTGTTACAAAAAAATGTATACACACTTTTAAAGGTCATAGAGAGTTCGTTTTCACGCTTGAGAGGATGAAAATTGGTACAAACGTAGTGTGATGTTTGCTCAATAGGTGGCAGCAAGCTAGGGCCGTGACGCGGGCAGCGGTGCTTAACTGATATCAACATGGCGGAAGTACGGTTGAACTTTGAAGAGCGTAAGCAATTGTTGAAGTGGTACTGGAAATTTGAGAATGTGGCTGCTGTCCAGAGACAGTGGAGACGTGAGTTTGGTACAGATCCACCTACATGGTTAACAATTACCAGTATACATGACAAATTCAAGCTGCATGGAACAGTGTGTGATGTACACAAAGGCCGATCAGGGCGACCTCGCACAGCTAAGAGTGACGAGTACTCGGCTGCAGTGCTGGAACGCTTTCAGCAGTAGCCACAAAAATCTACAAGGCAATTTGCGCGTGAGAGTGGTGTAAGTCATGTCAGCGTGCTGCGCATTCTGAAGAAAGGCAAGTTTAAAGTGTACATTCCCAGACTGGTGGAACAGTTAAACGACGACAACTCAGATCGTAGGTTACAATTTTGTGAATGGTTTCGGGACATGGTTAACAATGTTCCGGGATTTGTGTGGAATGTGGTTTGGTCAGATGAAGCACAGTTCAAGCTCAATGGAACTGTCAACAGACACAATTGTGTGTACTGGGCTGACGATAATCCCCTCATCACAGTGGAAATGGCTGTGAATTTGCCTGGTGTAAATGTGTGGTGCGGATTGACTCGTAGGGTCCTTTCCGTTATGAAGGTACTTTAACTGGTGAACTTTATCTGAGAATGCTTAACGATTCAATTTTACCTGCCATTCATGAACTGTACGGTAATGAGAGGATTTATTGTCAACAAGATGGCGCCCCTGCGCACTACCATAGGGATGTAAGAGCATACCTTGATCTACATTTTCCAGAGAATTGGATAGGACGCAGGGGTCCAATCGAGTTTCCTGCGCGTTCTCCAGATCTAACACCGTTGGACTTTTTACTTATGGGGATCAGTGAAAGACCAGGTGTACAGAAGAAAACCAGATAACCTGAACGAACTTTGGGATGAGATTAGAACAGTGTGCGCAGATATCCCACTGGAAACTTTAGCGGTAGTTACCGAATCAGTCGCAACCGGTGTTCAGAAATGCATTGATGCAGAAGGCCATCACTTTGAACACTTAACATAAACATTTACCCCAGGAAGTGTATTGGAAACTTCAAACAGACTTATAATCTTACTTTCAGGCTAATAAACATTTTGTATGAAAACGTTTCCATATGTTTTTTCTCCTCCTGAAGTGTCTGTACATTTTTCTGTAACACTTGGTATATCTGGATTCTCTACCTCATTTTGCTTGGATGTTGGTGTATTCCCATGGCATGTGTTTCAACATTTAGATATTAATGACATGTGATAAAATTAGGGTAGAGGCAAGTCTCCTGCCAGTTATGACATTGCTAATTTAGTGATTTTATAGTGTTCATTCATTTTATTTGGTCCCATATACCATTTACATACAATAAATTGTACAGTAAATTAGGACAATTCAAAAAGGAGAATATAACAACTTATTAACTGGGGGTTTTTCATAGGTACTATTCAGTTATCACCGGGATATCTACCCAACATTTCATTTAAAGAACTAAAACTTTGAAGACAGAGATGCACTAAGTAAGAACCCTCACCCTTCCCTCAGTCAGCCTTCATGTAATTCAAATTAGATTTCTTCAATTTGTAAAAGTTGTAAAGTGATTTGAAATACTGTTTCAGTTGACCAAAACATATGGAAGCCATGGTGGGAGAAAGTGGATACCCAAAAAATTATAGGATCTAATACAGCAATTAGAAAAAAAGATGAGGTGATAATAAAGGGATTACAGGGATTTTGTGTACCTAAAACTACACTGATGAAGTCTGCAAAGAGGTATGGAGATGCAAAGTACGCAGCTCACATGAAAACAAAAAGGCCTACAATTCTTAGACCTGGCTGCAAAAAGAAGCTCATTAAATATGTAACATAAATAAAATGGAATTAAGTTTAACAATTAAAAACAATCTCAAGTACACATTTCAATATCATGGTGCTTGTAAGAAACTGTTATTGCTGTTTCTCAAGAGAAATAAAGAGCAGTTATCAATTTTTGCTTTCACAGTTCCTAGGAACATACGAAGCCACATCTACCTAAAGTTTTAAATCAGCATGGATCTACAAACAACTCAGTGATTCCAGAAATTGGTCCAGTGCACATCTGGACTGTGCCACCACTCAAAAAAAAATTGGAAACCAACCGTGTATGCAGCGACAATGTCTTTACATTACAGACCAGATCTTGTAAAATCTTTGGAAAAATCAACGGGGGAAACAATGTCAAAGCAATAAATTGTGGGAATGTTGAGGAATAGAGCAAGAAAAAGGAAGAAGAAACCTCAGTTCAACTGAGAAGAATAAGAAAAAGAAAGTTTGGGCAGTTTGATATGGATGAATCTGATCATATTCCACAAGGAGGACGTCCAAATGAAGATGAAGCTAACCACATATTCTGTGCGGAAAGGTTCTCAGTTGAATTCAGAAAAGAAATGTGGATCCAGAGTAGCACATGTGGGTTATAGATGCACAAAGAATGCATATTAAATGATAGAGAAATTTATTTTTATGATTTTTATCATTGGTGGAAGAACTTATTAGTGAAGAAACTAATCACTATTTTTTAGGTGGCAACTTTATCAAATGTTATGAATGCCAAAGAAACTAAAATTGTTTAAAATAAAACAAATTTATATTCATTTTAGCTTTAATAGTTTTTTCTGATAATTTGGCATATATATTTAACAAGGGTCCAACTAAAGCAGGTTAAGAAACTTTTTACTAAAAGTTGAATTTGAAGACTATAATCAGATATTTACTAAGTTCCGTCATGTAGGATATTCAAGAACCACACACCGATTGAAGATGCAGTTCTGCTCTAGAAGAAGACCACAGAAGGATAGTCGAAACTTCAGCTGCACACATCATGACACAGTGTCACCCAGACATCCAAGAATCAACTAACTCTGGCCGCCAAAGCCTACAATTACATTTGACTCAACTCTACAGGGAGAAGGTATTTTATCGAACACGAGAATTTTCAAAACTACGTGATACATGGGCCCAGAAACTTTATCAACTAGCTTTTTTACTGCGATGCAGAGATGAAGATGTGCTATCATCCTTCCTCAAAATTCGCCACCACGTCAATACAAGAGCCACCCTCAGAATTCTTCGCAACATGGGTTTTGCGTTGTTGAGAGAGAGGATATATCAGACCTGGCCCATATTGAAGGAAAAATATTCCATCTTCACCTGGAACTTGCCAGCCTTCTTTCCTATGCCAATTGGACAAATCTCGACACAGCCACAGCAAAATCAGCAGTGAATATCCAGGACAAAACAAAACAAAGACACATGTGCAAGTTTGAGAAGCAGAAAATTCTAAAACACCCAGAAACAACAAAGACGGACACATAAAAGGTGGTTGTGAACTTAACTGGGGAAGAACTGGCTCCTGCTACCAATACTGTGCTGGCTAAAGGACTAAACTTTGCTCTGGTACCAACAAAGCTACCATCGTTTGACATCATTGCAGGGATAGAGAATACCATGGGAAACTTAGACACGGAGCACGCATACCAAATTCGATACGAGACAGCACGTATCATCAGTTGAGCAAAACTTCCTCACTGTAATCTACCTCGAGAGGAAAGACTAACACTACAAAGATTACAACAGCGTGAAGATATTGTGATACTACCGGCAGATAAGGGAAACACAACAGTATTGATGAAATCGGAAGACAAGCACAATAAGGTTGTGAGGTTTTTAGAAGACAAGACATAAGCTCAACAGATAGGAACCCTCTACACAAACTAGTGTCTGAAGTAGCATCTATTGTCAACAACTCTTCAGGAATTGAACAAGAAACCAAGACTTGACTGAAGAGAAACTCTACTCCTCGTTTCTACGGCTTGCCTAAAATCACAAACCACAGGATCTTCTACAGTCAATCATTAGCGCAATTAGCTCTCCAACTCATCCACTAGCCTGCTATGTTGCTGATAAATTAAAACCCTTGTCAGAAGGCATCGATTTGACTGTCAGAAATAGCTTGCGCTTCATTGAAATCATTTCATGACACAAAATTAAAAAAAAAACAACTGAAATCCTAGTGAGCTTTGACGTGGTGTCACTCTACACCAATGTACCTGTGGAAAAAGCAGTGGCAATAATACGAACCAAGCTATCGGCCCTTAACATCTCAGAAGAATGGCCGGACTTGGCCAAGTTTTGTCTTAAATCAACGTTCATCCAACAGGATAGAAAATTTTATGCCGAAGTGGAAGGAGAAGCCATAGACTCACTGCTTTCGCTGATAGCAGCGAACTTCCTTATGGAGGTGCTGGAGATGGAAATGTTGGACAATGCACCCCTCAAACCGTGTCTGTGGCTACGCTATGTTGACGACACCTACGTTGTGTGGCCCCATGGACGAAGTGCCCTTGACAAGTTTCTAGATTATATAAACAAAGCACATCCTAAAATTAATTTCACTATGGAATCAAAGGCAGCTGCCATTCCTACAGGTGCTAGTAGCCAAACATGATCACGGGAACCTGGGACACTCAGTTTATCAGAAGCCAACACATATAAACAGATATATACATGCTGCATTGCACCACCATCCAGCGACAAAAAGAGGTGTCCTCATCACCTTGTGTACAAGAGCAACGATAGTGTGTGATGCAATCAGTTTGGTGACGCAGTTTGAGGCACTGCAACACATATTCGATCCAATTGCTACCACAACTTTTGTCTTAAATGAGCATTGCATGCAGCCACAACAGCTAGAGATGCCAATTCAGCATCCAATCAACACACCTGTCAGGAACGCAAAGTAGTTAATCTACTCTATATAAGAAACATTACACACAGAATTGGAAAGCTATTTAATTTTTTTTTTACATAAAACCTGTCTATAAAGCACACAAAAAGGTCAGTAACCAGCTCATCAAGATTAAGGACAAGTTGCCCCCTCTACAGGTTGCCAGGGTCTATGAAATTCCATGCACCTGTGGCCAGGTGTGCATAGGAGAGACGGAGTGCACTATAGGGGACAGGCTGCGTGAGCATATCCGCAATTATAGATCCAAATAACTTCGAGAAGTTTGCCATTGCACGGCATGCAGCCGAAATTAATCATTCCATTAATTTCGAAAAAAAACAACCCTGATAGTGTTCGAAGATAAATGGTGGCCAAGGAGGGTCAAGGAGGCTCGCCCAAACAACATACAAGGGCGGTCCAATAAGTACTTAGCCCACAAAAAAAAAAAAAAAAAAAAAAAAAAAAAAAAAAAAAAAAAAAAAAAAAAAAAAAAAAAAAAAAAAATTTTGGAAAATTGGCTATTTATTTCTCAACATAGTCTCCTTTTAGCTCGATACACTTGACCCAGCGATACGTTTTCTGGAGATCTGCAAAGTAGGCCTCCATGGTGGCGATAACATCCTAATTCAACTCAAATTTCTGCGCGGCGAATGTCTTCAAGTTTGGAAACAAAAAGAAGTCGCACGGGGCCAAATCTGGAGAATATGGCGGATGGGGCAGCAGTTCGTAGCCCAATTCGACCAATTTGGTCATGTCGATGGCGGAGGTGTGAGCCGGGTGCGTTGTCATGGTGTAAGAGCACTTATTTCTTCGTCAAATGGGGCCGTTTTTTCTGCAATTCGGCGTCGAATCGGCCCAATAATTCGGCATAATAAAGCCCTGTGATCATTTTGTCCTTCTCCAGGTAGTCAGCGTAGATCACACCTTGTGAACCCCAGAAAACGGTGGCCATCACCTTTCCAGCCGATGTTACAGTCTTCGCCTTTTTCGGAGCACGTTTGCCAGGTAAAGTCCACTGTTTTGACTGTTCCTTGGTCTCTGGTGTGTACCAGTGGATCCATGTTTCATCAATGGTCACATAACGACACAGAAACTCCTTCGGATTACGCTTAAACAGCGTCAGACACTGATGTGAAGTGGTCTCACGGTTGCGATTGTTGTCCAGAGTGAGCAAACACGGTACCCATCGTGCCGACAGCTTTCTCATACCCAAAATTTCATGCAAGATGTGACCTACATGGTCTTTTGAGATACCCACTGTTCCAGAAATCTCGCGCAACTTCAATCGGCGGTCTGCCAATATGAGATCGTAGATTTTTTTCACATTATCGTGCATGGTAACCGTTTTCGGGGCACCTGGGCGTGGCTATTCAAATACCAACATGTGACCACGTTGAATCTCGTTAAACCAATTTTTGACAGTCGCCATCAAAGTGGAAGGGTCACCGTACGCAGCATCCAAGCACTCTTTTATTTCACTGCACGATTTTCCTTCCAAAAACAACAATCGAATCACCATCCGATATTGCTCTTTTTCCATTTTTATAAAATCCGTGGACACATCCACTTTCACACGCGATAAAAACAAAACTATGAGTCTGATTTGGATGAAATTTTAACAATAGCTGTCTAAGATAATGTACTACACAATAATAAATTTTTCTGGTGACAGGGGCGCCATCGGGAAGAGAGGCTAAGTACTTATCGGACCTACCTCGTAAATAAAGACAACAGGCTTAAACTACACAATGCATGGCTCTTGCTAGTGCATATGGAGCAGGTCATGTGTCACTCCCCACCAGACCACGTCACGCCCCACCAGGCCAACAAAACATGTGACGGTTCAAACCTTCTGATTGGCCAGGTAAACTGAACTCTCAAGATGGGTCAAGGGCTTGACTATATAAAAGCACCACACACCAACTGAAGATATAGTTCTGCCCTAGTGAAGACCAGAGAAGGATGGTCGAAACGTCAGCTGCACACATCATGACACTGCGTCACCCAGACAGCCAAGAATCAAGAACATATGTGTTCCCTTAAAATTTGAGTAAAATTAAGTCAAATATAATCGAAGACTTTCATGGCTGGAATAAAAAATTTCCATGCTTCCCCAGTATCCCCATGTCATGGTATCATGGTATTGAATGCCGACATTGCGGCCAGTCAGCGTTTGTTCATCTGGAAAGTTAAATTGCTAGAACTCACTCTGTGAGTCCTACTGAGCCAATCAAGCATGTGACAACAGTGCTCTGCTGAATGGCCAGGCCTCTCCAATTTTCTAGAACAAATTAATATTAATTACATATAGAAGCATGTGAGCAACTATACTGTTTTTCATAAATACATCTTTGGGTCCTCTCTTTGCTGCTGTTAATTTGTTGTTTAGTTGTTTCAAGGTTTCCCTACTGCCGTGTGTCTCTTAACTCTGTTGTGTTCTATTCTTACCGATCTCTTTAGACTTCTCATCTCTCTATTATAGCAAGTAGGTTCTGTACTATGCTTTTTTTTGGGTAGGAATAAATAAGATGATTTATGTAATTTTTGAATGAACACTTAAGTACATATCAGAAACAAATGCATGCAATAAAATTCTATTAAAACATCCAGCTCTCTTTATTTTAATTTAATTCTGATTAATTAAAATTTGCACAGATAACATTTTTATTATTACTATTTCAAGATATGAAATTTTAAACTAGATAGCCTAAAAATTAGCTTTTAACTCAAATGAGGTCACATTCTTCTTACACTTACTGTTTCCAAAAATCCAAGAATGACTTTGCCTCCACATATCCCAATTTTTCACCCCCAGCAGCAATAAACAGAGGAATCTTCCAGTAGAGTGAACAACTACATGCCTGTGTAACAGATACATGTTTTAAATGTACAGGAATAATATGTTATCTAGTCCCAATATGACTGCATGCTGCAACAAAACTTAATTTTAGTGACAGGATCAAGTAAATAAATTAACTGTCCTGCAATTTAGCTTTAGATAAGGAAGGTTGGATAAAACTTGCTTCATAGTGAAAGATCAACAATTTCAAAAAAGAAAGACTGAAAATGCAAATTAATTACAGGTTACATTTGTTCTTACAGAATCCTATCCAAATACATTTTAACTGCCAAAACATATCCAGGATTTCAATGGTATTTTGTGAATAATATTGACATTGATTTCTTATTGTTTTTTTTTATTTGGTATAATTAATTAAGTAGGGAAGTGCTTATCAAAACCTTTAAATTTTGTTTCAATCTTCTATTAAATAACTACACTCCTGGAAATTGAAATAAGGACACATTGACGCCGGTGTGTAAGACCCACCATACTTGCTCCGGACACTACGAGAGAGCTGTACAAGCAATGATCAAACGCACGGCACAGCGGACACACCAGGAACAGCAGTGTTGGCCGTCGAAGGGCGCTAGCTGCGCAGCGGTTGGGCACCGCCGCAGTCAGTGTCAGCCAGTTTGCCGTGGCATACGGAGCTCCATCTCAGTCTTTAACACTGGTAGCATGCCACGACAGCGTGTACGTGAACCGTATGTGCAGTTGACGGACTTTGAGCGAGGGCGTATAGTGGGCATGCAGGAGGCCGGGTGGACGTACCGCCAAATTGCTCAACATGTGGGGCGCGAGGTCTCCACAGTACATCGATGTTGTCGCCAGTGGTCGGCGGAAGGTGCACGTGCCCGTCGACCTGGGTCCGGACAGCAGCGACGCACGGACGCACGCCAAGACCGTCGCATCCTACGCAGTGCCGTAGGGGACCGCACTGCCACTTCCCGGAAAATTAGGGACACTGTTGCTCCTGGGGTATCAGAGAGGACCATTCGCAACCGTCTCCATGAAGCTGGGCTACGGTCCCGCGCACCGTTAGGTCGTCTTCCGCTCACGCCCCAACATTGTGCAGCCCGCCTCCAGTGGTGTCGCAACAGGCGTGTATGGAGGGATGAATGGAGACGTGTCGTCTTCAGTGATGAGAGTCGCTTCTGCCTTGGTGCCAATGATGGTCGTATGCGTGTTTGGCGCCATGCAGGTGAGCGCCACAATCAGGACTGCATATGACCGAGGCACACAGGCCAACACCCGGCATCATGGTGTGGGGAGCGATCTCCTACACTGGCCGTACATCTCTGGTGATCGTCGAGGGGACACTGAACAGTGCACGGTACATTCAAACCGTCATCGAACCCATCGTTCTACCATTCCTAGACCGGCAAGGGAACATGCTGTTCCAATAGGACAATGCACGTCCACATGTATCCCGTGCCACCCAACGTGCTCTAGAAGGTGTAAGTCAACTACCCTGGCCAGCGAGATCTCCGGATCTGTCCCCCATTGAGCATGTTTGGGACTAGATGAAACGTCGTTTCACGCGGTCTGCACGTCCAGCACGAACGCTGGTCCAGCTGAGGCGCCAGGTGGAAATGGCATGGCATGCCGTTCCACAGGACTACATCCAGCACCTCTACGATCGTCTCCATGGGAGAATTGCAGCCTGCATTGCTGCGAAAGGAGGATATACATGGTACTAGTGCCGACATTGTACATGCTCTGTTGCCTGTGTCTATGTGCCTATGGTTCTGTCTGTGTGATCATGTGTTGTATCTGACCCCAGGAATGTGTATATAAAGTTTCCCATTCCTGTGACAATGAATTCACGGTGTTCTTATTTCAATTTCCAGGAGTGTATGTTTGTGGCAGATAGAAAAATCAAACAGAATTTTGGAGAAGGGAAGAAAAGATGCATAAATATTAAAACTGACAATTGGAAACCTCTTTTTAGATAAAAAAAAAACCTTTTAGGATCGATGTAACTGATGAAAGAAATACATCGTGAAACTAAATGATGGTGTTGATTTGAACAACAGTGCACTGAGAAAAGAAGGTGACATCAACACTGATGACTTAGGAGATCCTGTTTTGAGGACAAAATTTGATAGGGTTTTGAATGATTTGAAATTGAATAAGGCAGTTGGAATTGATGGGATTCCTGCAAAACTACTGAAACACATCTCATGCTTCAAAATTACTGATCAGAATAACACATAGAAGAATGGAAAGGGCAATAGAAGAGATAGTAGGTGAAGATCAGTTTGTGTTTAGGAAAAACCATGACACAAGAGAAGCAATTTTGGCCTTAAGATTAATACTCGAAGGACAGATCAAGAAAAACCAAAAATAATTGTATGGTATTTGTTGATTTAGAAAAAGCTTTTGTTAATGTTAAGTGGGCAGGGGAGCAAGATGTTCAAAATTTTGAAGAAGTTAGATCTAAAATACCTAGATAGAAGAACACGTTATGATCTATATAAGAAGTGGCTGTAATAAAAAACAGACAATCATGATAGACATCATCAGTTAAAAAGGGCGTGAAACAACATTAATATTCAACTTATATGCAGAGGAAGAAATAAAGAAATTAAAAGAAAAATTTGAATGTGACATAAGTGTTCAGGGAGAAAAAAATCAGTATGCTGCTGCTGTGTTTAGCTGATGACATTGTCCTATTAGCAGAACAGGCTTAGGATACTAAGAACATACTGAAGGGCATGAAAAAAAACTAAAGGAAGATTTTGGACTAAGTATAAACTGAAGCAAGACAAAAGTGATGAAATGTATCAGAAATTATGCCAACAATAGTAGACTGAATATCAAAATAGAATCAGATGCAATAGGAGAAGTAAGTGAATTCTGCTACTTGGGAAGTAAAATTACAACTGATGGCTGAAATAGGAATGATGTTAAAAGCAGAATAGCACTAGCAAATAGAACCTTCATGAAAAAGAGAAATCTTTTAGTTTCAAATATAGAACTAGGACTTAGAAAGAACTTCTTAAAACTATGTGTGGAGCACAGCACTTTATGGTAGCAAACATGGACTTAAGGAATACCAGAAAGAAGAAATATTCAAACATTTGAAATGTTGTTCTATAGAAGAATACTGAAAATTAAGTTGACACATAAAGTATGAAATGAGCATGTTCTGGAAATGAAAGTTTGTGGAAGAGCCTAACAGAAAAAAGAGACAGGATGGTGGGTCATATTTTGAGATATGTCGGATTGGTTAATTTGTTTGTGGAGGGAACAGTCGAAGAAAAGCACTATCGAGGAAGACACAGATTAGAATATATGACTCATTTAACTGAGGATGTGGGTTGCGTGAGGAGAAGAGATTAGTGAAAGATAGGAAAGGATGGAGGATTGCATCAAACCAGTTGACAGACTGATGGCAGTTAAAAACAGTCCCATATGCAAATTAATAAACAATAGCTGAATACTTGCATAAATTAATATATAATTAAATTCCATTTTGTGTGTTATGAAAATGCTCACTTAATGCAAATAAACTAAACATTTGTTTGGGATTTCAAATGATCAGGAAATGAAAGCTTTTGAAACCATTTCTGCAAGTACTGAAGCATGTGAACACTATCAAATTTATTACAGTTTTGCACCATGTTTGTACAGCTGCTTGATGCAGTGGTTGCTCACATTCATGTTTATATGACTTACATTCTTATTGATGTGTATAACCTATACCATTTTTCTTTTAATAGTGTTATTATAAATCAGTGCTTAAAAATAAATACCACAAAATGCAGTTTTTATTATTTAAATAACCTTTTAAATGTTTATCACTGTCCAAAATTTCAAGCGGGATAGGTTAATTCATATGTGTACATGCTCCAAAGCATCTGACAAAATTTCTTCGGTTGATGACTTACATGCAAAAGAAGGTGCCAACAGAAATTGTCACAGAGGTTTATCCTCCACCAGAATAAATAAACAGTAATTATTTTCATGGGTCACTCAGGTAAATGACTGGACCATATGCTCCTTCTGCTATAATACCCTCTGCATGATTGATCAACCACAACACACAACCATTCAGTTTCTCAATAGATAAACAACTAAGCCACACCATAAAATGAATGCAGAGAAAGAAATACAACCACGAACTAACCTTACAAATGTAAAACAATATACCATACAAAGAAGTAAATAATAAAGGAAAGGGAAATTAACCCATCACATTACAAAGATGACAGCTGTGATGAGAGAAAACACGTAAAGCGGACACACAAATACAATATTTTGATATTTATCTTCTTCATGTAATAGAGAACGAGCCATTTGGTTCTGGACATATGTGCACAAAGAACATTACCCCATGACTGGCTGTGGAGAGGAAAGATAAATTATAACTGACACTCACCAAAGTTGAAGGGAGGAGGGCAGCAGCAACACAAAATAATATACGAACACAAAAAAACACAATATTTTGGGATTATTTTGTTCTCCCTACACCTTTGGTGAGTGTTGGGCATAATTTATCTTTCCTTATCACAAATTACCCTAATTTGGTTATCGCCAACATTAAACAAAATTAAACATACGAGTTACAAATCCAGCAGCAGTGCTGGGTTGTGGTCAGTTTTGGATCTGACTTTTGTTTTGTTTAGAGTTTTAACCTAAAAAAAAAATAATAATAAAAAATGAAAACATAAGTTAGTCTAAAAAGTTTTGCTGGATCTTCTCAAAGAAATTATACCAAACCAGTGTATCATGGCCCTCTCACAATAAACAAAAATATGGTCATAAAAGCTTTAGGCCAGTACCGGATTAACCACGTAGCAGGCCCAAGATCTGAACCTGACACCCTGAATTTTGGATGCAAACACTTTATATTGAATTACCGCACCAATTTACATAGCGACAAAGATAGACTACTAAATTTTATAAACATACTACATGTTAAAAGTTTACGCACTGAAGGCCTTTTCAACTGTATGTACACAAGCCACACAAAACTGAGTCTGACCAAGGAACACTTCCTCCTCTCATCAGATAGTTGTACCATGAAACAATAAAGTAAGTAACAATAAATGCAGGAGTAACAAATTCTAAATGTGAATATCTTAGTAAACTAGCTCCAGACCTCAAAATTGACATCTTAGCAAAGAAACCCACATAGCTGAAAAAAAAAATTGGAAAGCAGGGGCAAGATTGAGGTGTACACAATGATATGAGACTTCCCTCATCTATACACGGATCAGCTATGTATGTCAAAAGTAACATTTGCAATGATGCAACTAAGGAAAATGGAAGCGTCTTCTAGGTGATATAAATAAGAAAAGAAAGGGAAATTAACCCACCACATACCAAAGTGGACGGATGCCATGAGAGAACACTAATGCTGACAAACAAACAACACAATATTTCGGCATATGCCTTGCTCACAAATAGAAAAAACGGGCCATTAGGCTCGGAACGTGTGTGCACACCGAACGTTACCTAATGACTAACCGTGTTGTGGTGGTGGTGGGGGGGGGGGGGGGGGACGGATAAGGAGTAGACTATCGATGTCGGTATACAATGTCTGAGATAATATATTTAATATTTTGGCAGGCGATGGTAAAATGAGCAAATGTAGTAATGGTACGGTATAAATATGGAAAAAAAAAAAAAAAAAGGTAGTGATGGGTTAATTGGAATTTAACGGTGGTTAAGTCCAGGTGGGTGTCTTGTATCCAGGATGTACCAGAATATCCTGGATACAAGACACCCACCTGGACTTAACCACCGTTAAATTCCAATTAACCCATCACTACCTTTTTTTTTTTTTTTTCGCCATGTTTATACCGTACCATTACTATATTTGCTCATTTTACCATCGCCTGCCAAAATATTAAATATATTATCTCAGACATTGTATACCGATATCGATAGTCTACTCCTTATCCGTCCCCCCCCCCCCCCCACCACCACCACCACCACAACACGGTTAGTCATTAGGTAACGTTCGGTGTGCACACACGTTCCGAGCCTAATGGCCCGTTTTTTCTATTTGTGAGCAAGGCATATGCCGAAACTTTGTGTTGTTTGTTTGTCAGCATTAGTGTTCTCTCATCGCATCCGTCCACTTTGGTATGTGGTGGGTTAATTTCCCTTTCTTTTCTTATTTAAAAGTAACATTTGCACTATCTCGAAAGTTAGCTATCAAAAAGTTAATGAAATAGAAATAATTATTCCCAAACTCAACAGTTTAACTGTTGCATCAGATTACAAACTACCTCTTTCCAACTGGCTAACTCCATTACTGCCCTCAGTACCAAAACATTGCATATATCTAGGAGACCTTAACAGCTGTCAGACATCCTGAAGTTACCCAAATACTGATGAAAATGGACAGAAACTTGCTATGTGTTGTGAAATTCAAGACCTGTATCTCTGTTATGATGCTAAAGAAAAGAAAACATTCCATTCCACAAGATGGAAATATGACAGCAATCCTGATCTGGTTTTTTTGCAGATGAAATAAAACCATTAGACCAACCAAGGAAAGTCCTTCAGCATTTTCCAAGAAGCCAATACTAATCAGTATCGGTATTGCAATACCTGTTATCAGATCCATTCACAAACCAAGGTGGAACTTAAAAAGGCAAATTGGGACCAATGTAGCTCCGAGGTAGATAACAGCCTGCGATCGATACCTCCAAAGGCAAAATCTACAAGAGACTTTTAGGTATTGTTATCACTGCAGCTAGATGAAAAATCCCCCAAGGATACGGAAAACAATGAATTCCTTTAGAGGCAAATCTACCCAAACTTTGTATGAAATTTATCAAAAAACTGGTGACCCTGAAACAGGAAAAAGAATAGTAGAAAAACTGAATAAAGGGAGGTAGCAGAAATGGGAAGAACTAAATTCTCAAATGAGCTTTACTCACTCCAGTAGAAATGCACGGACTCTCCTTAGAAAACTGGATGCAGCGTCAAACACATGCAAAGAGGAGCCAGGAATTACATCAACTGAAATGGCATTACACATCAAAACAAGAGCTGATAAAGTTCCAATAGATCCCACCATGAAGAAGTAGTTGGAGAGAGAGATGATCGATATGGATAGAAACCTCCAAAATAACCCTACTCTTTCTAATCCATTCAGTCATAAAGAAGTTGAGAAAGCCATCAAAATACTAAAAATGAGGAAGGCTGCAGGATTAGATAGCGTTTTCCCAGAATTTATAAGATATCTTGGTCCCCACCTCAGCGATCCTAAATCAGGGCAATAGGTCGATAGCTTGAAGCATCATCCACTGGTTTGCCTAAGTGTTTACTAGAACGCCTCCTCCTTAACCGTATTCAAGGAATAAAAAATAACATAACACCAAAATACCAGGCAGGTTTCATACTCAAACAGAGCTGTTGTGAACGAATATTAGCACTGGTATCAACTACTGAGGCTCGATTTCAGAAGGAATTAAAGACATCAGTAGCGTTTGTCAATCTAACAGCGGCATATAATACGATTTGGCTGGACAGTCTACTACTTAAACTTAAGAAGCATGTACCCTGCAGGAAACTAACATCACTACTGAAGAACATGCTGACAAACCAATATTTCAAGGTCACAGTTGGACAAAAGACAAGTAAGTCATTTACAGTAAAAAAATGGACTACCTCAAGGGTCAGTACTAGCTCCAGTGCTCTTCAATTTGTACACCAGTGACATGCCTGAAACAGTTGACAATAAATTCTGCTACACTGATGACTTGGCTATCACTGTCCATACTTCCACACAAGAGGAGGGTGAAAACATGCTCTCAAATGATTGAACGCTTACTATACGAGGTGGAGACTTTGTCCAAACCTGATGAAAACAGAAGTGTGTACATTCCATTTGAGCAATAGAACAGCAGATCAGCAGTGAACTTCTGCCACCAAAGAGTGAAACATAATTTCTACCGTAAATATCTTGGTATCACCTTAGATCATTCCTTAACGTTCAAAAAAACACCTGGAAAACACAAGTCAGAAACTTAAAACATGGAACAACATCATGAAGAAACTAGCTGGTACTTCGTGGGGAGCTGGTGTGGACTCACTACGAACAACTGTCCTCACTGTGATTTACCCTTTTGCTGAGTACTGTGCTCCAGTGTGGCAACATGCTCACACTAGAAAAATTAATGTTCAACTGAACGAGTGTATGAGAGTAATAACTGGCACGCTAAAATACAACCCAGTCCCCTGCCTACATATCATCAGCAATATACCACCTCCAGAGGTAAGACGCCAAGAAGCAACAGCAAATTACATCAAGACCATCCACAGATCTCCCAATCCGCAAGGTCCTAAATGACCAACCCACCACTCATCTTAAATCCAGTATGGCATGATGTATTTGACTTTGATGTCAAGGAAAAATGGCGACAAAGCTGGGACTCTGCATCTGTGAAAAATCTAGATATTGAAGATCCTACAAGTAGAGTTCTGGGATTCCACCTGTGAAAGGACCAGTGGGTAAAACTATATTGCCAATGAACAGGCCATGCCAAATGCAACGTCATGCTCCATAAGTGGGGACTTCAGGATTCGTCTGTGACTGCAGAGCTCCTTCCCAGAGTGTGGAGCACATCATCAAGGAATGCCCCCTGAGGTAGTACAATGGACCATTTCACAATTTTTTCAATGCTACATCTTCCTTGATATGTAAGGTGACAAGGTCCCTTACCATTTTTGTGAATAAATTTTGTTAAAAAATTAATTAGATATTAGTCTTGCTTGTGTTGTGTATACAAATGTGTTAAATTGGTATGAAAGAAAGAAAAAGAAAAGCGTATAGTAAAGTGCCAGAATATCTATGGACAGTGGACGTCTATGATAATATATATCTTGGACAGAGGAGAGAAGAAAATATGGCGAGTGTATGGGTGAGAATATAAGATATAGCTGGCATGTGGTTGAATAAAACGGAATGTAAAGAAGTGTGTATAGTACCAAGTGATTATAAATAAAAAGTGCTTTCGAGTGTTTCTTCAAAGAATTCATGTCGCGATATATATATATATATATATATATATATATATATATTATTTATTTGTTTCTGATCTGTGAATTGAAATAATCAGCCGGCTCTGCAGCTAATATTACGGCTTGAAGATGGGTAGATTATACATACTAAGGTAAATTACCTAAATCAAATAAGGGGAACTTACACATAGCATGCCTGCAACAACTGGACATCAATTTGTGAATGCTACCAAAGTTCTTGTCATTGTATATATTTATATGTATTACATAAATTGCTTAGCCATACAATAAATAAAGTAACTAAATGGCCTAGAAGAGAGGTTAACCTGATTGGCTCTGCAACCTCTTACCTACAATTTTTCTAAATTAAAGGAGTCATAATCGAAAGTTAAATACTAAATGGTAACAATCAATAAATAAAATGATATAATTCAAATAAACAGATTATTTTAATAAATGAAGAACAAAAGCATTAGCTAGGGAGCTGGACCATACCTTGGCAATCACTGAAAACTTTTCTCTAGGTACTTGTTGATTTGGGAATGGCTGGAATGCAGCTGAGATCTTCTGAAGAATAGAATCCAAACTTTGCTCACTGTGTGGTTTTCCTTTGGGGAAATAAAACCTGCCAACAAATGTTACAATTATTTTCATAGTGCTAAATCTAGTTTACAGGCAAAAAACAAAATCTTAGAGAGAGATAAATGTTATCCATGCAAAAACTACAGATCATATTTTGACATGGTTTCAATAAATGTACAGCCTAGTGATCCTGTGGATAAAACAGAGTATGTTTCATTTTGATCTGAAGTCAAAAAGCTAGAAATTGCATATATTTTTTGTTGAATGTGATTCACACAAAAACTAATGATCTGATTTTGATTGAGTTTCAATTAATGTACAACCCATATCCACACTGATAAAATAGGATATGTTTCACTTTAATATGGCATCTAAAACTGATACATTTTAGATGATTTTACATTGAATGAGATTCATGTAAAAACAACTGGCCAGGATTCAATAAAGTTTCTAGCTGGTGAACAGCCAGTGTCCCATGGGTAAAAGAGGGTATATTTCATTTTCATTTGGAATTGAAAAGCTGAGAAATTTGGAACTAAAGTGTCCACAAATTAACATAAATTGTTCAATGAATGTGATTCACACAAAAACTATTTGTCAAATTTTGATGGAGTTTCGATTAAGGTAGTACACCCTATTGCGTCACAGATAAAATAGGATACGTTTAATTTTAATGTGACGTCTAAAAGCTAAGAAAAATACGTAATCATGAAAAAACAAATCGGGCATTATTCATAAGCTACAGAGAAGTTATCAACTGTTTCTAAAATTTGTCTCTTGTCAGTCTGTTTGCTTGAATGAATGGTAATCATGCAACAACTACTTGCTAGACTTTGATGGAGTTTTGATTAATGTACAGCACTGGAAATAAAATATGCTTCATATTGATGTGAAGTTAGAAAGCTGAGAAATTTAAGTAAAAATTCCCCATAAATTAATACACATGCTTTTTGCTGAATGCGACTCATTCAAGAACTACTGTAGAATTTTGATGGGATTTCAAATAATGTACACTCCATTGTCCTGGGAGGTAAAGTAGCTCACATTTCATTTCAATGTTAAGTCAAAAAGTTGAGAAATTTATGATAAAATTTCTCGCAGTACAAAAAAAAGTAAAGCACCCAAAAGGGGACAAGGAACAGAAATGAACTTCACAGATTAAGAAGGTATGTGATGTTATTTCATCAATTACAAAATCAAGACCAATTTACAGGGTACTTGGCAGTGTGAGCCAACTTATCAGTGTTATGTTGTATCCTGCTGGATGTATGCACTAATTCAATTAGGAATGGTGTCATAAAGTTGTCATATATTCCACTGAGACAAGCTGGTTCACAACTGTTGTAACTGGTCCTTGATATACTGAACACTGGAACTGGGATGGAGTTAATGCTCAAGCTGACCCCACACATTTTCTATCAAGGACAGATCTCGGGAGCTTTTTTTAATTTTTTTTTTTCATTTTCATTTCATTAGCTTGCTAAAAGGAGTACCTCAAAATCAAACAGACAGTTCCTAGACACAGATACTTGAGCACTGTCCTGTTGAAAAAAATGACACCAATGGTACTGTCGCATAAATTCAGAGAGTGTATGAGTTACCACTGTTCTGTCAGAGTTCCCTATTGACCGTGACCTGAAGTCATACCCAATGGCTTCCCTCCCCATCGTAACACCGCTGTGCCTCTCCAAAACACTGGAAGAATGGGACTTCTCCCCAGGTCACAATACTTGCCAACGATGGTCATCCAAGGTAGTGCAGAAAAAATTTAATCACTAAACAAAATTTGATGCCTTCATCAGCAGTTGATGCTTCCCAGCCACACATTACTCCAAATGCAAGTGTTTGTGTTGTGGTATTAATGGCAGCCTATTCATTCAATGACAATTCTCTAGTCTGGCTGCTGCTAGTCACTGACCAATAGTGTGGGATTGTAGGAAAAAAAACTTCTATGGGGATAGTGGAATGGAGTCCCCATGTTCACAAACTCAATTCCTTCCTATACTTTCTTCTCTGCAATATTTAATTTAATTAGAACGGTCAAACCCAAATGGTTTTAATAATGGGATTTTTCAATGAAGGTTAATATCTAAAGATTGTTCTCAACACAGATTTTAAAGTCCAGTAATTTATTGCTCAAAATTTAAAGACATATTCACTCTGACAACAGAAATTGTTACCAGAAAGACTTCGTTTCCGAAAATTGCAGATTAATGCCACGATAATTACATACACTCCATTAAGACACAATAAAAAGTTCACTCCACTTGAAACCTCAAACGAAATCATACGAATTGTCAAATTGAAATTATGGAAAAGAAGTTTGTTAAATTAATGATCTGTTTCAAAAATTATAGTTGCCGTCTACGAATATTCCAAGTCCATTTATTCATGACTGTTCTAACGCGACACCCACACAATGAGACACTGCCATAACTCCCGCCCACACTTCACACCTTCACCCTCTAACCAGTTCGAAACTAATGCGGTCGAGGTCCTGCCTCGGGTCTCTTACATAGGTTCTCCCAAGCCTGATGGAAATTTCCACTCATCTAGCGTCCTCTCTATGCGCTCTCTCTCTCTCCCAGCTCCGCTCACAAAGGCTTTCCCCCCAAGTTTTTCCGATTTTCCTGAAACTTTGTGATTACGTAGAGTTCCTCATCCTAAGCATTTTCTATCCTTGTAAAATTTTTCCTATCTGCTCTCCTTTTGTTGTTATTAATTTTCGAAGTTAAATAAACCTATTTTCTAGATCTAGTGTCCCAACTATTTGTTTTAGCGCGAGTGTTCTAATCTTCAGGAATTCTACAGCTTTTGACAATTAATTTGGTATATCTCACTACCTTCTAAAACCCTTTCATTAAAAAGATATCGCCTCTCAAAGTTTTCAACCCTTCTCGTCAGCCATCATGGAATCCCAATTAAATATTTTGAAATTAAATATCTTATATTGAGAGTGCATTATTTTGATAAAACTTTCCGCCAAACTTACTTAAAAAAATTGTACTTTCATAAAAATAGGTTGCCTCCCAGATGTTTTTCTACTTTTTTCTTTCCCCTTTGTCTACTTTCATTTCTACCCATTATCGACAACCTGGTTAGCTACGATGCTTTAACCGCTTTCGCTTTGGAATTACTTTTAACATATTTCTACTCAACTCAACAATCTCAAACTGCTGTCATCATCTTTTCACAAGAAGGACTTTAATCGGACATAATTTTATTTTGACTACTTATTTTATTCTCGACTTACTATTTTTTCCTTTATTGAAAAAGTACCTTAAATTTAGTCATATTTACTCTAAATTCCGTTGGAAACCATGTCTTGTACTTCTAAACAAAGATTCGATACTTTCATCCTGGTATCTTAATTCCTTTATTACCATTCTTTCATACTTCTATGAACCTGCCGGCTGTTGTGTCATCACTGCCACAAAGCGTCTCTGTTCGGACTTAAAGATTGCTCATAACTTCCTTCCGAAAATTCGTACTACTACCAACACGAGTCTTACATTCTCTTCTACACCTGATTAGGGTGGCAGGGGCCGTGTGGAATTCACTGGGTGGTTTTTTAGGCTGAGGGAGGAAGACCCAAAACACGAAATACAGTTACGGGCAACCCAACCAGATGTAATACCAGAATGTAGGAGGAGCGTAAAAGAATCTCGACAGTTAAAAGTTCTCGTAATTAACTGTAGAAGCGTTTGTAACAAACAACCGGAACTTGATAGCATTATTTGTAGCACAGAGGCGGATATCGTTATCGGTACAGAAAGTTGGCTAAAACCGGAAATAAGTTCCGCCGAAATTTTTAAAGATAGCATGAATGTTTTTCGTAAAGACAGATTACATTCTCATGGAGGTGGGGTATTTATAGCTGTGAGTAAATCTCTCCCATGTAATGAAATTGAAGTCGATACGATCTGTGAAATCATATGGATTAAACTCAAAGTTGCTGGGTCAAAACTCATCATAGGCGCCTTCTACCGTCCACCCGAATCCGACATAGCTATCGCCGAGGAGTTAAGAAATAATGTAAACAGTATAGCTAGCCGTTTTCAGGATCATGCTATGATTCTAGGAGGCGACTTCAATCTGCCTTATATTGACTGGCGTAATTACGTTCACATTACAGGTAGCAGGGATAAGGCAGCTTCTGAAGTAATTCTCGAATTGTTCTCAAATAATCATCTCGAGCAGCTAGTTAATGAACCTACGCGGTGTCATAATGGTAGCGAAAATATTTTAGATCTGCTGGTTACCAACAGGCCAAAATTATTCACCGAAATTTCAACGACCACAGGTATAAGCGATCACAAAGCGGTAATTGCAACTATCAGACTAATGACCAAGCGAAAAAGGAGAAAACGGCGGATTGTATACAAATTCAGTAAGGCCCCTAAGGAGTGTTTTAGAACCTACCTGAGGAATAATTACCATACTTCAAGTCAAAAAATGACACCGTTGAAGAGATGTGGCATCGATTTATACGAATAGTCAGGGAAGGTATGGATATACATATACCGAAGCGGATAATAAATGGGGAGGATGATCCACCGTGGTACACATGCGAAGTCAAAAGATTACTCAAAAAACAAAGGAGGATACACGCACGCTCAAGAAGGAAGGGGCGTCGCAGTGATTTAGAAACCCTAGCTGAGTTAAGAGGACGTATTAAGAATGTAATGCGTGAGGCCTTCAACGATTTTCATTTCAACTCTCTCTCTAAGAGTCTCACAGAAAACCCAAAGAAATACTGGTCGTATGTACGAAAAGTCAATTGTACCAACAGCAATATACCAGCACTAATTCGTGAAAGTTCAGAGGTTAATGAAAGCCGCGATAAAGCTAACGTACTAAATAGTGTATTCAAAAATTCATTTACTGATGAAAATAAGGATAGCGTTCCCGTTTTCCCACGCCGTGTCGAGTTGGTGATGGAATCATTACGGATAGATACTGCAGGTATCATAAAGCAATTAGAGCTCCTGAAGTGGGGGAAAGCACCGGGCTCAGATGGAATTCCAGTAAGAATATTTTCAGAATATGCGGCGGAAATCGGCCCATTTCTGTCCGATATATTCAGTAAATCATTAGAAGAGCGAAAAGTACCTTCAGACTGGAAAATCGCGCAAGTAACTCCGATTTTCAAGAAAGGTGATCGAAGTGATCCTGGAAACTATCGTCCAATATCTATAACATCTGTTTGTAGTAGAGTTATGGAGCATATTATATGCTCGAACATTATGAAATTTCTAGACGATAATAATTTGCTTACAACAAATCAACACGGAAAGGTTCCTTCCATGTATTACTTTTCATTGTTACACCAATATCTTTCCATGCCTCATAACCAATACACACCTTGTACACTCCCATGACCCTCTTCACCTTCTCCTGTCTTGCAATGAATCCCATTCCAGCTCTTTTATCATATCTGTTACTGATTGCATTCTGTGATAATTTCCAGAAAAAAAATCTAGCAGGCCTTTTTAGCACCCTCTACAACTTCTGTATTTAATAATCAAAATGTCCAATAGTCCAATACTACACAACCATATTCAAGCAACTGTATGACCAAAGTTTTGTAACCCAATTCCTTTACTTCTCTCGTACATCCCCTTATCACTCTCTCCAACAAGTTCAGAATTTTGAAACCTATTCTTACTACCTGTCCAATGTGTCCAGCCCAGTTAAGCTTGTTATCAAATGTAATACCAAGATATTGACATATCAAGTCTTCAACAAGCAATTCATTCCCACCTTATAATCATAATGAACCTTTAGTTTTTATTTGTGTATCTAATAAGTTGACTCTTCTTTGCATTTATCTTCATCCCATGTTTACCAACCCAGCTAGATATCCTGTCCAGATCACCCTGCAACTGTTCTCAGTCCTCTACCGTTTTAACCCTTTTATGTAGCATTATGTCATCTGTAAACAGTTTAATTTCAGATAGTAAACAATCAACACAATTATTGATTAGAATAATGAAGACCAATGGTCCCAATACACTACCATGTGGCACTCCTATTTTTGCTTCCACTTCTTTTGATACTGTATTTTCTACCCTAACTTTCTGTTTTCTACCTTTTAAAAATTCTTCTACCCAGCAAATCACTTTATCATCAACTCCAATAGTTTTTATTTTATTTACTACCATTTTATGGCTCACTCAGTCAAACGCCTTTGACAGATCTAGTGCTACACTATCAATTTGGCCTCCCTTGTCCATTTCATCTGAAATATCTTGCATATATCCCACCAACTAAGATTCGGAATAATATCGTTGCCTGAAGCCACGTTGCCTACTTGAAAACTACTTATGCTCCTCTCATATATTTCTGGTGTGGTTGCATTAATTTACCTATGACTGATGTCAAACTGATTTGCTTATAATTTTTAACTCTATTTCTCACCCTTCCTTTATGTACCAGCACTACTATCACACTTTTCCAGTCCTCTGGTAAGCAGCAAGTATCCATATTCAATTTAAATAATATTTCAAGATAAGGTAAAATGCCACAGCCAGCTATTTTTAAGATATCTATAGTAATATTATCTAGACAGGTAAAATGTCACAGCCAGCTATCTTTAAGATATCTATAGTAATATTATCTACACCAGTCCCCTTATGGTTTTTCAGCTTTCTTATTTCCTTCATTATATCCTTAGGATGAATTTCAAATTTCTTGGTCTGCTCATTTCTAATTGTGTTTTTACACTCGTTCTCTGATTTAGGACCCTCCTGTTTCTGATTCATTGTCCCTAATGCTCTCACTAAACCAATTACTTAAAATCTCTGCCGTTTTCAAATCCTCAGTAACTTCTCCATCCATAAGTATCTCAACACCCTCCCTTCCCCTCAGGTTTCTATCAGCTGTTGGATATTTATTTATAGATACAAAAATTCATATGTTTATATGCACAATTTTTTATTATATATTAATAATTACTGTACGTATATGGTTTTTATTGTATTATTTATAAACAGATAGTTAAATTTACAATGCATATAGTTGTGCCAACATCTCCTGATTGTAAAGTCCACAATTTTCAGATTGTTAAACTATTAACCAAACACAACCATGCATTTATTTTGAACAACCAAATCACACAATCTATATATTTAAAATTCATTTTTGCGATTTAGATTGTTTAGCAATCTAGTATTATCAATGTGATTTTCCAGATTTTTTGTTATTTTGATATAACTGCACAGTCTTTTTATAATATCAAATCATATATATTATTTCTGCAAAGTGTTTTTTGTCACAAGCCATTGTCTCCCTTGATACCTCGCTGAAAAGGTATCCGCTTTGGTCACGTCATATTTTAAGAAAGTATTTTTTCTAAGTGCAATCCTGAAAGGACAAAAATGTTAACATTTCTAAAATGCAGTGTATTGTACCACAAACCATTTGTCTCCCTGTATTTCTAACTGAAATCGATAAGTGAAGTATCATTTTAAAGTTTATGATCTCCACTTTGGTGAAATCATATATTAAAATAGAAATTTTTTGGAATTCGACCCTTAAGGGGCAAAAGTATCAATATTTATACAACATGTTTTTGTGTCACGAGCCATTTATATCTCATGGTATCCAACCGACATAGATAAATGAAGTATCATTAAATATTAAGGACTCCACTATGGTCACAACATTTTTTTAAGAAAGGACGGTTTCAAAAATTGATGCTTAAAGGGCAAAAGTATCAATTATTTCCATAACATATTTTTTTGTCACAAGCATTTATCTCCTTTGATATATAACCAAAATTGAGAAATCAGATATTATTTTAGAGATTAAGATATCTGCTTTCGTCATGTCATATTTTAAGAAAGGAATTTTTCGGAATTCGACCCTTAAAGGGCAAAAGTATCGTTATTTCCATAATGTATTTTTCTTTATCATGAACCATATCTATCTGAAATAGATATTTTAAATTTTTATTATTATTATTATTATTATGAGCCATTTATCTATCTTCATACCTACCGAGATCGATAAATGAGGCATCACTTAAATGATTAAAGTCTCGACTCAGGCAACATTATAAATTAAGAACGAAATTTTTTCGTAATTTGACCCCTGAAAGACAAAAGTAATAACTGTGAAAGTCACGCATATGAGATAGTTCAGAGTCAAGCCAGTACGTAGCAGTAGCACTTATCACAGGGATATTAATAAACTACTTCGCTAGTATCAACATTTTTTACATATCTATTACACTAAACAAATATACAAATGAGGCAGTTCTTCTTTTGTCCTGTTACAAACCACCAACTTTATTATTAATTGTATTTGTGAAATTTTCACACGGGTTTCCTAGTTAAAAGTTTTGAACTGATGACCGTATAACTCAGGTGGTAAATTACCTGACTGCGGCCCAGATGATCGAGGTTTGATCCCTGATGATGCCGTAGACGAATCTGAACACCTGGAACGGCTCCCCAGGCCCACTCAGCCTGCTATTCAATGAGTACCAGGAGGAAACTCCGTGGGAAGATAAAGAATTGCCAGAGTGTGGCACTGACCCCGTCACATCCGTCTAGTACCAATGGTTGTGATGAGAATGTGAAGCTCTAATAGCGTGAAACCTGGGGGGTAATGGCAGGAGCCAAAACCCTGTGACCTTCACCTTTCACCTAGTTGTCACACATAGGTACAATAACGGGGCTACCAGACGTTAGGAAAATCCCCGTCTTGCATTAATATTTAAATTTCTGTCCGACGACCAGAAGCTATTTTCAGGTGTGTGATATTGTTGGATGATGCCTGTCCTATTTTTCATTTAAAACTTAATAAACCTACATGTACAGCAATTACATTATTAAAGTATTGTTAGTATAAAAATGAAAATTGTTCAACATATTGTTACTTTTACTCACCAGTTTGTTGTACACATCACAATACATAATGTTTCTATGTGTTGAGGAATTGGGAATCTAGTTAACCCACAGCCTAATTAAAGATGGTTTGGAGATCGTTATCTAGCCATTACCAATGCTTTACGACAACACACAGCTCTCTGGAGCCTATGTGCAATCAGGAAACAAGCGACATATATGTTCACGTTAATTGTTGGAGATAAACACTTAACAAAATATTTTTGTTTTTCTGAGTTAAATCCTTTTGTTGATACTCGAAAGAAAAATTAGTAAAATAGGCAAAAATAGCTCGTAATGTCAATTCAGGCATTTTAGGCACTATAAAATTACAAATAATGGCAATAAATGCCCATAAATTATATATATGATGTTATTTTCATGTATTTCAATCAGGAAGAAAATAAGTTTTTGCCTAAAATCCGAGGTCTGGTGTTCACTCAACAGCTGACACTGTACATGCTCCTTATATACCCTACCGGGCCTGGCAACAACAGTAAACATGAACAATAAACTATGGTGGCCGTACTATCTGTCACAGAGTACTGAACCTCTAAAAATCATTTACATACCCGCCAATGGTCTGTATATATACGGTATTACATTGACACCGATCATTTCATCTGTGTGCTTCTTTTTTAATTATTTATTTATTTTGTCAGCAAGCATTTTTTAGTATTGATCTGAATGATAATATGATTACATCATTTACATTATTCCTCAGTGACAGTAGAAGCACCTTATCACATACTTTGTATTAGTTTAATCCTTTCAATTTCGCAATCCAAATTACCATCTGCGTCATTACACTTAATGTTTATACTTACAGCTATAAAACTCCACCACCATTGGTTACCAACTTCTACTTTTGGAAAAAGTTTATGCACTATAATTTTAGTATTTCTTTGCTACCAGCTTTCTGTGTCAATTACCATATTCATTTTTGTATTACTTATAATGCTTCATAGCTTTTGCTGCTTGTTGCAAACACTTTTGTAATTAAGTGGCAATATAATTGTAAGGACAGGGAAAATGACTCATCACTCACCAAAGTTGACGGCAGCGACTAGAGGAGAACATATATAAACACACAAATAAACTCAACACTTTTAATTGTTGCAATTCTTTCAAGCTTTGCTAAGTTTTAAATGTGGCCATATTTCGTATCTCAGGGCTTCCTCTTTCAGTCTAAAGAATTGTTATGTTCAGAGCTGGAACCTATATCATTTATCGAATCTTGATTTCTGTTTTAGTTATGGTATACATTGACTGCTTCTACAAAGCCTCTTTAAAAAAATTACACAGTAAAATAAGAGACCAAGTAGTTTATACAGTACAATTCTATAGACAGTTTTCAAGCTTCCTAACTAAGCAATAGTGTTCTGTAATTGCAGCTTTCTGATCACACTGAATAATGTCCTCAAAATACTGTAAATTCAGAATGCTGCAGCTAGTTAGGTATACACAAAAAAGTAAGTAAATTAATCCCAGAGGTCCTTCCTCAGCAAGGATCTATGGGACAAGAGTAATAAAAAAAATATGAATAGTTGAAAAATGAATTTGATATACTGTTAATAAGTAACAAAGGAACAAAATTGTGTGACTGTTTCTTCGACGACAGTGTTCACACAAAATTACTGGATGGATTTTCATGTGATTTTGAAAATTGCCTAGCTTGATTCCCTAGACATAAAATAAGATATATTCAGCTTAATGTGACAACAGGAGGCTGAAAAATAAGTGCCCACAAATTTAACCAATCCATAATTGATCAGGACAGATATCACCCTGCATTAGCTGTGCTACTCAAATTTCAAGAAAATCTGAAACCAAATGCAGCACCTACTTATGCTTCAGATGTGCTGACTTTGCTGCACTGAATAAATACTTTATGGGTATCAATTGGATAGATCAATATGAACTGGGCAATATCGATGACAAAGTAAAATGGTTCAATGAGATAGTTTATGGGGGTATTAATAAGTTTCTCCCGTTGTGCTTTAAGAAAAATGGTTGTTATCCATGTTGGTTTTCTAGGGAATTGATATTTAAAATCAAACAGAAGAATATCGCTCATAGAAATTACAAGCAGAAACAAACCAGCAGTCATTAAACTGCCTTTAGTAAATTACGAACTGAATGTAAAAATATAAGTGCAATCTTGCTATAATAATTATCTTGCCAAAACCGAAGTGGATTTTTAATCTGACACCAAATTCTGAAGTTTCATTAAAAATAAATGACACAGTGATGTTGACATTCCTTCTACCATGACATGGAATGGCGCAACTCTGAATAACGGTTTTGAGGTCAGCAATCTGTTTGTATCGTACTTCAAGAGCATATACAAAGAATCATCAGATCATCCACCTACTTCTACTGTATATGATAACTATTAATATTACTATTACTATAACAGAAGTAAATATCCAGAAGCAGAGTTCTCTAAATTTGAAGTCAATTTCGATAATGTATTTCGTGATCTCACATGACTGAACATTAACAAAGGTGCTGAAACAGACCAGATACCCAACATTCTATTGAGAAATTGTGCTATTGGACTTTGTGGACTTGTCATTCACATCTTTAATAAGTCTCTTGAAACAGGAAATTTTTCCTCAACATGAAAAACTATCATACATTACTACCATAAATCAAGTGATAAATCTGATGTCAGCAAATACAGGCCAATATGCATTCAATCATTACTTCCTAAGCTTTTGGAGAAAATCATCCTGCCACAGTTTACTTTTGCATTGAAAAGTATCATAACAACAAAACAACATGGATTCTTTGGTGGAAGATCTATGTCAACTAATCTCTATCTCTACATTAACTTAATTTAATTTAATTGCAATGGAGCACAGGCTCCAGCGGCAATTTCCCTACTCCCCCATCTTCCCCTATCCTGCACCCACCTACATTTGCCCTCTACAAATTTTATCTTTAAATTCGTTCAAAGTTTTCAGTAAATTATTCATCATTTCTCTTGGTAACTCATTCCAATCCCTGCCACCCTTACCTAAAAAAGAGAATCTTCCCACACCCTTGTGCCTGAAATCGAGTGCCAGCTTGTGTTCATGGTCATGTTTTCCCTTTCATGCACTACTTTTCATACCTACTCCAATACCTTTCCATGCCTCATCACCAGTATATGCCCTGTACACTCCCATGACCCTCCTCATACTCCTCCTGTCTTGCAATGAATCCCATTCCAGCTCCTTTATCATATCCGTCACTGATTGCATTCTGCGATAATTTCCAGAAACAAATCTAGCAGAACTTTTTTACACCCTCTCCAATTCCTGAATTTGATACGCAAAATGAAGGTCCCATACAACACTACCACATTCGAGCAAAGTTTAGTAACCCAATTCCTTTACTTCTCTCATACATCTCCCCCATCACTCTCTCCAACAATTCAGAATTTTGAAACCTTTTTCTACCACCTGTCCAATGTGTCCTGCCCAGTTAAGCTTGTTATCAAATGTAATGCCAAGATATTTACATTTCAAGTCTTCAGCAAGCAATTCTTTCCCTGCCTTATATTCATAATTAACCTTTTGTTTTTTATTTGTGTACCTAATAAGCTGACTCTTCTTTGCATTTATCTTCATCCCATGTTTACCAACCCAACTAGATATCCTGTCCAGATCAATTGTTTACAATCCTCTATCGTTTTTATTCTTTTATATGGCATTATGTCATCTGCAAACAATCTTATTTCAGATAGTAAACAATCAACACAATTATTCATTAGAATAATGAATGGCGATGGTACCAATACGCTACCCTGCAGCGCTCCCATTTTTACTTCCACTTCTTTTGATACTACATTTCCTACCCTAACTTTCTGTTTTCTACCTTTTAAAAATTCTTCTACCCAGCAAATCACTTTCTCATCCACTCCAATAGTTTTTACCTTATTTACTACCATTTTATGGCTCACTCTGTCAAACGCCTTTGACAGATCTAGTGCTACACTATAAATTTGGCCTCCCTTGTCACTTAAGTCATTGAATAAAGTTCAGGATGTGCATTCCCTATATACCATTTTCGTTAAGGCCTTTGACATGGTTAACTATGATATTCTAGTTAGTATGTTATGTTGTTATGGGATACAATCCAAATCCTTCGACTGGTTTTGCTCATATTTGTCTGACAGGCATTTACAAGTATGTGTGAATGGTCATTTGTTGAATGAGTACACCGTTACCTCTGGTGCACCACAAGGTTCCCCTCTGGGACCTATCCTATTTAGCATATTCATAAATGACATTCGTGAAAAATTTAAGTCAGAGTATCTGCTATATGCTGATAAATGATATGAAGATATTTGAAGATATTCAGAGCAATATACAGTGATCATGACATTGATATTCTACATTTCTGAGTTAGAGGTATGGTGTCAGGTAAATAAGTTACACCTTATCATTAAAAAAATGTGCTATCATAGTGCTTTACCGATGTCACAACCTGCTGCCTGTTAACTACTCATAATGTGGTCAAAATGTGGAAATAGTTAAATCAATAAAAGACTGGGGAGTGATAATTGATGATAGCTTACTTTCTATGATCATGTTAACTACATAACTCTGTGAGCATTTCATGTCCTGGGATTCATATGTAGATCTGGGAAAGAATTCAAAAACATTAATACACTGTTTCGACTTTTCTCTGCCGTTGTCAAACGATTACTGGAATATGGTAGCATTATCTGGTCACCATTTACAGATTAACAAATTAGCTGTGTCGAAAAAGTTCAGCATAAGTTCCTGTTATTCTCATGATAAAATCATTACAGATGTGTGTGATGTGTATCTCCATTTTAACATTAACAGCCTATGAAGTCGGAGTCAATTTACAGACCTAGGCTTCTTCTGCAAAGTTGTCAATGGACTTATTGATTCACGAGAAATACTCGAACAATTCCAATTTAATTGCTGTAGGGTAGATCTTCGAACAAGAAGACTGCTGGATGCTGTAAAACCCAATAAAAACTATGTTGCTTTTGGACCATACCATAGAATAGTAAATGCTACCAACATCAACTTCTTTCGAGGATCTCATGCTGGACTAATTTCTAACATTAATTTTTTTGTGAATTACATATTCATATATTATATTAGCATTTTCCCACTGCTTCACACGCATGTGCTTTGGTGTGTTAAAAATTCTTTATCGATTTTATTGTATTATTAGTTATTAAGGTGGAGCAGCATGAGTTGTAAATGTCTATTGAAAAGTTTTGTTTGTATTAGTTATTACCTTGGGTTCGGTTTTGATATCCAAGAGTTTGTTTCATTCATATTTTTATGTGATGTAATTGATTAAATAGTAGAAAAGCTACCTGAAAAATTACCAGTACTAATTCGTGGTTGTAATTATTATACAAAGTATAAGAAGTTATTGTTTAGAAAAAAATTTATTTTTGCGATATAAGTAAGTGAATCAATGTTTAAGAGAAATAAGATGCTACCTTTACCTTAGTTGGTAGGTTGCTAACTACAATGCCTCTGTGTATACCACATTTCTAGTTTGACTGTTTGGTGTACATACGTATAGACATCACCTATCACTATACAGCCAGCAGCAATTTATAGCTGGCCGTGGGAGAAACATGGTGTCCGAAGATCAATTCCTATGGTTCCCAGTGTCTGGCCCTGAGACATGTTGACTGTTATGGCAAAAAAATAAGGTTACCAGGAATTGCAGGCGCTTAAATTAGAAAGTTTGACGGTACCAATGGTATTTGTGGAATGAATACTTCCTCTCCTCGTCCACATCCTGTTAAGATAATGGCCTCAACGTGCAAGGATTTCAACAGAAGTCTAGTTCCATTGCACAGCTGTGGTGGTTATATGTTTCTGAAGAGCATGAACAGAGTACTAACTTATAAATTCAGTTTATGCGCGGGAAGACCAGATGCGCCGAGGGAATGTAAAAATTCAGCTTGATAATTAGTCTTGTCTCTTTGATCTTCCACCATGTTAATAGCTACATAAGTCATTATTATTATTAATTTTAATTGCAATGGAGCTAGTACTCCGGTGTCAATTCCCCTAGTCATCTGATTACCTATTTTTACATTATTTTTTAAATTTGCATTTATAATTGAAGTGTTAAATTCCTCCCCATTTACTTTTCCAATTTACAGATTTTAATTTTAAATTGTTTAAGCATTTTTGGTAAATTGTTCATCACTACACTTGGTAATTTGTTCCAATCCCTGACACCCTTACCAACAAAAGAAAATTTTATGCACTATTCGTAATTCTTTGACGAATATCCCTGTAAGCCCCATCACCCCATGCTCTGTACATTAACAGTACTCTCTTCACCCTCCTCCTTTCCTTCAATAACTCCTAATCAAGCTCATCGACATGGTGTTGATCATTTCCAGGATATACTTATTGATGTCATTCACATCTTCAATCACATCTAACAATCAAAACGCTGTCACAGCTGCTTTTATCATCACTATGGGTAAACTCTGGCTGAGATTATATAGAGAAGAATAAATTTTAGTAAGGTTGTATCTGTGGTCATAACGAAAAATATTATTTTTGTAATATTTAACTTAACTAAAAAGAAATCATTATTTCTATAAGGTATTATTTTGTCACAAGCCTGTATCTTAACTGTAACTTAACCGACATTAATGAATGAGGTGTCATTTTAAAGCACATGATCTCCGCTTTGGTCACATCATATTTTAAGAACTGAGTTTTCGGAGTTCGGCCCTTAAAGGGCAAAAATGTCAGTATTTCTAAAATGCTGTTTTCTGTATTACAAGTCATTTATCGCCCGTGATACCTATCTGAAATCGTTTAATGAAGTATAATTTTAAAGATTAAGATCTCCGCTTTAGTGATGTCATATATTCAGACAGAAATTTTTCGGAATTTGACCCTTAAAGGACAAAAGTATCAATATTTTTGCAATATGTTTATGTGTCACGAGCGATTTATCTCCCTTAATATATAACCGATATAGATAAATTAGGTATCATATTAAAGACTGAGGTCTCCGCCGTGGTAACATTATCATTTAACATAGGCATTTTTCGTAATTCAACCCCTAAAGGACAAAAATGTCAATTTTTCTAAAATGCGTTTTTTGTATCTCAAGCAATTTATCTCCCTGGATATCTAACCAAAATTCGATAAATGAAGTAGGATAATGAGGAGTAAAGTCTCAGCTTTGTAACATCATATTTTAAGAAAGAATGTTTTTGGAATTCAAACTTTAAAGGGAAAATGTATAATTTTTTTCTTTAACGCATTTTTGTGTCACGAGCGATTTATCTCGCTTAATATCTAAACGATATACATGAATGAGATATCATATTAAAAACTAAGGTCTCCGCCGTGGTAACATTATATTTTAAGAAAGGAATTTTTTGTAATACGAACCTTAAAGGGCAAAAATGTTAATTTTTCTAAAATGCACTTTTTGTATCTCGAGCAATTTATCTCCCTTAACAATTAAACAAAATTGATAAACGAGGTATCGTTTAAAAGATTGAGATCTTATTAAAGTCTTCGGTTCTGTTACCACATTTTAAGAAAGAAATTTTTTAAAATTCTGACTTTAGAGGGCAAAAGTATTAATATTTTTACAACACATTTTTCTGTCACCGCCTATTTATTTCTCTTGATACCTAACTGAAATCAATAAATGAGGTATCGATTTAAATATTAAATTATCTGCTATGGTCAAATCATATTTTAAGAACAAACTTTCTTCAAATTCAATCCTTTAAAGGGCAAAAATATCATCATTTCTTGAACTTTTTTTACCTCGCTTGATAACTAACCGAAATCAATCAATGAGGTATCATTTTAATGACCAAGGTGGCTGCTTTGTTCACACCATATTTTATAATTAAATTTTTTGGAATTCAACCCTTAAAGGGCAAAATTATCAATATTATTTCTACAGCGTGCTTTTTTATGTCAAGCCATTTATTTTCTTCGATACCTAGCCGAAATCGACAAATATCATATCGATTTAAAGATTAAGGTCTCCAGTTAGGTAAAATCGTAAATTAAGAAAGAATTTTTCGGTATTTGGTGCTTTAAGTGGTAGTGCGTATGAGAAAGTTCAGAGTCAAGTCCCTAGATTGCAGCAGCGGATATCACAGAGACGTTAATAAACTTTTTTTATTCAATAAGTAGCTTTTCGGACATTTTTTTTCTATTGCTATACAATTCCAATGTAAACATTTTATTTGCACAGAAACAAATATTTCAGAGATGTTGTGTGTATTTTGTTGTTCAGGTTGGTTTTATTCTGTTAAGGTCAGTGACAGGAAAATTTAAAACACTCTGTATTTATGACAAACTAACTGTTTCGTAATATGTTGCAAGTATTTTGTAGAGTACCTATTACACTAAAAAAAAAAAAAAAAAAAAAAAAAAAAAAAAAAAAAAATTGCTAAAAAAGTACGGTTCTATTTTTCATTATAATACAACCATTCAACCTCACTATTCATCGCATTTTATTCGCAAAATTTTTCGCATGGGTCGTCTAGTATTATATCATTATATAATCATTAGCCAAATTAGTGGTTAGGTTGAAATGCAGGCTGGACCAGAATGACAATTGACTCAATTTGTTAGAGAATAAGGCATAATGGATTTAGTTTTATTGTTATTTACGCAGTCTGGCATCAGGTTTTAAGATGCCTAATTCATTTTTAGTTTCATTGGTTCCATATTACTGTCATCACTAACATAAGTCTCATATGACAAAAAACTTTGCAAAATCAGGGTTATGAAACTTGTAACATCACAGTTACCTTCCGCCGGCTAAGAAGTAGTGTCTGAGAGGTATAGGAACACATTGTTTCAGTCAGTCGGTAGCCGGCCACCACCGAAGCACGATCGAGATTATTAAGGAATGCGGCTAGCGGTGAGCGGTATAGTTACTATGCAGTGTAATTCAGTGTGTGCAAACTTTGTTTAAGAAGAACTGTATGTCATTGATAGGAACTGTGATTATAAAAGTGAAGTTTGAACAGTATTTAAATGAACATTGAAGGATACTGGATGATTTAGCTGGAAGGAGATATGAATTATAATTTTCCTTTTGTCTCAAGAACTCTGTAATTTTTCAGATACGAAGTTTCGATTAGCCTTTACTTTGAAATTTGATGGTGGCCAAACCATTCACAAGTGTTAACGTTTTTTATAAATAAAGTTGTCATGGACGTAATTATTCTTATTAATGAACTTAGTGACCTTTATTAACTGTTATTATGATTGCTGCTTAGGATGGCTTTGGTTTCATCATCTGGCGACCAACGGCACAACGAACCATATGAAATTAAATTAGTTTGCTTCTTGAATGTTGTCTTTGAAAGAACATATATATAAAATGTTCTTACATGGCTTACCGTGATCAGGTTTGAAAATGAAAATAAATATTAATAAAATAGGTATCTCAAACTTATTTAATAGAAATAACAGTTTATTTCACTGGCCGTGGTCTGAACAGCAGCTAAAATTTGTACACACGTTCCTTGCTGATGAATATTTGCACTTTATAGCCACAAAATATATATTAATCGACTAAAGTACATAGAAATATGGAAAGTTCGGCACAAGTCATTGTGGGAAAAAATGTACCTGTTGATATTTATGGTAGCTGTTTTTCAGATATCTTTTTTCGAGAAAAAAAACTGATTTTCTTATCCATAATGATATATAAAGAAGAAGTATTGGCTTATTAATGTTCAGCGATAACATAGACATATTGTTCCAGAGACAAACTGTCTACCAGAGATAATATATGTCTACGATATTAGTAACCTTACACATTTTGCATGGTAATTTACCTGTTGCTATGCAAGTCAATGCTTATTACATTTATTTCGCGTATTCCATTTATTTTAAGCACTGCGGTCCAGAAAACTGCGTAGCAAAAATAAAAAAAAAAAAAAAACTGAATCAAAAGTTTTGCCAGATTTTTGAGAAAGGAGTGCGTGTCTGAAGTGTATAATGATCAGCAGCCCACAATTTTCCATATATAAAGGTTTTTAATTACTCGCTCCTTTGCATGGTACATATAAGTCATTAGCTATTTTCCCAGATTTTACTCACACTATTAGCTCTAAAAACTTGAAAACCACATCCAAATTGCTACGGTACTTATTGCACGATACCCGTTCCAGTAAAGAGAGACACCGCAGCTTGCTTACAGACTTATAATAGTATAGATGAGAATTAAGTTTTTCCCGGTATAGGATGAAATGAATACTTAACAGGTTTTTTTGCAGGATAATTTCTTTATTTAACAATTTTTCGGCGACTACCACTGTTGCCTTCATCAGGTGAGCTGTCATATCGAAGTTACAAGACTGAAATGCCTCACGAACGAGTCCTGGCTCCTATAAGTAGCCCACTACTGGAGTGGCTTTCCGCTGTTTTCCCACTGGTCGGCGCTTCAATCGGGCTCAGACAGCGGCTGTGTTCCGGCTCTCTTCTGGATGGCTTATTATTAGCCCGGCCTGCAACAGTGACAGCAGCCATTCTAGCGAGGTCACTGTTACAGGCCAGGCTAATAGTAAGCCATCAGGAAGAGAACCGGAACCCTGGCAGAATTCATGTGGGAAACATTACGCCCTGAGTGTGGGGAAGTTCTTATAACTTTGGTCATATATCCTTTCAGTTCATTGTTTTGGTTGACATAATGTGGTGCATCTTTGTTGGACCTGCTTTCGTCCTGTAGAGTGTCTTCATTGTTGTCTATAGTGTAAACTGGTAAAATTGCAGACTTGGTCATCGCCACAGGTAGCATCTTCTTTTCCTATTTTGTGGTGTTGGAGAAGCCTCTGCGCTGCATTGTCAGCAAGTTGATCAGCTGCATCAGGAGCTCGATGATTTTGTAGTCTCGGCTGCTGGGATAACCATCTTGATTTCAGCCGCAGTTTCGTTGGGTACCGATGGGCACTATTGTAGACGCCACGGCTGATGTCAGGTGCAGCAAGCCGTGTGCTTCGTCGCAAAGAGTTCTTGTTGTTGTGCTGCTTTCTGTCAGCAGGAAGAAGCATTTTCTTTCTGCTCTGTCTACTTACTTCTTGACTTGTTGCGGGCTGCGTATGGAGTTCACACTTCGGTTTGATTTTTCGTAGTGGCTGTTTGTGTGTGCGGCAGCCAACGAAAAAGGTGGCAAGGGTAGCTCCGCAGTTGCAACAGATGGGATCTTGACATTGTCGAGTGCAGTCAGCTAACTTGTGGCCACCTCTGCAGCGGATTCACCTCTCATCATTGGTGTATTCTGCGGCATAATAACCAAAGGACTGGCATTGGAAGCATTGTACAAGATCATGCTTTCTTGGTGTGGGCCTCAGAGTCTTCTTAGAAGCTTGGTGTGGAATCTTGATCACATATTGGGAGCCTTCTTCACACAATGCCCTAGTGACTGCAGCGAAGTCAGTAGGACAGGAAAGAATGATCTGGAGACCATCTTGGCACCGCCAGCAGAGCATTGGCAACCGTGTGAACTGTAGCAGTTTAGCTTGAAGGCTGCCACAGTTGCCAGTGTAGCTTGCAACAATTGGTGGTACAGGCCCCCCCTCAATTGTTGGTTCTTCTGTTCTTGATGACACCGGCATTTCAGTAGCTCCGGGCATCATGGTCTAAGTGCTCTGAGCCGGTGGGAGTGGTGGTTCCAGGGTTGCTGCTGGAGATGGGGAAAAGGGCAGAGCAATTGCATCCTTATGGTGTTCATTGAGTCAGACGATATTTGCTTGGCATGCTGGTAAGTGTTTGCTTTTTGTGAATGCCACTCCAGGGCAGAACGTGTTGGTGTTGACTAGGGAGGCAACTCTGGCGAGTCTGGTAGTGGAGTTGCAGCGGATGCTGGAGGCTGTATGGTCACATTAGGTAGTTCTGGAAGCTGTGACTGCTAAGACTTCCTTCTTTGTTGTTCTCTTCTGATAGCTGCTCATTCTTCTTGAAGCCAGTTTCCCTGGAGTTTTTGGAAAAAGTATAAATGGTTCTACAACACATTTTGTGTAACAAGCTATTTAACTCCCTTCATATCTAACGGATATAGATAAATGAGGTATTATATTAAAGACTAAGGTCTCCACCATGGTAACATTATTTTTTAAGAAAGGAGTTTTTTCGTAATTCGACCCTTAAAGGGCAAAAATTTCAATATTAATAAAATGCATTTTTTGTGTCTCGAGCCATTTATCTCCATTAATATCTAACCTAAATAGATAAATGTGGTATCATTGTAAAAATTAAGGTTTCCGCTGTTGTCACATCACATTTTAAGAAATGAATTTTTCTAAGTTGAACTCTTAAACGGCATTAATAACAGTATTTCTAAAATTCGTTTTTTGCGTCTAGAATCATTTATCTCCCTTGATAATTAAACAAAATTGATAAATGAGGTATCATTTTAAAAGAAAGAAATTTTTCAAAATTCTACTCGTAGAAGGCAAAAGTATTAATATTTCTACAACGCATTTTTCTTTCAGGAGCTATTTATTTCCCTTGATACCAAACCGAAATTAATAAATGAGATATCGTTTTAAATATTACATTGTCCGCTTTGGTTACATCATATTTTAAGAAAAAACTTTTTCCAAATTCAACGCTTAAGGGGCAAAAATATCATCATTTCTAAAACTTTTTTTTTTACCTCCCTTGATAAATAACTGAAATCGATAAATGAGGTATGATTTTAAAGACCAAGGTGGCTGCTTTGGGCACACCATATTTCATTAAAGGAATTTTTTGGAATTCAACCCGTAAAGGGTAAAAGTATCAATATTATTTTCACAGCGTGTTTTATTTTATTAAAAGCCATTTATCTTCTTCAATACCTAGCCGAAATCGATAAATATCACATTGTTTTAAAGATTAAGGTCTCCAGTTAGGTAAAATCATAAATTAAGAAAGAATTTTTCGAAATTTGATGCTTAAAGTGGTAGCGCGTATGAGACAGTTCAGAGCCAAGTCCCTAGATTGTAGCAGCAGAGATGTCAATAAACTTTTTTATTCAATAAGTAGCTTTTCGGATATTTTTTCTGTTATGGAAACACCTTCATTTTGCTATTCAATTCCAATGTAAACATTTTATTCACACAGCAACAAATATCACAGAGATGTTAATATGTTGTGTGCATTTTGTTCAGGTTTGTTGTATCCTGTTAAGGTCATTGACAGTTTGTCGTAAATACAGAGTGTTTTACATTTTCCTAACCGTTTCGTAATATGTTGTAAGTATTTTGATGCGTAACTATTACACTAAAACAAATATTTACTAAAAAAAGTATGGTTCTACTTTTCATTATATTACAAGCATTCAACCTCACTATTCATCGCATTTTATTCGCGAAATTTTCGTTCGGGTCGTCTAGTACTGTAATATTTCTATAAGGTGTTTTTATGTCACAAGCCATTATCTCCTTTATTATCTAACCCAGTGATGTGAAAGATACAGCCCCCGATCACAATGTGACACAAAAAGAAGAATCATGTTTTTTAGAGCTTTTAGACTTCACTCGATTCCTCTACAGAAGTTTAAAAATGCCCACACTACATTTATAAGTAATTTCAAGGGCAGCACATACCTATACAAGCGATAGAGATAGACAGTAACACCATCTCTTAGCAACAAGCGGAATCTTCCACGCGCTTTGAGTCTAGACTAGAACTTTCCTTATCGATATAAAAGGAGTGCGTCGGCACGACGTGAGTCAGTTGTGTCGATTGTGAAGGTATTGTGCATTTGTTTGTGTTGTGCGCATGCAATATCCATAATTGTTGTGTCGAGTTCCATAATTGTTACGATTTTTGCATAATGTCACAAAAACGTAAAGTTGATAGTGAGTGCAGAGTTTTTCAGTCTAAATGGGAAATTGCATATTTTTTCATAGAATGGATAGGTAAACCAATGTGTTTGATTTGCAATCAAACAGTTGCTGTTTGTAAGGAGTTTAACTTGAAGAGACACTATGATACGAATCGTAAATCAAAATTCGATTGTTACACTGAAAAAATAAGAATGGACACATTGTCATCTTTAAAATCTAAACTTCAAGGTCAACAATCAATGTTTACCAAAGCTAATACTGAGTTTGAAGATGCCTTGAAATCAAGTTTTATTATTGCATTAGAAATCGCGATGAGATCAAAACCTTTCACTGATGGTGATTTTATTAAAGACTGCATGTTGAAAGTTGCTGATGTTTCATTTCCATCTGAAAAGTCAATAATTCAAAATATTTCGCTGTCAAGAAACACTATTGCTTCAAGAATAAATGATTTATCTCAAAGTTTTGGTTCTTCAATTGAAGGAGAAAATTAAGGAATTTACAAACTTTTCACTGACTGTTGACGAGAGCACTGCTACTGTTGATACAGCTCAACTTGCTGTTTTTATACGAGGTATTAACAGTAACTTTGAAATAACTGAAGAACTATTAAAGTGCATTCCATTGACAGGTACTACAACAGCAAATGATATTTATTCTGCAATTGAGCATTTGATAGCAGAATATGAACTCGACTGGAATATACTTAGCAGCACAACTACGGATGGCGCTCCTGCCATTGCTGGCAAATATTCGGGCGTTGTAACTAAATTAAAACGGAAATCATCAGGGAATTTTGTGGGATTTCACTGTATAATTCATCAGGAATAATTGGCATCCAAACATATAAAAATGGAACATATCATGCAACCTATAAATAAAATAGTAAATTTTATAAGGAGCAGAGGACTATATCACCGACAGTTCAGGCAGTTTTTACAAGATTTGGACAAAAAGTTTTCTGATGTCCCTTATTTCACCGAAGTTCGTTGACTCAGTCGAGGAGTAAATTTAGAAAGATTTTTTGCATTAAGCGACACTATTCAAGCTTTCATGTTAAAAAAGGCAAACCAATTGATTATGACAATGACTGGTGGGTTGATTGTGCCTTTTTGGTAGATATGAGTACACACTAGACTGATCTGAATGTAAAGTTACAGGGTAAAAATGTGATTGTCACTCAAATGATATTCGTGTATTCAAGCATTTGAAACAAAGTTGAGGCTGTGGGAAAATCAGGTAAAAAATCAAACTTTGGATCATTTCCCTCATTTAAAACCATTTGGCACAGTGAACCGAAAAAAGTTGGATCAATATTCTCAACTTCTGCAAAATCTGATCACGGAATTCCACAATCATTTTGAAGACTTCCACAAAATGAATGAAATGGAATTCCCAATTTTCAACAATCCATTCAAATTTGAAGCTTCACAGGCACCAGTTCATTTGTAAATGGAGTTGTTAGATCTTCAATCGGACAGTATTTTGAAAGAAAAATTTAAGGAGGTTAACACAATTTTATACACAATATTTCAAGAGTTTGGATAACTACCCGGAATTAAAAAAGCATGCAGCATGGATTCTGAGCATGTTTGGTAGCACCTATTTATGTGAGCAGATGTTTTCCGTCATGAAAATAAATAGAACAAACATTGTACAAGACTTACAAATGAACATCTCCAATCAATTCTTAAAATAATTACAACAAATATGATACCTGACATCAATGAGCTTGTCAAAAACAAGAGAAATAAGGTATCTGGATCTTCGAGCGCAAAATAATTATCCTCTTTTATAACTTTGATATGATTTTTAACAACCGTATAATATATACTATACAATTAAATAAATAAAATGTTATAATAATGCAGTACATTTTTTTTATTTGAATCTGGCCCGCCTACACATTCTAAATTTAATATACGGCCCTCTGCAAAATCGAGTTTGACACCTATGATCTAACCGATATAGATAAATGAGGTATCATATTAAAGATTAATGTCTCCACCATGGTAAAATAATATTTTAAGAAAGGAATTTTTCTGAATTCCAACCTTAAAGGGCAAAAATATTAATGCTGTTTTTTTGTTACAAGTAATTTATCTCCCTGGATATGTATCTGAAATCATTTAATGAAGTGTTATTTTAAAGATTATATCTCCGTTTTGGGGGCATCATATATTAAAACAGGACTTTTTCGGAATTCGGCCCTTAAAGGCCAGAAGTATTAAAATTTGTGCAACGCATTATTGTGTCACGAAACAAAAAAGTATTAATATTTCTACAACACATTTTTCTGTCCCGAGCCAATTATCTCCCTAGATACTTAACCGAAATTGAGAAATGAGGATCATTTTAAAGACCAAGGTGTCCGTTTTGGTCACACCATATTTTATAAAAGAAATTTTTTGAATTCAACTATTAAAGGGCAAAAGTGTTAATATTATTCCTACAACGTGGGTTTTTTTTTTTTTTTTTTTTTTTTTAAAGTTATGAGTCATATATTTCCTTCAATATTAACCCGGGATCACTCGCACGTGAGAAAAAATCTAACATTGATGATTTTACTGATATATTACAATATATTTCAAAGATATTGAAGTGTTGATCTAACAATGCTTTCTTCGATATCTCTACCTTCACTCCATGTGTCTTTCGTCGCTCCAGTTACAAGACAAGCCTGCTGGAAGCGGCTTTGTTTGAAGCGGTGTGCATTGTTAGATTATTTCTCACACGGGAGTTCTCGCGTAACAATAACTTGTGCATTCGTGAAACACCACCTTGCTTTCTCTTTTAGTCTGTTTCTCTGTGCTAATGATGTGCGATTAGGTTAATTTCTTCTCCTGGATGTATTCTGCATGTAATATGTGGTTTATATAAAAAAAGTAGGTATATTTATTGGGTTTTATATATTGAATGAAGCAATTGTGTACACCAATTACATGACATACAATGTCAGTTGTGAAAATATATAAAATTTTACAGGAAAACGTCATGACAAACGAAAAGATCTGGATGTGGCTAGAGGAACCGCTGGACGAATATATCCACATAGAAGGTTTGTCTTCCGATACCGATGCACAGTCTGAACATGAAGAGATAGACACAGCAACAGATCAGTCTACCAGCGATTCTGAAACTGCATCTGCTGTAGCCCTGACTTCTGAAAATCGTGATATGTATCTACGTAGGGATGGGAAAACAAAATGGTTCAAGCACAAATCCCCTCCATCAAAAACAGCTCGTCAGAATACTGTGACATAGCTTCCAGGTGTAAAAGTGGAAGTAAAAAATTCGAATTTAAAACTAAAGCAAGATATATGTTTCATTTAATGTTTATATGTCGTTATAATGTGTTGATAATAATAAAGAAGTAATTTACTAGCTAATTGTAGCTCTGCATAGAAACTACAGCCAAAAACATAAAAAATTCTTTGTTAGAAAAAATCTAACATGGGAGTTATCGCGTAACAACAATAGGCGCAAGTGATCCCGGGTTAAACAGAAAACGATCAGTGACATATCAGTTTAAGGATTAAGGTCTCTAATTAGGTAAAATCATAAATGAAGAAAGAATTTGATGCTTAAAGCGGTTATTCAGAGCCAAGTCCCCAGATTGCAGCAACAGATTTCACAGAGATGTCAGTAAATTGTTTCTTTCTTTTTATTAAAAAATAAATAAAATAAATAGCTCTCGCATATTTTTTTCTGTTACAGAAACATTTTTGTTTTGCTTTACAATTCCAATGTAAACATTTTACTCGCATAGCAACACAAATCACAGAGATGTTGATATGCTGTGTGCATTTTGTTCAGGTTGGTTGTATTCTGTGTTTTAAATTTTTGTTTCGTAATATGTTGTAAGTATTTTACACCTATTACACTAAACAAAATAAATATTTGCTACAAAAATGCGGTTCTACTTTTAATTACATTACAAGCATTCAACCTCACTATTCATTCTATTTTATTTGCGAAACTTACGCACGGGTTGTCTATAATTTCTAAAATGCTGTTTTTGTGTTACAAGTCCCTGGATACCTGTCTGAAATCGTTTAATGAAGTATGTTTTTAAAAATCAAGATGTCCGCTTTGGTGACCTCATATATTAAGACGGGAATTTTTCGGAATTCGACCCTTAAAGGGCGAAAGTATCAATATTTCTGCAACATGTTTTTGTGTCACGAGCCATTTATCTCCCTTCATATCTAGCCGATTTTGATAAATGAGGTATCAAAATAAAGATTAAGCTCTCCGCCAGTGTCACATTATATTTTAAAAAAGGAATTTTTTGTAATTCGACCCTTAAAGGGCAAAAATGTCAATATTTCTGAAAATGCATTTTTTGTGCCTCGAGCCATTTATCTCCTTGGATAACTAACCAAAATCGATAAATGAAGTAGGATTATGAAGAAAAATGTCTCAGTTTTGGTGACATCATATATTAAGAAAGAATTTTTTTTGGAATTCAATCCTTAAAGGGAAAAATTATCAATAATTCTACAATACATTTTTGTGTCATGAGCCATTTATCTCCATTAATATATAAACTAAATAGATAAATGAGGTATCATTCAAAAGATTAAGGTCTCCGCTGTGGTAATATCATGTTTTAAGAATGGATTTTTCTGAATTTAACCCTTAAAGAACAAAAATATCAGTAATAATATTTTATCCATAATGATTTAGTGGAACTCAGCGACTGTGATATTCAATTTCTTGATATTAAAAACAGCTACCAGTCACAGTTTGTTGGTATTATATTTATTAACCAATACCAGTTTCGAACAAATTGTTCATCAGATTGTTTGCATTTATATTTATAATGTAATCAAATATGCAGCTGCAAAATGCAAGCATGCATACTATAATAATAGAAAGTAGCATTTATTGAATGATAGTAATTTATTTTTGGGTTGATAAAGGTAATCTCAATTATATTACTTATGTTAAATAGTTGAATGTTTTGAAATTGAATTCTTCTTGATGGCAAAAGGATATAAGATTCTGAAAAGATCTTATGAGCACGCTAGAAATTTGCTTTGGATAAACAGATGTAGCAAAGATGTTCATTCATGTACAAAGAGTTTTGCATAATACTAAAGAAGAAATTAGATTGAATATTAAGTTCTATGAAAAAATTACAGCCATATGAATACAAATGACTGTTGTTAAATTTAAATTTGAAATGACATCCAGATTGATATACAGAGTTGTAATTAACATATACTGATATATAATGATATTTCTTACATCTAATATTTAAGTCTAGATAAATTACTTAGGGTTTAAATATTTTGTAGGAGTTGTTTTGGAAAGGGGTTGAATGAGTATATTTACTTAGAATTATATATGGGAATAATAGATGGCTTACAAATTATTTAATCTGTGATGGATTTAATAAATAAGTCTAAGAAATTGTATAGGAAAACTTTATTAGAGAGTTCTTCCTGCTCATTTGTCTGGCATTTTCTTGACATAGATATAGATTTCTAGCTCTTCAAGGAGATCCATTCTCTTCCCTTTGTCAGCAATGTGTATTAGCCGATGGTTTTCTTCTATAGGGCGTGGGGAATGTTTTTCTTTAATTATATGGGCAGCAAAAGTGGAATTATCTATATTACCTAGTCTGATGGCATCTAAATGTTCTTTAAACCATGGGGAGAAGTTTCTGCCTGTTTGACCCACATAGGTCTGGGAGCATTTGAGCATATTATTTTGTGGATGCCACATTTATTGTAAGGGGAATTATAAGGTTGTGTATTGTGAATGAGTTTCTGCTGAAGCTTATTATCTGTATTAAAGCTGATATAACGTTTCAGCAAATGGAAGGAAGGCACAAGTACAGTAGAGTCAAGGTGGAAAGAGTTCAAGGAGATAGTAAGAAAGGGGGAAGAAAAATTCATTCCAAAGCAGAAAATAAAGAAAAGTAGACAACCTTTGTACTACAATAGGGAAGTGAGGAGGTTAAAGAGGTTGGTACGAAGAGAACATAACAGAGTTAAGAGACAGCAGGGTAGTAGGGAATATTTGAAACAACTAAGCCAGGACTTAATAACAGCAAATAAAGTGGCTAATGATGGGTTTATGAAGAGTATTGTCAGTGCAGGAGGACCACTGACTGATACATCTAGAAATTTCTATGGCTATATCAGGAAACGAGGGGAACGGAGGGTGTAGAGATGCTCATAGATAAGGATGGAGAAGTAGTTACTGAGGATTTGAAAAAGGTAGAGATTTTAAGTAACTGGTTTAGTGGGAGCATTAGGGACAATGAATCAGAAACGGGAAGGTCTAATTCGGAGAACGAGCTTAACAATACGATTAGAAATGAAGTTACTAAAAAATTTGAAATTCATCCTGAAGAAATCATGAAGGAAATAAGCAAGCTGAAAACACATAAGGGGGCTGGTGCAGATAATATTACTACAGATATCATAAAGATAGCCGGGTATGACATTGTACCTTATCTTGAAATATTATTTAAATTGAGTCTGGATACTTGCTGCTTACCACAAGACTGGAAAAGTGTGATAGTAGTACCGGTATATAAAGGAGGGGTGAGAAATAGAGTTGAAAATTACAGGCCAATTAGTTTGATTTCAGTGGTAGGTAAATTAATGGAAAGATTTATATGCAACCACATCATGAAAATATGTGAGGAACGTAAGTGGTTTTCAAGTAGGCAACATAGGTTCAGGCAAGGATATTCATGCGAATCTCAGTTGGTGGGATATATGCAAGATATCTCAGATGAAATGGAGAAGGGAGGCCAAATTGATAGTGTAGCACTAGATATTTTAAAGGCATTTGACAGAGCAAGCCACAAAATGGCAGTAAACAAGGTAATAACTATTGGAGTGGATGAGAAAGTGATTTGCTGGGTAGAAGAATTTTTAAAAGGTAGAAAACAGAAAGTTAGGGTAGGAAATGCAGTATCAAAGAAAGTGGAAGTAAAAATGGGAGTGCCACAGGGTAGCGTATTGGGACCATTGCTATTCATTATTCTAATGAATAATTGTGTTGATTGTTTACTATCTGAAATTAGATTGTTTGCAGATGACATAATGCTGTATAAAAGGATCAAAACGATAAAGGACTGTAAACAGTTGCAGGGTGATCTGGACAGGATATCTAGTTGGGTTAGTAAACATGGGATGAAGATAAATGCAAAGAACAGTCAGCTAATTAGATACACAAATAAAAAACAAAAGGTTATGTAAGCATCTTAGAATTTTGGTAAATTCTAGCCTCTCACCTTTAGGTATTAGAGGGAAAGCTTACTCTGTAGTAAAAGATAGCTTTCATTTCATGTTTAGGTTATGGGAGTGAAGCTTTGTATAGCATAGAGATACCGTAACCAAACACACTAAATAAAACCCTTTAGGGATAATAAAAGTATTCAAAGTTAAATAAATGCTCTAAATAAACCTTTGATAACAAAAAGAAAACATCAGTTTGGGAGGGAATAGCTTAAATCTCTCAAGTTCAGTTTCAAATAATAGTTTTTGATATAGGTTAACTTTGCAGTTTATAAACCAATTTGAATGCAGTAAAGACTGTCAGTAGTTGTTAAATGCCGGATATAAACTTTGTATAATAATAAACAAACTTTTAATCAACTGAAAATTAGATAATCAGTAATAATATTACCTTGGACTTAGGAATTTCTACTTTGGAAGTATTTTGACATTTTAAACCGATTAACGAGCAAGAAAGCAACTTAATAGTAAATAAACCAACTAAATCAATTTTCTGTAATGATAGAAACACCTTTTACTAACCTTTAATATGATAATCCATAATAATCCAGTTCAGTGCACAAGTAATTTCTAATATTTGGCATTTCACTGTTTTCACACACTTTCGAACAAAATAAAGTAACTGTAGGGAAGTAATCATGCAATTAAAATATAAATTCACTAAAATTTCGTAGTTTCAGAACGTTTAAATAACTTAAATCAATTTTTATACTTCGTCAGATGCTCTGCACTTTTAATAATTTTTTATCTCAAAATCCTAGAGAACATTCGAAATAAAAAGTAGATTTCTGGAAAGAACTAAAAATCTAATATCACATATAATAATTTCAAGTAATTCCAAGTAATAGAACCGATCTTATAGAGATCGTAAAATTTATTTTTCATTGCAGCCATGTGGGCAACTTAGAAATATTTTCCAGCCGATCTAAAGTAGATACAGAGATGAGATAACTTTCAGAATACGTAGTTTAATTCAGTGAATCCCGTAGTAATTTTATATTTGCGATAAAATTAATAGAAATAAAGTTATAAAATTAAAACTGAAATCGCACTTTGGTTACGTCGTAGTTAAACTTTCCCTACACCAATCTTAATAAAAGTTACACCAATAAACTCAGGAATTTTAGTAGTACACCGTGATAATAAAATAATTTGCATAAATCGTAGCATTAATAAAATGACGAAAAGTAGAAATTTCCAGCACAATAGTACTTCCCCAGAGTAGAGAAATAGTTCACTCCTACACTTACAACTTTTAAACCAGATGCTTAAAATTATTCACTAAATATCCATTATTTCACAATTAAATATGTAGAAACACTGCCACACTTAAAGTTTTGGATAACCGTTTAGTTACTGAGATATTTCTGGTCTAAATCGTCTATGTGTTAGCAGAAAGTTGTGTTTTGGCTCTGACGTCAGCGAAGGTATAAATCACAGGACGCGGTGGCGACGGCGTCTCTTTTCTGGGTTTGAAGTCGTGCTAATAAAATGTTATAAGCGTGTGCGTTGGTAGGTTGGCAACGCCGACTTTATGTTGGTAGCTCAGTTCTTCAGTTGGCACTACCGGGTTTGGCCATCATGATTGGGGCGTGGCTCTGTTTACTCACCATGAACTTGTAAACATTGCAAAAGGGGTCGGTCAGTGGTTTCTCTTCACAATCTGCAAACTTGTGGAACGAGTGTTCGATATGCCTGCTCAACTGTAAATGCAATTTTGAACTTTTGATTTTGAAGAATAAAACCTTGAAGTTTTTTAAAAGTGACTTTGTGTGCTTCAGTAGGTAGCATAAAACCCTTTTCTTAATTTGTGGGTAACAAATTTCGTGGCGACCTAGGCATTTAGTTGAGTCATCCTGGCTACATGGTCAAATCAAATCCAAATTATTTAACGAGTTTTAAAGAGAACTGTTAGTCCACAAGAGAGTAAGTTAAGGCACATAAGCGATACTACAACCCCGGTATCGGTTTGTTCCTTACAGTTAATTATGAATATAAGGTGGGGAAAGAATTGCTTGCTGAAGACTTGAAATGTAAATATCTTGGCATTACATTTGATAACAAGCTTAACTGGGCAGGACACATTGGACAGGTGGTAGGAAAAGGTTTCAAAATCCTGAACTTATTGGAGAGAGTGATGAGGGGATGCACGAGAGAAGTAAAGGAATTGGGTTACAAAACTTTGGTCAGACTATTGCTCGAATATGGTAGTGTAGTATGGGACCCACATTTTGAGTATCAAATACAGGAGTTGGAGAAGGTGCAAAGAAAGGCTGCTAGATTTGTTTCTGGAAATTATCGCAGAATGCAATCAGTGACATATATGATAAAGGAGCTGGAATGGGATTCATTGCAAGACAGGAGGAGGATGAGGAGGGTAATGGGAGTGTACAGGGCATATACTGGTGATGAGGCATGGAAAGATATTGCAGTAGGTATGAAAAGTAGTTCATGGAAGGGAAAAGATGACCATGACCACAAGCTGGCACTTGATTTCAGGCACAAGTGTGTGGGAAGATTTTCATTTTTAGGTAAGGGTGTCAGGGATTGGAATGAGTTACCAAGAGGAATTATGAATAACCTACCGAAAACGTTAAAAGAATTTAAAGTTAAAATTTGTAGAGGGCAAATTTAGGTGAGTGAAGGATAGCGGGAAGTTGGGTGTGTAGGGAAATTGGCACTGGAGCGTGTGCTCCATTGCAATTATTTAATAATTAAAAAAATAAAAAAATATTTACATTGGTCTTGCGAAACAGGTTTGCAATTTTATAAGAGACTTTACCTAAATATGGAATGCTGGAGTACATAGATTTTACTTTTAAGCATTCATATGGATTGCGGAAAGGGGATTGGTAAGATTTATGTTGAGAATCTGAGAGAATGATTTTATTTTTAATTTTGTGGGAAATGTTTTCAATTAGTGATGGTTTATATCCATTATTGTAAGCAATAGTTTTCTATTACTTGTATTTCATTGAAAAAATCAGGTGTGTCCATGGGTATTTTGTATGCACGGTTTATTACAGAGTTGAAAAATGCCATTTTATGTTGTGTAGGGTGACAAGAGCTATTGTTAATGGTGACATCAGTGGTGGCTGGCTTTTTATAAATTTGAAATTTATGTTTCTGGAAAACCTGAGTAATCTTTAGGAGGTTAAGACATCCATTATCTTGGTGTTCTACAGTGAATTTTATATTTTTGTGCATACTGCTCAGACCTTCAGCAAGAGCCTCAATCTCAATATCTGTTCCATTATATAGGAGAATTGTGTCATCAACATATCTTTTGCAGTAGATAATTTTATGCTTGTTACTTTTAAAAAAAACTTATTCTCAAGGTGATTAATGTAGATATCTGCAAGTAAACCTGAATGGTCCCTTCCCATTGCAAGACCATCAGCTTGTTTGTATATTTTATTGTCAAAAGTAAAATATTTATATGATAGAACTAGAGAGAGTAGCTCAGTTAGCTCGTGTATTTCAGGTATGGATAATTTCTTATGTTTCAGTAGGATACTTTTTATAATTTTAACAGTGTCTATGATTGGAACATTTGTATAGATATTAACAATATCAAGGGGTGCAAGTCTGGCAGTGGTGGGTATGATGATGTCTTTAATATTTTCTATTACAGTAATACCCCGCTTTACGCGACCCCATTATGCGCGGTTTCGCTTTAGCGCGAATTTCAAATTTCGCGTTAAAATGCCTCGTATTACATGAATTGCTTACTTAAGAATATGTATGTACATAATGTAGTCATTGGCTTCTCTTTGGTCGCGGGAATCCCCGCTTTCTCCGACCACTCTGATCGAAGAATTCCCCGTCCTACGACTTTGTTCTATAGGGATTCCCTCGTTTGTTTCGTTTGTTCCATATGTTTATCTCGGCTGGCAGTCGTGTTTTAACGTTTGGTGGAGATACGTACATAATTTAACGCTACGTTAAAAATGCCGCCTATGAACAAAAAAGAGCATAAAAGCGTAACTTTGGAATTGAAGATGAAGGTGATAAGAAGAATGGAAAATGAAGGCAAAGCAAAAATTATTGGCAGAGATTTTGGTCTGTCAGAATCGACTGTGAGAACGATTTTTAAAAATAGGGAAAAAATTAAACTTTCCAACGAAAGTTCAACACCTATAAGTGCAACAAAACTTTCTCGTTCGAGATCTTCTATCCTAGAAAGAATTGAGAAATTGCTAGCAGTCTGGATCGAAGATTTAAATAAGAAGAACACACCACTGAGTCAAGATCTCATATGCTCAAAAGCAAAATCTTTGTATGAAATGTTAAAGACAGAAGAAGGTGAAGGGAGTTCCACTATGACTTTTGCTGCCAGCAGAGGCTGGTTTCATCGGTTCAAACAACGTTCCAATCTTCACAATATCCAGATAACAGGCGAGGCCGCAAGCGCGGACACTCAAGCTGCAGCTGAGTTTCCAAACAAGTTTCAAGATTTTGTAACACGAGAAAAAATTCCTGCTTGTCTCATCTTCAATGTTGATGAGACCGGGCTTTACTGGAAAAAAATGCCATCTCGAACATTCATTTCTAAAGAAGAACGTCAAGCCAGCGTTTCAAAGCTGCGAAAGATCGAATAACACTTCTGCTGGGTGGTAATGCCACTGGTGATTTCAAACTGAAACCTTTACTAGTTTACCATTCAGAAACACCCCGTGCAATGCGAGGTACAGACAAGACAAGCCTACCAGCCGTGTGGCGGTCCAACAGAAAGGCGTGGGTTACACGGAAAGTTTTTCAAGATTGGTATTCTAATAGATTTGCCCGTCAGTCAAATCCTACTGTGACAGAAATGGGCTTCAACGTAAAGTTATATTACTCTTAGACAATGCCCCAGGACATCCAACCCCACTTGATACGCTGAGAGACTTAAAAGTGTACGTGAAGTTCCTTCCACCAAACACTACGTCAATATTACAACCTATGGACCAAGGAGCAATAGCAAACTTCAAAGCTTATTACCATCGCCGCACTTTTAGCCAGCTAATTCATGAAACCGGCGGGGAAGGAAGATAGTCCTATGTGAGAGTGGTGGAAGTCATACAACATCATGAAGGCTATTCGCAACATAGATGAGTCTTGGAACGAAATTAAAAAGAGTTGTATGAACGGGGTGTGGCGTAATCTTTGGCCAGATGTAGTGGAAGGAAACCTAGAAGAATTGTCCAAATGCACAGACAAGTGCTTGAAGACATTGCTGCAATGGTTGAGGGGTCTGAACTTGAAGATGTCGCGGTAGAAGATCTTGAAGAACTTGTAGCAACTCATGACGAACCTCTCAGCAATGAAGATCTGGTCGAGTTACAGAATAATGCCATAAACGATGAGGAAGAACAAGTAGAAGAGAGAGTTTTATCTTCAAGTGGAATTCAAAGTGCTCTTTCAAAAATTTATTCAGGTTTGGACATGACCGTGATGATGACCGTGTGTCAAACAATTAAAAACAGCGTTATGTGTTATGAACGTATTTTACAAGAACGTAAAAGAAATGCTACTCAAAAACAATAGATGTATTTTTCCGTAAAAAAAAACATGTAATACTGCATAAAGTGTTCTTAGAATTAAAGTGATTGATTCAAATGATTTGTATGTTTTTGCATTAACTTTTGACTATGTTTAATCGTAAACCCCGATATACGCGAATTTCACTTAACGCGATTTTTTGCGGAACGTATATCTCGCGTAAAGCGGGGTATTACTGTAGTTGATAGCTGTTTTTCACTGTATATGTATTTACAAAGTAAAGTTATTTAAGAGGATGTCATTGAGTTTTTTACAAAGTTTGGATGCTGGACTGTTTTTATAGTTCACAATAGGTCGGATAGGGTGATTAGCTTTATGAATTTTAGGTTGCGACTTTAATTTAGGTGCTGTGGAGTTAATAATAATACATTGTTGAATTTCTGTCTCAGATAGGAGGAATGTACATCTTTTGAGGAGCTTTCTAATTTCATTTTGAAATTTAGGGGTGGGATCTTTTTTCTTAAAGAAGTCAACTGTTTTATTAATATAGACTGGTTTGTACATGACAACTGCAGTATTTCCTTTGTCTGCTTTGACAACAAGTGCATTACTATCTTTCATTTTTTGTTAATACTTAAGAGGGTTTTGTGGTCATTATTTGCCTAATAAGCTGTATTGTTGTCTACTAACTCTTTGTTGATTATGTTATTTGCTTTAGAAGCTAGTAGGTGTCTTTCTCTAGTAGTAAGTTCGGTTATATCAGTGGCAATTTTTATGCTGGTAACTAAGTTTTTCAGGTTTCTGCTATTAAGTGGAGAAGATATATTATGCTTAAGTCCTTTGTTGAGGAGACATGATTCACTTTTATTAAATATAATATTTATTGTGTTCAGAACTCTATTCTAAAATTTATGCTGTGACGTTGGGGGAGTACTATTGTCACTTTTTGTGGTGCTTCTTTTGAGTGCCATAAGCTTATTTTTATGTCTTGATGCTATAACATTCCGTTCTTTACTCAGCAAGGTGTCTAGCATGCTCATAAGATCTTTTCAGAATTTTATATCCTTTTGCCATCAAGAAGAATTCAATTTTAAAACAGTCAACTATTTAACGTAAGTAATATAATTGAGATTACCTTTATCAACCCAAAATTAAATTACTATCATTCAATAAATGCTACTTTCTATTATTATAGGATGCAACCTTGCATTTTGCAGCTGCATATTTGATCACATTATAAATATAAATGAAAACCATCCGATGATGAACAATTTGTTCGAAACTGGTAATGGTTAATAAATATAATACCAACGAACTGTGACTGGTTGTTTTTAATATCAAGAAGAAGAAAATCAGTATTTCTAAAATGTGTTTTTTGTGTAAACGAGGTATCATTTAAAAGACTGGGGTCTTCATAAGGTCTTTGGTTGGTTACACCATATTTTAAGAATGGAATTTTTCAAAAAAGTATTTATATTTCTACAACACATTTTTCTGACATGAGCCATTTATCTCCCTTTATACCTAACTGAAATTAATAAATGAGGTATCGCTTAAAATATTAAAGTATCCGCTTACATCACATCATATTTTAAGAAAGAACTTTCTCGAAATTCAACCCTTAGGGCCAAAAATATCATCATTTCTAAAACTTTTTTTTTTTTTACCTTGCTTGATGCCTAACAAAAATCGATGAATGAGGTACCATTTTTAAGACCAAGATGTCCGGTTTGGTCACACCATATTTTATACAAGAATTTTTTTGGAATTCTACCCTTAAAGGGGAAAAGTATCAATATTATTTGCACAACATGGTTTTTTTTCTTTTTTTTAAGGAGCTGTTTAGCTTTTTCAATATCTAAATGAAATCAAGAAATGACATATCATTTCAAACATTAAGGTCTCCAACTAGGTAAAATCATAAATCAAGAAAGAATTTTTCGGAATTTGATGTTTAAAGTGGTCGCGCATATGAGACAGTACACAGCCAAGTTCCTAGATTGCAGCAACAGATATCACAGAGATGTCCTTAGACTTTTTTTTTATACAGTAATTAGCTTTTGGATATTTTTTTCTGTTAAGGATACATTTTTGTTTTGCTATAAAATTCCAATGTAAACATTTAATTCACAAAGCAACACATAGTGCAGAGGTGTTGATATGCTGTGTGCATTTTGTTCAGGTTGGTTGTATTCTGTTAAGGTCAGTGACAGTTTATCATATATACAGTGTGTTTTAAATTTTCCTAACTGTTTCATAATATAGTTTGATGCATACCTATTACACTAAACAAATAAATATGTGCTACAAAAGTGCGGTTCTACTTTTCATTGTATTACAAGCACTATTCACTATTAATTGTATTTTGTCAGCCAAATTTACAAAAAGCGAGGGAAATATAAAGAATCTTGGAGGTAGCATACTGGAAGAATGGACATAGAAGGGATTCCACTTCTGGCAATGCAGTTCAAACCAGTGAGGCACAGGGACATTGGTTGACCTAGGAAAGAGTGGTGTAAAAGTACAAAGTGAAGATGGAACAGGCATTAATGCCTAATCATTGAAGTAAAGTAGGTTATAAATGGTCCCAATACACTATCCTGTGGCACTCACATTTTCACTTCCACTTCTTTTGATACTGTCCTTCCTATCCTCACTTTTAGCTCTCTAACTTTTAAGCGTTCATTCACACTGCAATCGAGTACGAACGAATTTTCACTCTGGCAAACAACCGACCGAACTCTGCCGACTGATTCTGCCGATGACACCACAAGCCAAGCAACACCCTGTTGTTTTGACGGGTGTGGTCCAGTGTTCGGTTGTATTTGGAGAAGCAAATTTCCAGTCATTTACCAAATGTTGTTTTCCTGTTATCGGTTGCCTTGTCCTCAACGTCACTTCCAGGTTCATTAGATGATAGTAAAAGATATATTGTATCATTGTAAAACATTCGTAAAATTCTGTTTCATCAACCATCAGATGCTGTGACAAAAGTAGAACCCCCTTTTATATGGAAAAATAAAAGTATGTTTGTGTTTTTGAGATAGCAAAAGTAAAGTATATTGTACACAAAAGAGTATGTTTCTTTTATTATGTTTTAATACATACTTTTGCATTACTTCTAAATTTGATCTGATGTTTCAGATGTATACGGCATGTGACTGGGATACGTAAGGTCCCCCGTTCCAATCCCAGTCTAGGTTGCAATTTTTACGGACCTTAAAATTGACCTTCACCACGGGCAAAGCTTTGATTTGTTAATGCTGTCTGTATTCAAATCAAAATATAGAATGATATCATTCATTACTAACAATAAATATTGAGTGAATTGAACTGAACCTCAAACAAAACACACATGCCAAGTGTGAAGTTACCAACGTTTGACATTTCATTGTGATTGCGTTCAGAAACACGAGAATCTTTCAATCCAGTATAGTGTGCCAAAGACTTAATAACATGTGAGTGGAGAGATCTTCTCGGGTGTCCCGCCAGATGGTGCTGTAAAAAAACGACGTTTCGACAGCTGACTCTGCTGTCTTCATCAAGTATCTGGCAGTTGTTCTCAGCTGACTGTCTCTGCCTAGACTGGCTTGGCCGCCCATCGAACCTCCTTTATACCTTCCACTGGAAGGCCCGCTCGCTCTGGTTGGTCGAGATCGTTGGCTTTATACGCGGCCCACTGCAGCCACCATTGGCAACACTTGCTCCTTTCCACCCGGATGTGCTGGCGGTCCTGATTCGCCATGACCGCTGGCTTAATCCGTGGTCCGCTGCGGCGCCCAACTGGTGTCATTTGCTAGTGAGGATCTGCTATGCTCTCGTCGGAGATCACTAATGATAGGTTTCCAGGCTTCACTCAGAAAGAGTCTGCCGTCCCTATTTATGTTATTGTCATTTAGCCGGATCTCCAACGCCACGCTTATGACCGAGTCCTAGAAGGAAGAGGGCCTGGCCAGCACTGCTGTTTTATCGAACTCTATCCTGTGTTCTTCATCGAAGGTATGCTCAGCTATCACAGACTTGTCCAGTTGCATCAGTCTCAGGTGTCGTTTGTATTTGATAAGGCGCGCTTCGATCGTTCTGATGGTCTGATCAATATACACTATACCGCATTCACACAGTTTGAAATAAATCCCAGGTGTCCTCAAGCCTAAGTCATCTTTCACCGACCACAGCATATCACGTATCTTGGCGGGAGGCCGGAAGATACTTTTAATTCCATACCACGCCAGGAGTCTTCCAATTTTTCCCGATGTGTTCCCCGCATATGGAAGAAAAGCAAGAGTTTTGCTCTTGCTCCGACGATGGTCTTGGTGGCTTCTGAGTAAAGGCACACTCTATCTGCCGCCGAGAATAACCGTTCTGTTCGAAGACGGTCTTAAGATGTTTCATTTCTGGCGGCAGGTGTTGGTGGTCGGAGATAGCTCTCGTCCTATGTACCAGTGTGGCCAATACAGTGTTGCATTGCGCCGGATGATGGAAGCCGGCTGCACCCAAGTAGCACTCAGTGTGGGTAGGCTTGCGATATATGCTGTGTGACAAAGTACCATCGGGTTTTCGCTTTATCAGGATATCCAGGAATGGGAGGCACCTGTCCTTCTCTATTTCCATGGTAAAGCGTATATTAGGATGGATTCCGTTGAGATAATGGAGGAATTCTTCCAACGCTTCAATGCCGTGTGGCCACACAGCGAAAGTATCGTCCACATAGCAGTAGAAGCAAGAAGGTTTAAGGGTGGCACTTTATAGTGCCCTCTCTTCAGAATCCTCCATGTAGAGGTTTGCTACTACCAGAGAGAGCGGTGACCCCATAGCCACTCCGTCAGATTGTTCATAGTACCTACCACCACACGTGAAGTAGGTGGACGTAAGGCCATGTTCAAAGAGGTCAGCGGTAGCTGGTTCAAAATGACGGCGTATCAGGTCAAGTGCATCCCTTATGGGAACACGAATGAAGAGCGATACCACGTCAAAGCTGACCAGTATGTCAGTATCTGAAACCTTTAAGGACTGGATGGTATTCACAAATTCTGTCGAGTTCCTGACGTGATGACAGCAACGACCCACAAAGGGGCTCAGAAGACATGTCAGATACTTGGCAAGCTGCCCCAATGGCACTGACAATAGGTCTTAATGGTGCACCCTGCTTATGGACCTTGGGCAAGCCATACAATCTCGGTGGTCTTGCGGCGCGTGGCTTGATTCTCCTGGTCACCTCTTCCGGTAGTCCGATGAGATTCATCGTCTTCCTCACAACTTTTGCGGTAGGGTCGGCATCCTACGGTATGTTAGAAGCATCATCAAGGAGGCTCATCACCTTTTCATCATATTGTTCTGTAGAAAGGAGAACAGTCGCGTTTCCCTTATCCGCAGGTAAAACCACTATGACATCTCTGCAGCGTAAAGCATTTAATGATTTAAGCTCAGTCATTGTGATGTTGTTCTTAGATGGCCTTCTTCAAGACCTGACAGGTCTCACGTCGTACTTCTTCAGCTTCTTCTCCCGGAAGACTGCGCATGGCCCGTTCCACCGCACAGATGATCTCCTTCGTAGGTATTCGCTTAGGGGCAGGAACGAAATTCAGGCCCCTGGCCAGCACGGAAGTAGTTGTGTCATGTAGCTGAATCCCGGTGAGGTTGACCACAGAGCAGCTGGAAATGGCAGATTTTTCGCCCTGGCAACTTCCCGCCAGACGGTCGTATTTGGTGATATGCCTCGCTGTAGTCTTCTCCCATTCTAGGTTCATTTGCACAGACGTTGCAACGTCCACCCAGTCCCAGGAATTGGGCGAGAGTCTTGTCGTCAAGTTGTAATGACAGGACAACAACTCCCGAGCATTGCGGTCGAGTTCAAACCGTGTACGGTCTTATTTGTATTGCTATTTTCATTTTAGTTTCACTGAAAAAATTGCTCACATTCGTGTATGTACAAAGGAAGAAATCATGGAGATTCTTAATAGAAGCGACTGTGAGAATGATCTCTTTGATATGGATGATAGTGATGACCCTTTGATAGGATTTCGAAGTAATAGTTCTAAGCCGTGTACATCAGCTAGTGGAAAACAACCATCTGTCTCCACATGAGGTGAAAATTCTTCAGAGACTGAAGCTTCAGATAGCGAGAGCAAAATATGTAGAGAAAAAGAGGATGCTTTAGTGACAGGTTTGACTGGAAGAAAAACGATTCTCATCCTTTAGTGCATGCGTTTGACGATTCAGCTGCAGGACAAAAATATGGTTTAGGTCAAAATTACTTTTTTTATATATGAAGACAAATACGCCAGAATCAGTTCACTAGATTTTCAAGGTGGAAGGATTTACTAGCAGATATTTTCGAAATATTATTCATATTGAAAATTCTAAAATTAACACGCCAGTGCGTAGATGCGCTGGATGTTCGAAACAGAAAGTGAATCCAGAAACCAGGTACAAATACAGAACAAGCAATGTACAGTACCACTGTGTGTTGTGCCATGTTTCGTGGCGTATCACACAAAAAAGAATTAATAACCATGGGTAACTGCACTGTAATTACATTACACATATATGCCTCTAAAACTAAGTGAAATTAAAAAGAGAAATAATATATTTTTAACTTTGCCAGTCCAAAGTGTGGATCCGAAAGAAGGATGGAAAATATATGTAGAATTTCTGAAAGGTATTCGAACATTTAACTTCAAAATTTTCTCCAGATGAATTATTGCGCTCACAAACAAAAAAACCAAACACATTTTAGTTGCTGTAATATCTATTTAGTATATGAAGTACCTGCTTGTTGTCTACGCGGAAATTCACTTGTAGAGGAAAATTAAATTGAAAAACTTTAGATGTCAGAGTAAATACATTTATTTTGTATCTGGGGTTTCAAAACGCAGAGCGACAGCACATCGGGCCGCGTGCTGAACTCAGCACGCAGGTATCGGCCGACCGCGGCCTCTCAGTGGAGGCAACAACAAAGGAGCACCCAGCGAGGGCTCTGTCGGGTGATCCGTAGCAGTTAAAGGGTTAATACTTAAGATGTTTAAAAGTTTTAACAGCTCACTTCACAATTTAGAGATAATACATAGTACTCCTGATTTCCTTGAAGGTTGAATAATCTTCTTTGGGCTTATATTCATAAATAAATGCTTTAGAACGTTTTAAACAATTTTGATGAAATAGGGATCAAGAAAGAACTTGAAAGTAATTAGTCTTCAGAGTTGAGTATCAGAAATTGTGTGCCCTACACTAAAGACCCTATGCATCCAAAATATGTAGTTCGGACAACAGGATCCTGCAATTTTTTACTAAAGTTGTATCATACACATTTGTCAAAAAACTTTATATACTTAATTATATTAATAAACTAGCTGACCCGGCAATGCTTCGCTATTGCTTGACTTGGCTTAGGCAAACCAAATGTAGACAGTATTTTTCAATTTATTTTAAAGTGTATGTGTGCAAATTTCCTTAAAAAGTTGGAAAAAAACTGGCTTTATATAAGGTATATTGGCAAAAATTAAGGGGGTTTAAAGGGGAAAAGGGGTTGCAATTTTGGATACCATATGTTGCAAATTTTGGTGGAAATCTGATTAATTCTATGGGTTTGTTTAAATTAAGGGGTGGAGGGTTTAAAAAAAAAAAAAAATCAGGAACCTTCCCAGACGTACTCTCTACAACTCAATAGAGTTTCATCATAATCGGATAAAAATTTGTGGGTTTTGATAAATATAATTGGAAATTAAGAAGGAAGGGGGTAAAAGGGAAGAGGGGTGGGATTAGGCTAACCAAATTTACATGGTATTTTTCAACTTGTTTTAAAGTATACCTGTGTTAAAATTCCTTCAAAATCGGGTAAAAACTGTACCTTTATATATGACATAGTGGCAAAAAATTAAGGGGATGTAAGGGGGACGAAGGGGTTGCCTTTTTGGAATCCACATGTAGACAGTATTTTCCTGTTTGTTTTAAAGTATACGTGTGCAAATTTCTATAGAAATAGGATAAAATCTGTGTATTTGTTTAAATTAGGGGGATGTGAAGGGGTATGAGGGATGGCGTTTTTGGAAACCCTACGTAAGCAATATTTTTCAATTTGTTTTAAAGTATTGGTTAAAATCTGTAGGTTTTCTTAATTTATGGGGAGTAGGAGGGAAGAGGAGGTGGTTTTTGGGTGGAAAAGGGGAGAGGGATTAGGTTTTGGTAAAAATAATGTCTATAGTGTTTTTCTGTGTGCCAATTTCCATCAAAATCAGATAAAATCTGTGGTTTTTTTTAAATTATGGGATGCAAGGGGGAAGAGGGGGTGGTTTTGGGGTAGAAAGGGTGAGAGGGATTGTGTTTTTGTAAAATTAATGTCTACAGCATTTTTCTATTTTATTAATAGTATATGCGTGCAAAGTTCCATCATAATCTGATAAAAAGTGTAGGTTTGTGTAAAAATTAAGGGGCGGGAAGGGGGAAAGGGGTTGCGTTTTTGGAATCCAAATGTAGACAGTGTTTTTCTGTTTATTTTAAAGTATATGTATGCAAATTTCCGTACAAATCGGATAAAATCTGTAGGTTTTGTTAAGTTATGGGGTGTTATGGGGAAGAGGAAGTGGTTTTTTGGAAATTTTATTTCTTTGGAACCACCCCGGATCCGCACTCGACAACTCACCAAAGTTTCATCATAATCGGACGAACGGTTTAGGAGCGCATAGAGGACAAACAGATAGACAGACAGAGGGTGTAATTAAGGTGGTGGAAAGAGAGGAGAGGGATTGGGTTTTTGTGAAATTAATGTGTACAGTATTTCTCTCTCTTTTTTAAAGTATACGTGTACAAATTCTTATCTAAATCGAATAAAAATGTGGTTTTCCTAAATTATGGGGTGAAAACGTAATGGGGTTGGAAAGGGGGAGAGGGGATGAATATTCGGAAACCATACGTAGGCAGTATTTTTCTGTTTGTTTTAAAGTATAAGTGTACAAATTCTTATCTAAATCGGATAAAAATGTGGTTTGCCTAAATTATGGGGTAAAAACGTAATGGGGGTGGAAAGGGGGAGAGGTGATGAATATTCGGAAATCATATGTTGGCGGTATTTTTCTGTTTGTTTTAAAGTATAAGTGTACAAATTCCTATCTAAATCGAATAAAAAATGTGGTTTGCCTAAATTATGGGGTAAAAACGTAATGGGGGTGGAAAGGGGGAGAGGGGATGAATATTCGGAAATCATATGTTGGCAGTATTTTTCTGTTTGTTTTAAAGTATAAGTGTACAAATTCCTTTCTAAATCGAATAAAAAATGTGGTTTTGCCTAAATTATGGGGTGTTATGGGGAATAGGGGCTGACTTTTTGGAAAATTTTTTTCACAGGAACCTTTGCAAACGCACACTCGAAAACTCTCCAAAGTTTCATTGCAATCTGATAAATGGTATAGAAAACGTTTATATGGGAAAAAGAAAAGGGCTGTTTTAAGGGTTGGAAAAAGAAAAGGGCTGTTTTAAGGGTTTTTCCGGCAATTATTCGAATTTTTCTCGCCGTAAAAACCATCCTTGAACTCCAACGAACATTTAAAAAAAAAATTGGCCAAATTGGTCCAGGCGTTGTTGAGTTATGCGCTTACCAACACATTTTGCGATTCATTTTTATATTATACTAGCTGACCCGGCAATGCTTCACTATTGCTAGACTTGAGTAGGCACATAGATTAAATGAAAAAATATTTACATATAAATTTTAAACTGCTGTTTCATTCATTTTCAGTTGGAAAGGGTGAGAGGGGATGCGCTTTGGAAAACATATGGAGGCAGTATTTTTCTGATTGTTTCAAAGTATAAGTGTAAAAATTCTTATCTAAATGGGATAAAAAATGTGCTTTGCCTAAATTATGGGGTAAAAAACGTAATGGGGGTGGAAATGGGGAGAGGGGATGAATATTCGGAAACCTTACGTAGGCAGTATTTTTCTGTTTGTTTTAAAGTATAAGTGTACAAATTCTTATCTAAATCGGATAAAAAATGTGTTTTGCCTAAATTATGGGGTAAAAACGTAATGGGGTTAAAAAGAGGGAGAGGGGATGAATATTCGGAAACCATACATAGGCAGTATTTTTCTTTTTGTTTTAAAGTATAAATGTACAAATTCTTATCTAAATCGGATAAAAAATGTGGTTTGCCTAAATTATAGGGTAAAAACGTAATGGGGTTGGAAAGGAGGAGACGGGATGAATATTCGGAAACCATACGTAGGCAGTATTTTTCTGTTTGTTTTAAAGTATAAGTGTACAAATTCTTAACCAAATCGGATAAAAAATGTGGTTTGCCTAAATTATAAGGTAAAAACGTAATGGGGTTGGAAAGGGGGAGAGGGGATGAATATTCGGAAACCATACGTAGCCAGGATTTTTCTGTTTGTTTTAAAGTATAAGTGTACAAATTCCTGTCTAAATCAGATAAAAAATGTGGTATTGCCTAAATTATGGGGTGAAAAAATTATGGGGGTGGAAAGGGGGCGAGGGGATTAATATTCGGAAACCGTTGGTAGGCAGTATTTTTATGTTTGTTTTAAACTGTAAGTATACAAATTCCTATCTAAATCGGATAAAAAATGTGGTATTGCCTAAATTATGGGGGTGGAAAGGGGGCGAGGGGATTAATATTCGGAAACCGTATGTTGGCAGTATTTTTATGTTTGTTTTAAAGTATAAGTGTACAAATTCCTATCTAAATCGGAGAAAAAATGTGGTATTGCCTAAATTATGGGGGTGGAAAGGGGGCAAGGGGATTAATATTCGGAAACCATACGCAGGCAGTACTTTTCTGTTTGTTTTAAAGTATAAGTGTACAAATTCTTATCTAAATCCGATAAAAAATGTGGTTTGCCTAAATTATGGGGTGAAAACGTAATGGGGTTGGAACGGGGACAGGGGATGAATATTCTGAAACCATACGCAGGCAGTATTTTTCTGTTAGTTTTAAAGTATAAGTGTACAAATTCTTATCCAAATCGGATAAAAAATGTGGTTTGCCTAAATTATAGGGTAAAAAAGTAATGGGGTTGGAAAGGGGAGAGGGGATGAATATTCGGAAACCATACGTAGGCTGTATTTTTCTGTTTGTTTTAAAGTATAAGTGTACAAATTCTTATCTAAATCGGATAAGAAATGTGGTTTGCCTAAATTATGGGGTAAAAACATAATGGGGTTGGAAAGAGGGAGAGGGGATGAATATTCGGAAACCATACGTAGGCTGTATTTTTCTGTTTGTTTTAAAGTATAAGTGTACAAATTCTTATCTAAAACGGAACAAAAATGTGGTTTCCCCAAATTATGAGGTAAAAACGTAATGGGGGTGGAAAGGGGGAGAGGGGATGAATATTCGGAAACCATATGTAGGCTGTATTTTTCTGTTTGTTTTAAAGTATAAGTGTACAAATTCTTATCTAAATCGGATAAAAAATGTGGTTTGCCTAAATTATAGGGTAAAAAAGTAATGGGGTTGGAAAGGGGAGAGGGGATGAATATTCGGAAACCATACGTAGGCTGTATTTTTCTGTTTGTTTTAAAGTATAAGTGTACAAATTCTTATCTAAATCGGATAAGAAATGTGGTTTGCCTAAATTATGGGGTAAAAACATAATGGGGTTGGAAAGAGGGAGAGGGGATGAATATTCGGAAACCATACGTAGGCTGTATTTTTCTGTTTGTTTTAAAGTATAAGTGTACAAATTCTTATCTAAAACGGAACAAAAATGTGGTTTCCCCAAATTATGAGGTAAAAACGTAATGGGGGTGGAAAGGGGGAGAGGGGATGAATATTCGGAAACCATATGTAGGCTGTATTTTTCTGTTTGTTTTAAAGTATAAGTGTACAAATTCTTATCTAAATCGGATAAAAAATGTGGTTTGCCTAAATTATGGGGTGAAAAGGTAATGGGGTTGGAAAGGGGGAGAGGGGATGAATATTCGGAAACCATACGTAGGCAGTATTTTTCTGTTAGTTTTAAAGTATAAGTGTACAAATTGTTATCCAAATCGGATAAAAAATGTGGTTTGCCTAAATTATGGGGTAAAAACATAATGGGGTTGGAAAAGGGGAGAGGGGATGAATATTCGGAAACCATACGTAGGCTGTATTTTTCTGTTTGTTTTAAAGTATAAGTGTACAAATTCTTATCTAAATCGGATAAGAAATGTGGTTTGCCTAAATTATGGGGTGAAAACGTAATGGGGGTGGAAAGGGGGAGAGGGGATGAATATTCGGAAACCATACGTAGGCTGTATTTTTCTGTTTGTTTTAAAGTATAAGTGTACAAATTCTTATCTAAATCCGATAAAAAATGTGGTTTGCCTAAATTATGGGGTGAAAAGGTAATGGGGTTGGAAAGGGGGAGAGGGGATGAATATTCGGGAACCATACGTAGGCAGTATTTTTCTGTTTGTTTTAAAGGAAAAGTGTACAAATTCTTATCTAAATCGGATAAAAAATGTGGTTTGCCTAAATTATGGGGTTAAAACGTAATGGGGTTGGAAAGGGGGAGAGGGGATGAATATTCGGGAACCATATGTTGGCAGTATTTTTCTGTTTGTTTTAATGTATAAGTGTACAAATTCTTATCTAAATCGGATAAAAAATGTGGTTTTGCCTAAACTATGGGGTTTTATGGGGAATAGGGGGCGACTTTATGGAATTTTTTTTTCGCAGGAACCTTCGCAGGCGCACACTCGAAAACTCTCCAAAGTTTCATTGCAATCTGATAAATGGTACAGGAACGCATAGAAGACGAACATACAAACAAACAAACATTGATTTTTATATATAAGATTAAAACATGCAGGTCCTTAAAACAATCTGAATGATAAATGTATTCTTCTTTATATAACTGTAACTTCACTTTGGTGACTGGATTGAAAAAGGAACAGTTCATTGTTAGAAACCTTATTTTTTTGTAACAATCCACCTCAAACATTATGAATACATCTCAAACAAAAATGAAATATCCCTGTTTCAAAATTATAAACTTTTAACAAGTGCATTTGCAATTACAAACAGAAAATTGCTTTCTTACCTGGGAATATGCAAATTCTTGTTGGCTTTAACGTGTCTCTGAAGAGTAGTATTAGGGGGCAAAGCACTTGGCCGAATATTTTCCTTGTCACGCGAATAGGTCTGAAAAAAAATAATTCAGATCTCTGTGTATAGCATGCATTTCACCATTAATACAAAGAAAAAAACAGTATTAATTAACGTAAGTAACTTAAGTTAGTCATACAGAGGAAAACTGATTTATTGCACTGCGATGAGATTATTTTCCATGGAACATACATGTAATTGGTTACTGCTCATTTTGAAATTGTTAACTTGTTACTGTCATCATGATGTGACAGACACACTGTAGTAATCATCAAAACTTTTCAGATTTCAGCAGTTTTGAGTCCCATTAGGAGGCTCTGGCTTTTTTTTTTTTACTAAGCAGCCAGAAGACAAATGATGATCTGAAGGGAAAGTGATGGATAGCTGTATGGTGATTAGGCCATTAGAAATAGAGGCATAAGAGTAAAACAAATAAAGAATTTTGATACATAACAGTCAGAGAAAAGGAGAAGGCCTACTTCTGCCAGATGAATCAGGTGTGGGATGTCAAGTCACAAGTGCAATAAAATTTAATGGAATGCTTGGTCAGGTGATAGAGGTTATAGGATCACTCTGTAGGTGGTCCATGTAAGATGATTATGTAATGATGATGGGGATGTTTGGAAATATGAATAATAGTAAAATCAGCAATAGTGAAGAGATCAACTGATGAAATGGAAAGAGACTCAACATGGGACTACCTAGCAGTTGCTTTGTGGACACGTCCAGGATATGGGGTTATACCTGCATAGAAAATGAGGAAGGGTTCTTGCTGAGTTTCTAGCTAAATATATTTATGGTGGGGTAGTTCTTTCCAATTATGATTGAGGTGCAGACATTTTTTTAGGCTAAAGGCTGGTGGTGAAGAGAAAATAACAGATGACCAAAAAAGAATTTATGCCACAGAAGTAGATGAAGTTGGCAGAACAATAAATGGAAGTGTTACCATATGAAAAGTGAAGAGTAATCACTAATGCTAATGAAATGTAGGAGCAGGGCCCGGGGTAAGCGGTCTTAGCAGTTGGGGGCCCTCAGCCAATTCATCGATAAGGGCCCTCCCTCAGACCAAAATCGGCGACCTTTTTTTTTTAGCTCTACAACTTGTAGAGCGGAGGGCCCCTATAGCCAGTGACAGGGCCCCCCATCAGATGGGCGGGCCCCGGTACATTTGACCCGCTTACCCCCCCCCCCCCCCCAACGCCGGCTCTGTGTAGGAGTATAATGAGGAAAGTTATATAGTTCAGTAAACCACTCAACTCTTCGTTAAAGCAATGAACAGTAGAAAATGAGATTATACCTGAAGTTTATTGAATGTATTGAAGAATAAGCAGAATAATTGGTAGAAGAGCATTAATACAAGTTAATAATGATTGGCACAATTTTCTAGTATTCACAGAAGATAAATAAGAGTTACTAGGATTAGAATTCTGTGGAAATATAAAAATGATAAAGATCACGGTTTCTTAGCACAGTTTAAGGACGTATGATCAAAATAAGCCCCTTAATGAAAACTCATACTTGAAATTCTGAGAAGGAACTTTAATGGTCATTATAAGTGGGGAATTAAATGTTCTAAGTGCAGCACATGAAGGAATTAGTGTTAATAATAGAAGGAAGCAGAGATTTTCAAATATCTGAATGATGGAAAGAGTATTTGAAGAAATGTTAGACCAAAGTAAAGACACATTGAAGCAACATATATTGGATTACTTCTTAACGATATCTATAAGTGGTCTCAGGTCATAGAAGGAACAAGTGATGGATATTAGAATGTTCAGGAAATCAGTGGACAAAAATGGAAGAAATAAAGACAAATTTTAGGGAAACATATGAAACGAACATAAAAGAAGTTAATAGCATCAAAGAGGCAAGTTAACTCTGCATTTATGAATAATATTACAGCTGGGAGAGAAATGCTGTATGATCTTATTAGAAATTTCAGTGGTTATGTTAGAAGACTGAATGGGATGTAGGACATTCAGACAGCTGTGCTTAAGAAGGGGGATTAGTTTACTGATTGTAAGAAAAATGTATAAAATCAGATAGTTGATTTGATGAAAGTATTAAGTACTGTCATGTAGGGATGTTTTCAAAATTTAATTGCAATGGAGCATAAACTCCAGTTGAAATTTACCTAGACACCCATTTCTGCCCCTTTCCTGTAAAAGACTACTTTTGCCGGCTGCAAATTTCAATTCTTTAAACTTTTAAAAAAAATTATTCATACTTTCTCCTGGTAACTTATTCAAATCACTGAACGCCTTACATATGAAAGGTAATTTTCCCACACCCTTATGCCTGAAATTAGGTGCCAACTTGTGGTCATCATCTTTTCCTTTCTATTCATTAATTTTAATTCTTACACCAATATCTTTCCATGCCTCATCATAAATTTACAGCTTCTAATTCCAATAACTCTCTTCACCCTCCTCATGTCTTCCAATGAATCTCAGTTCTTTTATCAAATCAGTTACTGATTGTGTTCTGTGATATCCAATGAATCTTAGTTCTTTTATCAAATCAGTTACTGATTGTGTTCTGTGGTAATGTCTAGAGAGAAATCTAGCAGCCCTTCTTTGCACCCCCTCCAACTCTTGTATTTTATATCTAAAATATGGGCCCCATACTACACCACCATATTCAAGCAATGCTCTGGCCTAAGTTTTGTAACATATTTACTTTACTTCTCTGGCACATCCCCTCTTCACTCTTTCCAACAAGTGCAGGATTTTGAAACCTTTTCATACTACCTGTCCAATGTGTCTGCCCAGTGGAACATGTTATCAAATGTTATTCCAAGATATTTACATTTTAAGTCTTCAACAAGCAATTATTTTCCCACCTTATAATCATAATAAATCTTTAGTTTTTTATCTGTGTACCTATTAGACTCTTCTTTGCATTTATCTTCATCCCATGTATATCAACCCAGCTAGATATAGTGTCCAGATCACCCAGGAGCTGTTCCCAGTCTTCAACCAATTGGTGTAAGAAATGGGTTAGGGCTATCCATTCAAGGATGGCGTGGGCTGAAAAAGCAAGTCCAACAGATCAGATTGGGTACCATTAACATCGGTACTCTCAAGGGCCGAAGCTGAGAGTACATAGATGCAATAAAGACCGAGCAAATAGATACTGCCTGGAACCAAGAAACCAAAGGACTTGCTCAAAATCCAAGGATATTGGTGATGGATACTGTAACATATCTATAAGCTCACCAAAAGCATTTCTGCTAGCTATTCCCAGTAGTTACAGACTTTATAGCTTGTTTTAAAAGTTGTTATAATGGGAAATTTGGGATAAAGTCATCCTTAACAGATTTTGTTGCATTCATTTCCACTACTGAAACTCACCATAAGAAACATTTTAAAGTGTATTCATTATGCCCGGAAAGATTTAGTTTAAGAGACATTTGATTTGTTTATGTTTTTAAGCCATGTGCTCAGTGAGGACTAAAACCTAAAATTTGAAATAACTTAGAATCATGTACAGTTACTGCTGATCTTTTATCATCAGCTATAGTCAGCTCCTTATAGAGTATTTTGAACCTTAAGTCAACTAATTAGGCAAAGTATAATTAGGATTTTTAATTAAGAGAAAAAATCGAAATTTTAAAGAGATAAAAGTAAGAGAAATTTATGTCAGAAGATAGAGCGATCTAAGAGGGTTAAAAATATAGTTGGTTCCTGTAGAAAGTTTAAGCATTTGTGAAATGAATGAGATTTTAGGAATAGATTTTCGGGATTGTTAGGAACAGTGCACCAAGGCAGATGGGCCGATGACATAAGAGGATTTAAAATTAATTTGATAGGAACCCTTTTGGAGAATAAACTAAATTGGAATAAATTGAAGGTCAGGTATTAGTTACAAGTTTAACTATCAAGTACATTTGGAGATATTAATTTTTGAAGGTTTTTGCTAACATCATCAGGGCAACCAAGCTAATAAATAGAAGGCAGACATACCAGCTCGCGCTCAGTTTTTCGGTGGTTTTCAAAGAGTAAACATCGCGTTGTAATGTAGCTCCTTCCTTTGGTAGTTTTCAAAGAGTAAACATTGCGTTGTAATGTAGGGCGAGTTGCTCCATGTGTTGGGTCAGTGTAGTTTATCTCAATGTGCCGTAATCACACTTTCATCAAAGTTAAAGGGGCTTGATGAGAGTTTGTCCTCTCCCGTGAATGTGCTTTACCTACAATCTTCTTTGGAACTGTTGTCCAATTGCTTTATTCATAATTCTAGTACCGACATTGTAAGAGAACTTCTGAAAGAATATACATTTTGTGTGACTTTAAAACTGAGAACTGATTCTAGTTTCCCTTTCACCTTTGAGCAGGGCCGGCATTAGGGGGGGGGGGAGGTAAGTGGGTCAAATGTACCCGGGCCCGCTAGCTGAGGGGGGGCCCGATCACCGGCTGCAGGGGCCCCAGGCCTCGAAGCCAAGAATCCGCCCATTGTCATCCGGATTGTAGAGCTAAAAAAAAAAGTCGCCAATTTACCCGGGCCCGAAATTTCTAGCGCCGGCCCTGCGTTTGAGGGTATATCAATCATTTGGCGACAAGTTGTCTGTAAATGTGGAAACAGAGGTTCTATTTCAGAAAGGCTTTAGTTCTGTCTTGGGGGTTGTACCTGTGGGCACCATTGGCAGTTGGGTGTTTCATTAGGCATGGCCTATACCTAACTAGAAGAGGTAACGGGTACTTTGTAAGTTGTTAGCTAAAGCTGTTAGTTATCCCACTTCCAGTGATGAAGGAGTCAGGACTGTGCCCTTTTGTTTTAGGTTAGGGGCTACTAGTGAAGGGATGGAGATAGGTGAAGAAAGGGATACTCATTGTATATCCATGACAGGAGAAATAGATGAAGCTCCTGAAACAATAACTGATGGGGCAGAACTGGGAAGGCGAAGGATAATGCTGGTTGGCAAAGACTACAGAAGTTCACTGGTGTTTATAGATCATAACTATGAGTTACTAGGAGCAGATTTCTGGGAGAATAAAACAGAAAAAAATCATGGAGTTGGCTGCTTATCATAGTGGAAGAATGAATGAAAAATATGAGGTTCTTGGGGAGAAGCTAAATTCTTACTAGAGTTCAGGGGTGAGAGTAGAATGGTTATTATTAATGGAGATTTAAATTTACCAGGTGGCAACTGAATAGGAAATAAGATTAATAACACAGACATTTGCAAATACCTCAGTAATGGAAAGAGACTATACACAAGTAGTGTACCTAATGAAACAAGGAGACGAAACATATTGGATATCTTCATCATAAAGCCTGATGATAACATTGTGTAATGTTCAGTAACTGAAGGAATAAGTGATCAAGAAGAACTTATGATAGATATTAGAGGATTCAGTTAACCTAAGGCTAAAACCTAAGTGGGAAATATGTACAATTATAAAAAGACAAGAATTCAAAATTGAAGAAAATTTCAGAAAATGGAAAGATGGCACAAGTACCGTGGAGCTGAAGTAGGAAAAGTTCAAGGAAACAATAAAAAATGGTGAAGAAATATTTACTTCAAAATAGAAAATAAAGAGAAGTACAGAGCCTACGAACTGTAATAGTGAGGTGGGTGGTTTAAAGCCACAAGCTGGCACTCGATTTCAGGTTCAAGGGTATAGGAAGATTCTCTTTTTTAGGTAAGGGCGTCGGGGATTGGAATAAGTCACCAAGAAAAATTATGAATAATTTACCAAAAATGTTGAAAGAATTGTAAGTTTAAATTTGTAGACGGAAAATGTAGGTGAATGCTGGAAAAGGGGAAGATGGGTGTGTAGGGAAAATAGCCACCGGAGCGTGTGTTCCATTGCAATTTAATTAAATATTATTATTATTATGAAAGAGGTTGGCAAGAAGAGAACTTAAGAGTTAAGAGACAGCAAGGCAGTAGGAAATACTTGAAACATCTAAACAAGGAATTAATAATAGAAAAGAAGGTGGCTGAAGATGGGTTTGTGAAGAATATTATTGGTACAGGGGGACCACTAGAAACTTCTATGATTATATTAGAAAACTGAGGGGAAAGGAGGGTGTTAAGACAATTATAGATAAGGGTGGAAAGGAGTTACTGAGAATTTGAAAAAGGCCCTGTTTTTAATCAACTGGTTTTCTGAGACAAACAGGGGTGTGAATCAGAGAACATGCTTATCCACACAATTAGAAATGAGCAGACTAAAAAATTTGAAATTCATCCTGATGAACAAAGAAAGCTAAAAAACATAAAGAGACCAGTGTAGATAATATTATTACAGATGTCTTACCAAAGATAGTAGAATGTGTTACTGTACCTTTTCTTGAAATGCAAATTAAATTTACTCTGGATACTTGCTGCTTACCAGAGAACTGGAAATGTGTGATAGTAGTGCCAGTCCATAAAGGAAGGTTTACAAATAGGGTAGAAAATTACAGACCAATTAATTTGACAACAGTTGTAGGTTAATTAATGCAGACATTGATATGGAACAACATCAGAAAAGTCTGTGAGGGAACATAAGTGGTCCAAGGTATATTACAACCTAATAACTACTTGTAAATAATAAGTCCTGTGATGATCTATCACAGTATTATGACGTTCTTTAGTAAGTGGACTGTCTCTTGTTATTAATTTGGAGCTAATGCTCCAGTGGCAATTCCCCATGTCACCTAACTTACCTTTTATATTATTTTTTTTAATTTTCTTTTTTAATTGGAGTATTAAATTCCTCCCCTATTTACTTTTTCAATTAACAAATTTTAATTTTAAATTCCTTAAGCGTTTTTGGTAAATTATTATTATTTGTTCCAATCTCCCGACACCCTTACCAACAAAAGAAAATTTACCCACTCCCTCATGCATGAAATCGAGTGCCAGCTTGTGGTCATGGTCGCCTTTCCCCTTCCATACACTGTTCCTAATTCTTTGACCAATATCCCTCGAAGCGTGTACATTCCAAGCACACTCTTCACCCTGCTTCTTTCCTCCAATGACTCCCAACCCAGCTCCTTTATCATATCAGTTATTGACTGGATCATGCGATAATTTGCACAATCAAATCTAGCTGATCTTCTTTCCATGCCCTCCAACTCCTTTATTTGAAAACCAAAATGTGGGTCCCAAACTACACCACCATATTCAACCAATGGTGTGACCAATGTTTTGTAATAATTCCCTAACTTTTCTGGTAGATCCTCTCATCACCCTCTCCAGTAAATGAAGGATTTTATAACCTTTTCCTACCACCTGCCCAATGTGCTTTGTGCAGTTGAATTTATTATCAAATGTTTTTCCAAGATATTTACACTCTTCAACAAGCAATTCTACCCCACCATATAATCATAATTAACCTTTAGTTTTTTATCTGTGTACCTAATAAGCTGACTCTTCTTGGCATTTATCTTCATTCCATGCTGACCTACCCATTTAGATATTCTATCCAGTTCACCCTGCGACCATTCACAGTCTTCACATGTTTTGATCCTTTTATATACCATTATATCATCAGCAAAAAATCTAAATTTAGACCATAACCCATAACAGTCATTCATTAGAATAATTTATAGCAACAATCCCAATACACTATCCCTGTAACACTCTCATTTACTTCCACCTATTTGATCATGTACTTCCTACTCTTAACACTTTGCTTCCTAGCTTCTAAGAATTCCTCTACGTAGCAAGTAACTTTTTCATCCAATCCAGTACATTTCAGTTTATTTAAAACCATTTTATAGCTCACTCTGTCAAATGCCTTAGAAAGATCTAATGCCACACTATCAACTTGGCCTCCCTTGTCCGATTCATCTGAAATATCTTCCAAATAGCCCACCATCTGAGATTCACACGACGAACAGAATTCTCGAATGTGCTGAGACAGTGGACATAGCTGTGGTTAACACCTTTCACAGAAAACATCCATCACACCTCATTATCTTTAGTAGCGGTGCAAGGAATATGCGGATTATTATTGGTTAATTCGAAGGGGTGACCTTAAGTTTGTAACTGATGCAAAATTTATACCATTGGACAACATCATGCCCCATCATCAATCACATCTCCTTAGAATTTAAATGGTGGAAATTAAAGCAGAATCGCTTCCAGCTAAAAACATCTACAGGACCCTAAAAATTCCAGAACATGGACACCATGTTGAGGAAGTTTGGACAACAATCACCAGTCATATTAAAACCTGTGCTACCAATATCATGTGCATAACGAAACCTGAATGTCATTTCATCAACAAAACAATGTCGGAGGTTGAACTGGAACACTGGGACACTCCAAAATATCTAGGAGTGACCCTTGACAGATCTCTTACATTCAGGAAATATTGAATGAATCCAAGATAAAAGTTTCAACTAGGAATAATTTCCTAAGAAAACAGGCTGAATCACAGTGGGATAGCTAACCTGAAACCATCCAAACTTCCACCTCTGCACTGAGTTATTCGACTGTATGGTACAACTCAACTCATGGCAAACAGGTGGACATTGTACATAACGACAGCTGCAGAATGATATCAAGCTACTTAAAATCCATTCTGGTGAAATGGCTCCACCGCCTCAAAGGAATAGCACCATCTTCTGTTCGAAGACAAATAGCAACAAACAAGGAAAGGAGGAAAGTAGATCATGAAAGAATTCATCCATGACATGGGCATATATACCACACAGGCAAAGACTCCGAGAAAAGTTTCACAAGAACATCACAGGAACTTACAACTACAATTGAGAAAACCAGGTTACAACTGTGGGAACCTATGGCTCGCCTTCCCCATGGCTGGGGAAGATTATCTGAATCTTTACCACCTGGCTATGACAAGGGGTGTTGATATGGAGGTCTCTGAATAGGCTAAGATCAGGAGTCGGAAGATCCAAAGTCAACCAGACAAAATTGGGCTATACAGAGATCAATTAAATCAAGTGTGACTGCGGAGGAGATCAGTACATGCTGCAGTGTTGACTGTGTCCAGCATCCTGCTCAGAAGATGAACTATATGAGGTCTCGGAAAATTCACTGAAAATGGCCAAGTTTTGGTCTAGTACAATATGATGTTTATAATTGTGTAACAATATGTTTCTGACACAAAATAAATAAGTGTGGTGGTAGAATGATCAAGTGCAAATTGCCATCAAGACAAAGATGTTAGCTTATAAAACCTGTATAAAATCAGGACTTTATTCCGATTGGCAGACATATAAATGACTGAAGTCAGTGGCTAAACAGGAAGTGGTAAAGGCATAAGAAGACCATTATAGGATCATGTACAATGACCTAAATACATGAGAAGGAGCAAAAAAACATCTACAAGCTAGCGAAGAGTTGTCACTATTCCAATCACGATGTTGGGCATGTTATGACCATTAAGGACAGAAACCGACCAAGATTCTCAGCCGATGGAAATGACAGTTCAAAAATATCAGCAATGAAGAATTTTCACATCCACTAATGTCACCTACAGATCCTATGTATGGCCCAGATCCAGCCAGGTACCTCAAGATATAATCTGGTACTCACTAAGGCATCAGGGGGTGCCAAAGGAATGTTTTAAATGGATCCAGCTCCTTCACTGATGTGTCAGCCCTCCTTTATGTACTGGAACTACTATTACGCAGCTGGTAACATCAAACTTTTCCAGTCCTGTGGTAAATGACAAGTATCCAGACTCATTTTAAATAATATTTTAAGATAAAGTGCAATATCACATCCTGCTATCTTTACGTCATCCTTAGTAACATTATCTACACCAGCCCCTTTATGTTTTTCAGCTTTCTTAGTTCCTTCATGATATCCTCAGGATGAATTTCAAATTTTTTAGCCTGCTGATTTATAACTGTGTGGTTAAGGTCATTCTCCGATTTATAACCACCCATTTCTGAAACATTGCCCCCAATAGTTGCCCCAATCAGTTCCTTAATATCTCTATCTTTTTCAAATTCTCAGTCTCCCTGCAATGATAATACTTTTCATAAACCCATCTTTATTCATCTTCTTTGCTATTATTAATTCCTTGTTTAGTTGTTTCAAATATTCCCTACTACCCTGCTGTCTCTTAACTCTGCTGTTCTCTTATTACTGACCTCTTTAACCACCTCACCTCCCTTTTATAGTATACAGGTTATGTACTTCTCTTTATTTTTTGATTTAGAATAAACATTTCCTCACCTGTTTTATTATCTCCTTGAACTCTTTGCACCTTGATTCCACTGTACTAGTGCCATCCTTCCATTTGCTGAAACTTATGTCTTCAAGTTCGAAATCTGTGCCTTTTTTATAATTGCACCCATTTCCCCCTTCAGTTTTGGCCACTGGTTTACTGACTCCTCTATTATCCATCAGAACTGCTTCATGATCACTTATTCCTCCAGTTACTTGACACCCAACCAGGTTATCATTGGGCTTTATTAAGAAGATATCCAACATGTTTTGTCCCCTAGTGATCTGCTCTACCATTTGTATAAATCCTCCTTCACTCATTAAGGTATTTGTAAATCTCTGTTCCCTTGTGTTATTAATCTTATTTCCTATCCAGTGTTCCCAATGGTTACAGAGTGTACTTTAGAGATAGAGGAAAAATTGGTGGAGGGTATTTAATACTAGTTAGCACAAACTTTTACAGTTCACTGGCGTTCATAGATCATTACCATTAGTTACTTGGGGTATATTTCTGGGGCAGTAAAACAGAAAAAATTATAGAGTGTTAACTGCTTACTGCAGTGGAAGAATAACTGATGAAAATGAGGCTCTTGGGGAGAAATTAACTTCATATTCAAAGTTTAGAAGTGAGAATAAATGGTCATTGTTAGTGGGGATTTAAATTTGCCATGTGTAAATTGGATAGTAAATAAGATTAATAACACAAGGGAACAGAGATTTACAAATACCCTAATGAGGGAAGGAGGATTTACACAAATGGTAGAGCAGATCACTAGGGGACAAACCATGTTGGGTATCTTCTTAATAAAGCCCAATAATAACCTGGTGGGGTGTCAAGTAAATGGAGGAATAAGTGATCACGAAGCAGTTCTGATTGATATTAGAGGATTTACTAAACCAGCAGCCAAAATTGAAGGGGGAAATGGGTACAATTATAAAAAGGCACAGATTTCGAATTTGAAGAGATATTTCAGAGAACGTTTCAGCAAATGGAAGGAAGGCACAAATAAAAGTCAAGGTGGGAACAGTTCAATGAGATAATAAGAAAGGGGGAAGAAAAATGTATTCCAAAACATAAATTAAAGAGAAGTGGAGAACCTGCGTACTATGATAGGGAGGTAAGGAGGTTAAAGAGGTTGGTAAGAACATAACAGAGTTAAGAGACAGCAGGGTAGTACGGAATATTTAAAACTACTAAATAAGGACTTAAAATAGCCAAGAAGGTGACTAAAGATGGGTTTATGAAAATTATTATCAGTGCAGGGGGACCATTGACCGATGCAGCTAGAAATTTTTATGGCTATGTTAGAAAACTGAGGGGAAGGGTGGGTGTTGGGACGCTTATAGATAACGATGGAGAACAAGTTACTGAGGATTTGAAAAAGGTTGAGATTTTAAGTACCTGCTTTAGTGAGAGCATTAGGAACAATGAATCAGAAACGGAGGGTCTAACTCGGAGAACAAACTTAACACAGTTAGAAATGAACAGACCAAAAAATTAGAAATTCATTCTGAGAATATTATGAAGAAAATAAGAAAACTGGAAAAAAAGAGAGAGAAAAAAAAAAAAACATAAAGCTACTGGTGTGTCTCGAAATATTGTTTAAATTGAGTCTGGATACTTGCTGCTTACTGCAGGTCTGGAAAAGGGTGATAGTAGTGACGGTACATAAAGGAGGGGTGAGAAATATGACTTGAAAATTATAGCCCAATCAGTCAAATCAGTGGTAGGTAAATTAATGGAGAAATTGATATGCAACCACATCAGAAATATATGTGAGGAGCGTAAGCAGTTTTCAAGTAGGCAACATGGCCTTAGGCAACGATAATCTCAGTTGGTGGGATATATGCGGGATATTTCAGATGAAATGGACAAGGGATGCCACATTGATAGTGTAGCACTAGATCTTTCAAAGGATTCTGATTGAGTGAGCCATAAAATGGTAGTAAATAAGATAAAAACTGTTGGAGTGGATGAGAAAGTGATTGGCTAGGTAAATGAATTTTTAAAAGGTAGAAAACAGAAAGTTAGAGTATGAAATGCAGTATCAAAAGAAGTGGAAGTAAAACTGGGAGTGCCGCAGGGTAGCGTATTCGGACCATTTCTATTCATTATTCTAATGAATAATTGTGTTGATTGTTTACTATCTGAAATTAGATTGTTTGCAGATGACATAATGCTGTATAAAAGGATCAAAACGATAGAGGACTGTAAACAGTTGCCGGGTGATCTGGACAGGATATCTAGTTTGATTGGTAAACATGGGATGAAGATAAATGCAAAGAAGAGTCAACTTATTAGATACACAAATAAAAACTAAAGGTTCATTATGATTATAAGGTGGGTAAAGAATTACTTGCTGAACATTGCATTTGATAACAAGCTTAACTGGGCAGGACACATTGGACAGGTGGTAGGAAAAGGTTTAAAAATTCTGCACTCGCTGGAGAGAGTGATGAAGGGCTGTAGGAGAGAAGTAAAGGAATTGGGTTACAAAATTTAGGTCAGCCCATTGCTTGAATATGGTGGTGTTGTATGGGAACCATATTTTGGATATCAGATACAGGAGTGGGTGCAAAGAAGGGCTGCTAGATTTATCTCTGGAAATTACAGCAGAACACATTCAGTAGCTGATATGATAAGGAGCCAAGATGGGATTCATTGGAAGACAGGAAGAGGATAAAGTCAATCGTGGGAGTGTACAAGGCATATATTGGTAATGGGGTGTGGAAAGGATATTGATGTAAAAAGTAGGAGCAGTGCATGGAAAGAAAAAAATGACCATGACCACAAGCTGGCATTTGATTTCAGGCACATGGTTGTGGGCAGATTTTCTTTCATAGGTGAGGCTGATCAGGGTTTGGAATAAGTTATTAAGAGAAATTACGAATAATTTATCAACAACGATGAAAGAACTTGAAATTTGTTGAGGGTAAAAGTTGGTAGGTACAGTAAAGGGAAAATCGGCGTTTAGGAAAATTATTAAATTCAATTAAATAAAAAAACTATTAATAAGTTGATTTCATGAACTTATCCGAAAGCCGTTCGATCTTTAAGGATGCCTTCTATGATGTAGACTTGTAAACAATGGGTCTCAAGTTTGCTATGTGTATACACATGTGCCTGTATATGCGTACAGTTGTGATAAGGTCACTGAACTGGTTGGTTTTGTTATGTACTATGATGAAAGAAGAATAGGTGAAATTAGTGACCCCCTCGAGATGGACCGCTTCGATCGGTGTCAAACGCAATAATTCCATACGCAACACTGAAACGTCTGCGATTCAACCGTCATTTGATATAGTTTAAATTAATAGATGGTTTTGACAGCATATGACAGAGAATCTACAATATTTCATTAGAATTTCTTTACAAACTTGCGCCTCTTCCAATGACGGGTATGAGAATTATTTACTTCCAATTTTGAAACTGAAATTGTTGCTTCTGCAACTGTTGCCAAGATATTTTTTTAATCACTGTATTGATTGGTACACACCCACAGAACTATACCAAAATTGCTTCATTTTTGTGTAGACAGGGCCGCAGTAAGCGGGCCTGCAAGGCGTGCACCGCTCGCGGGCGGCACGTCGAGAGGGGCGGCAAATCGAGTGATCGACAGTCGCCGCCCCTCGATAGTTGCCACTCCATTGTCGCCGGCGACACTCCCGGTGGCAACAATGGGGCGGCAAATAATGTCCGAAGGGGCGGCAATCTCACAGTTTTTTTACCCGGTTTGGACTGGGGGCGGCATAATCGGTATTGCACGCGAGCGTTCAAACAGCTAGCGGCGGGTCTGTGTGTAGAAGATTAGGTCCACGAAATTCAAGGGTCCAAAAAACTATATTATCATTGATGACATAAAATACATTAAATGCCATTATTTGAGCCCTCAGAAAATATAAATATTCTTTTTCAACTGCCATCGAGATATTTAAGTTTGGTTTATTTAATAATTTACTTCTGGCGAAATAGTAAATTGCGACTTAGACCACTATTAACTATTTTTGAATGCTTGCTATAGGTCACCTGGTTGTAGGAACGAGGCCGACGTAGGAGTTTTGGCGTGTATGGGAAGCGCGGTCCTTTAGTCGCCGCTTCCCGCCGTTGTGCTAGCACACGACAAGCGTAGCACCAGCGCATGCGCGCGCTCCCAGCCACGGCTGCCAATCTGCCGCTTCGGCCCACACACATGTCGTCGTCTTCTTTGTAAGGTTGGCACCGCTCGCCGTTAGCATTTGAACGTCCGGCCGTGTTATCCAGCTCTTCTGCCTTAAGTGGTGGCAGGATTAGTCCACGCCCAACAATGATAACTGTCACTTTCCGTTCGTCTCATACTTCGCAGCGCAGTCTTATATTATTCCCCACCGTTACAATTGAGTAAGTGCAAAGTAATTAGCAAAATGGATTGCATTTCAAATTCACAATTATTCTAAAAAGCGGTATTAGAACACCCATAAACTGTACAAGCTTATCTCAAGAGTCGAGCTATATCTTATCAAGACAGACCATATCTCCTTCCTACAATAGTGCGGCTGACTGGCACCAAAATAATAGATAATCATTTTGATACTCGTTTGCGAAGCTGTTTAGAACAAGTCGATTCATGAACCTGACAACACATATGTACGTGTCAGTTCGCTGACCATAATGCTGAAACGGATACAACGAAACTGATGTACAATCAGATTTACGAATTTATATTCTCGTACTGCAAAATACGGTATTGATATATCTTTGTTACTACCGCAGAAAACAATAATATTAATAATAGTTATCCGTTTAATTCCTTTAGATACAGTTCTTCATCTGTATTTAAGCTCTAAACGGGGTTCTGTTTTTGAAATTATATTAAATATAAAATATCATACTTTCCCGTTTTTTGATTAAAAATTCAACTTAAAAAAATATGGAAATTAAAAATCTGACACGCATATTAGCGGGCGATTCCTTAACCCAAAACTATAACACTATAAAAAGAAAGAAATAGAAGGTAAATCAAAATATCATAAAGCACACTCCAAACGCACGATTAACTTTTCACGCTGCACACATCAGCAACCCACGTCCACACTGCGCCACTGCCGGCAACAAACTAGTCGAGCTATGAATCAGCTGTGGGAGCGATGATCCCTCTGGCGTGACATCCTTTTTTTTCACAGCGAGTGTAGTTAACGCAATGTGCGCGCAGAAGCACAGCGCATGCGCAGGCTGTGTGACGTAGCTGGAAGCTGCCTCCTGGCAGTCAGCCGATTACAGTTAAGTGAGTACAAGACGGGCGAGTTACGCAACGGCCCCCACTTGTTGCGCCGTCGGCTCCCTTTCAATACTAAGCTATCCAACAGAATCCGATCAATTTCCTCCATGACTCCCAAGCATACCGCAGCAACTTGATATTGTTTGAGAATTTGATGTAGTTTTACATATTTCATTTCAGAAGAGTAGTTGCTCCCGAGTTAGTGTGTGTACATCAGTATTATTCTCCTGTATGCGAAAGACGAGGAGAAACAGACGAAAATAAATTTTGGTAAAGAGAACTTTTTTTTAGCTAGGTCATTAGAGGCGTGAAAGGACTGGGGGGGGGGGGCAAGAAACGGGAAGGAATTCGACCATAACCATTTTCAAGGAACCATCCCAGTATTCGCCTGGAGGGATTTGGGAAACTATAGAAAACCCAAATCTAGATGCTGGAGGGAATTCGAACCCATGTTCTCCCAAATGCGAGGTCAGAGCGATATCGTTCAACCACAACGCTCTGTGGATGACCGAGCGTGGTGGGTAAGCGGTTAGCGCTCTGGCCTCGCATTGGGGAGGACGCCGGTTCGAATCCACGTCCGGGCATCCAAATTTCGGTTTTCCATGGTTTCCCCAAATCACACCTGGCGAATGCCGGGATGCTTCCTTCAAAAAGGTCGTGGCCAAATTCCTTCACATTCCTTGTCCCCAGTCCCATCCCGCCTCTAATGACCTTAGCCTTCGACGAGGCGCAAAGCCGTAAGGGAAAAAAAAAGAAACTCTGTGGATGAGAACCTATGAAATCATGAATGACTCGTTCAGTAAAACATTATTAACTTAGTGCAAAGTTTGGAACGAATATTGGAAATACGGGAAAAATTCAAAATCACTAGTATTTTCACACAGTTAGTCAATTATTGAAGTTGTAGGGATTTTAGAAACATTTTTAAAATAAAAATTCGAAATGAATTTGTTTCTAATTATGAGGATACATGGATGCCCTATCGATAAACTGGGAAGCAAATAAAGTTTTGTTATTTGCGTTGATAGTGTAGCTTTACTGGGTTCATAAGTGGAGTAAAACCTAAATACGGACTTCACTTCAATGAAGATGTATTAAAAATAAAATAACTGGACTTTCGGTTAGCGAAAGGAATGTTTTTTTCCGGATATTACGTTTTTTGCCATCAAAATTAGTATCTAAAGGCATATTATATGGGACTATTTCCCGCATTATTAACAGGAGCAGCAAAACAAGAGAGCACACTGTCAGCTGTCTAACAAAAAAAAAGTCTTAAAATAATGTCATGTAACAAGTCATGTCTGGGATTTCCCATGCTCTGTGAAAGCGTTGATTTACGTTTTCCACATATTTTAATTTTCTATATTTAAAAAAAATCAATATTTAAAATTAAGAAAAATACGTATAATTTAGCCAAACCAGTAGGAGGAGAAAGATGGAGCTCTATAATCCCAACTTCCGGTCACGTGACACAAAATGGCGGCTTCCCTTCCCCTTTTCTCCCTCCCCTCCATGACGTCACATCCGGTTCGCGGAAAATTCGAATGGACCAATGGGGGCCTAGGTCGTATGACGTCACACGTTAGTTCTTTGGCCGGCCGCACAAATGGCGGCAGCAGTCGGGCTTGCGCATACGTTAGTTCACCGATCGGCCGCACAGATGGCAGCATCTCCCAAGGGCTTAATTTCTTTGGGCGCAGACATTCTACTCCCCCAGCTAGCGGGGAAATTCCGCCGCCCGGGGCGTGTTTACACAGGTGTGCTCGCCTGCAACTATTTCCTCATCCCTGTACGGGAATGCGGACGTCAGACAAGTTGTATCGTGGCTACAAAACTATGGATTCGTCTATCACTTTAGTTCCTAGTGGTCATCGTGTGTTGCGTATACCAATTCCACCTTTACCGAGTAACTTAAATATAATTAAAGTCTTATCTTCGAGGAGTTTAAATGGCCCCATTGGTTTAAGTAGACAATGGACGATTAGTTCATCCATTAATCGGGAAATCGAGTATGATGGTCTCCATGATGTCACGAATCCACTTCCTCTCAGATGTATACTGTTTGATACAGAAGTGGGTGTTGACGTCACTGCCGGAGTATAAAGGCCATCACACCAGCCAGCTAGCCCTCAGTTCCCGGTCGGCGATCGGCAAGTCCAGTTCACTATGGCTAGTGAGGTTCTCCTGTTTTCAACATGCTACAAGTTAAACAGCAGTGACACCAAGCGTATCACTGTTGGTTTGTCACCTAAACTGGAATTTAATCCAGTAGTTGTACTCGAAAAAGTTGGGTACAATAAAGTCACTCTCACACATGATGAGTGGGATGTACTGAGACAGATGGTCTATACAATTGGTGGCTTTTTCAACAACACTGAGCATCTACAAACGAGTGTTTCGCTCGGCAACCACACCATCTCGTCCCGAACAGTGGCTGGAGCGAAAACTATATGGTTTTACAACAATGCTGTTCCTGCCTATGGCGTGTTTCTCGGCGAATCAACATGGGACAACATGGTCGACGCCCTGCCAGCAGTGACCGGCGCCATCAACACCATGAAGCCCTGGAGTTATCACGTTACCAAGTACTACAACGAGTTTGTGAATACGTTATCAGTGAAAGTGATTCGTGACTTCCCCCGTTGTTCTGTGAATGGCCTGATAGATTTGCATTTTGATAGTGTACATGTCAATGAAGTGTCATACAGCCCCTTGTTAAGGTTCTTTGGGTGGTTTAATTACTGCATTAATTAAAAGTCCACCAAAAAACAAGGTTATGTGAAGATGTTCGTTTATTTTGAACAAATCAAAACAAGTCTGCGACATTCACAAGCATAGTTGTTACAATCCAAAGATGCAATACTACTGAAACTTGCATGAATGTCTCTGTAACACTGAATGAATACTTAATGCAAACTAAACTCTCTGTCCAGGCGATCTGTTTATATAGAGTCTATCGAAATTACGAGAATTCTTCAAAGGCATCCGCCCGATATTTCTCGATCATTAACAATCACTCAAACAATCAAACATATTAAAAACAATCGGAATTGATACAAAATTAATTAATAACATTACAAAATGATTAGAAATGGTAATTAGAGATACTTAAATACAAAATTATTTACAGAAATCCTTTCAAATGGTGGAAAATTGTCCTGTAGACATCGTAACTTACATTAATACATGTAATTACAAACTTTTAATAAATTCTCTTGCACCATTCGGTTCTTAAACATATTAAATGGTCTTTAAATAATTTTCTTACCTAAAACAAAGTCTATATACACTTATTTACAAGAATTACAAAATAAACATATCAAATCACTTTCAAGCAAACTTTAGGCTCACTACAAATATTTCACACAGTCCAATACTATTCAAAATACAGGTATTAGGGCTGTTACAACCCCTCCCCAGGATTCACTTAATTTTACACAGATAAAATTGATTGAATCCGTCACGAATCTAAGCAGGTTGAATGTACACATAATGCAGACACGAACAGATTACAATCAATCAACCATAATGACTTTTACAATGAACAAATACAATTCTTCATACAACATCTGCACATAGTCCATTGATTTTGTTTACAATAATTGTCTTTTCTCAGGTCCAATCATTTTATCATTTACTGTTTTTTACACAACAAACGTTCAATGCCATCACCTTAAGTTACAATTTTTTCACTCCAAATTACACACTTGATGTCTGCTTGTTAATTACACCAGTCTGTTTACATTTTACAGCTGATAATTTGTCACCAAAATGTAGAAAGTCACAACATCATGAAAATACCAAAAGTCTCTACACAAAACTGTCACAAATTATACATTGAAATGCTTACATCTGTATCTGAGCTTAAGTACTCACACAAACTATTTACATGCATCAATTGACATACTTATTTACAAATTAGACATTTACACATATAGTGGCACATTTCATAAGTGATCACTTATTCATAAAAGGGTTTTAGGGCTTCAACATTATACACACCCTTACATTTACCACTCTCAGGGTCAATTAGCTCATAAGAGTTTTTCCTTGGTATAGACTCTATCCTGAAAGGGCCTTCAAACAAACGGTTAAACTTACGAGTCTCTTGTCGCAAAGCTGACGACTTACTATGAACTTCAACTAACACCAAATCACCCACTTTATATTCTATACACTTCTGACCTTCATCATGCCTTTTCTTTCTCCTTGTTGCCTTTTCCTTTAAATTTTTAAGAGCTAAAGCTACCTTTTCCTCATAGTTGAAATTCTTTCTATTTGGAAAACTAACACATTCTCGAATTAATCTGTTAGCCGGTTTCTTAAACATCAGCTCAATGGGTGGTATTTCAGTTGTATCACTAGGTATAGAGTTAATTACATTTTCAAAATTTTCTACTTCACATGCCCACTTACTGTGTTGGTCTGTACAATATGTCCTAAACCAACGTCCAATTTCCCTCATTAGGCGTTCTACGGGATTTCCTGCTGGATGATAAGCAGAAGTATGTATAACCTCTATTCCTTCTTGTTCAAGTTTTTCTGTCCACACTTTACTAGTGAATTGCGGGGCATTGTCCGAAAGCACCCTCTTAGGTTTACCTACCTTCTGACAATATTCATCAATCACCTTTCTGACCAAAATTTTAGCCGTAGACTTCTTTACAGGGTAAAGTTTAACGAATTTGGAAAAAACATCAAATAAAACTAAAACTTGGGTCACCCCTCCCCGAGACATGGGTAGCGGGCCAAGAACATCAGCAGAAACTAATTCCAATACACTACTTGGGATGATATTTTGCATTTTCCCCACTCGTTTAACACTATCTATTTTAGATCTTTGACACACTTGACAAGATTTTAATAGCTTCGAAATCTTCCTTCTCATATTATAGAAATATGTATCTTCCCTTAACACTCGGTAACACTTGGATGGCCCATAATGCCCATAACTATAGTGGTGATGCCAAACAATTTTTTCAACCAAACTTTCTGGAAGCCATAACTTCCAATCATCCTCATCTTCACTAGTCCTTCTAAACAATACTTCCCCATGCAAAGTATAATATTTCTGAAGCTTATCTCTGTGTTCTGGGCTATCAAGATTAGTTTTTACTTCTACTATAGCTACATCTTTGTCCTGTTCGTCTTTGATTTGTCGCAAGGAACACTTAACCTCAGTTTCATACGGTACTCCTTTTAGATAAGCAATTCTAACCTCAGTCTGTGGTCCTAGACATCGCTTTTCAGAATCTAGACCTAACGGTAGACGTGACAAAGCATCTGCAACTTGATTTTTACTAGCAGGTCTATACCGAATCTCTAAATTATATTCCTGCAGAACCAATGCCCAACGGGTTAACCGACTGTGGACTAACTTACATTCTAACAAAAATGAAAGAGCCTTATGGTCTGTATATACAATAATTTTTCTACCTAACAGTAGGTACCTAAACTTAGTCAAACCCCACAAAATAGATAAGGCCTCCCGTTCAGTAATTGTGTATCTAGTTTCAGCTGGTTGTAGTTTTCTACTGGCAAAGGCAATAGTCCTAAAATCCGGTTCTCCATTGATTTCCACTTCCTGGAAGACATGAACTCCTAAACCATAGTCAGAACTATCTGCGGCAAGGCAAAAATCTAGATCCCAATCTGGATAATAGAGGATATTGGAATTACATAAGTCATCTTTGATTTTTTGAAAATCTCTTTCACATTCTGAGGACCACACCCACCTGACACTTTTTTTAACCAAATCTCTTAAGGCTGGACTATTTAAAGCTTGTCCCTGAAGAAATCTCCTATAGTATTCACACAATCCAAAGAAACTCTGTAGTTGTTTCTTATCTCTAGGTCGGGGAAAATTCTTAATGGCATTTATTTTATCATTACTAGGCAAGATCCCCTGTGGTGTAATACGATGGCCCAAAAATTCAACCTCTTTTTGCAAAAATGTACATTTCTTTAACTTAATCGTCATACCCCCCTTTCTCAATGCTTCTAAAACTTTTCTAAGTAGCACCCAATGTTCCTCAAGTGTTTCTGACATTATAAGAATATCGTCTACGTATATCTCTACTTGTTCAAGCAATTCCTTTCCTAACACACTATCCAAAGCACGAATAAAGGTAGCCACATGAAATATTTAACCCAAATGGTAACACTCGAAAATTATAACAACGGCCATCAAATAGAAAGGCAGTGTATTTCCGGGATTCTTCTGAAAGCGGGACTTGCCAATAGGACGCAGTCAAATCGATAGACGAAATATATCTTTTACCTTTAAACCTGTGCAACAACTCACTGATAGGTGGAGGATGATCCCGTTCTGTTACTAAATGCTTGTTTAATGTGCGAGCATCCAGCACTAGTCGCACAGAATTGTCCGGTTTTATTACCACAACCAAGGGATTATTGTAAGGACTCCTTGACCTCTCTATTACCCCCCACTCTAACATTCGATTTATCTCCTTATTCACTTCATCTCTTTTGGTCAAAGGGATTGGATATGGCTTAATAAAGAAAGGCTCTTCAGACTTTACAGTAAGCTTGCACTCATAATTTTTTATCAGACCTGGTTTGTCAGAAAATACGTCCCTATATTCTTCAATTAGACATTTCAGCGTTTCTTGTTGGTCTGATGGTAATAGTTTCATACTGTTTGGGTAATTAATAACGTTTCCTTCGCTTATCTCCTGACCTTCAATCAGACTATTAATCTCACTACTCTGCCTTAACACATTTACACAAATCTGTGGTAATAGTTTGTCACAAACTCTAGCTACACCAGCATCCTTATATTTAACTCTCACATGATCTACTTCTTGTATGCCTTTCCAAACAGTCTTCTCAAAATCAACCCAGTATTCCCCACTGTCTAATTTAATCCGTAAGTTACCTTCTCCACAGTCTACCAAAGCCTTTACTTTTGTAAGCCAATCCATGCCTAAAATGCAATTTACATTCAACTTAGGGACTACATACATGGGTATTTCTACATTTACAGTCCCCATACAACCTTCCATCAACATTTCCTGCTTAATTCTCTTACTACGAGAACCAGTAGCAGTAATAACTGTCATACTACTAACGGGTAACACTTCAATTTGATTGGTGCTTTCAATTTCATTAAATAATCCCTCAGCAAGGCAAGAAACCTGTGACCCAGTGTCAATAAGAGCATCTATTTGTTTATTAAAAGCATTAATTTGCACTATGGGAACTTTATCTAAAACTTCATTCTTATCCTCCACCTCTTCCAATAAATCTTCTCGGGGATTATTCATAAAAATGGTATTAACTCCATAGCAGTTGGTACCTGGACCCACCTTCTTGTCCACCACTGCGGGGCCCATAACAGGGGTGGTCTTTAGTTTGCCTGCCCCCCATGCTGCCTTTCCCTTTCAGATTGAGGGTTCTGTTCTCTCACTCCCCCATTATTATTCCTCCTTGCGTAATTATCACGATCCCATCCCCTGGATCTACCATCCCTTGACCCATTACCCCTTCTAGGGGGACTCCTGCTGCCCCTCCTATGGTGTTGATGGTGGTAATGTTGTTCATTGAATGACTCCTGGGCATCCAAGCGTCTCAACAATTCAGAAACTCTATCCACATTTACTACATCCAAAGTGGCAATTAAATTTCTTGTTTGCTGGGGTAGCCTAGCTCCTATCAAATCAATAAATTCCTCCTCTCCATAAGGATGGTCTAGGTACTTACAACGGATCCAACATTTATGAAAAAAATCATGTTGAGTTTCCCTACCAGGTTTATAGGGCCTTACCAGTCATCAACTCTCTCTTTTCTTGAATCTGCCTGCTTGTCGACCAAAAATGTTTCAAAAAGTTTTCTTTAAACAGCTTGTAGTCAGTCACTTCCCTAGCTTGTCTATCACCCCATGCCCTAGCATAAGATTTTAGATGTTTACCCACAAGTGCAATTTTCTTACTTATCGGGTAACAAATTAAAATAGTCTGATCTTTCAAAATTATCTATAAATTCAATAGGGTGAAGCCTCCCACTATCATCATAGAATTCAAATTCTTCTTTTACATCGACACTGAAATTTGGACTACCTGTTAAGGGAACCTGACTTAATTGAATCTGCAACCCAGTAACCCTTTTCTCTAACTGATTAACGTTAGATTGGGTTGTCTCCAATCCCTGGGTAAGTTGTTCCTGATGATTTACCAATGTATTAACATTTTTCCCTATACCAACCACTTCCTGTCTCAACTCAGTAGCTTTAACTATCATTAGCTTGGAATAAAGCAACATATTCCTCCCTCATCTTATCACAATTTTCACTGACTTCCTTCACCTCTTTATAAATCAAATTTTCACATTCAGCCTTATTCTGCTCACAAAATTTTGTAACTTTCTCAAATTTCTCCTGACATTCTGTTACTACCTTCCCCAATTTAGAATCTAAATTGTTAATATCTTCCTTGAATTGAGAGCTAAAACCCTGAAATTGCTCTGCGATTTTAACATCAAAACATTTAGTCAAATCAAAGAATGTTTTATCATTGCTTTGTTGCAGTTGAGAAAACTTGTCATTGATTTCAGCAAATTTTCTGTCATTATCATTCCTTAACTCACTTCTAAATTCAAAAAATTGAGAATTGATCTCAGAAAATTTACCATCAAGATTTAACTCAGTTTTAAATTCAGAAAATTTGTTATCCAATTTGGAAAATTTATTATCAAATTTGTCATCAATTTCGGAAAACTGAGACTTAATTTCAGAAAATTTGCTATCGAATTTGGAAAACTTACTGTCAGTATCACTTTTTAACTCATTTCTAAATTCAGAAAATTTGTTATCCAATTTGGAAAACTTACTATCAAATTTGCCATCAAGTTCCGTAAATTTTGCATTAAAACTGGCTACAAAAGACTCTAGAAAAGCTTGCAGGTTCTGACTATCAGCCATTTTTAGTAATGAGCAAAATCAACATAAAAAACAAACTTAAGGAAAATTAAAATCTTTCCAATCTGCCACACATATAACATGCAAAATAAATCACTTGAATATTCAATGCCGTACTTACAGTTATTCCTCACTTTTGTATCACATTAAATTTCACTTAGAAGCACTTATTTAATCATTAAACACCACACTGACTTCAAACACTTAACCACACTTTTCACAATTCACTGTAGGAAGACGATTTTGAGGCCGAAGGAAATCCACTCGACGTCGGAAGATTACAGCCGATTCCCGATGAAAATTCTCCGCCTTAGGCCGAAGAAGATCCACTCGGCGTCAAATCCGTGTCGTAGCCGGTCGAAATTTCCTCGCAGGTTATTTCGCTTAATCGCCGATACTCCGTCGCAACTTTCTGCAGATTCTTTTTAGAAGATAAACATCCCACAGATGTTTAAGAACTTCTCGTCATGTCAACGGTCGCCATGTTAAGGTTCTTTGGGTGGTTTATTACTGCATTAATTAAAAAGTCCACCAAAAAACAAGGTTATGTGAAGATGTTCGTTTATTTTGAACAAATCAAAACAAGTCTGCGACATTCACAAGCATAGTTGTTACAATCCAAAGATGCAATACTGACTAATGAAACTTGCATGAATGTCTCTGTAACACTGAATGAATACTTAATGCAAACTAAACTCTCTGTCCAGGCGATCTGTTTATATAGAGTCTATCGAAATTACGAGAATTCTTCAAAGGCATCCGCCCGATATTTCTCGATCATTAACAATCACTCAAACAATCAAACATATTAAAAACAATCGGAATTGATACAAAATTAATTAATAACATTACAAAATGATTAGAAATGGTAATTAGAGATACTTAAATACAAAATTATTTACAGAAATCCTTTCAAATGGTGGAAAATTGTCCTGTAGACATCGTAACTTACATTAATACATGTAATTACAAACTTTTAAGAATTCTCTTGCACCATTCGGTTCTTAAACATATTAAATGGTCTTTAAATAATTTTCTTACCTAAAACAAAGTCTATATACACTTATTTACAAGAAATTACAAAATAAACATATCAAATCACTTTCAAGCAGACTTTAGCTCATTACAAATATTTCACACAGTCCAATACTATTCAAAATACAGGTATTAGGGCTGTTACACCCTGTTCAACACTAGTCTATGAACGTTTAAAGTTAGAAATTAAAGCATATAAAAAACTGTTAGTGTATGACTATGTAAGCGCAAAGTTGAACAAGATTTAAAAGGAACTGATGTATTTAGCAGAGGTGGTGATGACGTATGCGGTAATAATTAGTGTCCCTCAGTCCGCTGCGATGTGTCGTCCAGTAATGTTCTTCGCGTCTGTGTACAGCTGAACGCCGGAGATTCCAAGCGGCTGACTTTCGGTTTGTCACCGCAACGTGATTTCGAGCCTGTTGTGGTACTTGAGAGGGTGGGCTACAACAAAATCACCCTTTCATCCGAAGAATGGGACGTCCTCGCCATGGAGTCGGACGCAGTCTCCAAAATGCTCACCGGCAGCGGCCAGACCAGCATCCCGCTCGGTGAGCATGCTGTATCCTGCCTGACGGTGTCGGGGGTGAAAATGTTATGTTTTCACAACAGCACTGATCCTACCAGCGGCATTTTCCTCGCCAAGTCTACATGGCAGAACCTCATCGACGTGCAGCCTGCAGTGACCGCATCCTTGTCCGCCAGGAAAAAGTGGAGCTACAACGCATCAGTTACTACAAGGTATTTGTGAATGAGTTGGCGGATAAAGTGATGAGTGACTACTACAAATGTACGGCTTCGGTGACAAAGTTAATCGATGTACACATCGGCGGCGTTCACCCTAGTCATGTGTCTTACAGTTTCTACAATTGACTATATGCAACTAAAAAATGAAATCATTGCATACAAAAATTTAATTGTACTTGATGATGTCAAAAAAAATTGTAACCAGAGAATTTCAATGTGAGTAAATAAAATCATTTTACCAGATTTTTCTTTTATCATTTCACCTATCCTAATTAAATAATAAGATAGAATATACATTTTTTAAAAAAATCTTTTTTTATTTCGCCCACCAATTGGCGATTAAAAATACATTTTCAATTGCACACATATTATTACAAAATATATGTAAGTTACAAAGTTTTCTCAAATTATTTTCTTGAGTTCTCGCAGTGGTGGAACATCCTAAATCTTCTATATTGTAGCATACTTTCTTCCTGATGATTTTCTGTAACCATCGAGCCTTCTCCAGTCCTTTAACGTAAATGATTGAATCATCCTCATTGGTTATTACATGTAGTATAGAGCACATCTTGCTGAAGGAAACGCCATCAGAATCCCAAGGTATTCCATGGTAATTATGTGTTAGCCATCTAACTGATGGTTCATTACCTCCACGCGATGGTGATGATACAGAAATACAATGTGTAGAGATAATTTTGTCAGACTGTGTTACACACACAGCAACTTCTTGAAAATAAACCACCATCCTTCTTCGTGAGTCCCTGTGCGTCCAGGAAGAATGGTCGGCATGGTAATGGTTGACAAGACTCTCTGCTACTTGATTTTATGTCAGCTTACGCACGACACTTGTTAGAGGTACGTATTCTACAACACGATCGTGCAAGATCAGGCAGTAAGCAGCGGTGTAAGCAGGAAAATTCTCACTGCTATCAAACTCGACACGAATGTCTACAGGCCCCGTTTTAACAGACTCGTTTTGGTGTGAACAGTCAATTACGGCGATAGGTGCAGTTTCTATAAATTCTTCACGTTTTAGTAGCGGTAAAGGATGGTCTCGTTCGTAGTAAGGACTGTTGGAATCTTGCATACATATCAATACAACAAACGTGGTTCGGTTTTTCTTAAAGTCCAAATTCATGTTCTCATATGGATACGCCACATCATTTAGGAACACCTTGACATTGGTAAGATTGCAGTTGTCAAAGATGTTTGCACTTAATTCCGCATTCCGTTTCCTGTTTGTCTGAAATCCCAGAACCACGAACCTAGGTTTCTCCAATTGTGTTGATGTTTTCAAAGACCAAATTTGAGTCTTGCTGATTGGAAGCAACGGATACTCCAACAGATCCCAGCTTCTGAAATTAATGCGAAGTGGTTTCCCACTGTCTACAATCTTAAGCAGCGCTAGCTTTTCTCTTTCACCTATTTGCAAATGAGGCATCACCCATGCCAGTTTGCTGATGGTGAATTTACTTTCCTGAGGATTTGGATTGGCTTGTACATATGAATTTGTATCGTCCCTAGCTCGAATCAATATTAGTTCTTGTTTTACATTTGCAAGTATCTTTTTAAAGTCTTCGCAAAAACCCAAGAGCATACTCAACGGTATACATACATCAAAGTAGCCATTTCCAGGAGGGCGTTGCCCCCTTCCTGCATTGATCAACAACGATTTCAGTCTAATCTACATAGAATTACTACTGTTGAAGTATCCAAGCTGGGCCTGTCTAGATTGGACGATAAACGCTATATTTACCCCGACGGTATTGGAACCCTACCTTGGGGGCACAAGTCTGTACCAGAGAGTGAATGAGAGTAACATTTTGTAAATATATGTGTGAATGAAGATTAAATATAGCGTTTATCCCGTGTATATATATTATTACAGTGCACTGGAGGGTGGGATGTAAATAGTAGTTTTGTTCATGTGTAAATAGCAATTGAAAAAGTTGTCTATGTGACAAACATGATGTAAATAGCAATTGAAAAATTGTCTATGTGACAAACATGATGTGTAAATAGCAATTGAAAAAGTTGTCTAATGTGAAACATGATGTGTAAATAGCAATTGAAAAAGTTGTCTATGTGACAAACATGATGTAAATAAATTGATGAAGTTTTCTAATGTAAATAATGTCATATTTTCTCTGGGGTTTTGTCAGTGCACTGTATTTAGTATTAGTCATACTGTAAAATGATCTATATTGTAAAATAGACTCTATAGTCAATTGTAAAAAATAGTCTCTTAACTATGGATGAGGAGAAAAAAAACAACAAATATATGTTGTACTGATGTTATTATTGAAGAATCATAATTTAAATAAATCTTTTACATTTATCCATGTGTTATGTGATTTATCAAAACCTAACCACTTCACTAATGCCATATTCTTCCTTTTCCTTATTACTCGTTCAACAAGAAATGTACTTGGATGTTTTGTTAATTGTAATTCTTGCTGGTAAAATGCTCCTGCAATATCTTTACCCTGATAATCTTTAAGTAAATAAGTTACAGGATTTGATAATTTACTTTTCTGATGGTAAACACTTCAGTTGACCAGTTTGGCAGGTAGCCTTTGTCAAACTTTTCTTTAAACCTACTAATCCTAACATGGTCACCAACTTTGAATTTTGCTGGTGTGGTAGTCTTCACACGGAAGTACACTGTAGAAAGTAAAGAGTTGTCCTTTACATCACAAGGTTTCATTTTAATGGTGCTATGCCACTTGTTGTTATAATTTGACATTAACTGAGGAAGAAGTTCAATCCACCGATGTGAGCCACGCCTGCTGAATTCTTGCCACATTGCATTCTTAATAGTTCTGTTTAATCGTTCAACTATTGATGCTTTAAGATGGGTATATGTTGAGTAGTGATTAATACCATAGCTAGTCATGAGATTCTTGAACTTGGAATTGTAAAACTCTTTTCCGTTGTCAGTCTGTAAGTTTTTAGGTACACGACCACCACTTAGTATTTTCTTCATAGCATCAGCAACCACACTAGCTGTCTTGTTCTTGAGAGGTACTGCCCATGCATACTTTGAATAAGTATCAATCACCATCAGTATATACTTGTAGCCACTGTTTTTACGAGAGTATGGGATCATTTCCACAATATCAGCTTGCCACAGATCATCGAGTCCTTTGATTACTACATGACGTCTTGGGAAATTTCTTCTTGCTGGTCGATGGAGTTCTGCCACAACTTGATCCATGTTACAATATAATGTTTCTTTCACGAAGTTCTTCAACCACTGATAAAATTTCGTTGGAGTGTGCCGTATGTCCTGCTGA